>OZ007556.1:79281515-79973647 GCA_963931855.1 Philhelius festivus | reverse complement strand
AGCTGCAGTTTACAGAACTGACAAGCAACAAAGCCTATACTCCCCAGAAGAGCGTGTAATAATTGTGCCGATTTTTTTACCAATAATTTGACGTCGATTTCACCAGACTGGTCGTTCGGCCGGGAATATCGTGGCTGTTACTGCTGATGTTTTGAGAATGAAGAAACACCAACCAGACGACAGGCCACGCTATTGGGCATCACTTGATGATACCTATAGCGAATTTTAGTGAAAGACTTACATACGTTCCTGTACAAAGTGTAAACAGTGCATCAGTTAATGCCTGCTGACTGTCCGTCACGTGTGAATTACTGTCAAGCCATCCTAAATCTCAACAACGGAGAGGACGATTTTGTGTCGAAAATAATAATGATCGACGAGGCGCATTTCCAGTTAAGGGGTTACGTTTCTGGGGCACTG
Source organism: Philhelius festivus (assembly GCA_963931855.1). Taxonomy (NCBI): domain Eukaryota; kingdom Metazoa; phylum Arthropoda; class Insecta; order Diptera; family Syrphidae; genus Philhelius; species Philhelius festivus. The sequence goes on along the minus strand of OZ007556.1, from coordinate 79,973,227 downwards.
AAAATCCGCTAGTAATGCACGAAGAGCCATTATATTCACTAAAAGCCATTCTATGGTGTGGCGTTCACGGGAGAGGAGTGATTGGGCTGTATTTTTTTTTTGAGGATGCTATCGGCGATACGGTCACTGCTACTAACCAAAGCTACATGGTCCACTTCTTTCTGCCGGAATTGGTGAACATGTGGTTTCAATAAGACGGTGCAACCGCACACACTCTATGGTCGTGTAATATCCTATGTTGGCGGTTTGGATAGCCAACAAGATCGCCCGATTTAACCATCCCACCAGACCTTGTTCTTTCAGGCTACTTGAATTCGCATATGGGGGCATATGGCAACAATAAAATATTCTCTTCCTTATCCTACTCTCCACTGTACTTGTGCTAATTTCAGCGCCACCCCAGAATAGCGTAAGTAACACAAAATGACGTTCCAATGTAATACTTTAAGTATAATATTATTTTAACTTCAAAGGAGCTTCTGTATAAACATTTTGCTTAGAATCTTTGGAGCCCCTAGTGAAAATGTCGAAAATTAAAATACGGTTCCTTGACAGGTGCTGCTAATAAAATTTTTCTCTTAAATTTTGATTGACCAATATGTAGCTGAAATCGATAGAACAGTTTTCGAGTTAAATAAGATTTTGCCTATCGGTTACACGGCAGGTAGCGTCAGCTTCGGAGCTAAGCAAAAATTCAATTTATCCTCTAGGTAGTCACTGAAGAACCTTAAATACCAAATTTGATGAACATCGTTTCACTGGTTTAGATTTTGGTGGGAGGTAGAGACATAAATACCTATGTACATCGCGAGTAAAAAAGAAATAATAAAAAGCGAGACAAAAATAATTCATAAATGAAATTTCGTGTTATCCTAAAAATCTTAGTTAAAGATTGCTGACTGTAGAAATTTTCTTTACAAAATGGAGAGACATATAATGGAGCATTTGCCAAATTTTAGAAATCCGAAATTTATAATTTCGACTCTGCATACCATAACCATTCATATACGGATTATTTAAGTCAAATCAAAATACTTTTACTTTCCAAAAAGCTTTCCTTGCAAATTACATCAAAATCAGTTGAGTGGTTCTTTAAGTATATCAAATATGCAATGTAGTTATCAATTCTTGTATTAATTTCGGCTTAGTTGTAATTAAATTTCTTTTAGTTCTTTTTAAAATAGGAAACATCTAAAAACTCGAAAAAAAAATATTTGTTGGGTTAGCTGCACGCCTTTTATAAGTCTTAATGATCGGCCGCTGAGTCTACCAGTATGATACAACCATGGGAATATAATCGTAATTTGAGAAATTTTTGGGAAAAGTAATTATTTCAACTTATAGGAGTTTATATCTTTTTTTGTGCCTGGGGGACTTGACCTACATGAAAATCTACATGCAACCAAATTAAAATGACCCAATCCTCGGCTAGATTTATGTATACCATTACATCGTCAGTTCCTTGGATTATGTTTGCGACTATAATGACCGCAACATCTCAATTCCATTGCCAATGGTCTTTTGCCAGAAAATGGTTATCTCTTGATGGCGTTGGCGGTAGAAGTAGGTTTTGTAGTAACCAAACTACAACAAGCCGAGTGTAAGACAGAGAAGCAGTTAGACAAAAAAAAAACCTTAAGACAAAGCTGAAGAAGAAATTGTTAACAAGGTTGCACAATGGCTGGTTCACCGCGCCGCGTTTTGACAAGAGGCTTTGATATTTTGAGTGTCATCAGCACATAATTTGGAGGGGCAACTCTGAGTCGAGTATGGAAATCATTTGAAACGGACATGAGCCAAAGCCGAAGGGGGGTCGTCCACTCTCATTTTCCATAAAGCTATTATGATGTCTACCTTAGATGGCTGGGTATAGGGAAAACTCCAAAACGCTACTATAAAAAGATGCCCAAGTGGCAGTGAAAGACATCAGTTTAGTTTGTGCTATCGTTCGCTTTACACTTGGACTAACACAAAATGAAGGTGCATCACTCGATTGGATACAAAATTTAAGGATTATCTAACGGTTTCTCTTTTTCCTGTAGGTTTTCGTTTGCTTGCTGTCGATTGCTGCAATTGCTTCTGCCGGCTTCCTTGGAGGTGGTGGCGGAGGCGGAGGTGGTGGATGGTCCAGCGGTGGTGGTGGTGGCGGAGGTCACGGAGGTGGCGGTGGCCAATCTGTAAAAATTATCAAAGTCATTAGTAGCGGAGGTGGTGGTGGTGGAGGCGGTCACGGAGGATGGTCCGGCGGAGGTGGTGGAGGAGGATGGTCCAGCGGAGGTGGTGGAGGAGGATGGTCCAGCGGAGGTGGTGGAGGAGGATGGTCCGGCGGTGGAGGTGGCGAAGAAGTCAAGGTCATTAAAGTCATTCACGGTGGAAGCAGTGGTGGCGGCGGCGGCCATGGAGGACATTCCGGTGGTGGTGGTGGCCATGGCGGCGGCGGTGGTCACGGAGGTGGAGTAAAAATTATCAAGATCATCGATGGTGGCAGCTCTGGTGGCGGCGGAGGTGGTGGCTGGTCTTCCGGTGGAGGTGGTGGTGGTGGCTGGTCTTCCGGCGGAGGTGGAGGTGGCTGGTCTTCCGGTGGTGGCTGGTAAAAAGCTATTCAAGTCCTTCACAATGCTACAGAGACTTTGTAAATATATATGTGACCACCCAATTGTTATCCCTTATTCATAAGGAAGTTGTTTACCTACCCAATTAAAAAAAAAATAGGTTTAAGACAAAAATTTAAGAATCAAAATTAAATTGTGTGATACAAAAAATAAACTGTTTTATTTGAAAAAAAAAACAAGAGGTCTAAAACTTCTCCTTTGAGAAAACGAAAACCTCGTCCTACTTCTTTGAATAAATCACATTTAGAAAATAGATAGACTACGGGGCGATAAAGTGAGTTCGATTAAAGTAAGATAAGATAAGATTTTATAACTAAAATAATTAAAAAATGGTGAAAAGTTAGAAAAATTCAATAATTCGAAGGTATAGGAACGTTCTGAAATTGAAGTTGGTTCCAAGGGTAAAACAGATAAATTTAATTTTTTTATATTTTTCACTCACTAAAAGGATTATAACTATCCTTAAAATGTTTGAGCCCAGCGAGAGCGTTTGGAAAGTGGAAGAGGATTTAAAAGGAGATACCGATGCACATTGGTTTTTAATGTCTGGACATCGCAATGGAAGGAAATATTGAGCCGTGTAAGTCACTTCACATTCGTATAGTGCTGCTAAGCGAAGAACCTCTGAAAACAGCAGCAACTGATGGACATTCCCTGAAGAGCAAGTATTACGGTTGAATTCTTGTTGTTTTTTATAACAAAAATTCAAGGTTTTGATAAGAAATTTGATTTTTTCTTAAACGCTTTAAGAATGCGTACGATAAGTTTAGAAATTTGATTTTTAGAATTTCATGGTGAACTTCTATCGTTATATCTGCCCCTCTTTGTAGAGAACCTCACACTCACCAAATTTTTGACAAAATGTTTAAAAAATACGTACGTTTTACAAAAAACCGTAACTTTTGACTTTGGCCTAAATTTATAAACTAGTGATATATTCAAAATATCGTTCTTAAAACAAATAAATAGCGTCCACCATCTTGTTCTTCGTTGTGTCTTGAGTGATTTTAATTCCGAATTTTTTCTCAATGATACTAGAATCAACCAACTGATGGATGAAATTGCAGCTACTGGCCTCGCTGTGGTAAGCTCTCATGCCACTCGTTTCGGTCCCAACTCACTCCAAGTCTACTGGACTTAATGATTGTATCTGACTTATCCAATGTTCTTCTAGATTCTAGAGGATCAAATATCCCTTGAAGGTATATCTGATCATGACTTGATCTTTTGCGCGTATAACATTGACCTCTCGCGGACGGCTTCTACGTCTACATTTGAATTTTGTGATTGTGATTGTGTTCTATTGGAGTTGGCAGAAAGGAGGTTGTGGGTAATTTCCCTGATCCAAATGATCTGAACAATGATTTACATCAGATAATTTACCGATTTCAAACTTTGAACCTATCAATAACATTATTTTACATGGAGGAAATGAATTTGATTTTGAGGTCATTTCTGATTATGAAATACTATTGTGCATTAATTCACTCAAGTCTAATTCGGTTGGTGAAGATGAAATTCCCATTAAGTTTATAAAAATAATACTATTTCAAATCATCTAAGCCCCTACTAATATAATCAAAATTTGTATTACTTACTCATCGTTTCTCTATTGCTGAAAGCTTGCGAAAGTGATACCAGTACCTAAAAAACCTCACCCATCATTTTGTGCTGATTTTAGGCCTATTAAGAAGATTCTAGCAAATCAGATATATATGGGTCGTTTTAAAAAAAATAAATTTTTAGCGTTATAGCTTCTATTTTTTTTTGCATTTCAATTTAAAGTCTTGAAATTTGGCATGGAACTGTGTTTATATGTCAGCATTATAAGAAAAAATTTGCAGATAGATTGATGGTAACGAATAGTCATGGTAATTAATAATGTGTAATCTCCGTGGCCTTTTTGGGATGTGATTTTCATGCTTAATCAGTTTTATTAATATTTTTAATGATGAAAATGATTTTTTATTTAATTTTGGGTCTTGTCGTTTGAAAGGCCTTCTCTCAAACTTCAATTTTATGATATGCCAAAAAAAAAATTTTTGTTTTGTTGTCCGAATACTTAGTTGAACGAGTGTGACAAGATTTGGAAAAAAAAAACCTAATTAAACATTTTCGCTTTTTCACACAACTAAACAATTTTTAATAATTTTTTACGATGCATTATCTTATAGTACGTCAAAAAACCTTTAATTTCATGTTTTATTATAATTTAATTATTGCAGTTAATTCCTTTAAAATTTGCATACAAAATAATTTTTTCATCCGAGTAAAAATTCAGTGTAATCTCCGTGGCCTTGTTATCTTTGTACCGTATACATATTTTTTAGTCTAACCACCGCTAAAAGAAAGGTATTTACTCATACTTGAACCTAATATAATTTGGATGACATTGAATTACATTTACTATATTAAAATTAAGAAATAGTCGATTTTGTAATCTCCGTGGCCATTTTCGTATTTGTTTTTAATAAATGTTCTTTTAGTTTATAATGGCTCATATTATTATTAATTTTTTTATATTCTAGATAAATATACTGAATTTCATCATTCCTTACAGTATTGGTACCGTAAAAGTTCCAAGAAAGTTATGTGCCGTTATTAAAAAATACTTTTTTGACTCTTTCATGCTTTTAAACAAAATCATTTCGTAAACAAACAACTTTTTTTATTAATTATCCCATTAAATTTATTTGTTTTCCACAAAATTTCAACTATTTATTGTTACTATTTATTTTGTGGATTATTGTTATTTTATGCAAGAAAAAAAAACATTTTTAGTACATTCGAAATTTAAAATTTAAATTTTTATCAAAACATACTCGTAAAATGGAAAATATTTGAAATTATTTTTGCGCAACTCGGAGAACTCCTTTTCTACTTGTTTACTATAGATTTAGAAACTAAAACCCAAGAAAAACTGAAAAAAAATTTTTTTCAAACGATCAAAAAAAATGTCAATTTTTAAAAAATGACCCATATAACCACGTCGGTCAATATAATTTGTTTACTTCTGTTTAGTTGGGGCTTCGCCCAAATCATACCTGTTCTACAGCAAGGGTGAAGTTACTTAACGATATCAGAATTCAGTATGATCAAGATAAATTGTCTATATTGTGTTTGCTGGACTTCTCAAAGGCGTTTGACAGGGTTAATCACGAAATCTTGTGTAAAAAACTGAATTTGTATTTTGGTTTTAGTGTAAGTCTGTTTGATCTAAAACTACCTAAAACAATGTAGTCAAAGAGTTAAAGTCGGTGATGATATTTTTTCCGAATCAAAAAATTTGTTTGAAGGTGTGTAACACGCCAACACGGCGCGGCGTTTGTTGTTCCACAATGTCATGTTGAATCTTTATGCAGACGATGTTTAATTTTATATCATCATCATCATCATCGGCTCGACAACCGGGTTCCGGTCCTGGCCTCTTTCAACAAGTCTCTCCACCTATCCCGGTCTCTAGCCGACGCCATCCAGTTGCGCACCCCAAGGCTTCGGGCGTCCTGGTCTACGCCATCTCCTTAAGACTTTTCTCTCGAACGCAGCTAAGAGGTCGGAGTGCCTTTTGCTAAGCACCCATGTCTCGGATCCATATGTGAGAACTGGCATGACCATGGTCCTGTACAGCAGCAGTTTTGAAGTTATAGTGAGATTTCTGGATTTGAAGAGCTTTGACAGACTATATTCGGCTCTGTTGGATTTGAGAAGCCGCCCACGTATTTCTTCTTCTATATTGTTATCAGCTGCTACTATTGACCCAAGGTATTTAAAGGATTGCACCACTTCAAATTCGTGCTCCGCTACCTTGATTGTTTGACCAACTGTTCCTCTCGCATTCGACGCCACCATGTACTTTGTTTTACCTTCACTAATGTGCAGCCCCAGATTTTGTGCCGCCTGCTCGATCTGGATGAAGGAATCGTGTACAGCTTGTTCGGTTCTTCCGATGATGTCGATGTCGTCTGCGTAAGCCAGTAACTGGCTGGACCTGTTGACGATGGTCCCTTTTGTTGCCGTTCCAGAGTCACGGATTGCTTTCTCCAACGCCAGGTTGAAGAGGAGGCAGGCCAAACCGTCCCCTTGTCGGAGTCCATTAAAGATGTTGATTGGTCTAGATAACAATCCGGCTATTTTTACTTGGCTTGTTACGTTGGTCATGGTCAACCTACATAGTCGTGTCAATTTATTTATGATGTCGAATTCCCTCATGGCTTTGTAAAGTTCTACCCTTGCTATGCTATCATAGGCGGCCTTAAAGTCTATAAACAGATGGTATGTTGGGATGTTAAATTCTAGACATTTTTCCATCGCCTGCCTAAGGGTAAAGATCTGATCAGTTGTTGATTTGCCTGGAATGAAACCACACTGATATTGTCCGATGACGGTTTTAGCGTATGGGGTTATCCGGTCTTGTAGGATAGAGGAGAATATCTTATAGGCGGTACTCAACAACGTGATACCTCTATAATTGCTGCACGTTGTGACATCTCCCTTCTTATGTATGGGGCATATTATGCCTTTTCGCCAGTCTTCTGGCATTTCTTCCTGCTCCCATACGTGCACTATAATATCATTAATTGCTTGACGTAAGGCTGGCCCGCCGTGATGAAATAATTCGGCTGGTATGCCATCGGCTCCAGGGGATTTGTTCTGTTTGAGCCGGCCTATAGCCTTCTCAACCTCTTCTATGCTTGGTGGCGGCAACATAGGGTATTCTTCTTGAAGTAGTAGAGCTTCCACTTCTGCAGTGAGCTGACCATTTAGCAATTCATTTTATATCTCTCCACCATTTAATTTGTTGGATGATCTAGTTTGTAGATTTAATGAGTAAGTAAGTAAGTAAGTAATTCATTTTATTCAAAGTTTAGAATTTATTAGCTATGGCTATGCCGTCAGCCAGGTTGACAATAGTTTGAATGGTTTTCCTTTAAGTATTACAATTTTAATATTTATTTTTTTGCTCAATGATAGTATTACAATTTCAAATTTAATGTTATTGTTCAAGAAAATTCTGTTATAATTAACGTCCTGTATTTATAGATTGTTTTAAGAACATTAATTAGTTTTTCCCAATCATTTCCATTCAGCATTTCAACGGTTTCTTTCATAGAAAGCGTAGTTTTAAAAAAAAAAAAAAGAACGTCTTTGAGCACTAAAGATTGGACAGACGCTTATAAAATGAAAACAGTCCTCTTTTGATTTCAAATTACATAGAAAACAGAATTGGTTGAAGTTCCCGTTGTATGGATTGCCATTTAAGGCAAGCACCTCATATCTTGTTTTGAAGATAATAGATATAAAGATATAGAGATTAAAGTTAAGTTGACTGTATAACCATCGTTGCTGGATTTACGTGCTTTTGTTGTTAGTTCATTCCTCATAAAGTCTTCATTCTTTTGTATAATGTAACTTTTTTTTTCAATAAACTCACATTGTTGAAATCTACATCGAACATCTTTCCACAAGTATTTCCGATACACTGCCATTTTGCAAGCCACCAGTCCTTGTTTCGTACCTCATATAGTACCATTTTTTCGCAAGCTTACTGTCTTCGTAAGTATTACAGACTTTAATTATAAGTCAGCTTGTAACTTCAGTGTCGATGTTAAAATTTTTGGCAAAACAGTTTCTAAATATTTGGCGTAGTCTGGTGTATTTTGCGAAATGTTGAACAGTTTCTTTAAAAAGTTTCTGTAGAATATTTCAATGCCCTCGTATTCATCAGCCCCCCATACCTGCGATCCATAACAAAGTGTAGATTTTACAACGGTATCAAAAATTTTGTATTTTGTCGATAAGACAAATGTTTTTTTTTTTTTTTGAAAAAATATTTTTCCACGTTACATTTAGCAAGCTTTGACAACTATTCGCTTTTTCAATCAAATGCTTGCTAAAGTCTAAAGTTAGATTCAGCTTCATTCCAAGGTATTTTACTTCTTTTGATGTTTCTATCAGATTCCCTTCATAAAACCAATTTTTTTTATTCAGCGAATTTGAAGATCGTTTAAAAATCATAATTTTCGATTTCTCGGTGTTTATGGTTAATCCCCATTTTTTGCAATAAGTTGCGAGTCGGTTTATCATAAGTTGCAAGTTCTCTGGAGATTCGGACAGGAGCACAAGGTCATGGGCATACAAAAGGACGTTAACTGCTTCCAGAGGGAGATCCTCTGCAACGTAATTTATGAACAACGAAAAAAGCATCGCACTAAGCAAACAACCCTGTTTCACACCAGAAGTAGTTACAAACCATTCTGAAAGTTTCTCGCCGTTCCAAACAGCTGTTAATGAAGATCTTTTAGGAACCTACAATTTGACCAATTGGACCTTGCGCAATGGATTAACTCTTAATCCTTCCAAATCGCAAGTAATTGCAATATCTAAAAATAAATTTTATAAAACTACCTTTCGACCTGTTTTTATATCGTGTTTCCAACTTGATTTAGTAGATTCTGTCACAAATCTAGGCTTCAAAATGAATCGGACCTTTTCTGTTAATGATCATATTATTCTCTCTGTCGGCCGAAAATGAAACCTCTTTGTTAACCTTACTCCTATAGATACTAAGCTAAGACTTATTAAAACTTTCCTATTGCCTATCATTGGTTATGCTGCAGTAGTATATTGTAAGCCAGATTCACACTCAATGTAAAACCTAGTTGTTGCTTTTATTGATATGAATAGGTATATTTTTTGCGAAGGCTTGACCATATTTCTCAATATCATCAATGTGTCCTAGTATGCTCACTTATGCAATTTCTTGATTCAAGATGTTGCATGTTTCTCCATAAAATAATTCAAAGAAAAACACGGTCATATCTATTTGATAAGCTCCACTTTGCGCAATTTACCAGAAACTTGATTCTCACAAAACATTCATCAAATTATTTAAATTCTTCGAGACTTTGGAATTCCCTACCTGTAACTGCAAGGCAAATAATAGAAACAATTCAATTTAAAAAAAACATTATTTCTGGATTTTCAATAGGATTTTTTGTTTGTATTACTATATTCTTTTTGTTATTTTTAATTATTATATTATTATTATCACTTTATTCTTTTTATTCGTAAGCTCATTATGTAACATCATTCTATCCGTTCTAATTTCTATTAGCTTTTAGTTCTATAAAAGACTAAAAGACTATGTCTTATTGTACACCATGATAAATAAATTGAAATTGAAACTGTGTCTTTTTGAATTTTTATACTGAGAAGTAAATTAAAATAGTGTACAATTTTAGTTTTATTAGTTGTATCAGTCTCCCATAGCTTTGTATATGTGAAAAAATAACGTTCTACAAAATGAAAAAATTATGAGAGCAGCTTCAAGGCCATTATGGGGGAATTTCATCGGGTTTGTTAAACCTTGAAACCTATTGAGAGATATGACGCAGTTCATGTTCTGAACCACAGGTGTTATGATGTTCTCAAATGCTTGAGACAAACCTACACATAATACTGAAAACAAATAAATCTTATAAGAGAAACGCTGCCTTAGTATTAAATAAGAAGTGACTCTTGATTTTGTGAAATCTTGCAAATCATCAACTTGATTCTAATCTTAAGAATATAAAAATAAGATACAAGACTGGAACGAACGAATGTACTTGCTGTTTACAAAAGAGCACTTTGGAATTTAACAATTGTTTATGAATAAAATATAAAACATTAATTAAAGCTAAATGTTCAAATGCATTTATTTACCGTCATATTTCTAGAAAAGTATGAATTTATGGAATCGAAGCTTACAAAATCGTTTTATTATTGAATATATTTTTATATAAAAAATTTAATTTAATATTATACAGTAGGTAACCAAATTATTAGGGACATTGCTCATTTTTATCTACTATTGGGTTTAAACTTAGTGATTTTCAATTGTTTGTTTCATTTTATATTGTTACTAGTATTATTATTTTTGGTTTCGACAAAAGTTATCAAGGAACCCGTGTGCCAGTTGTCAACTAGGTGCCGTTTCTTCTAAGTCAATTTTCAGTATTAAAAAAAAAGGTTTTTCGGTGCAGCAGTATCAAAGGTTTTTACAAGTGGCTTTTCATTTTTCACCAATTTTTGGGTTAAAATAATTCAAAGATAAAGGCAATAGTTTTGCTAAGTCCTATACTCAAATTTAAGTATTGTTAACAGTTTGAAGTGATAACCTGAAATTTGTTTTTACCATGGAAAAGGCTCGGAACACTTCTGCAAGAAAATGGAGAGAAATCCAAATCTTATTATTGCACTTTACACATTCCCAAAGTAAAATATCAACTTTAGCAGTTGTTTGAAGTCTGTTGTCAATCAAATTAAAATTAAAATTGACAAAAAAAATGTGGAACCTATTCGAGTAGGCGGGAAATGTGGAAAAAAAAAACTCCTCGTACTTGCCTTGAAAACCGAAAAAAGAAAACAAATTTCTGAAAGGACTGTTCGAAGGCGGTTAGCCGAAGAGAATCTAATGGGTCGTCGGCCTTCCAAAAAACCATGCCTAACCGAGACTATGAAGAAAAAACGGCTCCAATAGGCCAGACAACACCAATTTGACTGCTTCTGACTGGAATCGAGTATGTTAAGCAATTTGTAATCGAAATTTACTATCACCGATATTTTTGTGTGTTAACGGTAATATTTAACAGGTGTGCTTCTCCGATGAATCAACTTTTCAATTTTTTGTCGATAAAAGTGCGTTTGTGAAACGACGTCTATATGGGAGCGAGTCAATGCATATTATGTTCTAGAGAGGGTCAACCACCCGGTTAGTGTCATAGTTTGGTCTGTCATCTCAGCCAAAGGCCTGGGAAGCCTGTACATCGTAGAAGGGACGATGAGACGAGATCAGTACAAGCAGGTACTTGAAACAAGGCTACTACCACAGCTCAATGATTGGTTAGCAGATGATGATGACTTCATTTTTATACATGATTCGGCACCATGTCACAAAGCCAGGAGTATCGCTGCTTTTTTTGATTCAAAAAACATTACAGTCTTGCCTTGGTCAGGGAATTCATCAGAAATGAATTTGAAAACCATGTGGGAGCTTACCAAGAGGCCGATTGCCAAGAAAGTGATCACAACCAAGGTCAAATTGATTTTTTTTTCTTTTTTTTAAGACTAAAAATAACGGTACCTGCCATACGAATTTTTTCAAAATTTTATAAAATATTTTTTTTTTTTTTTTCAAAAACTGATTTTAAAAAAATCACAAGATTTGATATAGTTAAAATTAGGAAATGGTTGAAAAAATTTACCGAGAAATGGATATTAATGGTACTTTTTTATTTTCTCAAAAACGGTACAACCGATGTTGACATTTTTTATTTATTTTATTATTATATTTTATGCTAAAGCTCCTCAAAACCTTAGATAATATTGTGTATTCAAATTTTGAAAAAAAAAAAAATGTTTGAGTTTAAAAAAAAACATCTATTTTTTTCTTAAACTCAATATCTCGGAAACCCTATCCTTGATGTTTTTAAAACTTCACAGTTAAAAATTCTTTAATACAATATACAAGATGAAGGAAAAAAGTTTTATTTTATCTAAAAATAACGGTACCCACCATCAAATGTTAAAAAACGCTTTTCGAAAATAGTTTTTTTTTCGAAAAAAGCACCTAGAACTTTTAAAAAATTTGGGACATGCATTTTTGAAATGAAGCTAAGGAAACAATTTATTTAGTAACGGTTTCTGAACTTTCAAAACTATGTAAATACTACTAAGTACGTTTCACGCATTTCGAGCAGATAATGGCTGATATATTTACCAAAGCTGTAAAATATTCGAGGAGACTAGCTGTGTTAGTTAGAGATGTCTTAAGCCCCATCCATCCTCATAATGCACGATCTACAGAGCTGGCTGGCTTTAGGTAAAGCATTGAAAAAGATCTAAATCTATCGACCTCACGTAGAGCACAGCATTTTGAGTTGTCTTACTACACATCATGGCGTGATTTGCATTTGGATTTCTGTACATATTCCATCTTCTTCCCTAAAGTTCTAATCAAAAACAATAACCAGCTGTTCACGGAATGCCTAGGACCTTTGCCAATCGGGTGCTGCTGATAAGAACTGAAACTTTCTCGGGGTTTCCAAAAAGAGATAATTTTTTTTTTACGAAAACACAGCGGCTCCAAATATTAACGGAGTGTTTCACCAATTGCAAATTAATAAATCTTAAAGAACAAGCTGCAGTGGAAAACAACAGAAACAATGGGGGTTTTTCTTTTTTCATTCACGAACATGTCGAACATGCTCTGAACTTTCTCCGATTCGAGCGAGTTTTTGAGTTTTTTTTTCCTGTTTGTCGGAATGATTTCAGCATTTAACTCTGTCTGCTCAGCTATTTTATACCGAGCTCATAGAGTGCGCTCTGAACAATCTCTGAACACGCTCTCAACGAAAAAAGAAACACAAATTTGAACTGTTATACACTCTGAACTAAAAAAAAAAAAACGCCCAATTTATCCTATTCAAAATATATGCTAATCGAATTGGAGATTTTACTAAATGAGTCTTAAAAAACTTGGATTCAGACCAGCTTGGAAAACCAATATTGAAACTCGGAAACACTTCAATCATGAAATGAAAGCTTGATATATGCCGAATCACGAAATCCCGCCGAAAATAAAAATAAAAATCCCGCCGACAGATATTTTTGGAAATATTTGGCGGGATTTTCAATTCTATTTTAGTACTATTAATGAAATATTTTATTTTGATTTATTTTTAAACAAATGAAAAGTATTTAAGGAACTGTTGGATCAGGAAAAATTCAGTTCAGTTTTTTTGTATTTTTTTACTTTTGTAAATTTTTTGACTCAAGATACTTTCAAGACTTCATACTTATACTTTTTTGGACTTGTCTTCAGCTTTAATTCAATCAGAGCTCGTTAAAAATTAAGAAATCAGAGCGGTCTTCTTCGTATTGAATATTCCAGTACAATAGTAGGGAACTTCGTTCTCATTGATTCACCATTACTTTGGAAATGAAAATCCATACTGTGCTGTCAATTTAGTATTAAAACGGTGGGATTTCGTGATTCGGAATTTTGTGAATCGGGATTTTGTGATGCGGGATTTTGTGAATCGGGATTTTATGATGCGGGATTTCGTACCCAACCCGCTACTGACTACAAGTTCTTGCGAGTGAAAATAGACAATATAGACTTTTATGAAAACCACATATAACCCAAGTTGAACGATCTCCGTATTGTTCAATTCACAAATTATGTTACTCTCGCAATTCGGTTCTAAGGAAGTTGCCCCGGTTTAAATACTATGCCTTAGTAAGTTCAAAACTATAATATTTTCTGCTAAATATGCAACTTATGTGTGAGATAAATTTTCCTCGAAGAATAATGATGTGGCATGAACGATTAGACTTACTTACAAAGTTACTTAAAGCGTTAAAGATCCATGAAGGGTCTGGATCGATGTTCTTGGGATTTCGAATTAGGTCTTCTTCATATTGAGCCCTTCGATGATGAATGCAGCTAAGGTCGATACAAATCTAGCGAGTCATGACTTGAAATTCGTTGGTCTCTCCCAAGATCACTATTTAGTGTGAGGATAAGCCACACTGATATATTTGCCGTTTTGCAAAACTTTGTAGAGCAGCTTAAAAATGTCACCCACTATACTGTACTATATAGTTTTTAAAAAATGAATTTAAGACTGGTGTCTGGTCTAAAACTTTGTACCACATCTCTTAAGGCTTGGGAGATAAAAGTAGAATTAAGATCAGGTTTCAGTAGACATCTCCAAAATTGAAAGTATCATTTGTTTGTTTTATAATCGAAGAAACAGTTTAAAGTTTTTTGAATTCCAATCACAGCATAACCGCTACCACCATGTCTCCTCACTAACGTGCATGGGTATATTTTCTTAGCGACTGATTTAATCAAACAACTCTATTAAAATTCTACCAAAGATCCATGGATTACCTAATACCAAACTGGTTCGAACTCCCCTATGGGGTGAAATTGCGACTTCTGTTAAGATTGACGTTCGAATTGTTGGACTTTCACGATGGATTCACTCTAATTGTTGGGCCAAATGAAATAGAATTTGTTTGAAAGACATCGCGGAATATATGTGTTCACTAAGCTTGCTCTGCGTGTAACTATTTCCTGCCTGTCTGCAATTCGATGATAATTATGGTGGCACTTAGATTAGCGGTCTTGAGTAACAATCCTTTGTTGCACATTCACAATTTGTGTAGGCTAATGTTCGCGTATGGTCTCTTTATGCACTCAACAGAGTGTGATTGCTTCCACATTGTACATTGAAGTTGGCTAAACGAAGTAAGATAAAATCAGGTTGCTTTTGGAGGGTTACCACTATGCGATTTTATATGTAAATTTTACTTTGCTCTGGTAAGTTGTTCGTAAGGAATAGTCGTAACGCCTCACTCGAAAAATGTAATAATGTCTATAAAGAATGTCAAAACGTTGTCATCCCATTACTCTTTTATGATCTTTAAATTTTAAACCTTAACATCCAAATTAATAGAGGCTGTTTAATGGCGGTTTAACTTTAAGTCCTGGATTCAGTGTAAAATTTATTTAATACGAGTACTTGCTGTACTAAATGTATTCTAAATGACGTTTACTATCTGCGATTAAGTTAAACCACCGAAGAATCAGTATATTTCATGGGTTATTGAAATCGTGGAATAGAGATGGAATAAGTGTTTTTTTTTTTTGATTAATTGGGTTATTCGTAAGAATTCTGGTATAAATAAACTTAAACTAAATAATCGAAATTTAATTAGATTCTTCGTCGCAACAGAGAAGCTTTTCAAATTAGCTAACGGCAACTCTGACTAACATCGATCGAATCGTTTAAATTGCCACCAATCATTCTGTCATGATGGGGCTATTGCCAAAATAGCGAGGGTGATTCACCATCAGTTCTTACAAAGTGTATGGATCAAGGATGACACAAATTGATATGCTTTAGACAGATAAGCCTGTTGTTATATTGAATTCTTTTTTTTTTTATCTCTTCTTTTGATATTGCAACCACGAGACAGCCGTCGCGTTTGATGGTGGCGTGTGTGGATTTGTTAACAGCAATTTAAATGACAACTCACAAAGGTGCAATTTGAAGTGTGTTGCTTTTTTAAATGACTTAAAGCGCCATGTTGCCAATATGTGGCTCAGAAAAGACAAAGTGCACTTGACGAATAATAAATTACACCAATTAGGAGATTATTGTTTGATAGTTACAAAAACTTGAGTGTTTATTATTGCTTTTTTTGTTTTTGTTTTCTTTTTTCAAAATTGAATTTAATATGAATTGTTATGAAGCAAGTAGATATGCACACAGAAAAATTGAATAAAAACCCAGAGTTGGTGTTTCGCAATTTGGTACGGAATATAATTGATTTAGTCATAGAGAGAGAGACATTGTTATTATTCAGGAGCGGTATTGTGTTTGCAGATTTGTTTTTGGTTTTCATTGTGCAGGTAGAGTTTTGAAGTATCTAATTTCAATTAAAACTAATTTTATTTTGATTGCGTTATGGAATAACACTCAGGATTTTGTAACGACAAAATTAATTTGCTAGGTTAGACCAATGTATACCAAGCGACACATAACTAATAAAAATCAAATGCACGACTTGATCGTACAAACTTGCTCTTATGTAAAAGTACTTTGGGATTAAAAATACATTTTATAAATATAAAACATGGATTTAATGAGATAAAAATGTTCAAATGCATGGAATTCCGATCTGATTTCCGGAAAAGTATGAATTTACGCAAATTAAGTTTAAAAATCGTTTTAATTAAGTAATTTCGTTAAGTAATTTTTTATATAACGAGTTTCTTTAACATTTTTCAAAAACAAAATTTGGGATTCCAATTTTAAGCATTTACAGTGGGTTGCCAAATTAATAGGGACATCTTAAATTTTTATTAATTTTCATGTTTTAGCTTTCTTTTGAGCATTTGTTTTGGTTGTAAGTGTGCGTGGTGATTTTTATTTCACAGGCTACGTGTTTAATGGTTATTTTAAGTTGACGGCAGATATTCAATATGGTCTTATTCGGGGAATACCCGGTTTTATTCGAGGAAAAACCAGTATTATTCTGAAAGGTGTTTTTTTCTGATAGTTGTTTGTGGATATTTTTTGAACTTTGTTTTATTTGAAACGTTAGTAATGTAATTTATTTTGTTTAAAACAAAGCTTTTCTTAAAAAAAAAATAATAATTTTTAAATGATTTTGGGCATTTTTCCGAAACAGAATGGTTCGAGAATTGGATATTACTCCGAGAAAAAAAAAACGAAATAAGAATATTATTACCTCATTCGAGTGATTTCCAAAGAGAAATAGCTACTTTTACGGGTGTTTCTAAGTCTGTTGTTAACGGAATAAGACTTTTGGGTCGTAGTCCTGTTAAGAAACCACGGCTCACAGAGACAATGGTAAAAAAAACGTTTGTCTTGGGCTAAAAATTTTGGCTGATAAGGGCAGTTTCACTCGGCGGCGCGCGCGCGTCCCAGTGAGAATTGCCATCCTGATTGCATCGTCGAAATGGTAAAACATCCTGTTAAAGTTATGGAGTGGTTAGTCATCAGCACAAGAGGTGGTGGACGTCTCCAAATTGTCCAGGGAACCATGAGACAGGACCAATATAAGGACATTCTGCAAACTCGTCTCATACCCCAGTAAAGAGAATGGTTCTCTAACAACGAACCATAACTTTTCATGCATGACTCAGCCCCGTGCCATTAAGTTAAGAGTGCAACAAAATATCTAAATGGCCAAAACATACCAGTTTTATCCTGACCAGGCAATTTCCCTGACATTAACCCCAAAGAAAACCTGTGGGAGATCACTAAAATGAAAATTGCCAAAGAAAATATTACAACAAAAATAACACTTAAAGAAAAACTAATAGAGGTCTGGCACCACTGCCCTGCAATTAAAGAATGCGCTAAAAAGTTCATTGATAGCATACCGAAACGTATTCAAGCAGTTATTGAGGCAAAAGGCAAAGTTACAAAATATTGAGTTTTTGTAATTTTCTTACTTCTTTTTGATTTCGAACTATTTTTAAAGATTATTAACTAAAAAAAAACTATTTAACTACTTTTTTTTATGTAATAATATCTTATCTTTATAAAAAATATCTATTTATCAAAATACACAAACGATTTTCAATAATTTCATACGGAAACACACAATTTTCTTAAAATCCATGACTGTCCCTATTAATTTGGCAACCCACTGTAGTAGTATAGATTATAGAAAATTAACTCAAAAAATACTAATTCAAACGTTTTGAAAATATTGATTTTTCGAAAGAAAAAAATTGGATTTTTTTTTTCAAAAAACCCAAGAAAAATATTTTTTTTTTTCGAATATTTTTATATACAATATTATTTTAAACTTAAGGGGCTCCTGCTAAGAAAATTTGGTTAAAATCGTTAGAGCCGTTGTTCTTTGACAGGTATCGTTAATAAAACTTTCTTTGACCATAATAGAACACTTAATTTAAAGCGGTTTAGGCTATAACGAGAGGTACAGACATACAGACATACTGATACTGAAACATGTTTTTTGTGTACTAAATTTTCCTTACAATTTTTATAAAAAAAATTTGTTAGTATTTAATGATAAAATAATAATGATATGACAGACAGACGGAATTGCCGGACCCACTTTTTCCATCTTCGCTATCATCGTAATGTCAACTTTGATCAAAATATCTAGTTCGATTTTTTTCCCAATTGCAGAATTTGCCCTATAGTACATATATCGCAGAATTAAGTCTGAGGCTTTTGGATGGATCCTAAATTTTTAAAGTTTTGTTTGCTTGTCATTTGTAGCCACTTCCCCTGCAGCTAACTTTTTAAAAATTCCTTAAGGCCTTTGAAAGAATCATCAATCAATAGATTTAGTCCTTCATATGAGATGATATCTTGATATCTCGCGTTTAAGCTGATTTTAAATGAAAGCACATTAAAGGGAGTTGATGATATTCGAAAAGAAATCAACACTTGTGATGTAAGATAATTCAAAGACTTTTATTTATATGTGCCCATTGAGTTTTGTTCAAGAAATTGAGGCATAGTTTTAATGTCGAAAAAACCGCCTTATTCATTATTCAAACTCAAGTAGAGTAGAAGAATTCTCGCTGTTTGTATAAATAATCAACTTTCAGCTTTACTCTCCACTACTGCTGGTGTCACACTGTTGCACAGGGGTCTGTTGTTTGTCCTTAAATTTTCCCGTTATTTATTAACGATCTTTCAGGGGTTCTTAAATATGCTGTTTTGGTCTACATATTCTTAAGTTACCCAATTTACAGATGTTACATAACTTATGAATTTAGATCTGATGATGATATTTCAATGGGCCGAAAAAGGGCCCTGTCGTAAGAAAAATGACTGTATATATTAAACCTTTATATAGATTTAGTATTTTAAAATTGTTAGAAAATTGAGTGTCACTTCCAACCAAACCTTTACTTGAAAAGATTACCTGCCACGCGATAAGTTAAAAGCATATGGTGTTCTAAGGATACTTCACCTTACTAAAGGCAACCTGCCAAACAAGACTTTTGAACTTCATATTTTAAACACGGGTGTAAAATTTCCAGTTGATATTACAAGGCTTAGAAAACTTCGAAATTAATAGTTCTAAACGTAAATAGCATTTACATATGTCATTTTAGTACAATCTCGTAAGAAAAGTGTTCTTGCTTTTATACCATTTAATATAGACAGAAAGATCTGAGTATTTATAAAAAAGAGCACAATGATGCAAAATTTTACTCGAATTTGGACAACGTTTTCAACAGAACTTAGCATTACACTTTCTCTAACATTTTATTTAAGTTAAAATCATTTTCGCAAAATTTTGGTCGAATTAATACGATGCTATAATTGTTTTAGTATGAAACTAGGTTAAAACAACGATTTTGCAATTTTTAATCGAATTTAGCAGCGATTTATTAAAGTTAAAACCGTCAAATAGCTATTTTAATTTTATTTTACCGTGCTAACTTCATATTACTCTTTGACATTTACAAACGTCAAAAAAGGTCTGTTTACTTAGTGTTTTTGCGAACTGTCATTGTCTTAGGTGCGTTCAGAAGCAATTTATTGAAAAAATAGCCTTAGCACGATATAAGTTAGAAAATATTTAAAATTAACAAGGAGTTAGTAAACCACTTAAAAGTTAGCAAATTGTCAAGTAGTATCATAATAATACATAATACCTATTTGAATACCTATTTAATTTATTAGTTTCGTACTTACTTAATATAACACTTTGACATTTCCAAATGTGAAAAAAGGTGTGTTCGCTTAGATTTAGATTTTTGTTCGAACTGTCATTGATATCACAGGTGCGTTTAGAAGAAATTTATAGAAAAAAGCCCTAGGACTAGTACAACAGTTTTCTAAAATTCAGACAAACTTATTAAACTAGCTAATTGTTAAGTAGTATCATGCTAATGACTTAACACGGGCTTGTTTAATATTTTGCGCCAATGTGTGTGATCAAAATAGAAAAACAAATTTCGGAAATAAAAAACAGTTGGTGATGGTCAATAAATTTAAATAATAAAATGAAAAGTGATTGTTTGATCAAGTTAACACGATCTACTCTTGTTGATATGGTCTATATCTAATAAAGATCAAGTTCTAAAAGCCTCATTCTTGAATTAAATTAATTAATTCACAGATGCTTTTGTTTTCGTCGTGTTAGAAGTGTTTTGTCACTTTTCAAATCAATATAATTACTTTGCCTTGAAATATTTACTGATTTAACATTAACCAAACAAGGCCTATAGGTTTTTTTTCGCGGAATAGGCACACGATTGCCATTGCCCTTATTATTTCGATGTACGATTTTTGTTCCATAATTTTGTATAAATTCTTATCCGATTACAGAAAATAATCATTCTGGTTGCTTGACTCAAACTAAGAAAACATATTTTATCATCATGAAAGTAATTTAGATTTGAATTAAGAAAAATTGTTGGAACTTTTAATAACCGTCTTATTTTTCAGGTCCTTTTTTGCTTGTTTGCGGTTTTGGCTGCTGTGAATGCTGGTCTCTTACACAGTAATGGTTTATATGGCAGTGGACTTCTTAGAACTGGAAGTTATATTTCTTCACCAGTAACATACGTACAATCTGCTCCAGCGCTTCAAACTGTCCAGGTTGTCAGACAACCAGTGTACCAAAATATTGCATCCACTGTTTATTCATCTCCGGCACAAATCTACCATACACAAACGGCTCCTATCTACCATTCTGCTTCAGTTTTGTCTGCTCCAGTAGTTTCTACTTCAGTAGTGTCTCGTCCAGTAGTTTCTGCGCCAATAACGAAAGTTATTAGTGTTCTTAAAGATGGATTTTTAAAACATTAATAAGGAGTTTAATCGTACAATCTAAGCAAAATCGTTTGTTATTTAACCTTTTTGTAATTAAAAGGATATAAGTCGCTAACTTCAATACCTGTATCGAACTTTAATTATAAAGCTACAAAAACATACCCTTGTCAATATTAAAATAAAAGTTTATTTTTTGTTTACTGGAAATACTTTGTTCTTAATCAAATGTAACTCTTATTATATAGCCTTATCAAAGGGCACGGTAGTGCCCAGCCAAGTTCTGGCACTACACCCTTTTTTACAGGAACAAACTCAGGCGATTTTTGACCCCTCCCTATCTTCAGTACCACTAAAGTCAGAAACTTCAAATTCCGAATATTTGCTAAGCTAGTCAGGCACAGGAGCTTCACCAAATTTCAATTTTCTAGCATAAGCGGTTCCTGAGATATAAAGCCTCAAAAATCACAAAAACCGTAACTGACTGACAGATCATCAAAATTATGGAGCACTTCCCGACATCGTAGAACCTTGTAATTTTGCACAACGGTAGGTCTTGTCATGCAAGCAGCGGAAAAAGCAAGTTTTTTTTATGTCCAAATTCGAAGGTTTTAAAAACTTGACAAGTGAACCCATCAAATTTTAGTCAGTAATCATTAAATAATAAAATTTCTCTATTACATTGTAGCTGTTTCAATATTATTCTACTTTAAATATTCGGTATTAAACCTTCATGAAGTAAGAACTTGGCGTACTTTTAGATCTCAGTACTTTTCCCGGCTGACTTGTTACACAAAGGTTTTTGTATAGAAGAACTTGGCTCTTTTTTTAACATTTATGTTTTTGGTCTGATTTTTATTTCTCAATATTACTAATACTATTTATACTACTACCCAAACCATATTTGGAAGAAGTCAAAATTGGTAAAGAAGCAGCTGGGAATGACCGATACCATGATTTGATCCTATTAGGCCGTAATTGCCAGATGAAAATGTTGGTTGAACAATTGAATGACGTTGAATGGGTTGCGCTCCGTATTGTCGCGCGACTCGCGAAACTAAAACAAAACGTTCCGAAACTCTCGCGAAACTGAAAGGGAGTGTTCCGAAACATATGATATGCACATGCGAGATATGATAAGATAACTAGGATTCGACGGAAACGTTATTCTAGTCTCAGCCAGCTCAATGTTTTTGCTCCCTCCCGCATCACAGAAAGTTGTTTCGATTGTGTTGTTTATAGTTTAAATACTGTTGAATCTTCTAAAACTAAACACTTAGTACTTCACTCAACCTTTAAACTAGTTTTTGAAAATAAAAAGAGTTAAAGGAAGCGGCGCGGAATACCGCAAGAAAAAGGCTAAGAAAGAAGCAGACGCGAAATATTTCAGTTCTAGTTCTGGTTCAAAAGCCACGTTAACGTCTTCGGCGGCATCCAGCAGCAGCGGGAGTGATTCCAATGTAAGTAAGATTCCTCCATCTACAATCGTGAGTGGCCTAGAGTTGTCCTCCGGCCAATAATTGTGGGAATGCATAACTTATTTTACAGGCAGAAGAAGAAGATGTGCAGACGAAGACGGAGTGAACTCACCAGAAGTACCTCAAGTATCTAGTCACAAGCTTGCAGAAGAAGTGAACCACGTGAAGCTGTAAAGACGCTTAAAAATAAGTTTGTGGAAGTTCTTGAGGTACTGGAAGAATTGACGGATCGGTAGCCAGTCTTCTTCTGACAGTCATGCAGTCATTCAACTTCCTCACTTTTCTTGGCTTTTGAGCTGCAGAGCTACCTGAAGAAGATGACGCACAGATTTACCTGCAGCAATGTGGACTGAGTGTGGATAAGTGTGCTCAGAAACTCTGCGTCTTAAAAGCTCTCCTAGAGGAGAGCAGAGACCGTTTCGCAATCGACTTTTCTAAGACTCTTTGGAGATAATTCGGAATCGAACTCAAAACGAGAAGAATTCGCAGGAAAAAACGCATGCATGGCGATGAGTCCGCAGATGCAGCTTTGTCTCACGAGCCTCATTCGTAAGGCCCGTAGAATCCATTTATGAAACCGCTGATCCTATTTTACTTTCAATAAAAGATACTTCATTGCCTGTGAAATGATGTCCCGAAATTTAATTTTAATTTAGTATTGAATGGGGGTGGCAAAATGGGTATCTTGCCCCGGGCGCCGAGATGGTACGCTACGCCACTGGTTAGGAGTTTCAACGGTTTTGCGTACCTTAAAAAGCAGTGGAGTGATTGTTCGGGGCAAAATGGTACCAGCTCCAAATGTGACAACAGCCCACAAACAAAAAAGATTTGAATTTGCCCGTCAAAACATGAACCGGAATTGGAAAACCGTTATTAACATTCCATTAATTTAAGCTCAACTCTGTTATTTCAATGGCATAATCTAATGAATGTTTTTTCTTTAAATTATTTTCTGTGACGAAAAAAAGTTTAATCTAGATGGGCCAGATGGTTTTAACTGATATTGGCACGATCGACAGTGCGGCCGAAACCGTTTTGTGCGGCCAAAAGTCGAAATGCGTAGAGAATGATCCACAAATTGGTATATAATAGGGGTTTTTGGGGTCGCTCATTACGAATCAGCAAATTCAAAATGGCCGACCTAATATGGCGTCGTATCATACGAAAAAACTTATCAAAATTAAAATAACTTTGATAGTTGGTTAAAAAATTTTGTTTTGATATTATTATTGTATACTTGAAAATTTATTAAAAATGAACAAATTAAAAATGGTGGAATATATGGCAATATTATATTAAGAAAAAAATTGGAAAAAAAAATATTTATATATTTTTATTGAAATCGAACACAGTAATTTAAAAATCATTTATTTAGAAATACAAAAAGCAATATTAGCAAACAATAGTTATATAAGTTAATCCGATATTTACATGAATTGCCCATCTCGTAACAGTCACAATCATCTTCATCTGTATCTGCGTTTCAGAAGCGGAAGAGCTGTCAAGAGATTGTTGTTCATCTTCTGTTAGATTTATTTACAGGTGGAGGTGCTAAGAAATTGATACAGTCCTTGCACAAAGATTTAAATGGTTTTAAAGGTAATTCCTGACAACTAGATATGAATTTATCGGATGCGATTAGGAATCTTTTAAAAACATCCTCTATTGTCTTTTGACGATAATGGCTTCTTGCGAAATTAGCTTGATAGATTTAAAAAAAAATATTACATGCTTCTTGTGCATCTTTCGACATTTGACAGATAGGTAACACTGAATATTTTATTATTTCGGGGCCATGAATTAAAAGTTTGTGAACTACCGTGGGCATACAATACCAGGGATATTGTTTTAAATTAAGGTACTAGTATGGTCGGATACCCTGGCCGGGTACGTCTTAATACTTGCCTTACCCCGGTATATCGGCTCTGCCGGGGCTCACCTTTCTTTTCCGACCTACTCGTGGGACCAAAATTTTTAAAAAAAACTATAAAATGAACAAACAAACGACACATAATAGCGACACAACTGACAACGAAGACGAACTCTTGGCCTCTAGCCAAGAGACATTGACAGGAAGCTCTCACGGCACAGAAGCCGTTGAGATAACTTCCAAACCTTCAGGGAGCATAGCGAGTACCAGCCATAGTACTCCTTTGCTCCCTAAACCGATCAATACTGCCAAGCCATCGGGTAGCAATGCCAGCCATAGCAATGCTAACCGTGGTAAGAAGAAATCTCCTGGCGTTCTTCGAAAGAACCAGTTCCTGCATGCCTCGTTTATCCTTAGCAAGATTGCCAAGAATGAGGCGGAGGGAACTTGTCACGAGAGGGATGCCGAGGATAAAATCAGGTACCAGATGGTTATTGACGAATACAATAACCTTCTGACAAAAAAAGAAAAAGCCGTCAAGCGAGACAGGTCTCAGGAAGAGACTTTACCTTCCCAAAAGAAGACGAAACTTGATGGCAATATAAAGAAGAAAAAAGCCACATCTCTCAGAGCGGCGCAACCGCCTACTCTAAGCGAGGTCGTCAGGGATGACCTCCAGGTAGCGGTTGTAGATGAACTCTCCACCAACAGCAAAGGTCTGCTGTCGGTGTGGAGC
The DNA here is from genome assembly GCA_963931855.1 of Philhelius festivus. NCBI lineage: Eukaryota > Metazoa > Arthropoda > Insecta > Diptera > Syrphidae > Philhelius > Philhelius festivus. The sequence continues at coordinate 79,948,181 of OZ007556.1, read as the reverse complement.
TCAATCGAAGCCAAGCTCTCTGAGATAGTTTTCACATACACCCTGTCGACAAGTGAGGGACCCTACCCCAGCTTCGACTCTGGGGAAATGCTCAGGGGATACAGGGTGATCAAATGCGAGGACGCGTTTTCAAGGGACTTCCTTAGAGACAGCATCGCTAAGGTCAGCAATGACGGGAGGGCTTGAAGCTCAAGCTTATCCCAGCTAAGGAGATCCCTAGACAACTAAAGGCCCGCATCTGGTTGCCCCTCATGGGCATTAAACCGAGCGGACTGGAGCTGATCCGGGGTCTTCAGAGGTTGAACCCGCTGGTCCCCATGCACGACTGGGTCGTCATCAAGGCGGAAGAACCGCAAAAGACCAACACTTCATACCTTCTGAGGATCACGGAAGAAAGCAAAGGGGCTCTCGAGAAGGCTGACTACAAACTCCGTTTTGGCATCAGGCATGCTAAAATTAAAATCCTGCAAGATCATGGACCAGATACTGATAAAGTGGATGAGAGCGCTAAGATCAGCGCTGTTGTCGACGGTTCGGTTGTCCTTGGAGCCGCAGGACCCTCAACCAATTAAAACGCGCTGAAGGTCATTCAGATTAATCTGAAGCACTCTAAATGTGCCTCAGATAATCTAAGAGTTTTCCTCAGTGAGGAAAACAATGACATTGGCGTTATTCAAGAACCATGGGTAAATGGCCTCAATGTAAAAGGCCTCCAAGACAACCAATACGACCTGTTATACAAAACAGTAACCCAAGAACAAGGTAATCCCAGAACTTGTATCTTAGCTAAAAAACACTTAAAAGCTTTTTTGTGTCCTAATTTTAGCACTCCGGATTTGACAGTCGTCAGGCTGGAAGATAAAGATGCAAAGGGACTACTGGTGGCATCTGGCTACTACGACCACAACCGGCAATCACCGCCTGAGGAGGTGAGGAAATTGGTTGAAGCAGCTAATCAGCAAAATACGAACCTCCTGATTGGATGCGATGCGAATGCACGGCACTCTCTCTGGGGTAGCTCTGAAATCAACGAACGAGGTGAGTCTCTTTTTGATTTTATTATTGAAAATAACCTAATTGTTTGTAACAGAGGTGACTCACCCACCTTCGTTTTTCCAAGCTCGGAAAACTTCGACGGGTGGGAAGATGTACTTGACATCACTGTTGCAAACAACTGTAATGTGGTGGTGGAAAACTGGGGAGTTTCCTCTTCAAATTCCTTCTCGGATCATAGATGGATCCTTTTCAACATAGGTTTCAAGGTAGAAACCCCCCATCCATATAGAAATCCCAAAAGAACTGACTGGAAGAAATTCAGTCAGATCGCAAAATCCAAACTAGGCAATTTACCATTAATTAGTGTAGAATCTGTGGAAGTTCTTGAATCTAAGGTAAAGACTTTCGAGGCAGCGATTAACACTGCCTTTAAGGTCTCCTGTCCAGTTAAATACAGCCGCAAAAAGTTCCCTCCTTGGTGGAATGAAGATCTTTCTGCACTTAGAAAAATGACCAGGAAGATCTTCAACATATGTCAGAAGGAGAAATTCTATCAACCATATAAAGACTGCCTAAAAGTGTACAAGCGAGCCATAGCAGCATCTAAGAAGCTTGGCTGGAAAGAATACTGTCACTCAATAGAAGATATTAAGGATTCTGCTAGACTAAAGTAAAGTTCTGTCAAAGGAACATTGCAGCCCTTCATTTCTGAGAAAAAGTGACGGTATCTGGACAGCCTCTCAAGCTGAGTCCTTGGAACTGCTTATGACAACACATTTCCCGGGTTGTGAGAATAGCTACCCCGAAACGCTTAGCACATACAAATACCATTATAGCTCATAGGGAGCAAATCAATTCTGTTATATCAGGAGATAGTATTTCATGTGCGATTAATACTTTCTCCCCCTACAAATCACCTGGCCCTGATGGCATAATCCCAGTTATGCTGCAGAAACTGCAAGACTTGGCAGTACCATGGCTAGAAATGATCTTCAAAGGTTGTCTCTATCTCAATCATGTACCCGAGTCATGGAGACATGTAAGAGTGGTCTTTATTCCGAAGGTCGGCAAACGAGGTCATGAATCCGCGAAGGACTTTAGGCCTATTAGTCTGACATCTTTTGTTCTAAAGACACTAGAGCGCATCCTTGATACTCACATCAGAGTTTTACTAGAGGGTCGTCCTCTTGATGAATCGCAACATGCATACCTAAAAGGCAAGTCTACGGAGACTGCCCTGCATGAAGTAGTGCGTACAATAGAGAAGACGATTCACTACAAAGAATATACCCTAGCAACCTTCCTAGACGTGGAGGGTGCTTTTAATAACGTCCTAACTGAATCCATTCGCGAGTCACTTGTTCACTTTGGTGTAGAAAGTTTCATATCCAAATGGATTGTATCTATGCTCAGTGACAGAAGGATCCAGGCAACGTTAGGAAACACAATTTCTACTAAGCATGTTAGTAGGGGAACTCCCCAGGGTGGTGTTCTCTCCCCTCTTCTATGGCTCTTAGTCATGGACAAAATTCTCGTCAAGCTCAGAGGTAGTGGTGTAAAAACTGTAGCGTATGCTGACGATCTGGTTTTATTGGCATCAGGTAAGTTTACCACTGTGATTAGTGAAATCACTGAATTGGCTCTGAAAAGAGTAAGCAACTGGGCCACTAGTAGTGGACTAGGAGTTAATCAGAGTAAGACGGAACTGATGCTCTTTACTACCAGGACCAAAATACCTACATTCACCCTACCTCGACTTAACGGTCAAACTCTTTCCTTATCTTCCAAAGCTAAATACCTTGGAGTTATTCTCGACCCCAAATTGAATTGGAAGGTAAATATTGAAGAACGGGTTAAGAAAGCCTGTATAGCTTTCTATGCCTGCAGAAAGACCTTTGGTAAGAAGTGGGGCCTTCAGTCGAAGATGATTTTGTGGACGTACACTGCAGTGGTACGGCCAATTTTGTCTTACGGATCGATTGTTTGGTGGCCTGCACTTAGCAAGCAATATAACGTCGGAAAACTTAAAAGGGTTCAAAGAACGGCTAGCGTCGGCACTACGGGGGCTCTCAGATCATGCCCAACAGATGCCCTTAGCGTTATCCTGAACCTTTTACCACTCGACCTTCATATAAAATACCTAGCGGCATGCAGTGCTGTAAGACTTAAAGAATCTAACTGTTGGTTCTCCAAACCCTATGGTAATGGAAACATAACAAAATTGATTCCTCCGGATATTTTCTTATCGAACACCGACTACTGCGTACCTCCTCTTGGCCCAAGCGGGGATTTCAAAGCCATTTTTCCCACCAGAGAGGATTGGAAGAATGACGTTGTCACAAAGGATTTCGATTCGATAATCTTCACTGATGGATCTAAGATGGAGTGCGGTGTTGGTTCAGGAATTTTTTCCGAGTCCTTTAACATCTCCAAGTCACTCAGACTACCAGACTTTGCGAGTGTATTTCAAGCCGAAATACTAGCAATCAAGGAGGCATGCAAGTTGCTCCGATCTAACCAAAACCAATTCAGAAATATAGCTATCTGCTCAGATAGCCAGGCGGCCATTAAGGCCATTAAATCATCTACATCTACCTCAGTACTTGTCCAGCAATGTCGGGACGAACTGGCGAGTCTGAACATTGACCTCCAGGTCACTCTCATCTGGTTTCCAGGTCACAGTGACATAGAGGGTAATGAACGGGCTGACGCTTTAGCTCGGCAAGGCTCGACCTTACATAGCTCACTAGCGGAAAAAGTTAATATTCCTCTTGGTGCTATGAAGAGAAAAATCTTCTCGATTTTTCTCAATGAATCCAACCGTAGGTGGAGTAGTCTCACAAACTGTGTCATATCAAGAAAGATATGGCCTACTTACAACAACTCACGTTCCAACGATCTAATATGCAGACCCAGGCGCGACATAGCCAGGATCACAGCAATATGCACCGGGCACTGGCCCATAGGTGAACATGCAAGAAAGCTAGGCATCCCCTTCAACCCACACTGCCGTAGTTGTGGAGATCCACAAGAAAAAGAAACTGTGGTTCATTTTCTTTGCGATTGCCCCGCCTTAGCAAATTACAGGATGGCTTCCTTTGGGAAAGCCTTCCTCGATGACCCCAGCGAACTTTCGGAGAAGAAAATCAAAGATCTGATTATCTTTCTGAATGCGACAAAATGGCTTTAGTAATGCTCCGCTAAAGTATATAAAATCCATTTTCTTCCGTACTTAATCCTTATTAGGTTGACACGAGTTTAATGGTATCAAAACGGCGCACCCCAGCGCTAATAGAGTCGCGGGCCCAGCTGGCTGGCGACTACCATCTCTACCTACCTACCATGGTCTAGAACGCCAAACAACGCACGATTTTTGGGAATTTTTTTCTCGGAAACTTTATTAGATAATAACAAAATTTTTTTTTTAAATAATGAATACATGCGTCGGGAGTACAAGAACATTTTTTTTTTGTCGTAATTTTTTTAATTTTGGCTGAATTATAGAGGGCGCCAACGTTGACTCTTCAAAAAACACATTGTCCCATAGCGGACAGTTAATCTCCGGATCTACTGAACCGATTTTCAAAACCCTTGTTGCAACTTGATTGTTTTTATGTTTTCTAAGATAATTTACCACAATTTGACCAAAAAGTTATGAACGAAAAAAATGGGACCAAAAAATGGCCAAACAAATTTAAAAAAAATTATTATTATTAAAAATTTTTATTATTATTCCCAAAAATCGTGCGTTGTTTGGCGTTCTACACCGTACTAGTACCTTAATGCACTAAAAAACTCAACGGGCAGCTACGGGCAGCTGAATTTTATTTTATTTGGTATACAATACTTTTATTAACTATCTTAAATAGATTTGAGAACAAGAAACAGCAAGAAAAAAAAGTTTTCACTCAAACAAATATATTTTAATTTTTTTTTAAGTAAATAAATAGTGTTGACATATCTCTGTCTAACAATGTACTATTAAGGAATTTTTATTCAGAAATTCTTGAACTTATTTTATGCACCTGAGGCTGTTGAATCCATTTTTTTGCAAAAGATTTGCTTGGAAACAAAAACTTTTACACGTGTTTTGATGGAAGTGTCCATTAGCATATCTTAACGACGCGTGACTACGTTAACTTAGCAGCCACATTCAGGCTAAGATTATGGGGGGGATTTGCGGCAAGAGATTCTACTTTCTAATACGAACATTTTGCGTCTCCTAGGGGTCTCCTTTAGATAGCCTGATGACAAAAAACCCCTAACTCAAAACTTTTATTTTGGACTTTTGGCCGCAAAAAGGTGCCACCGGCCGCACTGTGCTATCTGAGAAAGGAAAAAAAATGTTTTCCAAGAGCAACTTTGGCGGTAGCAATTGTATGGCTTGGGGGGCTTTCATGCGGCCGTGGTAAGGTTGCACTTGCCTTCAGCTCTACAAAGATGAACAGTTCAGCTTACACCCAGGTGCTTCAGGATAATCGGTACCCTACTTAAGACGATTTCGTCGAGTTCGGCATGTCTTCCAGCAAGATAATGCCGCAATTCACATTAGTCGCCAAAGTTTAAAGTGGTTCGAATCAAATAACATAAATTTAATGGAGTGGCCGACACGTTCTCCAGATTGTAACCCTATTTAAAATCTTTGGGGAATTTCGACCCACAAAATTTGTGCCCATAATAGCCAATTTTTCAGTGTTGCTGAGCTGCGAGACCCAATTGTGGAAGAATGGAACTCTATAGACGATTCCAAATTAACAAAAACTTCGGTCCTTATTCGGAATGCCGGATCTTATTTCTATGTCCCTTATAATTCGCATTATTTTATTCGTTTTTCATCCTTGTTGGGCATACTAGTTTAACTCAATTACATGCTGTTAGTGTTATGCCTGAACAACATGTAATGAGTAAACCAGCAACCTATTGATGACAATTTTTAGAAGGTTTTTAATGGAATTAAAGCGACATAGACGACGGCAGGGATCGAACCTGTCATCATGAGGTTGACAGGCGAGCACACATCCATCGCGCCACGGCCACCCCTAATGTGAATGCAAAAGAAACCTTGCATACACCCAACCTCGCACCTACCCCAAATCCTATAGTGTGCCCAAGCAGGGGGGTTGCGGGGGGGCAGCATGCCCCCCCATACATATATCACTGTTTAAACGCCGCCGCCGTAATGCGTAAGCAAGCAATAAAAGCAAACATCCCATACAAAAGTAGTTTTAGTTATAGTACTGTGGGTGGTCCGCTTTTACTTCACTTTTTTACCATAAAAGAGTGTTTCTCCTGCATAATTTGATGTTTTTTATCAACAGCAAACACTTTTTTATCGATTCGTAAAAAAAAAAGTTCATTTTCGTGGGGGGGGGAATTCCGAATAAGGTCCAAAACTTCGAACGGTATGCCAAAAAGAATTTTTAGCGTTTTCGAAAATAGGGGCTAGCTTTTTCTTAAAAAATTTACTTAGAATAAAAAAAAAATAAAAATAAAAATGCGGTTATACTTTTGCAATACAAAAAAATCTGTTTTTAATTTTTAAACCTCAGAAGAGAAAATAACGGAACTTTTTTTCTTTTTAATTTGCTTGATTGGTGATCCCATTCAAAAAAAAAAAAAATAGTAAGGTGTCATTCCCATTTTAATTTTCTACAAAACGCATTTTTACAGGTGCGGTTATACTTATGCAAGACACTGTATTTCAAGGAGACCTAGAGCACCTAAATGTGGCTCAGAAAAAACAAAGTGCACTTGACGAATAATAAATTACACCAATTAGGAGATTATTGCTTGATACGAGTAGTTACAAAGACTTGAGTGTTTATTATTGCTTTTTTTTGTTTTATTTTTTCAAAATTGAATTTAATCTGAATTATTATAAAGCAAGTTTTCTCCTGAGTGCTTCGTGGGGTGCGTTACTCTTTTGATAACTTTAAATCGCCAAAATGAGTTGTTCTTTTTGTTCCAAAAAAATAAAAAGGAATTTTAATCAAAAAGCTAATTGTGTTGATTGTAATGCTGTATTTCATTACAATTGTGTTAACATCTCTGAAGCTCATTAGAAAGTAGACTCAATTGGCAACAACAAAGCTCTCTGAGAAATTGCATTGAAATTGCTGGATTAACAGATGTCGATGAATCAAACTCTTTTTGTATAGCACAGAAAATCTTTCGTGATGCATTGGGTGTGGAAGTTAGAAGAGAAGTAGATAATTGTTTTGTTAAAAAAAATAAACAAAGTAAATACAATTATGACACTGATCGTTCCCACTCAGTTTCCAATAACAAAACCATCATCTGTGTAAGGCTTACTGATTTTACGCTCAAGCAAAAAATTATGTCAGAGAAATTAAAAAAAAAACACAACATGAGCACTAACAGCCTTATTCATTATTTTTCACTAATACTGGGTTCAACCTCGGAATAGTTAAACCGAGCCGAAGCACTTCGGGTTTACACCACGTCAAACAAATCCTTATTTATAATATATTTTCTTAGCCGTATTAGCTACGCCTTCCTTATGTCAAATACACGACCAAAAGAAGTCACCAATCTAAAACTCTGGTTATTATACACCTAAAGCAAACCCCAGCTGATTTCCATTTTTATTCGTTTTATTATAATTGTATGCATATTGGAAATTGGATACATTTAAAATTGGATTGTATAAAGTTAAAGTTCAAATCCAATCAATGAGCGTTTGGAAAATATAAATAATTTATTAATGCAAAATATCTATTCGAAATAAAAAATTGCTTACACTCCTTTTTGTAAATTGCACAAGATGTCATCTCAAAATGATATTTAGATACTAAAACGGCCTTAAACCTCCTATAAACCAGTTTTAGCTTATTCCACCGCTATTCCTCGTGGATTTTCATTATAAATAAGGTTTTCAGGACTAGAGTCGTTGTAAGGTCGAAGTAACTTTACTCCGTAAATAAGGCTGTAATATATTAGATGACAGCGGTACGAGAAAAAAGTTGGAAATTTTCATCAATGATGCTCTTACGAGTACCAAGAACACACAGTGGGTGTTTATAGTTACAAGCGAAGGAGATGAAGAAGATGAAGGGCTTTAAATATCTTTGGTTTAAAAACAATAAAGTTTTACTGCGAAAAGCTGAAGGTGGAAATGTCATTGCCATAAGATCTTTCAAAAATATAGCGCTTTTTATGCACTTGCTTTTCGTAAGTAAATAATTACTTTTTTTTATTATAAATGAATTTTGAAGATCTTATCGATAATAAATTTATAGAAAAAAAGCCCTAAGACTAGTAGGTATAACAGTTTTTTTAAATTCAGACAAACTTATAGTCATTACTTTCACACTGGGTTGTTTAATATGTTGCGCCTATGTTTGTGATACAAATGGAAAAACAAATTTCCGAAATAAAAATCAGTTGGTAATGGTCAATAAATTTAAATAATAAAATGAAAATGAAAAGTGATTGTTTGATCAAGTTAACACGATCTACTCTTGATGTTGATATGGTCTATATCTAATAAAGATCAAGTTCTTAAAGCCTCATTCATGAATTAAATTAATTAATTCACAGATGCTTTTGTTTTCGTCGTGTTAGAAGTGTTTTGTCACTTTTCAAATCAATATAATTACTTTGCCTTGAAATATTTACTGATTTAACATTAACATTTTTTTTCGCGGAATAGGCACACGATTGCCATTGCCCTTATTATTTCGATGTACGATTTTTGTTCCATAATTTTGTATAAATTCTTGTCCGATTACAGAAAATAATCATTCTGGTTGCTTGACTCAAACTAAGAAAACATATTTTATCATCATGAAAGTAATTTAGATTTGGATTAAGAAAAATTGTTGGAACTTTTAATAACCGTCTTATTTTTCAGGTCCTTTTTTGCTTGTTTGCGGTTTTGGCTGCTGTGAATGCTGGTTTCTTACACAGTAATGGTTTATATGGCAGTGGACTCCTTAGAACTGGAAGTTATATTTCTGCACCAGTAACATACGTGCAATCTGCTCCAGCGCTTCAAACTGTCCATGTTGTCAGACAACCAGTTTACCAAAATATTGCATCCACTGTTTATTCATCTCCGGCACAAATCTACCATACACAAACGGCTCCTATCTACCATTCTGGATTTTTAAAACATTAATAAGGAGTTTAATCGTACAATCTAAGCAAAATCGTTTGTAATTTAACCTTTTTGTAATTAAAAGGATATAAGTCGCTAACTTCAATACCTGTATCGAATTTTAATTATGAAGCTACAAAAATATACGCTTGTCAATATTACTCGTAAAATAAAAGTTTAATTTTTGTTTACTGGAAATACTTTGTTCTTAATCAAATTTAACTCTTATTATATAGCCTTATTTATTTCTCAATATTACTAATACTATTTATACTACTACCCAAACCATATTTGGAAGAAGTCAAAATTGGTAAAGAAGCAGGTGAAGGTGAATGACCGATACCATGATTTGATCCTGTTAGGCCGGAATTGCCAGATGAAAATGTTGGTTGAACAATTGAATGACGTTGAATGGGTTGCGCTAGGTAAGGTTCAAGCGCCGCGCCGCACATCCAGAGATCACTCTACCGGAAAGCATTGATTGAGATGCAACTTGAATAGTACCTACGAAATGGTTGTTGTGAAACAGTTTTTGAAGGGGAGAAGTAAACACTACTGATGCCAAAGTTTTTAGATTAGGCTCAGCAATAGTAACACGGTGAACTTCGTGTCTTTGGCTAGGTCCTGATCCAAGATTGGCTCCGCTTAGACTAGTTGGTGACTTGGTAACTATCGGCTGACAAGCTACTTGAACAGTGCTTATGGGTTGAGAAGTGATTTTTGGCAAAGAAGAAACCTGTACACATACAGTTCGAATAAGTTGAGCAGTAACTATTGGCTGTGAGAAGGAAACAGGACGCACGTACTGTACAGTACTGCTTATCCCACGACTGATACCATAATTTTTAGTTTTGGCTGAACAATAAAACACTACGAACCGGAGCCCTGTTGGTCCCAATTCCGCTAATGCTGGACCCAAAGCTTCTTCCTGTAATGATCCGCTGTGCAACTGCAACATGACTAACTCCTTGACTTAGATTGATACTTGACCTTTGGGCACTAATAGGAGTGAGTAATGGCTGACTAACTGAAACACGACAAACAAGTTGTTCTTGATTTTTACCACTTCCAGACAGACCATCACTTCCTGTTGACAGAATTGGCTCGAGAGTAGAAATCTGTCCTTGGTTCAGAGCACGGATAACCGTTGTAATCCCAGTCCACTATTTTATCCAACCAGACCGATTTCACTCTCATAATTTGAAGCACGAAAGCATATATAAAAATCAAAATCTTGAATTAAACAAATTTCAGAAAAGGTCCTATATGTATTGTATTCCACACGTACCTTCATTGAAATGATCCCAGACTTGAATGACCAAAAGACCTGTGTATTATTATGAATCAATATCCTTCTTTTATAGATATTTTTTGTTTAGATTGTGTGCAGCTGCAAATAGCAAGTCTCTTTTTTGATATTTGATGCATGTAAATTCTTTGCTTTAAATGGCATCAGTACAATTACTTCAATCAATTAAAATGAACTATTAAGAAATTAACCCATATCTGGGTGGAACGAACTTACTTTTATAGTTCAATTTACAAAGAGTGCTTAAGAATAAGATACATCAATGCTAACATACAGTCTTGTGCAAATTAATTGGGACAAACAAATTTTCAAAAGAATTTGGTAGTAGGCTTTGATTTTTGCGTTAACTTTTTGATTACGACCCAAACGCAAAATAGTTGGCCTACTCATCAATTAACAAATTAACATTTTTTATGTGCCTATATTTTCTGGTCCCCAAGCAGTTGTTTTTTAATTTTTTTTTGTCGATGTAATAAATTACATTTAATAAGTAAATTAGACCAAACAGAACTAAATTCGAGAAAGCACATATGGCTCCAGTTTGCATTCCCTCAAACAAAGATAGAGCATAATAGTCTGGGATGCAAAATAGTTGGCCTATGAAGATTTAAATAGATTTTCAGTTAACCGTTATTAAAAAAATGACATGCACTTGTTTTGTTGTTTATTGATCTCTTGTTTTATGCAAGCCAGCAACAATTTAATGTCAACCATGGTGCGTGGCGTTGCATTATCAGGAGACCTTAGGGAATCCATAAATAAAGCCTTCGAAACGGGATTATCGAGCTATAAAATCGCAAAACAATCAATTTACCGCGCTCATCAATTCGAAACATTATCTCAAAGTTCAAAAATAGTGGAAATGTGGAGATCGGTAAAAAAACGGGACGCCCACCAATTGCAAAACCTCGAGATTGCCGAGTTTTAAAAAAAATAATAAAAGAAAATCGACGTCAAACGGCCGCTGCAATAACTGTTCAATGGAGGGAAAGAATAAAAAAAAAGTGTTTCGGTCGACACTTGCAAACGGACTATGAAAAAAATTAGATACAAATTTTATAAGGTTTGTTTTAGATTTATTTAAATTCGAGCAATTTTAATTCGTTAAAAACATAGGCCAAAGAAAAACCACTTTTAACACCTAAACAAAAGAAAAAGCGGCTAGAGTGGGCCAAATAACGTAAAAACTGGACTTTAGGTCAATGGCGGTCCGTTATTTGGAGTGATGAGTCCAGGTTTGAAGTTTGCGTGGGCTACGAACGAAAACGAGTCATTAGAAATTCAAAAGAGGTTTTTCACAAAGATTGTCTTAAAAAACGGTCAAGTTTCCAGCATCTCTAATGATATGGGGATGCATGTCGGGACGGGGTTTGGGCAATTTGCATTTTGTAAATGGAAGTGTCAATGCTGCCAGGTACAGGGATATTCTGGAAAATGAGCTTCTCCCATCAATACCACGACTTCAAGCTAGTGATCGAGACTATATTTTCCAACAGGATGGAGCTTCTTGCCATACAGCAAGGTCTAAAATGGCTTGGCTATCTGCTGAAGCTATTCCTTTACTGGAATGGCCTTCCAGCAGCCCTGACATTTCACCAATTGAAACTGTCTGGCATAAAATGAAATAAAAACCGCGAAAAGAACCATGCCGGACCTCTTCAAGACCTTAAAGCTAAAATCATAAATATTTGGGAATCTTTTGGCACCGAAGAATGTCAAAAATTAGTTGACACAATGCCACGACGCATAGAAGAAGTTATCAAGGCCAAAGGCGACGTAACACCATGGTGAAATAAAAATTAAGACCCATAGGCCAACTATTTTGCACTTAAAAAAATGTTTAAATCGTTATTTTATTTTGTAAGATTGCTCTATACCGTTATTTAATTGAAGTCATTTTGTTTTTGTTACTTATTCCTATTCAAAATAAATATATCTTAAGAAAAATACCAAAATATTGATTTTATTTCCGATGGAATTTAAGAATCAGAAGATTTTTGTTTTTTATCATAGGTAGTCCAACTATTTTGCGTTTGGGCTCGTATTTTGGTATGTGCTCCCTGAATTAGTTTTATCTAAATATTTTTGTTGACTTTTTGAAGGTAGGTCGCATTTTTTCTAAGGGTTGTGGAAAGATTGGCATTATTTTTGAAATCATGTTACTAGGTACTCTATTTATCAATATTTCGGCTTCAAGAAAAAGATGGATATCTCGGTGGAAAACAGAGCAAAAGTCATCGCTTTACATGAACATACAGGAAAAACCATTAGGGAGATATTATATTAATTGCTGTAGGTGTAGCAAAATCAAGCGTCGGTATGATAATTGCATTGCACAAGGCAACAGGATCAGTTGAAACACGGAGAAAGGGCAAATGTGGTCGAAAACGGAAAACAACGGCCAATGACGACAAAATGTTGGTCCGAAACAGCGTCATAAATCCTGGAAAGACAAGTGGTGAGCTTCAAAGGGACTTGGAGACAGCTAGAGTACATGTGGATTCATCAACAGTTCGAAGGCGTCTTCTTGAAGTGTGCCGAAAGGCTCGAAGACCATTAAAGAAACAGCTTTTGACAGACGCTATGCGCAAAAAAAGATTAATATGGGCCAAAATGCATAAGGATTGGGCTCCAGAGGACTGGAAAAAAGTAAATTTTTCGACGAGAGCCATTTCGAGGTCCAAGGATACAGTGTAAGTGTCGTGAGGAAAAGTGACAAAGAAAAACTCCGACCTGGACATATCGGTTATGTTTTGGGGTTGTTTCACGTCTAAGGGTCCTGGAAGCTTAAAGCCCATCGAAGGCTTGATGAACAGTGCCAAGTACGCCGATGTCCTAACGCATATGGTCCTTCCTACTATCCAAAGAAGAACTTCAACGCAGGAAACCATTTTTCAGCAAGATCTTGCTCCGTGCCACACGTCCAAAAAAATGAAGCAATTCTTCGCGGAGAAAAATATTAAGGTGCTGGAGTGGCCTGGCAACTCACCTGATCTAAAACCGATTGAGAATCTATGGGCTATTTCTAATTTCAGCAATTATTGAGGTATGGTTCCACGACCAACAATTGAAAAACATATGCGAGAAGTTAATTTCATCAATGCCTAAGAGAGTTAAAGAACTCATAGATGCTAAAGGGGGGTATATAAAGTACTAATTTCATATTTATATACTTATTTATAAACATTATTCAAAATAAATGAAAAAAATGCTCAAAAATCTTCTTGTCCCAATTAATTTGCACAAGACTGTACTTGCCCTTCCTCAACATTACTAAAAGGACCCTATGTCCTATTCCATGAAATAGTCAAGTTCTATGACATATTTCATTAGAATTGGTCTAACCATTCTAAAGGTTTGAAAAAGACTGTGGCCTCATACTCGTATTATCCCTTTTTATTTCAAATCGATCTATGTATACAAAATATATTTTGTCAAGTTAAACTTTCAGTGTAATCGCCATAAAGATGAATGAAAGATTGAATTTTATTGGACGCACAGTGCCTTGCATCATAAGTATAACCGCACCCTGTAAAAATGCGTGTTTTAGAAAATTAAAATGGGAATGACACCTTACTATTTTTTTATTGAATGGCATCACCAATCAAGTAAATTGAGAAAAAAGAAGTTCCGTTATTTTCTCTTCTGGGGCTTAAAAATTAAAAACAGATTTTTATGTATTGCAAAAGTATAACCGCACAATGGAAACCTTTTTGAAGCTTCATTCAGTTTTGTGCTTTGAAATGACAAACAACAATGTCGCGTGGTACACATTTAAGCGATACGGAAGAAGGAAAAACTAAAGCTTTTCGGTTAAGTGGCCTAAGCTTAAGGGCTATTGGTAGGAAAATTTCAAGATCCCATCGTGTTGTCCGAAATTTCTTACAAGATCCAGAATTTTATGGGACAAAAATAAGACCCGGGCGTCGGCAGAAGCTGACACGTCGAGATAAGAGGCGTTCAATCAACGTTGCATCCAATTCGGTGCATTCTTTGCCGTAAGTTCGTGACGAATTGGGGTTAGGAGCAGTGGCGTAGCGTAGGGGGGGCGGTCCGCCCCGGGCGGCAGACCTAGGGGGGTGGCAAAATGTCGCCGGTGATGCGGTTAGAGTAGAAATCATATGTTTCATGAAAGATCGTTTGACAAGCCAACAAACAACAATGATGTAAATTTGAAATTTGCCACCCTATCTGTGGTTCGTCGTTGACCGCTCTCGGCTGATTTTCGTGAGTTCGTACACGGTGAGTAGGGCCGCAAGAGTGCATTCCGTATTGTCGCGCGACTCGCGAAACTAAAACAAAACGTTCCGAAACTCTCGCGAAACTGAAAGGGAGTGTTCCGAAACATATGATATGCACATGCGAGATATGATAAGATAACTAGGATTCGACGGAAACGTTATTCTAGTCTCAGCCAGCTCAATGTTTTTGCTCCCTCCCGCATCACAGAAAGTTGTTTCGATTGTGTTGTTTATAGTTTAAATACTGTTGAATCTTCTAAAACTAAACACTTAGTACTTCACTCAACCTTTGAACTAGTTTTTGAAAATAAAAAGAGTTAAAGGAAGCGGCGCGGAATACCGCAAGAAAAAGGCTAAGTAAGAAAGAAGCAGACGCGAAATATTTCAGTTCTAGTTCTGGTTCAAAAGCCACGTTAACGTCTTCGGCGGCATCCAGCAGCAGCGGAAGTGATTCCAATGTAAGTAAGATTCCTCCATCTACAATCGTGAGTGGTCTAGAGTTGTCCTCCGGGCAATAATTGTGGGAATGCATAACTTATTTTACAGGCAGAAGAAGAAGATATGCAGACGAAGACGGAGTGAACTCACCAGAAGTACCTCAAGTATCTAGTCACAAGCTTGCAGAAGAAGTGAACCACGTGAAGCTGTAAAGACGCTTAAAAATAAGTTTGTGGAAGTTCTTGAGGTACTGGAAGAATTGACGGATCGGTAGCCAGTCTTCTTCTGACAGTCATGCAGTCATTCAACTTCCTCACTTTTCTTGGCTTTTGAGCTGCAGAGCTACCTGAAGAAGATGACGCACAGATTTACCTGCAGCAATGTGGACTGAGTGTGGATAAGTGTGCTCAGAAACTCTGCGTCTTAAAAGCTCTCCTAGAGGAGAGCAGAGACCGTTTCGCAATCGACTTTTCTAAGACTCTTTGGAGATAATTCGGAATCGAACTCAAAACGAGAAGAATTCGCAGGAAAAAACGCATGCATGGCGATGAGTCCGCAGATGCAGCTTTGTCTCACGAGCCTCATTCGTAAGGCCCGTAGAATCCATTTATGAAACCGCTGATCCTATTTTACTTTCAATAAAAGATACTTCATTGCCTGTGAAATGATGTCCCGAAATTTAATTTTAATTTAGTATTGAATGGGGGTGGCAAAATGGGTATCTTGCCCCGGGCGCCGAGATGGTACGCTACGCCACTGGTTAGGAGTTTCAACGGTTTTGCGTACCTTAAAAAGCAGTGGAGTGATTGTTCGGGGCAAAATGGTACCAGCTCCAAATGTGACAACAGCCCACAAACAAAAAAGATTTGAATTTGCCCGTCAAAACATGAACCGGAATTGGAAAACCGTTATTAACATTCCATTAATTTAAGCTCAACTCTTGTTATTTCAATGGCATAATCTAATGAATGTTTTTTCTTTAAATTATTTTCTGTGACGAAAAAAAGTTTAATCTAGATGGGCCAGATGGTTTTAACTGATATTGGCACGATCGACAGTGCGGCCGAAACCGTTTTGTGCGGCCAAAAGTCGAAATGCGTAGAGAATGATCCACAAATTGGTATATAATAGGGGTTTTTGGGGTCGCTCATTACGAATCTGTTATCAGAATCAGCAAATTCAAAATGGCCGACCTAATATGGCGTCATATCATACGAAAAAACTTATCAAAATTAAAATAACTTTGATAGTTGGTTAAAAAATTTTGTTTTGATATTATTATTGTATACTTGAAAATTTATTAAAAATGAACAAATTAAAAATGGTGGAATATATGGCAATATTTATATATTTTTATTGAAATCGAACACAGTAATTTAAAAATCATTTATTTAGAAATACAAAAAGCAATATTAGCAAACAATAGTTATATAAGTTAATCCGATATTTACATGAATTGCCCATCTCGTAACAGTCACAATCATCTTCATCTGTATCTGCGTTTCAGAAGCGGAAGAGCTGTCAAGAGATTGTTGTTCATCTTCTGTTCGATTTATTTACAGGTGGAGGTGCTAACAAATTGATACAGTCCTTGCACAAAGATTTAAATGGTTTTAAAGGTAATTCCTGACAACTAGATATGAATTTATCGGATGCGATTAGGAATCTTTTAAAAACATCCTCTATTGTCTTTTGACGATAATGGCTTCTTGCGAAATTAGCTTGATAGATTTAAAAAAAAATATTACATGCTTCTTGTGCATCTTTCGACATTTGACAGATAGGTAACACTGAATATTTTATTATTTCGGGGCCATGAATTAAAAGTTTGTGAACTACCGTGGGCATACAATACCAGGGATATTGTTTTAAATTAAGGTACTAGTATGGTCTAGAACGCCAAACAACGCACGATTTTTTGGAATTTTTTTCTCGGAAACTTTATTAGATAATAACATATATTTTTTTTAAATAATGAATACATGCGTCGAGAGTACAAGAACATTTTTTTTTGTCGAAATTTTTTTAATTTTGGCTGAATTATAGAGGGCGCCAACGTTGACTCTTCAAAAAACACATTGTCCCATAGCGGACAGTTAATCTCCGGATCTACTGAACCGATTTTCAAAAACCTTGTTGCAACTTGATTTTTTTTATGTTTTCTAAGATAATTTACCACAATTTGACCAAAAAGTTATGAACGAAAAAAATGGCGACCAAAAAATGGCCAAACAAATTAAAAAAAAATTATTATTATTAAAAATTTTTATTATTATTCCCAAAAATCGTGCGTTGTTTGGCGTTCTACACCGTACTAGTACCTTAATGCACTAAAAAACTCAACGGGCAGCTACGGGCAGCTGAATTTTATTTTATTTGGTATACAATACTTTTATTAACTATCTTAAATAGATTTGAGAACAAGAAACAGCAAGAAAAAAAAGTTTTCACTCAAACAAATATATTTTAATTTTTTTTTAAGTAAATAAATAGTGTTGACATATCTCTGTCTAACAATATACTATTAAGGAATTTTTATTCAGAAATTCTTGGACTTATTTTATGCACCTGAGGCTGTTGAATCCATTTTTTTGCAAAAGATTTGCTTGGAAACAAAAACTTTTACACGTGTTTTGATGGAAGTGTCCATTAGCATATCTTAACGACGCGTGACTACGTTAACTTAGCAGCCACATTCAGGCTAAGATTATGGGGGGGATTTGCGGCAAGAGATTCTACTTTCTAATACGAACATTTTGCGTCCCCTAGGGGTCTCCTTTAGATAGCCTGATGACAAAAAACCCCTAACTCAAAACTTTTATTTTGGACTTTTGGCCGCAAAAAGGTGCCACCGGCCGCACTGTGCTATCTGAGAAAGGAAAAAAAATGTTTTCCAAGAGCAACTTTGGCGGTAGCAATTGTATGGCTTGGGGGGCTTTCTGCGGCCGTGGTAAGGTTGCACTTGCCTTCAGCTCTACAAAGATGAACAGTTCAGCTTACACCCAGGTGCTTCAGGATAATCGGTACCCTACTTAAGACGATTTCGTCGAGTTCGGCATGTCTTCCAGCAAGATAATGCCGCAATTCACATTAGTCGCCAAAGTTTAAAGTGGTTCGAATCAAATAACATAAATTTAATGGAGTGGCCGACACGTTCTCCAGATTGTAACCCTATTTAAAATCTTTGGGGAATTTTGACCCACAAAATTTGTGCCCATAATAGCCAATTTTTCAGTGTTGCTGAGCTGCGAGACCCAATTGTGGAAGAATGGAACTCTATAGACGATTCCAAATTAACAAAAACTTCGGTCCTTATTCGGAATTCCCCCCCCCCCCCCCCACCAAAATGCACTTTTTTTTTAATGAATCGATTAAAAAAGTTTGCTGTTGATAAAAAACATCAAATTATGGAGGAGAAACACTTTTTTATGGTAAAAAAGTGAAGTATAAAAAAAATTATATAGGCCATAGGGTAAATTCAAAGTTTCTTTAAATCCAGATTCTTTTTCTTTTTTTTTTTTTATAATCTACCCGGGCTCAAGGGATTATGATTACCCTTTAAATGTTTCAACACAGCGCGGGCGTGAAGTTAATGAAGAGAAAGAAGGATAGGAAAGATGTGTGGCACGATGTTCTGAGACTGTTGGTGGTTGTCTCAGATATTTTTATCTCCAGGGATGGCGGCTGAGCTAAAGCGGAGAAATGCCGTATCTTATTTCTATGTCCCTTATAATTCGCATTATTTTATTCGTTTTTCATCCTTGTTGGGCATACTAGTTTAACTCAATTACATGCTGTTAGTGTTATGCCTGAACAACATGTAATGAGTAAACCAGCAACCTATTGATGACAATTTTTAGAAGGTTTTTAATGGAATTAAAGCGACATAGACGACGGCAGGGATCGAACCTGTCATCATGAGGTTGACAGGCGAGCACACATCCATCGCGCCACGGCCACCCCTAATGTGAATGCAAAAGAAACCTTGCATACACCCAACCTCGCACCTACCCCAAATCCTATAGTGTGCCCAAGCAGGGGGGTTGCGGGGGGGCAGCATGCCCCCCCATACATATATCACCGTTTAAACGCCGCCGTAATGCGTAAGCAAGCAATAAAAGCAAACATCCCATACAAAAGTAGTTTTAGTTATAGTACTGTGGGTGGTCCGCTTTTACTTCACTTTTTTACCATAAAAGAGTGTTTCTCCTCCATAATTTGATGTTTTTTATCAACACCAAACACTTTTTTATCGATTCGTAAAAAAAAAAGTTCATTTTCGTGGGGGGGGAATTCCGAATAAGGTCCAAAACTTCGAACGGTATGCCAAAAAGAATTTTTAGCGTTTTCGAAAATAGGGGCTAGCTTTTTCTTAAAAAATTTACTTAGAATAAAAAAAAAATAAAAATAAAAATGCGGTTATACTTTTGCAATACAAAAAAATCTGTTTTTAATTTTTAAACCTCAGAAGAGAAAATAACGGAACTTTTTTTCTTTTTAATTTGCTTGATTGGTGATCCCATTCAAAAAAAAAAAAAATAGTAAGGTGTCATTCCCATTTTAATTTTCTACAAAACGCATTTTTACAGGTGCGGTTATACTTATGCAAGACACTGTATTTCAAGGAGACCTAGAGCACCTAAATGTGGCTCAGAAAAAACAAAGTGCACTTGACGAATAATAAATTACACCAATTAGGAGATTATTGCTTGATACGAGTAGTTACAAAGACTTGAGTGTTTATTATTGCTTTTTTTTGTTTTATTTTTTCAAAATTGAATTTAATCTGAATTATTATAAAGCAAGTTTTCTCCTGAGTGCTTCGTGGGGTGCGTTACTCTTTTGATAACTTTAAATCGCCAAAATGAGTTGTTCTTTTTGTTCCAAAAAAATAAAAAGGAATTTTAATCAAAAAGCTAATTGTGTTGATTGTAATGCTGTATTTCATTACAATTGTGTTAACATCTCTGAAGCTCATTAGAAAGTAGACTCAATTGGCAACAACAAAGCTCTCTGAGAAATTGCATTGAAATTGCTGGATTAACAGATGTCGATGAATCAAACTCTTTTTGTATAGCACAGAAAATCTTTCGTGATGCATTGGGTGTGGAAGTTAGAAGAGAAGTAGATAATTGTTTTGTTAAAAAAAATAAACAAAGTAAATACAATTATGACACTGATCGTTCCCACTCAGTTTCCAATAACAAAACCATCATCTGTGTAAGGCTTACTGATTTTACGCTCAAGCAAAAAATTATGTCAGAGAAATTAAAAAAAAAACACAACATGAGCACTAACAGCCTTATTCATTATTTTTCACTAATACTGGGTTCAACCTCGGAATAGTTAAACCGAGCCGAAGCACTTCGGGTTTACACCACGTCAAACAAATCCTTATTTATAATATAATTTTCTTAGCCGTATTAGCTACGCCTTCCTTATGTCAAATACACGACCAAAAGAAGTCACCAATCTAAAACTCTGGTTATTATACACCTAAAGCAAACCCCAGCTGATTTCCATTTTTATTCGTTTTATTATAATTGTATGCATATTGGAAATTGGATACATTTAAAATTGGATTGTATAAAGTTAAAGTTCAAATCCAATCAATGAGCGTTTGGAAAATATAAATAATTTATTAATGCAAAATATCTATTCGAAATAAAAAATTGCTTACACTCCTTTTTGTAAATTGCACAAGATGTCATCTCAAAATGATATTTAGATACTAAAACGGCCTTAAACCTCCTATAAACCAGTTTTAGCTTATTCCACCGCTATTCCTCGTGGATTTTCATTATAAATAAGGTTTTCAGGACTAGAGTCGTTGTAAGGTCGAAGTAACTTTACTCCGTAAATAAGGCTGTAATATATTAGATGACAGCGGTACGAGAAAAAAGTTGGAAATTTTCATCAATGATGCTCTTACGAGTACCAAGAACACACAGTGGGTGTTTATAGTTACAAGCGAAGGAGATGAAGAAGATGAAGGGCTTTAAATATCTTTGGTTTAAAAACAATAAAGTTTTACTGCGAAAAGCTGAAGGTGGAAATGTCATTGCCATAAGATCTTTCAAAAATATAGCGCTTTTTATGCACTTGCTTTTCGTAAGTAAATAATTACTTTTTTTTATTATAAATGAATTTTGAAGATCTTATCGATAATAAATTTATAGAAAAAAAGCCCTAAGACTAGTAGGTATAACAGTTTTTTTAAATTCAGACAAACTTATAGTCATTACTTCACACTGGGTTGTTTAATATTTTGCGCCTATGTTTGTGATACAAATGGAAAAACAAATTTCCGAAATAAAAATCAGTTGGTAATGGTCAATAAATTTAAATAATAAAATGAAAATGAAAAGTGATTGTTTGATCAAGTTAACACGATCTACTCTTGATGTTGATATGGTCTATATCTAATAAAGATCAAGTTCTTAAAGCCTCATTCATGAATTAAATTAATTAATTCACAGATGCTTTTGTTTTCGTCGTGTTAGAAGTGTTTTGTCACTTTTCAAATCAATATAATTACTTTGCCTTGAAATATTTACTGATTTAACATTAACCAAACAAGGCCTATAGGTTTTTTTTCGCGGAATAGGCACACGATTGCCATTGCCCTTATTATTTCGATGTACGATTTTTGTTCCATAATTTTGTATAAATTCTTATCCGATTACAGAAAATAATCATTCTGGTTGCTTGACTCAAACTAAGAAAACATATTTTATCATCATGAAAGTAATTTAGATTTGAATCAAGAAAAATTGTTGGAACTTTTAATAACCGTCTTATTTTTCAGGTCCTTTTTTGCTTGTTTGCGGTTTTGGCTGCTGTGAATGCTGGTTTCTTACACAGTAATGGTTTATATGGCAGTGGACTCCTTAGAACTGGAAGTTATATTTCTGCACCAGTAACATACGTACAATCTGCTCCAGCGCTTCAAACTGTCCAGGTTGTCAGACAACCAGTGTACCAAAATATTTATTCATCTCCGGCACAAATCTACCATACACAAACGGCTCCTATCTACCATTCTGCTTCAGTTTTGTCTGCTCCAGTAGTTTCTACTTCAGTAGTGTCTCGTCCAGTAGGATTTTTAAAACATTAATAAGGAGTTTAATCGTACGATCTAAACAAAATCGCTAACTTCAATATGTACTTGTATCGAACTTTAATTATAAAGCTACACAAATATACCCTTGTCAATATTAAAATAAAAGTTTAATTTTTGTTTACTTTAAATACTTTGTTCTTAATCAAATGTAACTCCTATTATCTAGCCTTATTTATTTCTCAATATCAATATTACTAATACTATTTATACTACTACCCAAACCATATTTGGAAGAAGTCAAAATTGGCAAGGAAGCAGTTGGTGAATGACCGATACCATGATTAGATCCTGTTAGGCCGCAATTGCCAGATGAAAATGTTGGTTGAACAGTTGAATGACGTTGAATGGGTTGCGCTTGGTAAGGTCCAAGCACCGCACATCCATAGCTCACTCTACCGGAAAGCATTGGTTGAGATGCATTTGCTTGTTACGAAACAGTGTTTGCAGGGGAGAAGTACTCGTAAACACTACTGATGCCAGAGTTATTAGATTAGGCTGAGCAATAGTAATAGTAACACGGTGAACTTCGTGTCTTTGGCTAGGTCCTGATCCAAGATTGGCTCCGCTTAGACTAATTGGTGACTTGGTAACTATCGGCTGACGAGCTACTTGAACAGTGGGTATGGGTTGAGAAGTGATTTTTGGCAAAGAAGAAACCTGTACACATACATTTCGAATAAGTTGAGCAGTACGCACGTTCTGTACGGTACTTATCCCACGGCTGATACCATAATATGAAGGCGTTATTTTTGGCTGAACAAAAAAACACTAGGAACCGAAGAACTGTTTATCCCAACTCCGCCAATACTGGACCCAAGGTTTCTTCCTGTAATAATCCGCTGTGCAACTGCAACATGACTAACTCCTTGAGTTAGATTGATACTTGGTCTTTGGACACTAATAGGAATGAGTGATGGCTGACTAACTGAAACATGACGAACAAGTTGTTCTTGGTTTTTACCACTTCCAGACAGACCATAACTTCCTGTAAATTACACAGCTCCATTCGTATATTGTACGAATATTATTGTAGAACTTACCACCATTACATATGTATATTCTGTGACATTTTCTTAAATATCCATTATTACAAATAATAATAAAAGGTAAATTATTATGTAAGTTACAAAATTGTTTTTTACTTCATTTTATTGTCTTAAATATATGTAAATAAAGTTAAAAAAAAAATTAAAAAGTATTTTAAAATTAATTACTTCATTATAAATATGATAAAAAAAACTTATATTTTAAGTTTACGAAACTCCTCATTTTTTGTGCTGAAAGCTACTAAAAATAAATTTAACATTTTACATTTAAAATCTTCCGAAGAAATATTGTATGCACAGATTAAATTTCTTTCAGTAAAGCATCGTCGGTGACAGGGTTTCATATTAATTTTACGCCTTTCATTCTATATAAAAAAAAACTATTAAAAAATTCCCAAATATGCTCTGCTGCTTCTGGATGTTGTTTGTTAAATATAAAATAGCAACACTTTTCTAAATAACTATTTTTAAACTTTTGCAATCAAAAACTTCTGTAAGCTTATTAAGTCATACTTTTGAACAATAAATAAAGTACCTATTTAATATTTTCAAATATTATTATACTTTTATAAATATCCACTTTACTACTGACCGCTCACTACACAAAAATACGTCTATGCCTGTTTTCAATTTTTACGAGTTTGACTAATGCCTCATGTCATTACCTTCTACGAATAATGCGTATAAGGTCATCTACAAATCAGGGATGGAAAATTCTGTACAATTGTACCGAATTCGATACAATTGAGTTTGTGCAAGTACAAAAGTACAATTTGTCTCAATTCAGTACAATTTCAAAATTACCAATTTTATGTATTTCACAAAAACCACAAAACAAAAGCGCATAAAAGTAATTTGAAAGTTGAACACATAATCCTGGCCTGAACGCATTTATTTTCATTCCAGAACAATAACTCACAGCTGTAAGCCCTTATAACTCTTATTTACAGTTTTCTTTTCACTTCTTGATGGCGTCTTGCTTTATCGATCAGCTTTTTTCCAGACATCGCATCGTTTTCTTTACTAAACACTAAACTGTAAACTTGTGGATATTATTTGTGATTGCGGTTTTTCCTTTTTGCGTTTTTAAGATATTTAATTTGTGAATTTTAGTTTTATATTTAATTTTTTTGTATAAGCTGGTGCCACAAAAGTAGATAAGTAAAAGATTTAGTTTCATCATTACAATACAAGATAATAGTTATGTATGTATATACTTTTTAAAATGAAGATAGTATTTTTTTCTGTGGAGCTATTTATATTCATTTATATTGGTTTTTTTATAAGAAGACAAACTGATCATTTCTGCTTTGATTTTTTTTAAATAAAATACTTTGGAAAACTTTTAAATAATTGAATTATAGATTTTTTTTCATACAAAATTCGTCTTCGGTACAATTGACATCATTTCAGTACAATTCTATTCCAGATTTCAGTACAATTGAAAAATTTCATTTTCCATCCCTGCTACAAATATTAAGGGTATTCATGTAACGAGATAATTTTCCGCTTTGTAGAAAGATATAACTTTCCGCAGCATGTTTTCATGAACACCCCCTAAGAAATACTTGCGTAAATGTGGGAAATATTTTGTGAAATGTCAAATTAAAAGTCAGAATCCATACTTCTTTAGTTTACGAGGTTTATTTCTGCACTTTCCGCAGCAAATTTGTGAGATAATTTTATGCGATTTGCAGAAACTTTTTCCTATACAAATTTTGACAGCTCGTTTCTGCGGAGATAAAATTATCTGGTTTGCGAGGTTTACGAGGGTTTTCCGCGCTTACATGAATACCCCTATTATTTTTGTTACTCAAGATTAGTAAATAATACTAGTACACTGAATGAAAGTACGAATTTATTAATAGATTCTACGCATAATGCGTACGGTCAACCTACGAATGAATTTTGTCTGCTAATATTAAAAAAACGAATTTATTAGTAAATACTACAAATTCAATAGAATAAAGTACGAAGCCATTCGTACGAGGAATTACCGAATGTTATAAGTTATATGCACACAATAATTCGTACAATGTACTTAAAAAGAATTGTGCACTTCTTGTTTACGAATAAAATTCGTGTAGTAAATGAATAGATTCGCAGATACTAACGCAGTTATTAGTAAAACTCTAAAAATGCATTCGTAGATATACCACTGTACAAATACTTCGTATACATCTTACGAATATTCGTACAATGCAGGAATATTTTCTTCACGAATATCATTTGTAGCAATTTTACTATATGTATATTACTATGTACATATTATATTACTATGTACAATATGTACATATGTTCAACAAAAATTTTCAGTACAGGGAAGATAGGACGTTTGCCTCTCACTCTGGTTTCATTGGCTTGCATAAGTGTGTCGCCTTTTAAAGCTCTCACAGGGTTTCCCTAGTTTACATTATAAATCGCCAACAATCAACATACTCAACTTCATAAAATTTGTTCTCAAAAGCTTCAAATCCTTAATAAAACCCACTTAATAAGCTCCTTGCTTGTAATTGAGAATAATAATGGTAACTTTGTTTTAATGTAGATAACAAGCGCACGCCGCACTATCGTTACCACTTCCGGAAAAAAAGTCGAAGTAGATTTGAAGAAAAAAGTGAAGTGTATTGAAAAAAATCGAAATAGATTTCAAAGTTACTTTTTACTTGCTTTAATATTGCATACAAAAATGTTTGTCCTTAAATGAATATTATTAAATATTAAAAATTGTCAATATTTTTCTTTTAGTTTTAAAGAAATTTCGTATAAAATTACTCATTTGTGTATTTGCATTGTGTTGACGTTCTTTTATTTTATGGTAATTATAGGGTTACATACTACTATAGAGTGCAATAGAGAAAAAGAAGTAGATTTGAGCTTTATTTTGTAAAATAGAATTAGGATGAAATATGTAGAGATTTTTAAAATGAAGTAGATGTCAGTAGTAATTTGCTAATGGTGCGAAAGAAGTAGATTTTAAAATATTTTGAAAAAAAAACAAAACGAAGTAGATCTACTTCAATTGAAGTAAAGTGGTACCACTGATTGACAGTATCCCATTAGCAGTGGGATATAACGGTCGTGTTCGGGTGTACAACTTTTTGCAAAGAATTACAACAACAATTTTTTAAGAAAAGTCATTGGGTTGCTCTTTTTTAAGTGGCGTTTTTCCTAACGTAGTGCATTGAGGGTGCATCAGGCGCCACTGCTTTGGAAAAAGCTCTCCCATAAGGCCTGTACTGACAATTTTTGTTGAACAGAGTTTAACACATTTTTGAGTGTGGTAAGCACCTCTCCATTGAGAAAAAGAAGTCTTAACGACTCTTATGTAAATGGACAGTTTTGTGTTTTTCCGTTTTTTGTTAACCTTACCTATCATGCATCATGTGATAAACTAGTAACTCACAAACGAGGTAATGAGAGACGTAAGGTGCATATTGAAGAATAATTTATTCAAAGTCACTTTTGCTTCTTTTATAAATCAAATAGCTGCCTATATTTTCCTGGTTTATTATTTTGTAAAAAATAGTTTCCGATTTCAAAATAAGAGCATTCTACTCGCTTAAATTGAACTACGTAAGTCATCATGAAAGTAAGTTCGAGTTATATTTAAACAAAGGAAAAGAAATTGTAAATTTGTATTTTTAGGTCCTCATTTCCTTGATTATAGTATTGGCAGCGGCTAATGCTAGTTTTTGGCATTTGGCCAATAATGTTTTATACAACAGTGATCTTTTTAATACTGGAAGTTTCTGCTTCTGTAACATATGTTCAATCAGCTCCACCTCTTCAGTTAATACAAGTTTTCAAATAGTATCAGTAGATATACTGCCAAACAATCTCGTCACAAGTCTACTCAGTTCCAATTTCCAATTCCGTTCTGCACCAATAGTTTCTGCTCCCGTAGTTTCTCAATCATATGGACTCACTTAGGGCTCAAGATACGCAAGTAGCTACAGGATTGGTGGTGCCATCAAAGTTATTAACGTCATTAATGGTGGATACTTGAAGCGTCAATAAAAAGAATACGATATTAAATTTTCAGAAATTTTTTTGAAGTAAATTAAAATTGCTCTGGAAATATTTGCCATCAAACCGTCAAAAGTTGATGAGTGTACGCATTTTTTCCTTGAGCACAATTTCGGACGTGCTGTTAAGAAGTGAGATTCTTTTATGGCCATACGACACGAATACCTATGTTTTTCCCTTCTACTTCGATATTCAAAACTGCAAATCCAAAGGGCAACGGTATCTCCTCTTAAATTCCTTCCAAACGCTCACACTGAGCTTAACATTTTAAGGGTATTCAATAATCTCTTGGGTGTGCGCGCACATTATTAAATAAAATGCACGACTCGATCGCACGAACTTTGCAATTTAAAATACATTTTATAAATATAAAACATGGATTTAATGAGATAAAAATGTTCAAATGCATGAAATTGCCGTCTGATTTCTAGAAAAGTATGAATTTATGAAAAGAAAGCTCAAAAATCGTTCAAATATTAAATTAAGTTTTTATATAAGAAATTTCTTTAAAAATCTTCAAGAACAAAATGATGAGTTTTTTTCAGTATAGATTATAGAAAATTATTTAAAAAAATAATCGTTCAAACTTTTTGAAGATATTGATTTTTCAAAAAAAACTTGGAATTTTTTTCAAAAAACCCAAAAAAATATTTGTTGGAATATTTTTATATACAATATTATTTTAAACTTAAGGAGCCTCCTGCTAAGAAAATGTGTCTAAAATCGTTAGAGCCGTTAATTCGAAAGTCGAAAATCTAAAAAAAACTGTTCAATGACAGGTACCGTTAATAAAAAATGTTTTGACCATAATAGCACACTTAAATTCCAGTGGCTTAGGCTGTAGGGAGAGGTACAGACATCCAGACATACGAGTACTAAAACATGTTTTTGGTGTACTAAATTTTCCTCAAAATTTTTATAAAAAAATTGATATTGTTAGTATTTAATAATATAATAATAATGATATGACAGACAGACGGAATTGCCGGACCCACTTTTTTCGTCTTCGCTATATCGAGTTCTATTTTTTTCCAATAGCAGAACTTGCCCTATAGTACCTATCTCAAGTAAAAAGGTATTTAAAGCGGTGCAAGGAATTAAGTCTGAGGCTTTTGGATGGATCCTAAATTTTTAAAGTTTTGTTTGTTTGTCATTTGTAGTCACTTCCCCTACAGCAAACTTTTTAAAAATTCCTTAAAGCCTTTCAAAGAATCGTCAATCAATAGATTTAGGCCTTTATATGAAATTATATCTTGATATCGTGCTTTTAAGCTGATTTTAGATCAAAGCACATTAAAGGGGGTTGATGATAGAAATCAACACTTGTGATGTAAGATAATTCAAAGACTTTTATTTATATATGCCCATGAAGTATTGTTGTAGAAATTGAGGCATAGCCTTAATGTTGAAATAACCTCCTTATTCTTTATTCAATACGATGCTTAAACTGTTTTAGTATCATACTAGATTGAAATGATGATTTTGCAAATCTTAATCGAATTTACCAGTATAAGTACTTTCTCTATTAATTTATTAAAGTTAAAACCGTCAAATAGCTATTTTATTTTTATTGTACCGTACTAACTTCATATGACTCTTTGACATTTCCAAATGTCAAAAAAGGTGTGTTTGTTTAGATTTAGATTTTTGCTCGAACTGTCATTGATGTCACAGGTGCGTTCAGAAGAAATTTATAGAAAAAAGCTCTAAGACTAGTACAACAGTTTTTTTTAACTTCAGACAAACTTATTAAACTTGTTATGTAGTAGGGTAAACCGACCAATCATTGGCACCTTAAGGTTACTCACCACTTATTCGGCTTGTATAACTTATGGGAATTAAGAACCGACAGTTTTTTTTTTTTTTTTAATTTTTAATTGTATTTTTGTTTAGTGAAAAACATTAAATATCCTATTTTTCGTTAAAATTAATAAATAATTAATAAAAAGTAAAACAATGTCCTTTTACCAATGATTGGCACCATTTTCCAATCATTGGCACTGAACAATCCAATGATTGGCACATTGATTTTGTTTAATTTTTAAAGTTTATTAAAACCAATATAAACAAAATAAACAAATAGTATAACTCTATTATATAATTTAAAAAATTAAAGGTAATTTATTTTTATAATTATATTTAAGTCTTTTAAGTTACAATATGATTACATTAAGGCCGAGATTAGATTAGATTTTTATAGATTGATAAAAAAGTGTATTATCAACCTAAGGAAAATTGATACAAAATTATAAAAACCTGTAACTTTTTCATTTACCAATGATTGGCACAGTGCCAATCAACCCAATGATTGGCACTTTTGCTAATGATTGGCATGGCATCCAAAGATTGGCAAGTGCCAATCAACCCAGTGATTGGCACCTCATCCAATGATTGGCATGTGCCAATAAATGGAAATTTGATGGATTTACATTCCTATAGTTGACACCCCTTATAAATACGATATTTTTAATAAAATATTAAAATAAAAAGAACTAACCTCTTTGTTATAGTTAATTCTTTTATAATAACTGCACTTGACAATGGTTTTCCTCTTAAATTTATTATTAAATTACACTACAATGTCACCACTTTCCTTACGGTTTTCACAAGTTTCACATTAAATTTGGCGCGAACTTGATACTAAATTTTGAACAGCGTTTTTTTAATTGCTACTAACTTCAGAGGCCAAAAGAAATGATGCCAAATCATCAGAAATAGGCTAAGGCTAATATTTTTAAAAAGATTTTATTAGAAAACTTTTAAATGTTATTAATACGAGTAATTTAAACTGTAAGTGCCAATCATTGGGGGGGTGCCAACAATTGGGCAGTTTACCCTATCATGTTAATGACTTAACACTGGGTTGTTTAATATTTTGCCCCAATGTGTGTGATAAAAATAGAAAAACAAATTTCTGAAATAAAACACAATAAGTGATGGTCAATAAAACTAAATGATAAAATGAAAATGAAAAGTGGTTGTTTGATCAAGTTAAAACGAACTACTCTTGTTTACATAGTCTATATCTAAGAAAGATCAAGTTTTTAAAGCAGCATTCTTGAATTAAATTAATTAATTCACAGATATTTTTAGAAGTGATTCTTCAAGAAACTATTTCGATTAAGTTCGGTTAAGGGAAAAGAAGGGCAAGACTGTTTAATCGGCATTTCAACCATTCAAAGCAAAAAAAATCAATCAAGATAAATAATTGCATAAAAATGTAAATTGGATGAACTGAAATTGTTTGCTATCTGACGTCAAGTCTCCACATAATATGGTGGACTTAAGTTTACTAATCAGATGTAAGGTTTATCTATACTTTTCAGAATGAACTATAGCCACAGGCAAATTTTTGTTTTGTCACCTTTCAGATCAATATAATTACTTTGCCTTGAAATATTTACTCAATTAACATTAAAACCAACCAAGGCCTATAGGTTTTTTTCCGCGGAAATAGGCACACAATTGCCGTTGCTCTTATTATTTCGATGGCCGATTTTTGTTCCATAATTTTGTATAAATTCTTGTCCGATTACTGAATAAAATCATTCTGGTTGTTTGACTCAAACTAAGAAAACATATTTTATCATCATGAAAGTAATTTAGATTTGAATTAAGAAAAATTGTTGGAGCTTTTAATAACCGTCTTATTTTTCAGGTCCTTTTTTGCTTGTTTGCGGTTTTGGCTGCTGTGAATGCTGGTCTCTTACACAGTAATGGTTTATATGGCAGTGGACTCCTTAGAACTGGAAGTTATATTTCTGCACCAGTAACATACGTACAATCTGCTCCAGCGCTTCAAACTGTCCAGGTTGTCAGACAACCAGTGTACCAAAATATTGCATCCACTGTTTATTCATCTCCGGCACAAATCTACCATACACAAACGGCTCCTATCTACCATTCTGCTTCAGTTTTGTCTGCTCCAGTAGTTTCTACTTCAGTAGTGTCTCGTCCAGTTGTTTCTGCGCCAGTAATTTCTAGTCCGGTAGTTTCAGTTCCAGCTATATCTACAACATACGGCCTCAGATACGCTAACAGCTATGCTATTGGTGGTCAAACGAAAGTTATTAGTGTTCTTAAAGATGGATTTTTAAAACATAAATAAGGAGTTTAATCGTACGATCTATACACAATCGCTTGTAATTTAACCTTTTTATAATTAAAAGGTTTTAAGTCGCTAACTTCAATACCTGTATCGAACTTTAATTATGAAAATATACCCTTGTCAATATTAAAATAAAAGTTTAATTTTTGTTTACTGGAAATACTTTGTTCTTAATCAAATGTAACTCTTATTATATAGCCTTATTTATTTCTCAATATAACTAATACTATTTAATAAATAATTAATAAATACTACTACCCAAACCATATTTAGAAGAGGTCAAAATTGGCAAAGAAGCAGTTGGTGAACGACCGATACCATGATTTGATCCTATTGGTGACTTGGCAACTATCGACTGACGAGCTACTTGAACAGTCTGGATGGGCTGAGTATAGTAAGTATTGGCTGGGATTAGGAAACAAGACGTACGTTCTGTACGTTGTTGCTTATATCACGAGTGATACCATAACTAGGTGTATGTATAGGACGGACGGGTTGATTAGTGATTTTTTGGCAAAGAAGAAACTTGTACAATTCGAATGGGTTAAGCAGTAACTATTGGCTGTGAAAAAGAAACAGGACTCACGTTCTGTATATTACTACTAACTGATACCTGGTGTTCCTGGTGTTTCCTCATGCATGTTGCAGAATCTACATACATGTGGCACTACTTACTACACCAAATAAACCTACGTGCCTTCTAAGTTTGCTGTGTCTGGTCAGAATAACTGTTATTATTCTTGCTACTTTAGCTAATGCATTTAGTGAAACTTTTTTGGTTGAAATTGCCCTATAGTTTATAGTTCTTTCCAATTTTCGGATCTTCTTGATTTCTCTTCTTGTTTGATTTATTTTTTTGATTCTGCTTTCTCCTATTCCGTAACAGGGCTCAGGTACTGTTAAAGGGTTTGATACGCCTTTTTTGTTAAAGATTCTGCCTCCTCGTTTCCATGAACACCCACAAAGACACAGGGCATCAAAGTCTCTGGTTTTCTGACGTGTCTTAAATTTTGTATATCTTCTAACTTTTTGGACCGATACAAAATATATTGACTCCATACGTTATAAGTTCAGAATTTGAAGGTGAACATTTGTGTCTTCACATTTTTTCTCCGACCAATAAGAACGAAAGTAAATCGAATTTGTAAGTTGTAACTAAAGGGAACGATGCAAATTGTTACAAAAGTTTGCAGTATTGAAAAATCAGACCGTTTTCGAATTAGGGTTTTGTTCATCCATCAGTTTTATGTTTAGTCTACACTACCGCCGACGGAAGGTACCTACCACCTAAGATCCTGTTGTCTAATAAAACTGTTGACATAATCGTCTGACTGTCGAATGAAAATACCCTTAACGGAATTACATGAGCAGTGCAGAGAACCCAAAGAGGCAGTTAAAAACCGTGGAATCCGCGAGAGGGCAACTTCAACTTTTTCCAAGAAAAATAGTTAACAAAGGTGCCGGTTTAAAGACTGAACATAAGCTTTTTGAAAAATATCCAAAAACAGGATTCTCTAGACAGAATTGCATTATAGTTTTATAATCCGATACAAATATTAGTGTTGATTTTTTTACGAGAATCATAACTTGCCATAAAGTCCCCTAAAGAATTGCAAGTAAAGAACAAAATAGAGTTTTAACTTTGGCAGAAAAGAAGAAGTTTTTTTTTTAGTATTAAGTATATCAATTGTGTTGATAAAGTTCTAAACAAGAATTGGAACTAAGATTGAGCTTTCTTATTGCAGTTTGAATTGATAGTAAGCTAATTTATATTTTTCTACAAATTAATTCTGTTCGTCCTTGGATATAATCAAGATATAATTTCAGATCGTTGACATGGACGGATTTTCAATAAATATACCAATACAACAGACACCTTATTTAAGCTGAAATTTTAATCGCCAGCAACTTGATGAGCTCTTCCCCACTATTTCAATGAATGAATGAATTGATGTTTTTTTTTATTCATAAGTCGCTTAGTAGCTAATGAATTAATTTTTTTTTAAATCATAAGTCACTAACTAACTTATGAATTAATTTTTTTTAATTCACAAATCATCTACAGACTTATGACTTATGGCTTTTTTAATTCAAAAATTCGCAACCCTGTTTTAAAGTCATCCGTGGTGATTGAAGATTGTTGATCTTGAAGTTAACAAAGATAAAATAAATTACATACTAAAAAGAATCAAACATCGGACAAAACGTCATTACGAAAAATTGAACGAGTTCATCTACCACAGAGTAAATATTGATTGACACGAAACCTTAATGTCGTTTTTATTTGGTTATCCGGAAGCCTTTTGGACTCTTCTGAAAGTGTTTACTTGGGGAAAAATGACACTTCTGATTCTGAAAAGAAGAGACATTTTGATTATGGATTTGAAATCAGAATCGAAACCAGAAGCACTTACACATTCATATACTTAAACGTCAAAACTCGACAGTCGTAATTTTTTGTATCCTAATTGTGCGAACTGATTTTCTTTCAACAAAAATTATTTTGAATTTTGAAATGGATAACATTATTGTCCACATTCGACGTTTTACAGTATATAATCACAATCATCTTCAGAATAAAAAAAAGTGTTTAGTTTCGGAGTGAGATTTCGAATTGTCAAATAAAAACGAAATACAAGGAAGATGGTGACCCAGAATATAAATATTTTGTTTTTTTTTTTAAACATTTTAAGCAATATTTAAATCGAGTTCTTTATAATTTTTAATAAAATCGGGTAAGCTTCTTTCTTTTGCAAATAACATTTCATTTTTTTTTACATTTCTCGAGAATATAAAGTGAAATGATGTAAAGGAGAAGCACTTTCCGTTTTTGTTTTCAACAAAATTCGCAGCCAAAATGTTGAAATACACTTGTTGAACGCGCCCAAGTGACGAGCCAGAGCCAGACGAATACTAGAAGAAAACGTCAGTTCATCGACTAGTCCATGCTCCATGGACTCTTAGGCTAGGCGCGCACATTCAATTTTTAGTTGCACAACTGTTTGGTTGCTAATAGAAAACAGATGAACTATTTTGTTGAATGTCCGCGCAGGTGCATATAATTATATATTACACAAAATAGCGAACTCATTTCGGGCAATCGTTTATTTTGTGTCAAAACACAAACTTTTTAGTTGCTCGAACCAAGCAGTTGCGAAACTAAAAATTGAATATGCGCGCCTAGCCTTAATTTCCATATTCTGATTTTAATTTGGCTCGAACGTACTAATCTCGAATTTAAAAAACTGTCAAATTTAAATAAATTTCGTTGTAAATATGTAAGTGAATTGTTGTGTGTTCTATTTTACTTAATTTAAATGGCATTTACAGAAAAATTAATTGTTGGCCTTAAGCTCCGTAGCACTGGAGTTGCATAGGAGATTACTTATATTTTCAATTTTTAAGACCGATCTTTATTTGTAAAATAAGAAAATTTAATAAATTAGAGGCACAACGGATGTGTGTTTTGGCAGTAATTGAGCAGAGGAGCAGACCTACAATTTTCATAATCTACCGAGTCAGCTAAGGCAAGAAGTAATTTTTACAATTTTATGATTCTTAGAGAATTAGCCTCTCTGTTGGAAAAAAGAGAGTACCAACCCCTTTTTTTCCTTAGTGGCAGCAACTAGAGATCGAACGCAGATCTTTGTCATGTCAGTCCAATGTATCAACTATAATACCAAGAAATACAAACATTTATACCCCAAATTTAACTCTCCCTGTGAAGAGGTAAGGTACAGTGGCGTAGCGTAGGGGGGTGCGGCCCGCCCCGGGCGGCAGAAGGCTGGGAGCGGCAAAATGTCGCCGGTAAAGCGTTTAGAGTAGAGATCATTTATGTTTCATGACAGAACGTTTGACAAGTCAACAAACAACAATGACGTACATTTGAAATTTGCCACCCTGCGCGTGATTCGTCGTTGACGCTCTCGGCTGATTTCCTTGAATTCGTAAACGGTGAGTAAGGCCGTAAAAGTGCATTCCGTTATTGTCGCGTGACTTACGAAACTAAAACGGAACGTTCCAAAACTCTCGCGAAACTGAAAGGGAGCGTTCCGAAACATATGTGTGAGAGACCGCTGGCGAGGGCGCTGCAAAAGGGCACACTTTTCACCACGTACATATATATAGGTATAAAGTATGTACAGTAGGTAAAGTAGTTAACCGCTAGCACCGCCAGCGCAGCGGTCTCGCATATCGTATGTTTCGGAACGCTCCCTTTCAGTTTCAGTAACGGAATGCACTCTTACGGCCTTACTCGCCATTGAAGTAATACTTGTATTGTTTCTGTTGCAAGCTGTTTGGCGATTTCGGCTCGAACTTCGCATTTGAAGAAGGATTCAACAAATGGTGGAAGCTAAATCCAAGAATCGGAGACCATGAGAACAGTCTGGACCGTGAGCAGAGCTTCTTGAAATGGAAGGAGTTGGAAGTTCGCCTGAACCGTAAAGCAACCATCGATCAGAAACAACAAGAAGTTTTCGAAAGTGTGGAGAAGGGAGGGATGTATTTTACCGGTTGTTGAATATTATCCAGTTCTAAGCCAAACAGAATCTGGCCTTCAGAGGACATCGAGGAGATGATAGTTGCAACCGCGAGAATTTTTTGGAGTTAGTGCACCTCCTAGCTAAATATGACCCTCCTCTAATGGAACATCTGACAAAGATAAAGCTGAGAACAAGAGTCCCAATTTCGTTTCTATTTCCAAAAACCCAAAATGAATTGATAAACTTACTGAGACAGCAAGTTCGATTCACCATCATCCGTTGCATTCAAGAAGCTAAATATTATTGCGTAATCTTCGACAGTACATCAGACATCTCCCACAAAGACCAAATGAGCCAGGTTCTGCGATACGTACATATCGAAGGAAAAAAGGTCGCCGTGGTAGAATCTTTCATCAGCTTCTTCAAACCAAAAGGAAAAAATGCAGGAGATCTCAGCAACGATATAATCGCGAAGGTAACATCAGACGGACTGGACATACAGAACTTGAGAGGACTTGACAACGCTGCCACAATGTCAGGAATCCACAATGAAGTTCAAGCCCGGATTAAAGTACTTAAAAAGCTCTACTAGTGGAGAGCAGAGACCGTTTCGTCCAAGGCGCAATCGACTTTGCTAAAACTCTCAGCGAAAAACTCGGAATCGAACTCAAAACGAGAAGAATGCATGCATGGCGAAGGATCCGCAGATACAGCTTTGTCTCACGAGCATGAACTCCGTCGAGAGGTGTTCGCATCATTTGAGAAGATCATTCAAGAAATGACGACTCGATTCCAGCAAGTTCAAGAAATAGCGGACAAGTTCGGATTTTAAACGCCAGATAAACTTTTGGACACCAAGTACGAGTGTAATCTTTTCCATGTATTAGAAGATATCGACAAGGACGAGTTTCAAATAGAGCGGAAGCGTCTCCAGCAGTTTGTCGCCAGTTCTGAATCAGAGGAAGATATAAGGGGCAAAGGATCACCGGAGCTCCTCCAGTTCATTAAAAAACTGAATCTGGGGATTTCGGTTCCAAATATAGTCATTTTGATTCGTATATATTTGACTTTGGCAATTAGTGTCACTAGTTGTGAGAGAAGTTTTTCGAAATTGAAGCTTATCAAAAATTATCTCAGATCCACTATGAGCTCAACTAGACTATCAAACTTGGCTATATTGTCGATTGAACAAGTATTGACTGCAAATATTAATTTTGACAAAGTTATTTCTGACTTCGCTGCTCGTAAGGCCTGTAAAATCCGTTTGTGAAACCGCTGATCCTATTTTACCTTCAATATTCCCCCTCGACGGGTTTCACCTTGTCGTGGTGGGGGGGCTTAAACCTACTCTCCTGCTGTGAAGCATCAGCAGGTGGAACTAGGTAACTAAGAAAACCCAACAGGGAGAAAAGGGACAGTCAGGATTGAGACGATATGGGATGGTTAGGATTCTGGTGACATGCCTAAGCCGGAAACTTAATGCATCCCGTAGTATTGATCTTGGTTGGTAAGGTAGGGTGGGACCGTAGGGTCTCTGGCTGCTTAGGTGGCTGGGGTCTGAAAGTCCTACCAAAAAAGGGGTATGTGTGTTGGATTTGAGTTAAATTGGCATGGTTCTCATTGGGGCACGAGACCAATGAGAACCTTTTGATTGATCTTGATGGTAGTTGGGGTGGGACTGTGGATTCTCGACTGGGCATGCAGTTGGGGGTCCTAGGTCTCACCTAAGGCAGTTAGATTAGTAGCGTCCTTGTCCGTTCGCGGATGAGGATTCGAAAGTTTTTCTGGAAGGATGTAGAGGAGTTTAAGGATGTCTAGGGTGTTAAGGATGCAAGAGGTGTCAGAAGTGGCAGATGTGGCAGTAATGTCATATCTGTCGGAAGGTCAAGAGGTGTCAGAATGGGTCCGGCATGTCTGATTGCTGGACTACTGTTGAATGTTGCTTACTATATACATGAGGCTTGGTGGCATGTCTCCCGTGTGTACCATGCGTAATTCCCAAGCGATCGTGTGGTGGGTAACTTTGATGGTGGTCTGGTGGTTGGATGTGTCCGATGTCGGGAAGTTCTTCGGCTGGTCTGGGCCCGGCTGGAGTTCTTCAAAGGTTGAAAGAGGAGTTAAAAGGTTGTCAAGAGGTGTCAGAAGGGTTTGGGGTTCCGGGTACTTGTACCTGGCGTCCTTCGTTAATAGCGTGAAGTGGAGCGTCATCCAGAGTTCTTCGGAACAAAGACCGGGGCGTCACCCGTGTGAACCGTAAGGGGATCAAAAGACAGGAGCGTCTCTCCTTGCTCACCAACTGGTGGCTAAAGACCGGGGCGTCACCCGTGTGAACCGTAAGGGGATCTAAAGACTAGGATATGCATGAGATGTTCGTTGACCGCCCTCATCTTACTTTCTCTATATGTGTATCCTAGGGTTGCTAGGCCCAGGGTTTTGCAGTAACCTATCTGGAAGTGACTGATTCATATCCATTAACCCCGAAGCTGAGTAGGAATTAGGCCATGTCCTCTTTTCCGCAATCGCCTAGGGGGGATATGATGAAGTTGCGAGGCTCCACCGGTAGCCTTATACTGGTACCACGGGTGATAGTGCCCGGGATTTTAAGAACAATAGTGCACATCTTCGGGTGTGTCAGTTCTCTTTTTCCTGCTATCTTGAGGTCGGCCCCCTAGTGGGAGATCGTGGTGGCGTGGTTTACTCCAAATGCGGAAACGAATGGGATTCAGGATTCTTTTCTTGGATTCAAGAGGCGTTGGTAGGTCTCGACTTTAAGCAAGAGGTGTGCATATGCTGCAACATATCACAACTTTGCGCCCGAAGTAGCTTGCTACGGACGGGTTAATGGCTAGGACTAAATCTGGCTCCTATGGTGGTAGGCCACTCGTGGGGTCAGACCTTTAATTGGTAGGTATCCACGTTAAACAAAGGTACATTCTGCTTACCTTCAATAAAAGATACCTCCTGTCTGTGAAATGATGTCTCGAAATTTTAATTAAGTATTGAATGGGGTGGCAAAATGGGTCTCCCGCACCGGGCGACGAGATGGCACGCTACGCCACTGCTGCACATATAAATTTAACAGAGTATAGGCACGT
The DNA here is from genome assembly GCA_963931855.1 of Philhelius festivus. Taxonomy (NCBI): domain Eukaryota; kingdom Metazoa; phylum Arthropoda; class Insecta; order Diptera; family Syrphidae; genus Philhelius; species Philhelius festivus. Next base: position 79,909,193 of record OZ007556.1, on the reverse strand, counting down.
TTCTCGTACTACAAAAGTTTTATTGTCGACATACTATATGTACACAAAACTGTGAACGAAGATGCTCTGATAAAGATGTCTTACGGCCCATACATTATAAAAATGGCATTTATACAGAAAATATGGCTGCCGTTAGTGAAAGTGTCAAAGAATATCAAAACATATCGATTTTGATATGATAAAGTGAAAATATTCATCTTACTGTCGAGAAAGACTCACAAAAAGTCACTATATGACGTGCAATTTTGCCCGGTGGAGTCGTTAGTCAATATTCTCCTTCGAACATTAGGAAGGTGTTACTGCCACTGTCAATGTTAATTGAATTTTTTTCGGGCGTGAAATCGAATATATGAATTAGTATGAAATGTGATTTAAGCAAAATGGTGGCATCTTACACGTGTTTTATTTAAATTTTCTCTCTAAACTGTAAAATGCACAAGTTAAATAAATACATTGAGCAGGCTAATGCAGTCGTTACAGCCGACAGTATAATTATTTTTTGTGTAGGAATACGGGCCGTATAAAAGCTGTAATGCCAATAAATTGTAAAATACTTACAAAACATATAAATTTATTGAAGATTTAAGATTTTTGGATTTCTAACCAAAGACACAATTGGATTATCGGGGCACCTCCTCAAATATGGTTGTTGTATTAAAGTTTTAGATGAACAGAGGCTTAGAAGATTAAAGCTAGATCAGGAAGGGTGAAAAATGTATTGCATAGTCGAAGGATAGCTGAACATTAAGCATTGGAAAATGCTGTCGAGATCAGAATTTATTAAGCTAAGCACACCTATATGTTCTAGTTCCGCATCCAAAGGATTTAAAGGATTAGAAGTTTCAGACGGAAGATAATTGATGAATAATTTTCAAAGTTAGTCGGAGACAAATCGGAGTCCTGTGGTGCATCAGCATTTATTTTATGAATATCAGATTTAATCTTGTATTAAGCGGTTCGAAAGTCAATTTCTAACCCATCGAAAGAGGTTCATCCTTGCCGAATGCACGGATTATTGATAAGAGAGTTTGATACCAAACTGTATCAAACGCTTTTGAAATATAAAGTGCAGTAATCTAAATTTCTAAAGCCACCAGTGGACCTACAGCTGCGAAAGTCATTTAGAAGTTTTCTTTCTTGAAGATAATTCTTGAGCTCATAATAATTAGTCAGCGTTTCCATTACATTGGGAAGAAGGCATCTAAGTATATTTGGATGATAGTTAGAGGGAGAAGAAGATTCGCCTTTTTTTAGAAACAGTCCAAAAAAAGGTTGTTTTTCATCCACTTGGAAATTTTTACAAATTACGAGTACCAAATATTTTACTATCTTTAACACATTTTAGTATTTTTGGCCTTTAATTTCAGTCATGCTTCTTTGTTAGTAGGCAGACAGTTGATCTTGTTAGCGTCACACTTAGATCAATGCGGATCCGTTGTGATACCCTACGGGTTGTGACCCCCCTTATTTAAACCAATAAAGTTGACGAGATTCGCTTAGCCACTATAATTATGTATAGGCACATGTTCTGTAATTCAGCCAGCTGAATAGTTTTCAAATCCTTAAAAAATAAAACAATTCGTTATCGTCTCTAGAAAAAAAAACGAGTTTTGTAACATAAATGCATAGATGGGCACCGTTAATCAAATAGTTAACTTCGTTAATCGTTAATCCGCTACTAAAAAAGTTAGCTTCGTTAAACGTTAAAGCGTTAAATTTCGGAAGAATTAACGCAAGTTAACGTTAATCGTTAATCCGTTAACATGTGATAAAAATTGCATATTTTATTTTTTTTTTTACTCTGAGCACCGGCGCTAAGTATTGCGCAACAAGTGTACGGGTAGTGTACGAGTACGAGCTCGTGTTGTTCCTTGAAAATGTTCGATCAACACGTTGAGCAACATTTTCAAGATAAGGTGTTGCACATTATTTGTTCAACGCGTTGATCAACTTTTTAATTTTCTTTAGGATTTCTTGACGTAATATTGTGTTGCGTTGCGTTGGCTGCAGAGAAATGTGTCTACGTGGTTGAACTATTGCGTTGCCATGAACTTGCAGTTGTTGCAACTTGCAAACTGTATATTTGGTTTATTTTGGTTTTTCGTCATGGAAGGTGATAAAAAATCAGAGTGGACTACGGAATTAATTTTGCAAATGATTTCAGCAATTGAGGAAAAGCCCAATATATGGGACACTAAGAGCCCCTCTTATAAAAATCGAGATGCCAAGGAATTGGCTTGGTCTCAAATTTCCTCGAAAATGCAATTGCCTAAACTTTGAATTCAAATTCAACGCGGTGGGATCAATCGATTTTAATTTCTCATATATTTCATTGAAAAACAATTTTCTTCGCGACTCAAGAAAAAATCATCTACCCAGAATCGTCTTGACTGTTTTTTTCTTCCTTTGTCGTTCATTTTCTTATATTATTAATACGGCAGCCACTTTTTTTTTCTTAGAGGAAATCATACTCATACGGAACAAATTTAGGAATATTTTAAAGCGAAGGCGTGCGTCGACAATAGTATGTACCGAACTGAAGTCAAAATTATTTCAGGTTTGAGTTTTTTGTTTATCGTGGTGCGTTCAACGCGTTCCCCAACGAGTGATCCTTGGTTAAGTGTACGAAGGTATTAAATCGTTCATCAACTGGTTGAGCAACAATATCGAACAAGTTTATCAACTAGTGTACGAGGTTATTCAACATTTGAGTAAGTTGGTCAACTAAGTGTACGGAGCTATTCAACATTGGAATAAGTTTTAAGAGTTGATCAACTAGGTGTGCGGGGTTAAGCAACATATGGGAAAGTTGGTCAATTATGTGTACGGGGTTCCAAACGCATTTTGTTCAACATTAGCTGCTCAACGTGAATTACGTAAGTTGCTGCACTAGTGTAAGAGGTTTTAAATTCGTTTATCCAACGAAAGAGTTGAATAAAAAGTTGAACGAAGTTGGTTGAACTTATCGCGCACATAGTGGATGACCGGCATAATGAAATGATCAAACGAAACGAATCTCTTCACAGTTTTCTCACTCGCATGCGCCGTCAAAATATAATACGTACCTAGCTGTTTTTGTTTCACCCGCGGCAAGCGCCGCCGCACGGCTCTTATCTTATACTTGCCTGAACCTGTTTTTCGCGCCGCGCGGTAAATAGTAGGCATTGGATTAACGATTAACGGACTTAACGTGGATTAACGGATTTAACGTGTCCGTTAACATTTTTAAAAGTTAACTTAAAAGTTAATCCGTTAATCAAAATTTTAACTTCGTTAATTAACGATTAACGGAAACGAGTTAATGCCCAGCTATGCATAAATGTACAGTACATTTGACGATGCGGAAATCTACTTTTCGATGGTTTTTGGCACTTTCTTGGATCTATTGAAAAAATCAAGAAAGTTATGTATAACTTGATTGTTACCAAGGTTGAGCAAAATGGATGGCGCTTTTTTTACGCACAGATAGCGCTCTTTATGAAGCACAGAGGGGGCTTTTTAACGCACATGATTACTAAGCTGGATGCGCATCATAAATCGTGAAAGGGCACTGACGTCTATATGATATCAAAATTTCAATACTACCCGTTTTGTAATGCATTTTTATCTCCGCTTAAATTTTTCAGATGGTGACATTAAAATCCAATTGAAAATAACTATGCCCGATTCACAATACGATGAGAACACGAGACGAGAGCGTCTGTCACCTTTTCGTTGTTATAAAATCGTTCCGCAATTCCTTAGGCCCGGAGCGTAAATTCAATTTTTATTTTATCAAATGTTTGATTGGTAAAATGAAGCATATTATGGTAAATATTATAGTAAAATGAAACATAAGCCCATATATTTCATTTCAGCAACCAAACAGATGTAAAACTAAAAATTGAATGTGCGCGACTGTTCTTACTTCATTTATTAATTTCATTTAACGTGACGACGAGAAATGCGTTATTTCGTATATTCTCGTCTGCTTTCATAGTTTGAAACCAATTTTACAACAACGATGATGTTTCATCACGCTCACATCTCTTTTTTCTTATCGCATTCATTGTGTTTGAGCCAAAGGATTCTTCTAATTGTAGGCAATGCTTAATTTTGACATCGAATTTGAAATTCTTCGCATATGGCAATGCTAGTTTATATTTGACAACAGAAAACAGAAAGTTTATTTACAAGTGTTTTTTTTTTAAATTTCGCATAAATTATTTTGTAAAATTAGTGCTTAGTTTTCAAGTTAAATAGAATATAAGTATTCACTATTGTGTAGGATAAGGTGTTTAATGTTTTAAATAAATAAAATCATAAAAAAAAATATATTTGTTAGTGTTTTTTTTCAGTGGGAAGTGGTTTTCGACTGAGAAATTGTTTGGCCACATAATTCATTAAAAAATGCTTGTATTGTGTGTTTTTTTAATGAAATTATGTTTTTAATTGTTTTGTTGGTTAGTTGTTGTGGTTTTTCATTACAAGAATATTCTCTTTCGGCGAAAAAAGGTGTTTTTAAAGTGTTTTAAATAACATGGAACAAAGTTCGAAAAATAATTTTAAGAAACATGTCGCTGTCTTTGACGGATAACGTGTCGTTTTGATTTTGACACTGACAACTGCATAGAACATTTTGTATACCCAAACCCTGGAAAAGAAGATTTACTTAAAAAAAAGAGTCTGGATCTAGAATACCAAAGCAAAAACTTAAGAGTTTATGGATCGCGTAGTTAAACAGGCTTGGAAATTAAAAGAGCTTGTCCACTTATTGAAGTGATGTGATAAAAATAATGGTCATGTTACTAAATCTGGCTTTTTTGAAATAATATGCCATTAAATTAAACTTGTTTACCCTTGTTTTATTACATTTTTGCTTGATCAACCGGAATCATCGGGAAGCATTCTGATTGCTTCTGAAATCATTTTTTTTTCCCTAGATGACAAACATTTCTGAATTTGAAAAATGAATCAAAACCAGAGGTAACTTTCAAAGTAAGAATCTTGAAATGTCATTTTTTGTTATGTTATGTTATGTTATGTTATGTTATTACAGTCGATGATGGATATAAGAAAGTTCAAAAAGCAAAAGAATATATTTCTTATCACCGTGTTTACTTATATCAAGAGAACAGAAATAAGAAATAAACTTTCTTATAAAAAAGAATCAAAATAAGATAAAAAACTTTCTCATATAAAAAGAATGAAAATAGAAGAACTCTTCCACGCATGCAATATAAAGACTTTCTAAACAAAAAAAAAAATACTATCACTAAATCATTATAGATAAGAGATATTTGCACTTAAAGATAGAATTTATTCTTTATTTTTATAAATGCAAGACCAAAAACATATATGTACATAACAAAAATATATTTTAATACTGAACCTTATGAAGAGTGCTTTTTGAGTTGGATTGAGTGAGCTTTTCGTCATCGACGAAAGTTTACTCAAAGAAAAAGAGCCCGGGGGAAATTCCTGGAAGTTATTGAAGAATATGCTTGCAAACAAGATCAAATTTCTTAAATCAATTTTCATCATGTTCACAAATAATAAAAAATATAAAAAACTTCAATTTGCCATCTGCACTAAACGTTTCGCAAGCACCAAGAAACAAAAACTTCAAAATCAAAAATAGGGTAGTAACTTGTTCCATTGGCATTCCGGATCGGAGACTACCGGAAAGTTCTTTCGGATAACTACTCGAAAACGCTAATTATTAAACTATTTGCTGCTTTTATTTTTGCTAAACATATTATCAATAAATTACAATTGAGTTCATATGAATACCATTACAATACAACGCATACACTTTTAGTAGTAATTTTGTCAAAGATCAAATTTTCTTCTAGTTTTATTTTGGGTAAACTTATTTGTCGTTGCACTTGATTCTTTTTGTTCTCAGCTCTATGTTTAAATGATAATTAAAGCAACAATTTAGAGACAATCATTTGTAATTGAAAATTTTATGTTTTTTTTTATTGAAATTAATTAGAATTTTTGTTTACTTTTATACTTTTAAGTATTTCAACAATAACAGGACTCTCTTACTTTTTCCACCATCCACTTGATCCTCCTGATCCCCAACCGCCTCCACCGCCACTACTCCAGCCACCGCCGTGACCACCACCTCCATATCCACCTCCATATCCACCGCCACCTCCATATCCACCGCCTCCGGAAGATATAACCTTTATTACTTTAACGACTGATCCACCTCCTCCATGACCACCGCCTGAATATCCTCCAGAATAGCCACCACTTCCCCATCCATTTCCACCTCCATAACCTCCTGAGTAGCCGCCACCACCACTCCATCCACCTCCAGAGTGTCCACCCCCTGAATAGCCACCACTATTCCAACCACCACCGCCTCCACCATGTCCAGAACTAACGTAAACTGGAGCAGACTCTTGAATCACTTTTATAACTTTTACTCCTCCACTGTGGCCACCATTCCAGCCGCCACTTTGACCGCCACTCCAACCACCACCGTAGCTACCTCCACCACCGTAGCTACCTCCACCACTGCTGCCTCCCCATCCTCCTCCCCCACCGCCAAATCCAACGGACTTAAAAAACGAAGCCTGGGCTATGGCAATTGTTGCCAAAAGAACACTCACGAAAATCTGACAAAAAAATAAAGTCATTTTTATTAAAAAATTATGTAGTTAAACTGGTATCCTTTGAAATCCTTACTTTCATAACGTTCCTTTATAATCAACTCACAGAAATATTCTATCAAACTGCACTGATGAACTTCAGAACTGATTCATTTTTATACTTCGTCCCCACTACAAAAATAAATTAATGAACAAAAACAAATAAAATAATAATTCCATTGAGTATCTTTCTTTTTTTTTACTCACCAAAACGATTAAAGTTGCTCAGTAACTACAAAAAAAAAACTTTAAATCAATCTTCGGGCCATTTATTTTATTTTTTTTTTAATTTGTTAATTACTGCGAGTTTTTTGTTCAAAAAATAAAAGAAGTATCAATTTACCTGTGTCTTTTGAACAACCCGGAGGTACATTTTCGATCTTTGCCATTAATAATGTGCATAAATTGAATTGCATCTCTCATTAGATCAAAACAGATTTTATGAAGAAATTTTAAACAAAAGTGATTGGAAATTAAACCACCACAAAATAAATACTATTTTTAGATTACTCGAGATTTAATTTCCAATTTAAGAAATAATTGCTCTTCCAAACTGTTCAAGGCCTTTAAAAGCTTAAAATCTATTCTTGAATGAAATGCCAAATGTAAGTTTCAAGAACAATACAAAATTTATGATCTTAAAATCGGTTCTGTCGAAATAAATAATATTTATTATGGTTAGTCATGGTGTATTCGTTTAATTTGGGAATATCCAAAAATCATAGCTGCCTTAAACAAAGTAAAAATATATAGATAGTACCTTTGTTTAAGTTGTATGAATTTGGCCAGTGAGGAAGGTCAAGTTGAAATAATACATATAATAATAGTGATAATTTTGTGTTAAATTTTTTTGGCCTTAATTGTGAGACCGTGATGAATTCAGCTCATGAAACGATTATTGCATGGTCTTAACCAGTTATGGTGTACAATTTAAGCTGAGAGAATTAATTTTAATTTTTGATGTGTAAACATGTATGCCGGCGGTTGCGGTAGGGTAAACCAAAAACGTGGGTCTAACATATACGTTCTGTGTAGCCCGTTAGAGTTACACATTCCGTGTAGCAACTTATCTTACGGAAGATTGCAATTGAGGCACTATTTACATTTGTTTACTACATCACATCGCGTTTACATTGAAAACTTCGAAGGGTCTCAAAAACAGTTCGCCTATGGTGTCAAGTCAATGGATTAAAATTAATATTACAACTTAATATCTTCATTCGCCAAACTTTTCTTCACCTCTCACTCAATATGTCAAAAAGACGAAATAACTGGTGTCAAGTTTTATTACAAGTGCATTCGATTGCTTAAACAAACAAACAAACAACTGCAATTTCTTTTATGCTCCGGAAAATTCATTTTCAGAGTTGACATTAAAAAAATCCGAAAATTCATTTTCATGGCAATCGGTTGTCATTTACAACGAAATATTCTCAATTTGTCAAAACTTAATCTGTCCCTTATCTGTCAAACCAAATAATGCCAAATCTCGAATTAAATATTCTACATATAGTTATTATGTACATGAAAATATAGATTGTTATCCATCTGTCAAGCAATGAACTGGTTGATAACTACGATGCCAATGGATTATTTTTTTTTCGTTTTTTTTTTGTTCGTTTAAATTTACTGTGACTACTTCCATTACAAGATAAGAACTATGTCAATCGGTTTATTAATCTCTGACAGAGGGAGTGAGATAAAGTGCAGGAACGTCAAACAAAAAGTCGGAGAATTTCGTTCAGCGTGAACACCGTCCATAGCAGGAAAAAAAATATCAAGTCTGATTACACGATTCTTTTTTCAGTTTTTTCGTCTTTTTGACATATTTGCTGTAAGGTAAAAAAGTGTAGCGGAATAAAGTTACTTTTCTACACCTGTCATCAAAACTGCCAAAAAGAAGAAACGAACGAAAAAAAAAATCGTGTAATCAGGCTCCAAGAGTCAAAATGAAGTATAATATGTTCATGCACCATTAGTTGTGTTCACATTTTCATATATGTTTGACAGGCACGGAATGATTAACTTTATTTTGATAATATGAACGCTTCATCCAGTGGCTTGTCAAGCACCCTGGATGGATTTTAAAATCTTTTGATATTTTGCATGCATGACAAGCATATTTGAGAATGCATGCTTGTCAAGCCTAAATCAAATATAATTTTCCATGCAGTTCTCGAGCTGTGCACATCTTAAGAAAGTATGTATATCAAAGTTTTTTTTATAAGCAATAGCGGCAATACAGGTGCATTTTATTAGATTAATATAAGTTTTCTACAGACCTGAAACAAACAAATCAATTAAATATCCTAATTTAAAATTGGTTCGCCATGGTCAAAGTTCTAATCAAAAGTGATTTTTAATGAGAGTGAGAATTGAGAATGTGAACGCCCCTATTAGTGATCCGAGTAAATAGTTATAGTATATCATATCACAAATCATCTATGTTTGAATATAGATGGACTCTGGATCACTGATCTCTATAAATTCATAAATTCATGTTTATTTAGTATAGATTTATACAATAAGATACAGTATCTTTTAAAATAGTATAAACTTAATTATATAATTACATGATGTGTTATAAGTTACAACTAAAAATAAAGAGTTAAAAAAGCTAACAACAAAATTCAAGAAAAATAAAAAATAAATTTTAGTTTTAATCTACAAATAATAATTAAATTTCATTAGGTATTTAAACTAAAAAAGTATATAATGAAAACAATGAAAAGAAAATTTTAATTATAGTATGCCTATGAAAAAAAAGAAATATAAGTATGACAAAAGAAAGAAAGAAAAATCATCACTATCTTAATGACTCCAAGTACTTCTTGAGCCTCATCCTAAATAGCCTAGTACAGCTTATCATCCTTAACGATCGGGGTAGAGAGTTCCACAGACGTATTGCATTAATAAAAAATTGGCGCTCAGATACTAAAAATGCGTAGCGTACTGGTACAAGATTCAACGATGATCTAAGCGAAAGGGAATGACGTATCTTATTATAAAGGTAAGGTGGCTGACGTGTTTGCAAAATATTGTTCAAAAAATTTATTGTTCTTAGCTTGAACAGGTTTTCCAGAGTAACACCATATAATGACTTAGAAAATTCTGAAATGTGGTCGTATCTATAATACACTTCTGGCGGTTTACACTGGATATGAATTGTATTTTGTTTTTATCGAAAAACCTAGAATTGACCCGAAGAATAATTTTTCGAATGAATTTTTGCATCAGACGAAAAAAATGTAACACAACTTTTTTAGGAATGAAAAGCGATTTCCCAAAAGGTATCAACCAACTTTGTAGAGCTAGCGGTTCGAAAAAGAAACTCCAATACATGAATTGTATGTGGTTTGTATCTTTTTTGAAGATTGGGCGTCGAACAGGCGAGTCGTTCCTGATCGTCACACTTGCGATTTTCTCCTTTGATTTCTAGACATCCATGACTTGGTTCGGTGCGGAACCATTACATAAAGAGGGTTTCGATGTACTTTTCTTCTTCTGGTAGGTTTCTAAATATATACATATATTGCAAAGGTTTCAATTAATACCTCACTCAAAACATGGTTTATTTTTGATGATATTGATAGATTCACAAGGTGGGATGTATATTCTATTGCCCAGTAAGAAATTGTGTTGCAGGCAGATGACTTGGTCGAGTTTGGGAACGACTAGTATATATATCGACATTGGGTTCATCGTCATAAAACTGGGACAAATCCATTTCCGGACGAAATTTCATTTGTTTGGATTGACAAAGTGGATTTAAATTTTACAGAAATAACACAAAACAAATACAATTTAAAGCATAATTTAGTAAAATTTTAAGGGATGTTGTTTCAATTGCTGATTTTTTTGGCAAAAGACTGGCAAGCACAATCATTTTTAATTTTAAAATTCGGGGGTGACCGTGGCGCGATGGTTGTGTGCTCGCCTGTCAACCTCATGATTACAGGTTGGATCCCTGTCGTCGTCTTTGTCGTCTTAAATTCCATTAAAACCATCTTCATTGTCATCAATGGGTTGCTGGTTTACTCATTACATGTTGTTTAGGCATAACACTAACAAGATGTGATTGAGTTAAACTAGTATGCCCATCAAGGATGAATACGAATAAAAAAATAATGCGAATTACAAGGGGCATAGAAATAAGACACAGCATTTCTCCGCTTTGCTTTAGTTCAGGCGCCATCCCTGGAGATAAAAAATCTGAGACAACCATCTTCAGTCTCAGAACATCGTGCCACACATCTTTCCTATCCTTCTTTCGGAAGGTAACTTTACGCCCGCGCTATGTGAAACATTTAAAGGGTAATCATAATCCCTTGAGCGCGAGTAGAATATAAAAAAAAAAAATTATGTAGTGACTTTTGAACACTCATGATAGTTTATTATTTTATATTAATTTTTAGACACTTAATTTTACAATTTTATTTTATTTAAATTAATAAATAACACGATGATGGCACACAAAAATAAGCAAGTAGCAAAATGAAAAAAATATTATTTGAGGTTCTGTCATTTTTGCTATTTTAGATGTTATCTTTGTATACATATATAACCTAAAGTTTTATCATGGAGCGTAATTCTGTGGTACCAACGCTATCCTGGTGGTGGCGCTGAAATTAGCGCACGATTTTATAGCGGAAAGTAGGATAAGCTACAAAGCAAGAAATAAAAAAGACAATATTTTATTATTAAATTTAAGAGAGACAAATCGCTATGCTTAAGATGTCGCCCCAATTGTTCGTCCTTATGAGAATACTATGCTCACACTGTGTCTCTGACATATTAAGGGTATACAAACCACTTGAGTGTGCGCCGATTATAAAAAAAAACAAAAAAAAAAACTATAAGTCTTATGTACAAAGATTTTATACAGTTATATTCTTATACGGCACCGTGTTCACCTTCATAATATAACAATGTTCAATTGGATTCAACTTTCTGTAATGAATGCGCTATTCATTGTATTATAGGGATCAGGTAGATAAATTTAATGTTGTATCAAATAAAATTCCTGTTTAAACATAAGTCAAACAAACTTTACGTTACGAGTACGTAGTGAAATTCAATAATTTGAAAGTCTGTCCATATCCATGAAGTTCAGAACAAAGTTCAGTCAAAGCTAATATAAGAAAAAAATTCTGCTAAAATTTAAAACTAACAGAAAACCAATATTGACATTACGATGGTTTTATTATGTATGTTTATTGTAGAGCTGTACCAATCGTTCATTTTGAAAGACCGAATCAATCATTGATTGATTGGTTCAAGGATTCGGTCTTTTCAATCAATCGTTCATTCAATCATTTTTATCCATCCGTTTCGTTCATCGGTTTCAGTGCCAAGAGATTGACATTAGGATTGATTGATTTTGTCTACTTTGATTGCAATCAATCAATCTTTTTGGTTAACGGGTCACAAAGACCGAATCAATCGCGATTGACATAGCTCTAGTTTATTGGGTACGTTCGATAACAAAAAATCGGCACTCGGATGAACGTTGATGTTTATTAGACATCTGCAACGAATGGCTTGAAACCACTTCCAAGCCATTCTATATTTTTTCAAATACACTATTTGCTGCTTTCACTTCTTCTAAAACAAAACAAATGAATCATCACCCCATACCAAAACAAAAGAATCGTGTATTCACTCGAAACGAATACACCATTTGATTTGTTTTCTCAAATGCATCGAATACAGCGAGTTTATATCGAAAACATCGAATACACCAAATAATACACTAAACACACCGAGTACACCAAGCGAACTAAGAACTTTCAATTGCTAAAGAATGTGAGGGTGAACAAATAGAAAAGTTGTTCACGGCAAATTTAATTTAACTTTTAATCAAATTATCCGATCATTAAGGTGAAGATCAATAAAGAAAGTGGAAAACTCAAGCTAAATTTTGATAAGAACTATTGGGAAAGGGTAAAACTGACCATATTAAAAGAATGGGTAAAGTTCTTTTCATTTCAACTTTTGTTATGAAAAATTCAAAAGTTGATGAAAAATTGAATAATTTTAAGAATCTTATGATGTAAATTTACTATCGTAATGATTCTCTATAATATTTCATAGGCAATAACTTGATATATGCAACGGGAGACGAAAAAATGCCGATTTTACTGTATCGATTCCAACTTGAGTATTACGAGTCTTTATGATTGAGGTCAATAGTTCAATGAAATATGGTCATCTTTATTTTTGTTTAAATTTTTTTCCAAACTGACACCAAATTTAATACTAAAAAGCTGTGTGAAGCAAAACTGGGATAGGTTCTTCTTCTTATAATTAAAAATTCAAAAGTTGATGAAAAATTTCTGAATATTGAACAAAAATTAAAATTCATTTATTGCCCCAACCCTACTCTAAGATAATGCCGAACAATATTTTACGATCAATTCAACAAGTTACACACTAAAATTGGTCATAAGGATTCGAAAAAAAAAACAATTTTCATAAAACAATTCAAACGAGATGGTTCATAAACTAGTTTCTAACTTCCGAAATCGTCAACAGATCTATAAAATTAAGGTCTGAGAATACTGTCATTAAAGCAAATATACAATTTGTGAAAAGAAATTATCCAACTCTACATGATTAATCTGAAAAAATAATATTAAAAGAAATTGAAGTAGTGTTTCTTTTCCATTGACTAAAAATGTAAAATCTGTATACAAAATTAAATTAATAATAAACCAATTAAATTAATAATAAACCAATCAAGATTCAAAGATGCAATCTTCCTTCACTTCGCCTCTCTCTCAATTCAACCATAATCCTCTTCCTTTCCCCTCTGATCAAAGGAAATAGTTTTAAGTATTATTACTATAATTATTTTTTTTTTTTTTAAATATATCTGTATGATTTTATTAAAAGTAAATTTCTAATAATATTATCTAAGTACTATAAAAGATGTCATCTTATTGTACATACCATACTGTCAAATAAAAATGAAAAAAAAAAAAAAAAAAAAAAAAAAAATTAAAAATGGAGAAAATAAGTAGTTTTATATTATTGGTTTGCTTTTTCTTTAAATAAACATATTATGTAAAAGATTACAAAACCTTAAATCTAAGAGGAAAGCTGATATAAAAGTATTTTCAATTAAGTTTTTTTTTAAAGGCTTGTTCCAGTTTACATATATCACTCATTAGTTTTGACATTATTAACGCATTTTGAAAAATTATCTTGTCTACAAATAAGCTCTTATTCAAATATATGTATAAAACATTACCATGAATGACATAGAAACTGTATTATAATGTTCTATAAAAATGGCAAAAAAAGTTTTAGTACATTTTCCTTGAACATATTTCATTTTTAAGAAAGATATGGGCTTATCCCTGTAAATTTTAACTTCTTGAGTTTGAAAAAAAAATTAAGGCACGCATGTAAATTTGAGTTTTTCTTCAATTATAAACCACGAATAAATAAAAAACTTCAAAATAACTCATTATGTATTGTTTGTTGAAGAGTATAAAGGTATAAAGTATAGAAAAATGAATTTAAAATAATTTATTTTAAGAACCGAGTTAATTGATTTGGTTTTTATTTTTAATCTTCACAGCTTCTTTTTTAAAACTTATTTGTTTAACACTTTTACCATTTTTTTATAGTTTCTACTGTTTAAATTACGCTCATTGTAAGGGTATAATCAAACAATGCTTTGCTGTGCTAGTAAAAAATGTGCCTTTTTTGAAACAGTTACGTTTTTTACATTCGTTTTGTTAACTTCATAAAATTTGTACATAATGAAGCACGCATTGAAGCCAAAGTTTTTTTTACTCTAGATAGCTTAAATAATGATGCAGACCATAAAAAAAAACGAAAATTTGTGACAATTAAAGATTTACGAAAAATAACGCATGGCAGTTTTTTCTAAAATTTATATAATATAGGATTATTTATAAGGAAGGCACGCACTCAAAATGAATGATTTCAATTAATTTTGACCTTCATTTATCTGAAAAAAAAAACAAAAATTGTACTAAGTAATCTTATGTTAAACATTATTTTTGCAATAATACAAAACGTTAGTTATCCACGCACGCAGCCAAAAGTCTCACCTCTCAATATTCGATGATTTTTTCGATTTCAAACACTTTCGCACTATCTCGATGGTTCATTTTATAAATTGAATAGTTAAAACTCAATGATATACATATATAATATTATAAGTTCCAAAACCTGAATATTTAATAATAATGTCTATATATTTCGACGCATGGCAAAAGTTAAAATTTGCACGGATAAGCCCATATAATTAAAATTTGTAAATTATTATCGATTTTGCTATATAAAATTATCTATAATTCCAGGAGAGACACCAAACAGTGTATTCGTTTTTATACTCGCTTCATTCGCTGTATTCGGTGTGTTTATAACTGTAAGGCTTGTTCTGTTCTATTTTGTTCAAGCATTCAAGCCTAGGAGAGAAACCAAACAGTGTATTCGTTTTATTATAAAGGAATCGAATGGTGTGCAGTGTTTGTTCTTTTAGAATAGTGTATTCATTTTCAGTGTACACTACTTTCTATGCATGCAACGAACAGAATACACTGAAGTACTGTGCTTACTCAGAGAAGGTAAATGAATGTATTCATGCAGACCTTTAATGTTTATACATCTTAGCCGTGAGTCCCGGCACTCACACTTTTATTTTTACAAAAAAGTAATATTTTCCCTTGAACTAATTTCCTTTCAATTCAAATTTCACTTCCATGTAAAAGATATCCAAAACGATAGTCTATATCTCCTTATTAAGCGCGACACACATTCACGATTATAAGCAAGTTGAAGCAGAATAATTATATATATTATATGTATTATATATTATATAAATATTGAAATTTGTATGCAACGTTTCTTTAAAGAGAAAATCGAAACAATTAACGAACGACTCTATTCTTTATCTATTTGTGTAAGGTTTTATGCAAAGTGTTGACAGGATTCTAAATTTTACAGAACGAAATGTATCCATGGCTTAAAGATCATATAGAACAAAAAATTCAACTACTACATATACTTACTTCTCTCAACCTGTACAGTGTACAACCTCAGAAAATAACTTCTGTGATCATATTGGCACTGAAATCAACGTCACTATTGAGGAAACATATAATAGTTAAATACTTGAAACGGTTATTAAGACCGTCCCTGTTGGATTTCTGGTATTTCCAAATGGTCCTAGTAGGATCTTCCTCTTTAGTATGATGGATGGGGATAGGGCACGAGAAATTGGCTGATATAGCATCAATGGTCCGAAGTGCCGAATGGAGCAGTTACCTCTATGTTATGAAACAAACCGAGAGTATAGGCGTTGTGCTCAGCAACTTCTGGTATTCGAGTGGGCTCATCTACAAGCTGGGTAGGGTGGATTTCAACATATCTTCCTTCGGACCCTGTTTGTCCTGAATAGCGCATCCAACTTGAATTTTGTACATTGAAGTCGCCCGAAAAACTACTTCAGTGTGAGGATACAGAGAAACAATTAAGAAAATATAATCAGACAAACCATCAACCTCCCTAAGTGTTAATTGCCGTCAAGATTTGGACTCATATATGAGAGGTATAATTTCAAAACTCTTCTTTTCCACTTTTTTGAAAAAAAAAATAGTTAAATATGAGAAAGTGTTAATTAAAAGGGTCGTTTTCTACGTATTTAACAAAAACATATCAGAATTCATTACTTCATATACATTTTGATGCTCCAAAGTTCTATTGTTTTTAAAACCCATACTATTCTGCCTGGTCGTTGGAAGTTTTTTTTCATTTTACTCAAAATTCATCAAAGTGGAAAAGAAGAGTTTTAAAATTAAGCAACATCAAATCTAACATAGACTAAAAAGGCGGGATGGCCGCAGAGCAATGGCATGAAGTTATATTTATTTTGTTGATCAACTGATGCAATGGCGAAAATAAATGAAAAGCAAGCAACCGAAAAATAAATACATACATCAATTTTTACGTCACATAAATAACCGGTCAGAAAAGCATTGTCGACAGCTGTTTAGGCATAAGCATCAGTGGTACCACTTTACTTCAATTAAAGTAGATCTACATCTTTTTTTTTTCAAAATATTTTAAAATCTACTTCCTACTTTGCACCATCAGTAAAATACTGAAATCTACTTCATTTTAAAAATCTCTTTTTCATCCTACTTCAATTTTACAAAAAAATGCCAAAATCTACTTCTTTTTTCCTATTTCACTCTATGTAGGTAGTGGGTAGCACCAGAATTCCCAATCAAAAATGAATGTCAACACAAGAAAAGTACACAAATGAGGAATTTTGAAAGCTTAGAAACTCACCACTCTCATGTGTATACGAATCTTATGAAAATTTCGTTTGCGTGCGTGTTTTTATTTTAATTGTCTAAAATCTTTAGACAATTTTAAGTGTTTAATAATGTACATTTAAGGGAAATATTTTTTCTATACAATATTATTTCAAAATCAAAGAAGCTCCGATATACAAATTTTGATCAAAATCAGCAGAGTCGGAAATGAGAAAGTAGAAAATAAAAAAAAGTTACATGACAGTTACCGTTAATAACTTTTTTTTTGACCAAAATGTAGAACGGATTGTTGGTATGGTCTACACATAATTTTTTATTATAAAAACCATTAGAGCCGTTTTCGAAATAAATATGATATTTCATAATGGCTGTATGGAAGGAACCGAGCTAAAAAAAAACAAACCTATTCAATTTCTCCTCTGGACTGCAGGTTGAGGTACAGACCTGCAGACAGACGGAATCACCACTTTTTCGTGTTGTGATGTCAACTGATGAAAATCTCGGGTTCAAATTTTTCTAAAAGCAAGTAAAAAGTCATTTTAAAATCTACTTCGATTTTTGTCGATTAACTTCACTTTTTTTCTTCAAATCTACTTCGACTTTTTTTGCGGAAGTGATAACGCTGATAAGCATCGCAGATAAAGCAGTGAACACGAATCAATGCACAAGCAATTGCGTCACTTTTATGCATCGAACATAATATCAGCTGATGACGTAAAATGTTCAAATTACGAGTACTTCAACTATAAGTGTTTGTCAAACAAACAGCTTGGGAAATATTTCCAAAAAAATGTATTTTCTTTGCCTTTGTGCCCATGTATCTAATCTAGCGGTCATCGCATCAGCACTCTCTCAGATTATTAAAATGCGTCCTATTCTCAAGTCCATGGAAAATACCAGTCTTTTGCTAAATTATTTTTTCTTTCGTCTATTCATACTGATCATCTCAGCTTTCAGACGTAGCTTAGTAATTTTAATTACCTTGGATACCAGACATAAAAGTATACAACTGGAACTCGGTTTATATTGTTAGTCGTTAAGAAGAAAGTACTGAGTTGTAATAACTTCAACTTTTTGAATGGTCCACTTGCTTATTGAAACATTTTTAAATGTGGTCTTTTTCATTTTAGCTTGTTCAACTGAATGCCGTAAAACACTCTCTCACTTTAGACTGGTCTCCAACAAAATTCAAAACAGGAAGCATTAAATAATATTCCATCCTCAAAATGTGGTACTGGTACACTACAATCTAACGAGTTAATAAAAGTTATCGTGGCGAAGCACTTAAAATAAAGATACAAAGTTTAATGTCTTATAGTGAAATAATGCTAGTTTTTGGCAATAAACAATTTATATTGCCAAAATGTCAATGATTTAAGAGCGTAATGTAGTCCCACATACCCCATTTATAGGTGATGATAAAAATGTATGTTGAAATAAATAAAATACGTTTAATTAGATTTTTTTTTGGTAACGAGAAAAATTTATTAACAACATTAACAACGTCTGATCTATATGCTTTCAGGTACATTCACTCACTCATTCACACTAGAGAATTCAACATTCATAGATTTCTAAAGGGGCTATCACATAAAGGTCTTTGCGTTAAATTCGGTTATCGGTTGTGTTTTTGAGCCATTTAATCCCATCCACCGGAGGATCCACCGGAAGACCAGCCGCTACTACCACCGCCGATGCTGCCTCCTGACGACCATCCACCGTGTCCTCCACCAATGCTGCCACCACCACCATATCCTCCTCCAATGCCGGAGTCAGAGCTGATGATTTTGACGATTTTAACTTGTTCAGCACCACCGCCATAGCCGCCACCGTGACCGCTTTCATAGCCACCACCCAAGCTTCCCCCGTGACTGCTTTCATAACCGCCGCCATATCCTCCTGAGCCTCCTGATGACCATCCACCACCGTGGCCTCCTCCTAGCGAAGATCCTGATGATCCAGAGATGACTTTGATTACCTTAACTTCACCACCCCCGATGCTACCACCACCGTGACCACCGCTATATGATGAACCACTGTCGTATCCGCCACTGCTAACATAGCCTCCATGGCCGCCACCACCGCCTAGAGAGATACCACTATCGTATCCACCGCTGCTGGCCCATCCACCATGGCCGCCACCACCGCCTCCACTACTGACAACCTTGATCACTTTCACAGGACCTGCTGAGATGGAGCCACCGCCATGGCCTCCACTGCTATATCCACCGCTGCTATATCCACCGCCGCCATGGCCACCGCTGCTATATCCACCGCTGCTGTAACCACCGCTGCTATATCCACCGCTGCTATAACCACCGCCACCTCCACCACCATGACCACCGCCATAGCTGTAGCCGCCACCGCCACTACCACTGCTGCCACTTAGGAAGCCAGCTGAAGCAACCGCCAGTGAGGCAAATAAGCAAACAAAGACCTACGAAGGCACAAAAAAAGAACTATTAGTTGTGATATCCTTTGAATAATCCTTAAAGTCGTCCAACCTTCATTATTGTAGTAAGCAAGGCTTAGTTGTTGTTGAAAGATACTCAGACGATGTTAACCAAGCTGGGGAAAGGAAGGTAGATACTGATGCCTTAGCCAAAAGCAAACGATCTTTTTATACCAGTTTATGGATCGTGCGGATTTGTGGCAGCTACCACTCGAATCGAATGTGCAACATACAAGAGAATTGACCCACAATCGAAATTTTTGTGTTGTTTTCTCACTTTATCTTTGTGTTCTTCTTTGGTTTTTGAAACGAAAAAAAAGGAAACAAACAAAAAAAAAACGAAAAAAAAAAAGAAAGAGACGATTTTATGCCTTTCCTGTGCCGGTGCGGCGTAGTTGCTTTACTTTTTGCAACAAGTTACCGTGCCGCCTCAGGTCAATTAATAGATAAAAATCTGTTAGATAATCGAAATAGTGTGCTTCGCATAATAGATGGATTCTTCGAAGAAAGTGAGGAAATTGGTGGTGGATTAATGGGTACTCTAGTATATATCAGTGTTGGAAGTGTGAGAAAGATTAAGCTGACAATTTTCGATTGGGAGGAGGCTATTTCGTACTTAAGTTAGGCAGGTACATATATTAAATTGTCTATCTAGGTAAGTGTATTTTGATGGATATTAACTATGTAGGTATGTACCTTTTTATTTTTCGTTTTAAAGGAAGTCACCAAGCTTGATTTAGCATTACAGGTTTTGATTTTTTATCAGTTCGTTGACATATTTTTAGATAAGATTAGATTAGACTAGATTTATTCATTGGAAATAAGTTATATACACAATCTGGTTTTCAAATTTTTAGCTTCATAAATGGTGAAAAACATGACAGTTGAAAACTGCACTACTTTTAATTTTATTGTCCTTTTTAGTTAAATAATTATGATTTAAAAGATAAATTAAGTTACTTTGTTCAAAACGACTCTTGATTTTACACAATTAAAACATGTTTAGATATTACAGAGCTTTTAGTTTACTTTATTTATTTACTTAACACACAGCTGATTACTAGCCTAACATTCAAATTAATAATTTATACATTATATAAAAGGGAAAATGTTAATTTAAATTTACCTGAAGAATGTCAAACAAATTATCAAATCTATTTAGAGGATATTTAATAGTTTAAACATTTAATTCAAAGGAGAAAATCGTTCTTAATTTGTCCGATAGTTTAAAATAAGTATAAAATTCGCCAAATTTCTAAAACTTCTTTGTGAAATGTTAAAGTTAATACGAGACAGGAGGTGCAAAGAGTCTATGTTATCGTTTAAAAGTTTTACAATGAAGACAAAAGATGAATTCGACCCTCTGCTCTCAAAGCTAGGCGTGTCGATAAGTTTAAGTCTACTGTTGTAATGAGGGAGTCCATAGAGATTTTCCCAACCTAAACCTATGAAGGCAAAACCTCAAAAATCTTTTTTCAACTTGCTCTAATCTGGCTTTATGAGAGTCGTGACGGGCTGACCAAACCTGGCAAGCATATTCCAGAATAGGTCGAACAATTGATACAAAAAGCTTCTTGGTAACGAAAAAATTGGAAAAATGTCTTAAATCACTTTTGATCCAACCTTGAATTGAGTTAGCCTTACTAGCTATGGCTTTGATGTGTTGTATGAATTCAAGTTTACTATCGTATATTACACCATTTATATCACTAACAAGTAGCGTTGCCAGATGCCCCGGCTTACCCAAGACGTCCCGGATTTCATACATGAATTCATCTGTTCCGCTGGGGCAGCTTTTTTCTCGGGTTGTGACTTGTGACTCAAACTCACAAAATAATACCTAATGTACCTTAATATCTTTCATTGATAAGGAACAATCGCTGCATTGTGCTTTAACCTTAAGAAATCGCTTTTGAGATTTCAGTCAAACAATCATAACTTAACCAAGAATGTATTTTTTCAAACTGATATCTGTGATTAAATTTGACAGAGGAAAAATATTTGTAAATGACAAAAAGTCATTTAATTAGTAATTAATAAAAGAATTTATTTACATATTTTGATCTAAACGCATATTATGATTTTTTATTTTTTCCCTGCAATATTTTTTATTTTTTTAGCCATTCGTCCCGCCGAGGTGTAAGAAAAATTTGGCAACCCTACTTACAAGTGACAAAAGTAAACCGTTGAATAAATGGATAAAAAAAGAAACAAAAAGATTTCTCGTAAAACGTATAGTTTAATATCTATCGATGTATGGGAAACAAACAATTACGAATTGCTGCAATTTTCCAAAAACTCTAGTATTCGAAATATGTTTGAAGTTTTTTACATCCTCCGCATAAATCAGACAGTTTGAGTAGGTTCTTTTTTCTTTAACACATAACAGAAGGTAGGTCGTTAATAAATAAAATAAAATAAAAAGGACTGGACCGAAAAGGCTACCCTGTGGTATTCCAGAATTAAATTAAGAATTGAAAAATACCGAATTTTGGAAAAAAGTGAAGAGTGTGTTTGAGTGGAAAAAAAGTAAGAATAAGGCTAAAAGAGGATTGTGCCAAACCAACATCGTGGTCTTTGCCAACTCCTTTTTGGTACCCACCCTCTGCAAAGAAACCCACTGCCTGTAGTACTGATGAAATTTGGAAAAAATATAAGGATTAATTCCTTTTCACCATCTCCAAAGGATTAATATTGCTTAGGTCATGTTTATTAACAAAGTTTCTATTTTGGGCTTTCTAATATATCACCTTTTCCGTTTAAGCTCTTCCTTTACGTCTTCGATCTCTTGCTTCAGATTGTTATTGAACGCCCTAACAAACTCCTTAAATTTCTCCGGTGTCATATCAGTCAAACCACGCCGCACAGTGGAACGAAAACATGAAAAAGTGGTCATCGGGCTGTAACTTTTGAAATAATGGATGGATTTTGAAACGGTTTTCACTATTTTGTACTTGAAACATTATAGTTTCATACTATATTTCAAAACTCTGAAAAAATGAGCAATTTTCCTAAAAAAAAATTAACATAACCCCTGAAACTTTTCAAACCTTAGCTTTAGGCAGATAAAATTAATTTTATGGAGGAAGAACAATTAATAATGTACTGCTCTTAATTCATATTACAAGTTTGATATGCATTTTTGCACTTTTTTTTAAATAAAGAGACATCGTTCACATTTTAATTTGAATGTTATTTATATTGAATATTGTTCTAGTTAATATATGTTTAAACAAAATTTCTTTTGCCTTTTCACGGTATTTTATTAAAAATTTTTTTGAAGCATTAAGCTTAACTTCACCTTTCAGCTTCATTTTTTCGGCTAAAAGAAGCGTTGTGCTGCATGTACTTTGACGTAAATCTTGGGTTTTACGCCTGTTTTTTTCGCTCACTGAAGTTATCAAACTGTTCATTAATGTTTTTAGCGGTTGATGGGGGTGGTTTTTTAAAGGTTAATTTGTAAAATTCTGCTTCAAGCCACGTTTTAAACCGTTTTTTCGCATTTTATTGTTACTGCATTCTACAAATCCATTTTCCAGCTTCAAACAAAACTTGCGAAAAAATATAAACAAGTCCAATTTGTTTCCCGAGATTTTACTTTCGCTGTTTGGATAACAATATTTATAGTCAGTTAAGTCACGCCCGTTAGCCTTTAAAACGTTGACAAAATCTTCGTAAGTAAACACAACCATTTTAACTTACTAGAAAGCTTCAAAATTATTTGTGTATACTAGGCGATCGTTTTTTAAAGAAACTAAACAAAAATGGCATTCATTATTATAAAATCACGTGATTACATTTTTTTAAATTAAGAGAAAAAAAATAACCGTTAGCACGAGAGCCATACTTTGTTTTGCCATTTAATCTATAACAAATAATGAAAACCTAAATAAAAAGTCTCTTTAACCAAAGCAAATACGATTTAATTTATAAAGGGAGAATCCCCCACCCCCTCCTTCTTTTTTTTCATGTCAATGTATGCACTGTTTCATAGTTTAAGATTTCTTAATGTTAGTTATTATTATTTACATACAAAGATGCCCCTACCCCCTTCTCCAGTTAACAAACTTATTTTATTTAAGAGTTCTCAGCTCTAAGGGAGATTTTTAAAAACCCTCCAGGAAGCGGGGTCGGATGCGGTCGGATCCAATTTTTTGAAAATATGACTCCAAATAAGTGCACAATTCATTTAAGACTACCCAAAAACCGAGCATTTTTGAGCATTTTTTTAAAATCATCTTCAAACCTGAAATTAGAATTTTTTAAAAATACTCACAAAAACAGTTTTTTTTAAGGCTAAAACAATCTTGTTTCAAAGATTTTTTAGATTGTTAAGCTTAAGTGAATCAATTGCATGCCTACAAAATTTATTTCGAAAAGAAAACATGAAAAGCGTCTGAGAAAAACAAATTACAAAAAAACGTTAAAATTCCAATTTTTTTTGGTTTTAAAAATACTGCATCTTTGAGTCCCTATTATTTGAAAATTAAAGAGTGTACATAAAAAAGCGGTTTTATATGTAAAAGAGGCGACAATTTTCTATGCATATCAAACAAAAAATATTTCGAATAATGAAAACAAAAAATCACCCAATGTCCGGAATTTTGTACTAGACGTTCCACTGTGCGCCGATCGGCTATGCTCTTCGTCTTGTAGATCATTGCAACAACCAGCTGGGAAGCCCTTCTCATTGGATAGCTTTCGGACATTTTCTGAATGAGCTGCTCGTTGTTGGCCAGATATCGAAAGAGGATTCGGAGAACCATTTTATAAAATTGCATATTCTTATATTTTCTAATCAACTGCTGTTTCAGTTGGATTTGACTCTTGAGAAGCTCTAGCTTCTGATCTTCTGAAGTTGTTCCTGTTTGTTATAATTTATGCCTGGCAATTGTTTGATTTGATTGCGAGCACTTTCGAAACGTTTTTGTAGCTCCAAGATCTTTTGACTACACTCCTGAGATTCTCTTTGCTTGGCTGCGTTATCGAGAGGATCCTTTTCCACACAACGAATGATGTAGATAACAGGTAAAAGTTCGATATCGAGCTGGTCGACTGTCAAAGTTCCGGTGGATTCTGATGGGGTGTTGTATGGATTAATTTGTTGGATTTTATCAATAGATTCTGAAGGCGAGAGGTCCATTATTGATTAAATTAATGCATTGTTTATTTGATTGTTTATAAAATAACGAAAATATTAAACAAATTTTAGTTATTTAGATAAAACTGAAAAGAGAGAATATTCATGCTTATTGCTTATATTCTCATCAATAGTCTATTCGTTAGAATGATTCTATTCCTTCGAATGAACTTTCTTAATTTTGAGATTCGAACGAATAGCATTCATTTGCGAAAGATAGCATAAAATGAACTTAAAAAAATATTCATTTTCATTGACAGCTGTTTGACATTTACTATATTTCTATTTGAATTAGTGATGATAGTACCCTCAGCTTTTCATATTCGTTTAAAGATTCACTTCCTTGTTCTTCGGAAGTGGAACTTGAACGGCAGCGTATGATAAGCTCATTAAATTCTGATCTTAACAGCATTGTCCATTGGGGAATAAAAAACCGTGTAGAATTTAATGCTTCAAAAACCCAATGCTGTTTTCTATCGTTAAAGCGAAACCCTCCCCGTTTGCCGCTATCCATGAGCGGCACTTGTATTGAGGAAACTGAACAACTCTCTGTGCTCGGTATGTGCATTACAGACCACCTTGTATGGAATGATCACATATTCGACGTGGCCAAAAACGCTGCCAAGTGTTTAGGTTTCCTACGACGTTGCAAGAAATTTTTTACCCCTTCTGATCTGGCTGTAATTTATAAGGCTTATATTCGTCCAAAGCTCGAGTACAATTCCATTATTTGGGCAGGTGCTCCAATAACACACTTGAGTCTCTTGGATAGAATCCAAAAAAGAGCTTTAAAAATGGTAGGTGATAGAAGTATAACAGAAACATTTCAATCTCTCGAGCACCGTCGCAATGTTTCTTGTCTTTCATTATTTTATCGCTACTTCTATAAGCAGTGTTCTAGCGAAATAGCCAGTTGCATTCCTCCCCTTAAACACTTTAACCGTAATACTCGCGCTTTTAGGAATGCTCATCAGTTTACCCTTGAGCCCAATTTCAGACGTACTGTGAAATACAGAGATTCTTTCTTTAGCCGGACTACACGCATGTGGAATGCTCTACCCAACTCTATTTTTCCTTCCCATTGTAATCTTCAAAAATTTAAAACTAATGTGCATCGGTATCTCCTTTTAAACCCTTCCTTATTTTCCTAACGCTCGTACTGTGTTAATCATTTTAAGGGTAGTAATAACCCCTTGAGTGCGCGCTAATTATAAAAAAAAAAAAAAAAAAAGTATGACCGTTTTACATTTTTTTTTGTTTCTAAACATTTTATAGATGTTGGATAAATAATCAAGAAACAAAATAAATAATACACTTTTTCATTTTAAAGTAAAGTTTAACCATAAAGAACTACATATTCATTATATTTTTGTGTCAACTCAGCTGTTTTGAAACTATTCTTAAAAAAATAAGTTGCTCATGACGCGTTCTAAATTTTTATTTTTTTTTCGTATACACTTGGTCACACTAACATATCGAAAACAAAAGAGAAGTTTTTGTGAAATGTCAAAACCAAAAAGTGAAATCTTTGTTTATTTGCAATTGTTTTGTTTATTGTTTAATAACTTAAATTTCTTTGATAAAACATTAAAATAATAAATAAAAAAAGAAGAATAGTGAATAGTGGATGCTTTCCGTTTTCTTCCATTATTTTGATTAACTTTTTCTTTTGTTCGCGGTTTGTCCAGTTGGAATGCGACCTTTAAACGTAAAACAACAAAAAAATATTAAAAGTAATTTATTTTCCATGAAATAATTAAAAACTTACATGTTTTGTTGCTTACTCGACAGAAAAATTCAAACGACACAAAAATGACATTTAATTCTATTCTTTCGAATGTCAAAATTGAATTAGCTTTCGCAAATGAATGGACTTTCTATGGATTGGGTGAACTTTCGATTTGTTCGATTAACATTCTAATCGCCGAGTCTCAAAATTAAGTTTTAATGAATTCGACTCACTTTCGAACGAAAGAGAATGTCAAAATAAGCACCATTGTATTGTGTTGTTTTGTTGGGTTGCTTCTTTTGGTTCAGAATGAGTAATCCCTCAAATTCCTTCGAAGTGCTCGCTCCTCAAACATTTGTTCTTCCTCAGACAAGATATGTAGCGCTATGCTGTGCTATATTTATGATAATTATCCTTTCTTTATTATAAAATAACAATTTAATTTTATATCCTGAAATTCTTATTTAACAATTGTCAAAACAAACATATGTTTGTTCAGACTCACAAGAAGGTCTGTGCATTTTCCGAACGCGATAAGTCCGCTGCTTAAAAATAGGTGTGCAAATTATTCGTTTCAGATAATGCAATTAAAAATTGGGTCCCACAATGAGTGGCACTGCTAGCGTAGTGCGTAGCCACAATTTTATCTCTATTGCAACATTGCAAGTAAATTCGACAAATAACTGATGCCCAATTCATCCATTTCATTCTCCGTTTCCATCACAATGGAGTGAGAATTTATTGCGGGCCTCATTTTTTGGAACGTACCTATTTTTCGAACTGTCACTCCTGATTCGAAGAGAAATTTTTATTCGGGCGAAATTTTTCCGGGGGAATGTTTTTCGGGCGAAACTCACAATAAGGCTGATTAATAGCTTCAAAAAGTTTTGAAATAACTGATAATCTAGCAATAGTTCTATAATTTTTGATTTCATCTTTTTTTCCTTTCTTATGTAGAGCGATTAAGAATGAATTTTTCCAAATAGATGGAAAAACAAAAGATAAAATTGATAAGGTAAAAATAATGAACAAAGGTAACGAAAAAAAGACTTACACAGTTTTTCAAAATAGTTAAGGTATACACTTTGCAATGTTTTCAGTATTTATATTAATGTTAATGTGATTCAAGTAAGAAAAAGATTTCAAAAGCCCAAAGTTTTGGGTCAAAATTATCACAGTTCAAAATATAAAAATCTAAGGTATCACAGGTGTTAGTATCACAGTTGGAAGCACTTTGAAAGAAGTTAGAAATTAAACCGTGGATCATGATTTGAAATGTCATCTGACTTGAGGACAGATAAGACTTTCTTTTATAATTTATGAATTTCCAAAAATAATGGATTCTATTTATAGGCAAGGCACCTTCTTCAGATAATTTAGATACTTTCTCGCTTCATAATCATTTTTAAAACTAGCTTCGTTCTGATAGCTTGTATATGGCATCTCCTCTCTAACTTTGAAAATAGTGCTTATGGTTTCTACTGAGAAATTCGGGGAGAAATAGTTTAATTCATTTAGGTTGTAAGTGACTTTTGAGTAAAAAGATCTTTCGCTTGAGGCTCGTGCTCTTTCTTTGAAAGCATAATTTTCGCTCCCATTCGTTAGTTGTATGATATCTTCATTTCAAAACGATTCGTTCCTGCCTTTTTGAAGATGATAGATGATACTCGTACTACAGTACGCTGCTAGTTTCGCCCAATCTTAGTAACAGCTTTTTTGGAATTGAGCTACATATTGCCCGACCAACTTTGGAAGCCTCATATTTTTCATATTAGTTATCCTGATCAGAAAATGTGCATTCAGCTTAAGTGTCGAAATGAAAAGCGTTTACAGACCGCTTTCCAAGTAAAACATACATTTTTGTGTACTTATTGTTTTATATTTTAAGTGAACTAAAGGGATTTTGTATACCCTAAAATGTTTGAGCTGCATATTCGTGTAGTGCTGCTAAGGGAAGATCCCTGAATTTAACAGTACGTCCCAAGTTGGACTCAATGGTTAATTGTTCGGCATTCCCTGAAGCGCGAGTATTACGGTTGCATTGTTTAAGGGGAGGAATGCAACTTGCTATTTCACTAACACGCTTTAACAGGATAGTTGCAAACAGCTTGCAAATGGTGCCCATAAATGACAAACCTAGGTAGTTTATTTTATCGTTGGAGAACCTGTTTTTACAAGAGGGAATACCTTTTATAAATTTTCGAACGGTTCGTGGTCATAATTGAACATTTGTGAATATTCATAATTCTGCGTATTTAGATCTAAAGGTATATAAAAAATCGCATACAATTTCATGTATGTCATTATGAATGGAATATGACATTGTTAAAAAACTTCAATAACTCTTCCTGTGTTATATTCACCTTAAGGCCATCGGTTTATTGTGTTTTTTTTTTTTGCATAGACCTGCAACTTCATCCAACTCGCCCAATTCAAGTCACCTCTGAGAGAGCTAACCTTACCCTCAATCCTCAAATCCTTCATCCAGAATGTCAAACGTTGCGTCCGCTGTGTGGCACTTAGAGCCATCCTATTGGAACCACATGCCTTCTAGGTCCATATGGTTCAATTCGGATCATAAGAAATCGCCATTGAAGGGGACCGCCTCACCAACGTCTATTTCGAAAAAGGACGGACCAAAGATGATGTCAGCCCAAAATCCAAACCGAGGGTGCATTGCCACCTTTTGGACCTTGTGTGGATTGGTGTTTGCTCATATACAGCAATTTTGCTTGTTAACACAGCCAAAATGCGCCCTGTCGCTAAAGATGATTTTTCGGCCAAAACTGGGGCCCTATCCAAATGCTCCGATACGCAGTCAACGAAAAAACGCCTAGCCGTTATCTATTGCCATGAACTTTCAGATCCTGTAGGTCAGTTCGATTCTGCATCTTAAAGGCCTTATCACTGTGTTTTGTAGAATTAATCGTTTCAATAATAACTCATGGCGTAATGAATAGTACTTTGGACTGTAACACCGAAGGTCTGACGATAGAATCCTAATTGTTGTCACCTACTAGTAAAAATGATTTTTCAATAGAACTAGCTTTTGGGAGGATATAACATATCTTCCAAGAGTATCTTTTGTCATGAAAAAGTGCCTCCCATCTTAACCTTTCGAACTTGGGAGAAAATTATAGTATTTCGGATTTTATTTTCAGCTTATCTAATCGGGTACCTCCCATAGAAGGTTTTCTTTTCATTTACAATTTTTCACAAACTGTCTAAGAGCTTTCTCTATACGAAGTCGAAGTCGGTCATGCTCATTCATTACAAAAAACGATTCTACCGTTTTGCAAAGTATTACATAATGTAATTTGTATTTTTTTTTCTCGTTTATTGCATTTTTGACCAAGAAAATGTGTCGCACGTCTCATAAAACAGACCCCCTTTAATGGATCGGGTTTCGGATAAATAAGAATATTTTTTTTTAGACTTTGACACATTAAAATCCCTTTAAGTTCGTATTTGTATTTGAATTGATACCAAAACAACCAAACGCAGTGAAAGGTACTTGATAAGAAAATTTAAAAAATTCATTCTACAAAATATTAATTCCCATCACGATTCAAGCCTTCCCCATTTTGCATGACCAGCGGGTATGCAGTTATTAAAAAAAAAAAATAAAGCAAATTCAGTGAAGCTGTTATTATAAGATAAACGGTGCATGAAGCAAAAATTATAGAAAGCAAAAGTGAATTTTTGGAAGCACAAGAAATTGTGCATAAAATAACGTAGGTACCTACTTATAAGTCCTCATGTCACATTGTATGGCTTAAAACGTGAATATGTAATAACAGCTTAACGCTTTAATGCGCACAATTCTAAAACCCACAGAGAGGCATTCACCTAGATGGCAACGAACTGGAAGGGGCTTCAATTTTATATCAAATATTCAAATCCGACCTGTTTCCTTTCTTCGTTCGCGCCTCTTATAAAGCTGAAAAGACTTAATATCATAAAATAAAATCCATGATTTCTAATCAAATATATTGTTTAAACTCTTTCAATTCTCTCTGATTTTCATGCGTGCAACGCAAAATACATCATAATCTGATTGTCCATCGAGAGACGATTTG
This sequence comes from Philhelius festivus, assembly GCA_963931855.1. NCBI lineage: Eukaryota > Metazoa > Arthropoda > Insecta > Diptera > Syrphidae > Philhelius > Philhelius festivus. Next base: position 79,878,833 of record OZ007556.1, on the reverse strand, counting down.
TACGTCGTAATACTGGGAACAATAAATTGGGTCAACGAATCGTTTTGTATCCAAATAAAGCTTCATGGATCACCTTTTTTATCCGCATACAAAAGGTCAAAAGGAGTTATGTAACATTTTTAGCTGGTATACCGCGATGTAAATGTTAATCATGGATCAATAGCACAGCGGCAACGCAACACGTAATCGAATTATTTATTGGCTTCCACAACAGCTGGCGAGGAAGCCCCATTTGTATATGAGTTATTGTTTTATCATCATATTGAACTTGACTAACAAAAGTTGGAGAGTTCCATGGTTATTGCCAGATAATCAGGGGCGAATTGACACAATTGTGAGCCTCTTGAGAAAGTGGAAAGTAAAAAAAGCGGTTCTGTGGCAGCTATCATATTTAAGTACCAGTTGCATAGCGTTTAAAATTACTTTATGCTCACACTAATTTCAATCAAGTACAGAGACTTAAGATTCTTAAGTTTGCAGGTTTTTTTCGATTTCCTTTTTCAAATTATTCACGCCACTGTCAAGTACTCATGTACAATTCTTAGGAAGCTTGGTCTTCATATCTGTTAGAGAGGTAATTACTGCTATTTTCAGAGCTAAAAAAGATTTACATTTACAATTTTCTTTCTCTGGTAACAATTTCTTGAACATTCAAGAATATTACATTGGCAGTTTCGTACAGTAAGAACTTAAGATCAATTTCGATCTATCCATAACAAGCGGGGTGCATCTTTCCTCATCAAACCCTCTTATAGTTTGTACTTCAAGTCCACGTCTCGTCATCCCAATCTGCCCTTTGTTAAGTCACGCAAACACACAAGATCGTTGAAAGTTATCATATATTCCCACCTTCTTTATTTTTAGAAAATCCGTGTGTTCTTCCTGCAGAACCCATTGTTTAATCTTGGGTTAAACTCAAAAGCCATTGCAATACTTTGTCTTGCGCCGAAGATATGCTGCACTGAATAGAACCTGATTATTCAAAGTAGATGTTATCGATCCCAGATTATTTATTAAAGCTAACCGCTCCGTCTATAATTTGGGTCGATGCCTATTTTCAAACTGAGTTCTTCTAAGTCCGGCAGCTGTCTTCCATCACTGCCAGTCTATATGTCTTGGTGGTCTGCCCTCAGATTCACAGTGGAAGTTTAAACTTAAGTTCACCTGAACCTGAACTTGAGTTTAAATTAGAAGTTCAACTCGTTCGGTTTCAGAGTTTAATGTACACTTTGAACGTTAGTTTAAATAAATTGTATCAGTCCAATTAATAAAACAAAAAAACCGATTTTACTTAGCCATGGGACAGAAGTCAAGTCCCAACTTATACTGTTCTAGGAATAGTAAAATGATGTTTAACAGAAATCTACTACATGGCGAATTCTCTTCCTTACACCTGGGGCCTGTTTGTCAGATCATACAAATCATACATTTCATACAACAAACAACATTTTCATACAATTTTCTGTTTCTCAGATTTCATTTGAAGTGCTGTATGAAATTTGTTTTATTGTATGATGTGTATGATTCTCACATTTCATTATTATTGGAGTGTTATAGGTTAATATAAATCTCAACTTTGTTTTCTTGCGAACTAAAAAAGTTAATAGTAAAGCAAAAAAAAAAAATAAAGTTTTACTAATTTAAAAGTAATATGGGTGATAATTTTTAAAGAAAGCTATGGAATTACTATACAATAGTATAGACCATTTTCTTTAATAATTGTAATTGATTATAATAGTTGATTACAAAATTAAAATTTTAAATATATAGCTAAATTAATCATTCTTGGATTTTTAATAGAATATCGACGCTCCAAACTTTTCCATAAGACATTTGATCAAAAAATAATTGGTCCGTTTTGGAAAAATCAGAAAAATGGTTCTATAGTTCTATATATTATTATTATTATTATTTATTAATCGGATCGTAAATGTACAAATTGATCTTAAAAACTAACAGCAATAGCTTCATGACTTAAGGCTGGGGGTTCTATTTATTTTAGGTCTTCTAGGTTGATTTCACTTCAAACATAAAATTCTCTTGAAAAACTACAAGATCATTTGGATTTGTGAGTGTCAAGCCAGTAAACTTTCCACAAATAAAATTTCTTGTTTTCAAAGAATTGACTGCAGCACTAGAATTTTCTGTTCTTTGGGGCGGCTGTAGAAAAGAAAACAATGAAAATAAATTAAAAATTGTTATAATTTTATGAACTCAAAAAATACTTACTTTTGTGTATGTATTTCGTTTTCATGTTGTTTCATGTGCAGCAGCCACTTAGAACAAAATTTTGTGTTATATTAAATGTATGAAAAATTTTAGGTTAATTTGCTGTATGATGTAAATGATAAATTTCTGAGATAGAGAATCAGACAACATTCCAATATTTCCAGTGTAATCTTCGGTCATACATTGTTGTTTGACAGCAGATCATACAACAAAATTGCGAAACCGTCAATATCATACAATGTATGATGTGTATGATTTGAGAAACAGGCCCCAGGTGTATACATAATTCCAATAATTATTGTTTGTGTTTGTTTCTAACTTGTGGTTTAATTTCGCAATAAACTTTAAAGATGTAAAACCTGAAGCTTAAATGATAAAAAAGAAAACAAGTTTTACAAATCTATTACCGATTCTCTCTACAAAGCATGTCTTCGGTGGTTTAGTTTATTCGCTATTAATATTAATCACTTAGCAAAAATTTTGTTTTATTAATGAGATTTTGCCACTAAACAGCATTTATAAGTGTTGGTGTATGAATATAATTTTACAGCTTTTAACGTAATTGCATCTTTGTGTGTAAACAGTACTCTTATGCATATTTTCCAAAATCTTTTCTTGTCTTCTGTTTTTCTCTCAGAAGCAAAAATCATGTGAAACAACAGCAAATATTTTGTGTCAAACGTCGAACAAGTTCTGTTTATTTAATTTTTTGCACGAACTGGTGTGTTCAGAAACAATTTGTTAAAAAAATATTACTAACACCATACTAATTTTAAAATGTTTAAAATTAGAAAGAGTTAGTAAACTGCTTTAGTAAAGAAATTGTTAAGTTGTGTCTATACTTACCCTTCAACATTAGGCTATTTAAAATGTATTGATTTTTGATTTTATCTAGAAATTGGGAGCTGTCAAATTGAAATGTCGATGGGTTGTCAAGTATTTCCAAACACGTTGAACTGAGCTTTGGGATAATATCGTCGTTTGACTTAAACTACAGAATTAATTCAGTTCGAGTTTTCAATGAAACTCTGAAACTGAAGTTAAAACCAAAACTGGAGTTTAATCTTTTACTGTGAACATGGAAGTGAGAGTTCGATTTGTCCTTTAATGAATCTTTTATGTTTAGCAACTAGCTGAAGTGGCAATCAAAATGAATTGAGATTCTCTTAACTTTCTCTTTTTCTTCTATTTCTGTGCGCTGGGGAACCTTTAAAGACCAATTTTTCAATATTCAGTTAACTCGAGGTTAAATCAGATGCAATAAAATAAATTGAAAGTCAACTCAATATTAGTTCATAGTGGAGAATTAAGTTGTCGATAAAAATCTATTAAAATCGATGTTCCATACTAGGGAAATCTTCCTTTCACTATCAGAATCCCGATTGGGTATACTCTGTAAACACTATTTTCCAAGATAGGTTCGAAGGTCACATTTAAATATATTTCAAAATGTCACACTCCAATTTACAGATTTTTAAGACGCATATGTTTGAGATATTTGTTAATAAACTTGAGATGTTTGACAAGAGTTTACTTCTGCACTGAAAAACTACACCTCGGTATATTTATCTAATTCAAATAAAGTTAAATGTGGTAATGAACTCAGGCAGTCCTATTTTTGCATTCGCAAAATATTTTAATCGTTAAGTAATGCCCGTGACACACATCTAGTATAGACACCATGATTTGAAAATTATAGTATTCTCAATACCATGCTAGGTGACACACTGCAGAACGTAGTATAGTTTGAGAGCTTGTCATATTCATACTCCTATTCTCTGGCAGCTCAGCACATATTTCTTTATAATATATTCCCCCTTATGCCGGTGATACTTTCCCTCTCAACATTAAAAATTTTGTCGATTTGGTAGCTGACAAGAACTTTCCGTTTTCGAAATTCGTTGGCGTTTTGATCACAAATCTCAAATCACAAATTTGAAAAGATTTAGAAATAATAATAACCATTAAAATGATTATAGCGCAAAATTTTAAACTGCTTAGTATTAAGGTATTAGTATGATACTAGTTAACAATTTGCTAACTTTATAGTAGTTTACTGACTCATTCTTAATTTTAAACCTTTTCTAACTAGTATCGTACTAAAAGAATTTTCTTAATAAATTGCTTCTGAACACACAAAAAACAATGGCGCAAAAATTTAAACAGCCTATTATTAAGGTATTAGTATGATACTAATTAACAATTTGCTAACTTTATAGTAGTTTACTAACTCATCCTCAATTTTAAACATTTTCTAACTAGTATCGTACTAAAAGAATTTTCTTACTAAATTGCTTCGGAACACACCTAAAACGATGACATTTCGTGCACAAAAGTAAGTACACGAACCTTTTTTGATGTTTGCAAATGTCAAAGAGTCATATGAATCTAGCACGATACTAAAAAAATAAAGTAGGTATTCGATGATTTTAACTTTAATAAAAGGATAGAGAAAGTATGATGCTATATTCGATTAAAATTTGCAAATTCGTTGTTTTAACCTAGTATCATACTAAAACAGCTTTAGCATCGTACTAATTCAATTAAAATTTTGCGCCAATGCTTCTGAATACACCTAAAGTAATGACAGCTGCTATCGGTTTTTACTTTTGACATTTGAGTATGTGTATTAGTGCTTCTTGAGTGCATTCTGACTTGAAATCGAGAAGCGAAATTCTCTTCTCAGAAGAGTATTTTTTTCCAATGGAATGGTTTGAGAAGACTTATGGACGGTTCTCGACGACCAATGGAAAATGACATAAGAAAACATACCTATTTTGATGTTTGTAAATGTCAAAAATTAATATGAAGATAGCACGGTACTAAAAACATAAAATAGGTATTCGATGATTTTAACTTTAATAAAAAGGTAGAGAAAGTATGATGCTATATTTGATTAAAATTTTCAAAAACGTCGTTTTAACCTATTTTCATACTAACACAGCTTTAATAGTACTAATTCAACTAAAATTTTGCGCCAATGAGTTTAAATAAAACTGTTATCCACTTTAGAAAAATGACGCTGTTTTCGCTAAGGAGAAGACTATACCACGCAAAAAACCCTAGTATTAGGCGTTTTTCTTTTTTAGTTCACTATAGAGCTTCGAACAGAGTCCGAGCATGTCCAGCATGTTCCGAACATCCTCTGAACCAAGCGTGCACTGAGCGCTCTGAGTATTTTTTTTGAAACACATCTGAACTGAACACTTAGATGTCGCCACTTTTTTTTAATTTCCATCTTTTGTTTTTAGCATTTTACTCTGTCTGCTCAGTTATTTTATTCTGAGCTCATAGAGCGCACTCTGAACACGCTCAGAACATGCTCAGAGCGAAAAAAAAAAACACATTTTCGAAACTCTGAACTAAAAAAGAAATACAATTTATTTTTTGAAAACTCAAGCTCTGTTCTGAACCAAAAAGAAAAACGCCTATAGATACTACGCCATGCCATTTTGTTCGACTGGTATTTCCATGGCATACCCTGACAGAAATGTGGTTCATTCGTATACTATGGTGTCTATACTAAATGTGTGTCACGGGCATAAAGCGTTCTTCATTAAGCGTTTTCTATCTTTATGTTTGAATAAAACAAGCTTTGAGTTAGAGACTATTGAAATTTTGTTTTTATTCAAAAGATTCATGTACGCCATATAATGTTCGGAATATAACATCATTCAAATGCTTTCCTGATGGCGTGCATCCGAAACCTCTAATTTTTCATTACACAGTGCACAAATAGGGCTAAATTTGACCAATCCTATTAATTATGTTGACTTTCATGGCAAAGGTGACTTGTTGCTAATTGGCGTACCTATGACTAAAGAAAACACCATTAGAAGAAGTTCAACGAGGTCAGATAACGATGTTCAGAAATCGCTCGTGCTTAATGTCCAGTTCGGGCTTAAAGAAATTGATTATCATCGACCGATAGCGCTCGTTGTTGACGGAGATGGGTTCAATGAAGAATGAACCGATCTCTCTAATTCAACAAGTTTGTTTGTTGACGAGCGCATTCATCCAGAAATGAGCCTAGTCACTGAATATGATTTCTTGGGCAAAGCACCCGAAATGTTGCTCGAATAGAAGATCTTTTCATAAAACAATTTAACACATGTTGAACGTTATTGCACTCCATATTGATTTGAAGTGACAGCTAACTTGACAGATGTAGCTACAACAAAATGGCCGCAATCAAAATCCCTGTTCGAAATTTCTTTACATGCATTAAAAATATTTAATAACAACTTTGAAAGTGCAAAAGTATTATATTTAATTATGTGTGGTTGGGCCCCTCGACAGTCCTAAGTCCAACACTGAAAACAATACCACAATACTTACACCGATGAATCACTTTATATTTGATACAATCTTCACTTAAAGGACTTACTTCATAACCAAGTTGGAACTAATAGTTTGTTTGTTGGATTTTTCCAGTTAAAAACTTCACCTAGCTGTGCAAGTCAGGAAGTAGTTTTTGTCTGACAATCTGGCTCTAGGTGGAAAAGGAAAGTATTATGAATCTAGTAAATACAAATCATTCATCTCTAATTCAGGAAGTCAGCAGGATCCAGACAAATCACGAAACTTGATCAACTTGATCGCACTCATTTCTGCTGTAGATCACTGCGGAACAATCCATTTATATGCTTGAAAAGAAGTGAATTAATCTTGGATTGAATTTGATTGGAGAATGTATCTGCCAAGCCCAAGATTTGATTAAGCAAGACATCAGTTAACACCGTTTTTTGTTGTAAGCTGCTATTATGTGTTTTTTTTTTCTTGCTGGTATCTAAATAAGATTGATGAGCATGGTTTGGGTGCATGATTCATCTGTAACTTTTTTGTGTTTCTCGTTGGGAAATACGTAAGCTACTTTCAATTTATTTTCATTGAAAGAGGAGGTGGTACCTACATAAAGGTAAATATAACCGATGGACTTGCGTGTTGTTCAGATATTGATGTTATTACTCGTAGTTTATAGATGAAGCGTATTCAATTTGCAAAGTTTATAAGCAATTATGTCGAAACAAGTCTTCTTAATTGATTTGAATAAAAGATGTTAACTGTCGAGAAATCAGCGGTACAAATGAGACAGAAAAATGAGAGTATTTTAGTTAAACTTACATAGTTCAATTATTTTGACCGGTTTTAGAAATAATATTGAATATAATATTGTACCAGCGAAATACAAGTTTGAGAATTCATAGTTCGAAAATTAAGCTAAGCTTGAGTTTAAGATCATTTCACAACAGAGAGAAAATGTACATAATATTCTGATTGCTCATCCAGTTATACTAAGTCGTTAACAGTTTTGGGATAATCTTTCTGAACTTTATTTTGAATCAAAAGTTATTTAGCTACAGTTCTTATCCCACAAACTTCTTCAACCATCTTAGTCCCTATTTAGGTATTTGTAGTTTCAAGTTGGTTAAGCTTATTTGCAACTATCGTGTGGCACCTGCATCATTGTCTGAGGGACACTTGGTAAAACTCATTTCATTTCAACCTTCACATGATTACGGTGCCTAACAAAAAAAAACACGTTTTATTTAAAAAATAAAAAAGCGATCAAAATTCTTTTTACGTCATTTATTAAGTATTAAATTTACAATATAAATATATAAGAAATTATTCAAAAAGCCCCCCCCCCCCCCCCCTCCTTAGCCATCAAACACTTTCTTAAACGATCCAGCCACTCGTCTACGCCGCACGCACGACTTCCAGTGGAAACGAAGCTACTGTCTTCAACAAATCAGCTTTGAGAGACTCTATATTTCGGTGCAGCTTACAGCAAGCCTTCTCCTCAAAAATGTTCAGCGGATTAAGATCGGGGCTGCCCGGCTGGCAAGCACTGGATATTTCAGCAAGATTCTGCGCCGGCCCACAAGGCAAAAACAACACAACTATGGCTTAAAGACAATTTACCAGAGTTTATTGCCGCAGAAGATTGGCCCTCGGGCAGCCCCGATATTAATCCGCTGAACTACCGGTTATGGAACAAACAAACTTTGTATACAATAATCTTAATTTGTAGAAGATGAGTTAAGTTGAGATGAGTTAAGTTGAAATAATGAAGCAATTTAGCTAACAGGTATTGCAGACATTATTGTAAATTTAGATTTAATTAAAAGTCAAAATCATACAAATGATAACTAATTCTTATAATAAAATTTATAGAGACAGAAAAGCACTTTATTTTCGTTAATAAAAGTAATTACTTAGAAAAAACACAAAAACATTTAAACTCGTTCTTATATTCAAAACAAATAGAATCAGGATTTCGAAAATCTACAAATAGCCCGGTCAAATTAGCTTCAAAAACAAGGGTAAGGTTACATTAATTCGCACAAAGCTGAAAATTGGCATGAATGTTGAGAACACTATTACAAACAATTTGTCAAAAGTCCCCATCGATCCGACGTGTGCAAAAAAAATTATTCAAGGTCAAATGTTGCAAAAATCGGTTTTTTGCATTTTCCAGCTGAACGGCAAGTTTTATCATAAGATAGGTGAGACAAAAGTTATTCATCATGCAATTATCTAAAGAAATTGTGTTAACACTTTTTCTCCTAAGAATCACCATTTTGGAGATATAGCGAAGCAAAAAGTTGAAAAAAAAATTATTCAAGGTCAAATGTTGCAAAAATCGGTTTTTTGCATTTTTCAGCTGATCGGCAAGTTTCATCATAAAATAGGTGAGACAAAAATTATTTATCATGCAATTATCTATAGAAATTGTCTTAACACTTTTTCTCCTAAGAATCACCATTTTGGAGATATAGCGAAGCAAAAAGTTGAAAAAGTTGTATTCTTCATAATATGCACACGGTTCCGCGCCACCCGTGAAGTAGTACACTTGGCGCGTTTTTTTAAAGGTGGCTTTCCCGGTAGGCCTATTCAACGATCTATTGTGGTCCTATTGAGTTGAAAATTTTGTATCTAATTGAAAAATACTACTATTGGAAATGACGAAAGCGATTATGAGTATTTTTTACAAAAGATAAGTACCAGAACTTATCTAAGCACCTAATTACATTACAAATTTGACGCCGATATTGCAGTGCTTTTTTTCATTTCAAACGCTTTATTCAATTCATTGCCACAGAATAAACAGCACTCTCTTAAACAAAAAACAATTCTGACATTCACTGTCTCAAATGCTTCATTGTTAATGGTTTAACGAGTAAGATTGATTTTTGAAATCCTGTAGTATCACAACGTACCAAATATTGGTCTAAGTGTTTTGGCTTTTCCGGTCAGCAGCCACCTTAACCTAAGGTAATGTAACCTAAACAAAAAACTGATTCATTTACGCGTGCTCTAGTACGAGGAGGACTTATTATTGATGTACCAGCTTGTTCTTGTTCGTGACGTCTTTTAACTACGGTAATGGTACTCTTCCGAGTGTACTTTTTCCGCCAAATGTTTACTACAAATAAAGCAAAATTGATACATTTCTCTTACAAACAAGAAACTGCACAAATTCTGTTTGCAATAACTACTTGTTCTTACTACGAAGGAACGCTTGGGACTAATACTATTTTGTTTGGGCCCTTAGAAACGGAGCTGGTATACGAGCGTCGCAGACAGATGCTGCTCAAGGCCGTACGGTCACATAAAATGAGGGACTGGGTTTTCTTTCGAGTTTATATTCTTAAGCCAAATATACATTGTGCAAGTGTATTCGAAAATTCGGATTAAAGTTGCATATACACACACACCAAGCATGAGTCTTCAATCTTTTATTTTAACATGGACGGTGTGGTGAGAGGACGTTGCGCTTTGTGAGTTTTTTTTCGGCGAAATTGTGAATATAAGAACGTCTTTGAGATTTTTTCAATTTTATCCGAGTAGGTAATTTGTTTTATTTTGTCTGTCCATTTCATCATACATTTTTTGTTTACTATTTTAATATTTCAATCAGTGCTTATGTTGTACTGTGTTCTCATCTCTTCAACGAACTATACGCAAATGAACCAATAAATGCATGGTCAATCATCAATCTTGCATATACACTACTTCAATGCAGGACGCTAGATTGAAAGAAACTCAAAAGATTTTCATTTTGCTTTAATCCTAAATCCAATCTATACGTGTGATTTTTTCACCAATACACTTGCGCGTGCTTGTCATGCATTTGAACAGTGTATATCTGGCTTTAGAATTGTATAATATGTATCTATACGCCACGAAAACTAATATTTTTACTTGTATTACCGTTGTGTAATGTATATAACGGTAATTGACATACATATTATGAAGAACACAAATTTTTCAACATCGCTGTATCTCCAAAATGGTGATTCTTAGGAGAAAAAGTGTTAAGACGATTTCTATAGATAATTGCATGATGAATAATTTTTGTCTCACCTATCTTATGATAAAACTTGCCGTTCAGCTGAAAAATGCAAAAAAACGATTTTTGCAACATTTGACCTTGAATAATTTTTTTTCAACTTTTTGATTCGCTATATCTCCAAAATGGTGATTCTTAGGAGAAAAAGTGTTAAGACAATTTCTTTAGATAATTGCATGATGCATAACTTTTGTCTCACCTATCTTATGATAAAACTTGCCGTTCAGCTGAAAAATGCAAAAAACCGATTTTTGCAACATTTGACCTTGAATAATTTTTTTTGCACACGTCGGATCGATGGGGACTTTTGACAAATTGTTTGTAATAGTGTTCTCAACATTCATGCCAATTTTCAGCTTTATGCGAATTAATGTAACCTTGAATGTCTATTTTGACCGGGCTAAAAAGAGAAAGGTTATATTAACGGAAAATCCAATATTTATTTATAAATAAAGGCAAATTTAACAAATCAAATTCTAAAAGAAACAATTAATTAAGATTAAATAACCTTTTTAATGTGGATGTGATGTATGTATCTAATGACGAATGTTTATAAAAATGTATGTATAATATATGTCTTATTCTTACCGGCAGTAATTTTCAACCAGATAGACATACAGATAGAAAACAAAACAAAAGACCTGACATCCAAACTTTCCAAACGTAGACTCACAGAGCTGTTATTTATGCAAGTTATCTGTTTTTATTTTACCTCTTACTTCATATGCCAGACATTTAAGATGAGTTAACTCATCTTTGTTTTTATTTAGAGACACACCTTCTATGGATATTTGTAAAAAAAAGGTAAACAGACGAGACTTTGGTCGAAATCAAGTTCATTTTCTGTTATAATCAAGTTCAGAAGCGCTTTAAAATGTAGTTCTAATTTAATTATGTAAATGATTTGAGCTAAATGAAGATGAATGGGGTATTTGAGTATTAGGTATAACTGATCAACGGTTACTTGGCAATGATTAATCCTTGATTTCGTAATCTATAAGACCCGTTTGTGGGCAATAGGTATGAAAAACTTCCGGCTTACCATTTGGTATAATGTATTCTTCATTTTAAGGTTCCTTTTAATGTAAATTAGTGCAAAAGTTGTTTAACCAGTAATTGTATCTCTTATTTTTGGACTTCGCAAATATATTTAACGAAAAAATTATATTTTGAACTTTTTTAAAACAAAATATTATCACAAAAATAATTGTGACATTATTTTTGCTACAAATCTTAACCAAAACATTTTGTAAAAAAAAAAGAACTACATCTCGCTTTTAAAAAAATATGCGATAAAATTTGTCCAGTTTATTTAGTTTATTTATTTCGGGTAAATACTAACACCATAGTACCCCTTGGCATAATGGTTAGTGCGTTGGACTGTCATGCGGAAGGTCTCGAGTTCGATTCTCAGCCTCTGCAAGATAGTTTTCTTTTCAGGGTGTACTGCCCCTTGCGAGGAATTGACAAATCCTCCAAGAGTATCTCTTGTCATGGAAAGTGCTTAGCCGTTCGGAATCGACAGAAAATTCTAGGTCTCCTCCGTTCCTGGTAACACGCACACAGGAATGGTTCAGAGCTGTAAGTCACTAGGTCCTGGTTCACTCTGAGCTATTGCACCACCAAATTTATGTTTTTTTTAATACTAACACAGTAAGATTAATCTTATAAGCTAGTGGTAGTTTATGAATTTACAAAGTTCAAATTTATGTATTGTAGTAAATTTAATAATTCAAAAAAGAAAAGAGAAAAAAAAGGAAATTGTATGAGGAAAAAATGAAAGATAAAGTTGTGGGAGTGAATTCCAAAGACGGATTGCAGAAATGACAAATTGTGAGACACGAGAAACGAGGGAGTATTTAATCAGAAATCGGAGTATGTCGTATAAATATGCTGGCTGTCTTGTCTTCACAATATTAAAAAGTAAGCTTAAGGTTCGAAACTTAATAAAATTTTCAAACTGCATATTTAGGAGGTTCATAGACAGATGAGAGACATGATCGTATTTTCTAAGGCCAAAAATATACCGAATCGCATCTACTATTAAGTCTTCAACTTTTTCCTGCTCGCAGAATCATAATTGTTATATATTTCGCATCCATACATAAGAACTGGAATGACTAGGGTCTTGGCAAGAACCATTCTGGTTTTCGACCTAGTCGATTGTTTGAAACTTACCATTTAAACGTTTTAAAAATGAAGTGCTTAATACCATAAAATAATGGTATTTTCTATACATATAATAGTTAAATCTTAATTTTCTCAAAAAACAGTTCTAAAAGTTTTAATAATAATTACGTGTGATATGTTATAACAACGATCTACAGTTTAGAAGCAACAAAATTTACTAAACGCCATTATTACCTTCCAAAGAATAATATTTTTGATTTTTTGAATTTCTTTTTGTCAACTTAACTAATTTTAATATTTTTTTAATATGTTCTATATAAAATAATATGCGAGCATGTTATCAGAAAAATATCTTCAAAAATGTAAAATAAATTTTACAATCGACCAAAATGTATCCATTTTTTTTATTAGTTGGAGTTAAAAAACAGAATGCCATGTGATTTTTTAACAGATATGAATTTATACTAGAACAAAACTTTGAATCTTTGTAGCAGTTTTTAAAGGCAAAGTTTGTATCTATAAAATTAAAAAAATGGTACGGCAAATTGGAAAGATCAAATAAAAATTGAATTTCAAAAATATCATTGACTTGTTTTTGAGATACTCGTAACAGATTTTCTAAAAATTTAATTGGAAATTATTTTCCATAACCCAAAAAAATAGTAATTGCCACGTATACATATGTATGTACTATACATGGCAAGTTATTTATTCTTAAGAAAAATCGAACTCGAGACTTTGACAAGATTTGACATAACAATGATAGCGAAGACTAAAAAAATGGGTATCGTAATTCTGTCTGTCTGTCTTGTTGACTACAGCCTTAACAGCTTGGCCGATTTTTTTTAAGCTTGGCATATTGAAATTTCCCCCCACACGTGTTTTTTTTTCTTCTTAAGACCAAAACAAAAATAACAGTACCTGCCTTACGATATTTAGAAATTTTATGAAATATTTATTTTTCTCAAAAACTGTTCCACAGATTTAAAAAAAAAATCTTAAAAATTTCATTAAGTTGAGGCTAGGTAATGGTACCCCCCTGGAACAATTTTTTTTTTGTTCTTGATTTTCTCAAAAACTGTACTATAAATTTTGATCATTTTTCCCCAAAATTTTGGATAAAATTAGTTCGATTAATTTTTACAATTTATAATGCTTTATGCTTTTAAGAAATTTATTTATTTTTCAAAAAAAAATTAAAAATCATTACATATCAAAACTTAAAAAATTAAAATACACTACTTGCTTTTATGTAAAAGACTTACAAAAATTACAAATCAATGTTACTGCAAAAATCGTTTATAAAATTTATATACAAAAATTTTAAAACATTTTTACCAAAAAAATTTTCAAAGCTAACTTCACATTTGCAATATTAAAATTTAATTTTTCATGTTTTCATGACCTTTTTTTTAATTTATTACATATATGTCCTTAAATGCGCTTTAGGACATATAATTTATAAAAAATTTAATTTAGTTTATACAAATTATATTGACCCGTCTTAGAGATACCGAATCTGCAAAAAATAAAATGCACGACTTGGTCGCACGAACTTGGTCCTATGTTAATTACGAATGTTATTAGAGAAAACTGTTCATAAGGATAAAATTAATTTTTTAAATTCTTTTAGCAGTAAGAGACAAAAACAAAATGCTATGCAAATATGAATTTATGCAAGGACAAAAATTATAAGTCGTTGTAGTGGTTTCTTAAAAAACAAAGCTTCTATATACAAAATTTTTAAAAGATTTTTAAGAAAAAAATTTGGTGTGCCAACTTTAAGTTTTTATTATTGTACGAATGAAAATTAAATTTCCAAAAAAAAATATTGAGCCATTTTTGAGATATCGAATTTCCAAAAAAAAACTATTTTTTTTTTTCAAAAATTCAAAAAATATTTTTTTAAAGTTTTGAAATGCAATAGTTTTAAAACTTTTAAGAAGCACCTCTGCAAAAAATTTCATAAAAATCTGTTATGTCGGTAATGAGTAATTCAAAATTTAAAAAAATGGTTCTATGGTAGGTACAAGCTGTAATATCTTAATTTCAAATTTTTTTTATTAAATTAAAGATCGTTAAAATTAATTGACAGAAAAAAATTTTTATAAAAATTCTAGGTACCGTTTTCGAGAAAAATACGATTTTTGAAACCCATTTTTTAACATTTGTATGGTGGGTACCTTTATTTTTAAGTAAAATAAAACTTTTTTTCATACATCTTGTAGATTATATTCAAAAACTTTTATTTATCAAGTTTAAAAAAAAATCTAGCATAAGGTTTTTGAAATATTGAGTTTTGAAAAAAAAAATTTGAAATTTTTTTTAAAAATCCAAAAAAACCTTTTTTGAAAATTTGAATACACAATTCTATTTATGTGTTTGAGGAGCTTAAGCAAAAAAAAAATTATCAAAAAAAATCGAACTCGAGATTTTGATCAAAATTGACATTACGATGATAGCGAAGACGAAAAAAGTGGGTCCGGCAATTCCGTCTGTTTGTCTGTACATGTGTATGTCTGTACCTATCCCTACAGCCTAAGCCACTAGACCTACATTATATTCGTCAATCCTGGTAGGTAAGGGTGTTCGGTGATTCCCTAGAGGGGAATTAGATTTTTTTTTTAGCTTCAAAACTAACGGTTTCCCCCATACATCCGTATTGCAAAATTTTATTTATCTCGAAAACGGCTCTTACGATTTTGATAAAAAAATTGAGTTAGATATTATGAACATGGACTACATTTTTGTAAACAAAATTTTGGGGCAAAATGTTATTACCTGTATACCTGTCATAGAACCGTTTTTTTTTATTTCCAACTTTCTCATTAACGGCTCTAACGATTTTAAACAAAAATTTTCACTAGGAGCCCCCTCAAGTTAAAAAATAATATTGTACGAGTATATAAAAATATTCGAAAAAAATCTTTTTTTTTTGGTTTTTGAAAATATGTAAATAAAAATCCAATTTATTTTTTGAAAAATTAATATCTGGAAAACGTGTGAACGATTATTTTTTGAAATTATTTTCTAAAATCTATATTCTAAGTACTTAATATTAGCATCCCAAATTTTGTTCTAAAAAAAATTGAAAGAAATTTGTTATACATACATATAAAATATTACTTTAGTAAAAGGATTTTTGAACTTTATTTGCGTAAATTCATATTTTTCCGGAAGTTAGACGGCAATTCCATGCTTTTGAAAAAAATTGTCTCATTAAATCCATGTTTTATATTCATAAAATGTATTTTAAATTCCAAAGTACTTTTACTTTTAAGAGCAAGCTCGTGCGATCCAGTCGTGCATTTTATTTTTAATGAACTAAAGACATCACAAATTAATCGAAAGACAACACAATTTTATCAAGATTCTTGAGGCGGTTTTCGAGAAAAATACGATTTTCGAAATACATATCCTGTAGATTGTATTAAAAATTTTGAAATTGTCAAGTTTTAAGTAAATCGAGCATGGGGTTTTCGAGATATTGAGGTTTGAAAAAAAAAATGATTTTTTTTTTGAATCGAAAAACATTTCTTTTTAATTTGAATACACACTCCAACTTTTGGAGAGCCTAAGCATGACAAAATGATTAAAATTGGTTGTACAGTTTTTGAGAAAATCAAAAAAAAATAAAATGGTTTTAGGGGGGTACCATTACTAACCATTTTTCGGAAATTTTTGTCCGACCTTGTGTTCCATAATTTATGGGAATGTTTGCACTAATAAAATAAAAAATTTAATTTTGTTCATTTTATTGGCTTTAAAAAAAAAAACTTGTATTTGGCCACTCTTAATATGTGGAAAATAAATATGTTATTAACGGCGGTACCTACACTAGAACCGTTTTTTTTCGACTTTCTCGTTAACAGTTGCAACAATTTTGACTAAAATTATGTATACAGAAGATATACTTTGAATTTAAAATAATATTGTATATAAAAAATTTCAAAAAAATATTTTTTGGATTTTTGACAAGAAAAATATAATTTTTTTTTTTGAAAAATCAATATCTTAAAAACAAAAGAATAAAGAGTTTTTGAAATTATTTCTATTGTTTCCTACAGTAAATATTATTAAATGATTAAAATTGATATCCCAAATTGTATTTAGAAAAATTTTAACGAAATTTCTTAAATAAAGAAAAAATTTTATAACTAAACGATTTTTTTAACCTTACATAAATTCATACTTTTCTAGAAACCAGACGGCAATTTTAAGCATTTGAATTTTTTTTTATCCCAAAGTGTACTTTTACATAATAGCAAGTATGTGCAATTCAGTTGAGTATTTTATTTCTTTTGAAGCGGAAGTTGAACATAAAGGTAAACTGATGAGAATAACAAAAGAAGCAAACAAAATTGATATGGCTCCAAGTGAGTTCAATTCGAAACAAGAATAACTATCAAGATTAATTTCTAATCTACTAGATTTAAGACTTAATTTTGTAGGCTAAATCTCGAGATTTGCCTTAAATTAAGAGTAAATCTAATTAAATTTCAAATTAGTGGTTGATGGAAAAGTAGTTTAAGGTCAAGTATCATACAAAAAATATGTAAGCAGAAACAACAAGGCGCGATAATTTAGTGAATGTAATTTAATTAGCAAAGGCGAGCTTTAATTGCAAAATGATTAATTTGAATCTAACGTGCAAATATTTTGAGGTATGTCTATGTCCACACCAAAGAAACATTTAAGGAAACAATGAAGATATAAAAATTATCTACGTTTAAGTGGAGTGACTGAATTAAATTCAATTAAAAGCTCAAGTGGAGTTGAGGTCACTTGAGCTTTTAATTGCATTTAAGAAACCTTATTTAAAATGACGTTTAAGAAATGTTTCCCACTTTAATAAAAAAAAATATTTTTGGTGTGGACACTTCTATAAAAATGTCTGATTTTTTTTCTTTGCTTTCCATTTTGACTATCCAGTTTTGTGGTTGAAGATGGATTGGAGAGAGAAAAAGCATTGATAGCCTCATGTTTCTTCATCATGCAATAACAAAAACAAATTTTAAAAACTGAGACAGTAGGAGAAATTTTTTTTTTATTTTTTATATTATCATCGAGAGGATTCCACAAAAAAAATATCGTTCCATGGGTGTTGATTTATTAAATAACACCTTCGTTCCTTCACACAGTTTGAGACATTTTAATTTTTCATGCACTCTTTCTTAATGTAAATGCTTGAGAAACACAGAAAGTTTCCCCTTCTGAATGGGAGACCCAGCCAGAACCATTTCAAAAATGTTCACGAAGCGCCCACCCCAAAATAAACATTTTATAAAAATTCCAGAAAAATTTCCGGAATGTTTTTTGTTTCTTAAGTGTTTTTTAAAATGTTTCTGAAATTGTTCGTAAATGTTTCTTTGGTTTAGATAGACCAACCCTAAGTTAGTTTTAATATTTTGAGAATGCACCTGATTTAGTTGCCTTATTTTATATTTTATTTCAAATAAAAATAAAGCTAGATAAGAAAACAGAGATTCAACCAGTTTGGGTACGATTTTCGGCGACTTACATAATACAACCAGCTTTTAAAAAGTCGATTCCAAAAAATGTCGAAATGATGAAATTCGCTATTGCCAAAAAGTCTATTTTAAAAATGTTGAAAATGACTTATGACTAAAACAGATGTGTAGCATGTTTGCGTGCAGCGCAGCTCCCGGAACACATGTGCATAAACTTTATGATGCATACTTGTGTCGAAAAGAAAACGACATTAGTTAATATTTAATTTTTTTTAAACAGTATACTGTCAATTTTGGTACTGCCAGATATTTTGGATTTGGATTGGGCTTGGTGTTTTTGCTGCAATGAAGCTGCGCAGCCAAATTAGAAATAAAGACATCGTGCAGCGATGGGCTTCATGCACCTCCAGATAGATTAAGCTCAAATTAGAACCTTTGCAATTTAATTTCGCTGCATGCTAAATGCTGCACACCTGTTTCAACCATTAGTGAATGATTTTCAGATGGATGCAGCGCCGCATGCATGTTCACATCATTCATTAAGCCATTGCCGATAAGTCACCATCGGATATTTAGAAAAAAATCGACATCAAAAAATCGATATTAAAATGCATTTTATGTTATTAACTTTTTAATTGGTCGATATAATTTCCCAATTTCACCTTTTTGATTGTTGCATAGAAAAACTTCGTCGAAATGTTGATTAAAATCTCAATTTTCTTACACGAAACCAATAAATGGCTTAAACTTACTTGTGGCTTCACTTAATTCATTGTAATGTTTCGCATCTTTTAATACATTAAAATAGTTTCTCTACATTTCTTTGGATAATTTATTACAATATTTTAAAAAATATACCTAGTTCTTGAAAAAGAATACAAACTATGTGCCACATTTCTTAAAAGTGCAATTGCTACAATTCGATAGAAACGGTGTCAGTAACTCCATTGGCAGTGGAAAAATAATAGTTGAATTCTTTTCGGCTGAAATACTGCTCAACGTTTGCAAATATCGCAGCTGGAAAATAAATTAAAATTAAATTTTAGATAACCATTATTAAAATTCAGCATATATGTTGGTAAATACCTGTAAAGCTGAAGGACTTTCACAAATAATATCTGATGCTTCTTTAAGTGCTCGTGATGACTTCATTTCCCCTTCAGCGGCAATCACCTTTGCTCTGGCTTCACGAGCGGCTTCAGCTTCAGCGGCCATAGCTCTTTGTAAGGCTGTTGGAAGTGAAACGTCTTTTCTAAAATTATATTCAAAAAAATCAAAGTTTTCATTGATATTCTTAAATCTCACATTTCAACTCTCTCCACTTTAACACCCCACGGATCTGTAGCCTCGTCCAATGAAACCTGCATTGTATGCGAAATAGTCTCTCTTTCGGTCAAAAGTTCAGATAGATTTCTTGTTCCTAAGACATTTCGAAGTGTGGTAGCAGCCAAAAGTCTTGTCGAGTGACTATAATTCGATACTTGAATGACTGCTTTCAATGGATCACTTATTCGGTAGTAAACCACTGCATCAACTGTCACTGTTACAGAATCTTTTGAAAGAACTTCTTGTGGCGGGACATCAAAAGAAACAGTTCGAAGATCTACTTTGCAATAATCATCGACACATGGAAGGACGAAAAATACTCCAGGACCTCGGGCACCACCGCTTCTATATTATTTAAAAAAAAAAACCATTAATATTAACTAAATTGAAAGTACATATTTAAAATTTTTTGAATTTAAGACCTTAAACGACCCATTCGAAATATCACAGCTCTCTCAAATTCTGACACAACTTTGAAACAAACGAAAATTGAAATGGGCAATGTTAGGAACATGATGATGAGTGATACTACAATAGCAATAGCTTCAACACAGCCAACTTCATCGTTTTCAGCTGTAAGAAAAATTAAATTAGGTAAAAATTATTTAATTGTACTTTTTTTACATTTTTAACATTTTATATTTTACTTATATATACGTAATACGTAATATAATTCTCTCACATCAATTCAAATTTAAACAAAAATTGCGATACTTCAAGTTCATTAAATTTCAGTTACCATTCGTTTTAATTGAATTACATAAAAGGTATTAACTGTCCTTATCTTTAACGAGGTCATCTAACTATTTTGTTTAAACATGGCATAGGTATTTAATGGGCGATACGTGACATGATTTTAAGAGAAATCAGCACCGATAACAATTTTTATGTATTTCAAGCAATAAAATCAAAATCTTATATCTGATGCCTTGAGTTTCGTTACCCCTCTGTCATATTCAATATAATATTTGCTTCATTGATTTAAGTAATATGCACGATCGTATCGCACGAACTTGCTCTTGTGGGTCAAGGGTATAATGTGGCCAAACTTGAAGGCAAAAAGCATTGTTACTGGACAATGTGAGAAACAATTTTGAAATGTAAACTTATTTCTTCCTTCAACCATGTCATATTTCACACAAAGTCGTTGATAGTCCTTTTAAATATAATAATTATCAGACCAAAAACATAAATGTTAAAAAAAGAGCCAAGTTCTTCTATACAAAAACCTTTTTGTAACAAGTCAGTCGTGAAAAGTACTGAAATCTAAAAGTACGCCAAGTTCTTACTTCATGAAGGTTTAATACCGAATATTTAAAGTAGAATAATACTGAAACAGCTACAATGTAATAGAGAAATTTTATTATTTAATAACTAAAATTTGATGGGTTCACTGGTCAAGTTTTTAAAACCTTTCAAATTGGGCATAAAAAAAAACTTGCCAAGTAAGCCCATCAAATTTTAGTCAGTAATCATTATTACATTGTAGCTTTTTCAATATTATTCTATTATTCGAGCACTCTAGTTCTAAGAAAAGTCATGAATTTTCAAGTTTCAAAATGACAATAAAAAGACACTTCGAATGAAAAATCTTAGGTTTTCTATTTTTCACTTCGAATGTACATAAAGCTGTACCGCTCTACCAAATTTCGTCATTCTACAGCAATCGGAAGTGCTCCATATAAATTAAACATTTTCTCAGAAAGTGGGCGGATACCACGCCCCCTGAATGAAAAACCCCAATTTTTATTTTTGGTCCTTTATATGCAATTCGAGCCCTACCGTTCTACCAAATTTCATTGTTCTACTGCAATCGGAAGTGTGCCATATAATTTACATCAGTTCTGAGGAAGTGGGCGGATACCACGCCCCTAAATGGAAAACCTCAAATTTTATATTTTTTTCTTTGTATGCAATTTCATCGTTTTACAGCAGTCGGAAGTGCTCCATTCAACCAACACCAATTCGGAGAAAGTGGGCGGATACCACGCCCCCTAAATGGAAAACTTCAAATTTTCGATTTTTTCCTCTGCTTGACAAGACCTACCGTTGTGCAAAATTACAAGATTCTACGATGTCGGGAATCGCTCCATAATTTTGATGATCTGTCAGTCAGTCAGTGAGTGAGTGAGTCAGTTACGGTTTTTATGATTTTTGAAGCCTTATATCTCAGAAATTTGGTTAGGCGCCTGTGCTTGACCATCTTAGCGATAATTCGGAATTTTAAGTTTCCGACTCCATTGGTACTAAAGATAGGGAGGGGTCAAAAATCGCCTGAGTTTGTTCCTGTAAAAAGGATGTGCCAGAACTCGGGGCACTATCGTGCCCTTTGATAACAAATTTGTTGATAGTTCACACACAACTTGCTTGATTCAATTTTAACATCATCCATTGCCTATTTGAAAACCTTTTGTCGCCAATTATACAAAGTTAGATCTGGCTTTGAAGTAGTTTGATTTGACAGTACACAGTTCCTTCATATAGAAACAAGTGTCATACCCGTAACAAAAATGTAAATAAGTTTTTATACTAGTAGATTAAACTGCTAACTTGGTGAAGTAAGAAAAGTACTTTAATATAACTTTGTACTGCTATACTGTTAAAACGACCAAAATACTACTTTTTTATGTAAACTTTGTAATACAAAACCTTCAAATAATTCATTATTACAGTTCATTCTTCTCTCTTAACGCACCCATACAACTTTCTTTGTGAATATAATACTTCAAACATTAAAAATCAACTTTCAGAAATCTGAAACTATTCTGTTTCCTAAATATTTTACTTCTTTGCGTGTTACTATTTCTACTCCAGCTAACCGAATAGGCTTTAACGATGGGTCATTGTTAACTAAGAAGGCACTTGAATATTCTTGGTCTAGTAATCAGCCCCACATGCAGATTCTGTAATGCTTATGAGAAAACGCCGGAACACATACTAGGCGGATGAAGATATATTTATTTAATTCGTCAAAATCTAACGTTAACAATATTAAAAATACATAGTTCTTATAATCTAATATAATCTAATATCATAATTTATATTTATTATTCAATATTGTTGAAAAACATAAGTTTAAATTTTTTACATTTTATGTTATCATTTACAGATTCTAAACAAAATTGAAATTCCTTATAAATTGTTATTAATTGATTGCTAAACATTTGAATAATAGGTTGCTGCCGCCTTAAACATGAACGGCTGAAACTGAAATTTAATTTACTTAGAACTGATGGCAATGATATCGAACCATTAATAATCCCAACAATAAAACAAAATTTTATAAACTTTCTGTGGTTAGTCAAAGAAGGAAGGCTGATCAAAGCTAGTCTTTGAGAATAAGGGGGAAACAGATTTTCCCTTGACCATGGAAGAGACCGAAGACAGAAACGCAGAAACCTTTTTTGGATCGCTTCAATTCTTGTAACATGTGTTGAGTAATAAGGTGACCATACCACACAGCCGTATTCTAGAATTGGTCTAACAAACGAAATAAATAGAAGTTTAAGAACATAAGGGTCCTGAAAATCACGACCGAATTTTTTAATGAATCCAAGAACCCTATTGGCTTTTTTAATTATATAATTTAAATGATCATTAAATGCTAATTTGGGATCTAGAATAATACCTAAGTCAGAAAATATAGAAACCTTACATAACGGACAAGAACCAAACGTACAGTTGTACAAAAACAGACATTTTTTATCAACATTTAAAACAAGTAGGTTTTTATTGCACCATTCCCCAAATATTGTTAAGTCTTCCTGTAGTAGATAATAAACAGTCAGAGGAGGATTTTATACTTTTGAAAAGCTTAATGTCATCAGCATAAACAAGGACAGACGAGTTTTTTTAAGTTTGAAACCAAGTCATTAATAAATATAACAAATAAAATAGGACCTAAGTGGCTGAGGGACACTAGAATTGACAACACATTGACTTGAACTTTCATTACGAAACAAGCCAGAATAACGACGATTTTTTAAGTATGAAGAAATCCAATTTATAAAATTGTTGTTAAGTCCTAGATGGTATAATTTTAAAATTAGTGTATTGTGACATAACTTGTCAAAGGCTTTACTAAAGTCAGTAAATACACAATCAACTTGCCCGCGTTTTTCAAAAGCAAGATGTGAAGCACTAAGGCATCAAAGAAACAAGTATCTGGGACGCTACCAAGTAGAAGAGAGTGATTTATTCTTTTTGAAAATACCCCAAATAGTTTAACACATCAAAAAGATAAACTTGGAGGAAGATCTGTAGGGTCTCATCTAGCTCTGGATGGAGGCACAACAGATCTTTAAATCGCAGTGCAAGCCCCCTCTTAATATTCATTAATTTATACTTCCCATTTCAAGTTGGACAATATTTTTGTATTAATTATATTGCGTACCAATCAAGACAAACTATATAATTTATTTGTTATAGTCTTCTGAGTCCCTCAAGTTTCATGACACATCTCCATGAACACAATTCAAGCTGGCCAGACTAACACCTCCAAAAATCCAAACTATCTCTATATCTCTTAATCACCCCATAAATCTTCCATCAGTAAACAACGAATTTGCCAAATTTTACGATCTCTAATATAAACAAAAAAAATTAAATTTCTCAGACAAGAAAATCGTCAGATCAAATAAAGTTCAAGTGAATAACATAACAGTCTGTTTACAGATCGCACGTTGTTTGTAATTTTATTGGAACATTCTGTAGATCAATAACGATCCGTAAAATGCAAACAACACAGCAACTATAGTTTCAGATATAATAATTAAAAATAAATTTCAAGAAGAGCAGAACATCAAATGGGTCGGAAAGATTTCGAGCAATTTGCGATCATGCTGATCGTAATAGAGTTTATGGTGTGATGAGGCCTAAAATTAGCATTCGAGGTGTGAACAATGCAAAATCAAGTACTGAACTCATGATTATTATTATTTTTGTTTGAAATTCTTTATTAACTTGGAAGAGGAAATCCAATATGTAGTTTTCATAGTTTATCAGCCACATTGCTTGTCGGCATGGCCGGTTACAAAGGAGGTGCATTGGGCATAAGTGGTAAATGGTACCCCGCAAACATATTTTCACTTTCTACTGATTGTTGACGTGATGGTCTAAATTTAAAAAGTTATTAAATAAAATACGAATTAAATCTAATTATATACAGTCTGACTTTAGAACAACATGATCCCCCTTCTTCAGAACTCATTTTAAGGATACGCGTCTGCCAGTTGAGGAAGGCAAATGTATTTATAAGTCGAAATTTCTCAAATATTTGTTTGGAGAAATACCGGACATATTTAATCCTAGAAATCGTGCCATTATGTTGTTTAATTTTCAACAAGACTAGGCCCATAAAATCTCTATAAATCACATTGCCATACTATGTAATGCAGGTATATGTTTGTATGCATACATTTTTTTAGATCGTTCATCAAAACTTCATTGTGTGAAAAATTAAATTATAAAAATATTTTTTTTCACTAACTTTACAGAAGAAAAAATTAAAAAACAAAAAAGATCAGAAGCGCGATATTCGAACTCAAAATGACATGTTTATTCGAATGCTGGTGTTTTTGATCTTGGCACATTGTTGATTGATTGTGCCCCCAAATTATGGAACACGCTCGACGAAACGAAAATGATGGGTTTGTATTTTTGTTTTATTTGATTCATTGTCAGGTGGTGGAAGTCTTTAATGGATATCCACTAATAGCTTTCGTTTTTTGAAGATATAATCGGATTGTGTCAGCTCAAGATGTTGGAAAAAAAGGCGAAGAACTTTTATGTAAATTTTATTATTTGAATTTTATGAAGAATTAACTAATATGAAATACGAGGATATCTAAGCATAGAATTGAGGTGAACATGGGTGATAAATTAATGTTAGGGTTTGTTGGTATTATCATGTCACCATTGATGTGAACTTGTCTCATTTCAGGATGCGAACATGCTTTCGGTGGTCGAATCTATTTTAAGTAGTCAATAAACTTTTATGCTGTTGGCGTGTTTATATATGTATAGGTGCTATCATGGAAAGAGTTCTATTAGATTCGAAAGCGTATTAATCAGAATCAAATAAATATTCGATTTTATTTTCCAATCCAACATAAAAATGTAACATTAAAATGAAAAATTAAACTCAAAATTATTTTGCCATTACCTTCATATACATAAAGGCTTTTTGAAAAGTTCTCGGCCTAACATAGAAGGCGCTGTTTTAATAAATAACTTTTAATTCCTCAAACGGCCTTATATATATACGTAATAATTTTATGTGAAGTTTCATTAAAATTGGTCGCGAACTTATATCAGTGCAATTTTTTGTTTGAACGAACCTATTGCTAAAAACGAAAATAAAAAAAAAAATGAAATTAGAGCCGTCATTAAATATTTGGTCAAAAAGAATATGACACCAAATCAAATTAAAGATGACTTCGATGAGACATTGGGGGAATCTGCACCTTCGTATTCCACGGTCACAGAGTGGGCAGCCTTTTTTAAACATGGCAGACAGAGCGTCGAAGATGATCGCAGAAGCGGAAGGCCAACAACATCCACCTCTTCAGAAAACGTCGATAAAGTTCATAAAATGGTTTTAGACGACCGAAGTTTAAAAGTGCGAGAAATAAGCAACACCATTTGGATCTCTTCTGACCGGGCTTAACACACTTTGACCGAAGGATTGGGGTTGAAAAAATTGTCCGCAAGGTGGGTGCCGCGTTTGCTGAGCGAAGAACAAAAATTCAATCGAGTTGAAATCTCTAGAGAGAATCTAGCGTTATTTCGGAGGAATACCAGCGATTTCTTTAGAAGATTCATTAATCATTACCATCGACGAAACATGGATTCATCACTATATTCCTGAGACAAAAGAACAATCAAAACAATGGAAGCATAGCGGTTCGCCTCAACCGAAAAAAGCCAAGTCGTGTGCTTCAGCTGGGAAAGTGATGGCGTCAGTCTTTTGGGATTACAAGGGAATTATTTTTATTGATTACCTTCCCAAGGGCCAAATTATCACTGGTCAATACTATGCAAACCTGTTGGACAAATTGGATGAAAATGTTGCCGAAAAAAGACCAGGATTAGCCAAAAAGAAGATCCTTTTTCATCAGGATACTGCTCCAGCGCACAAGTCGGTTATTGTCATGGCTAAACTCCGCATGAACTTCGATTTGGTGTACTGAACCACCCCCCTTATTCACCTGATTTCAGACTGTTTCCTCTTTCCTAACATTTGGCTGGACGCAAATTCTTCACCAACGATTAGGTGATTGTTGAGACGGAGCGGTTTTTCGAAGAGTTGGAGGAATCGGCCTATAAAAAGGGTATAGAAGCACTGGAACACAGATGGAATAAGTGCATTGATATAAGAGGAGAATATGTAGAAAAAGATTAAAAAAAAGTTTTAAAGTTTATTGCGTTTTATTGGTCAGGCCGAGAACTTTTCAAACTGCCCTCGTATGTCGGAAGTAAAAAGTGCAGAAAAAATGGTTATTAATGGTAAACGACTTAGAACCATTTTTTTAAGTAATTTCCATAACTTGTGGCTGTGAGTGCAGGAACATTGGGCGAATACTTCCAAAAACTATATGGACAAATTATTTGAAATTATGCCAAAAAGATTGAGCAGCGTGAAAAAACCAAAGAGCTATGAACAAATTATTGAAACGCATCTTTAAAAGATAAAAGTCAAAACGTGCAGAAATTCTATCAATCGGATCTTCAAGATTAAGGCGTTAAAGATAAAGTGAAAATGACAGAAAATTGTGAGTGTCTAGGAAAGTGAGTGGAGATGATTTAAAAGGATATACAGATACTGTGATGTGCTTTTTGCTTTCCAGCCGAGGTTTTGCTCGTCGGTCTTGCCAGGGTCGTCCTGAAGAAAACACGAAACTCCAGATTTAAAGGTCTTCAAACCTTATTACAAAATCTTTATTGGAAATAACTCTTAAATCTATAACATACAATAATCTGCTACTAATATTTCACTTAATTCGGGTAATGGAACGGTTCACGGGCATCAATCCTTCTGGCTTCTAGTCTAGCTGCTTTGCATCAGTTATACTGCTTGCTGATGCTCTCGATCTGGTACTTGATTACGGGTATTCTGGCTGCTGGTAATTCGGCTTCGAACGGGCCCTTTCATTCGGATGTCTGGTTCCTGACGGGATCCTTAGGTATAACGCCCCTGGTGGCACGAAACAGCAGGGTAACGCTCTGGTAGATCAGCAGGTTCAAGGACCCTGGTGGCACAAAACGGCAGGCCTAAGCTCTGGTAGATCGGCAGGTTCAAGGCCCCTGGTGGCACAAAACGGCAGGCCTAAGCTCTGGTAGATCGGCAGGTTCAAGGCCCCTGGTGGCACAAAACGGCAGGCCTAAGCTCTGGTAGATCAGCAGGTTCAAGGCCCCTGGTGGCACAAAACAGCAGGCCTAAGCTCTGGTAGATCGGCAGGTTCAAGGCCCCTGCTGGCACAAAACAGCAGGCCGAAGCTCTGGTAGATCAGCAGGTTCAAGGCCCCTGGTGGCACAAAACGGCAGGCCTAAGCTCTGGTAGATCAGCAGGTTCAAGGCCCCTGGTGGCACAAAACAGCAGGCCTAAGCTCTGGTAGATCGGCAGGTTCAAGGCCCCTGGTGGCACAAAACGGCAGGCCTAAGCTCTGGTAGATCAGCAGGTTCAAGGCCCCTGGTGGCACAAAACAGCAGGCCTAAGCTCTGGTAGATCGGCAGGTTCAAGGCCCCTGGTGGCGCAAAACAGCAGGCCTAAGCTCTGGTAGATCGGCAGGTTCAAGGCCCCTGGTGGCACAAAACGGCAGGCCTAAGCTCTGGTAGATCGGCAGGTTCAAGGCCCCTGGTGGCACAAAACGGCAGGCCTAAGCTCTGGTAGATCAGCAGGTTCAAGGCCCCTGGTGGCACAAAACAGCAGGCCTAAGCTCTGGTAGATCAGCAGGTTCAAGGCCCCTGGTGGCACAAAACGGCAGGCCGAAGCTCTGGTAGATCAGCAGGTTCAAGGCCCCTGGTGGCACAAAACAGCAGGCCTAAGCTCTGGTAGATCGGCAGGTTCAAGGCCCCTGGTGGCACAAAACAGCAGGCCGAAGCTCTGGTAGATCAGCAGGTTCAAGGCCCCTGGTGGCACAAAACGGCAGGCCTAAGCTCTGGTAGATCAGCAGGTTCAAGGCCCCTGGTGGCACAAAACAGCAGGCCTAAGCTCTGGTAGATCGGCAGGTTCAAGGCCCCTGGTGGCACAAAACGGCAGGCCGAAGCTCTGGTAGATCAGCAGGTTCAAGGCCCCTGGTGGCACAAAACAGCAGGCCTAAGCTCTGGTAGATCGGCAGGTTCAAGGCCCCTGGTGGCGCAAAACAGCAGGCCTAAGCTCTGGTAGATCGGCAGGTTCAAGGCCCCTGGTGGCACAAAACGGCAGGCCTAAGCTCTGGTAGATCGGCAGGTTCAAGGCCCCTGGTGGCACAAAACGGCAGGCCTAAGCTCTGGTAGATCAGCAGGTTCAAGGCCCCTGGTGGCACAAAACAGCAGACCTAAGCTCTGGTAGATCGGCAGGTTCAAGGCCCCTGGTGGCACAAAACGGCAGGCCTAAGCTCTGGTAGATCAGCAGGTTCAAGGCCCCTGGTGGCACAAAACAGCAGGCCTAAGCTCTGGTAGATCAGCAGGTTCAAGGCCCCTGGTGGCACAAAACGGCAGGCCGAAGCTCTGGTAGATCAGCAGGTTCAAGGCCCCTGGTGGCACAAAACAGCAGGCCTAAGCTCTGGTAGATCGGCAGGTTCAAGGCCCCTGGTGGCACAAAACAGCAGGCCGAAGCTCTGGTAGATCAGCAGGTACCGAAGCCCCTGGTGGTAATTAGGACATTAAACTTCAAATTAAGACCCCTTACCGCTGGTGGGGGGAAGCCTTAATAAGAAATAGCTGGACAATCTCACCTACCTAACTTGTCTTCATACGAAACCCCTTACCACTGGTGGGGGGAAGCTCCGCAAAAAGCAAGGGAAGCTAAATGACCAACTCGTCTATACGTCTTGTCTACGACTGGACTTCAAAAGATTTATTCAATCGATCTACTGTGCCGCCTGACTGTATGTATGAGCGAGGTGAGGTCAGGTGATTTTCGTTCACCCGAGTAGGTCCTCTTGATAGTTTTCCAGTAGAAACTGAATGTGAACTGTATGGGTGGCGAACGAAAAATATTATTGTTTGATTTTTGCGTGACGTCATAAGCCTATGGTGTGTGTGAATCTTATTCGGGCGAAGTATAATTCTTAGTATTAATTACGATTCTCGCTGTTTATGCAGAAGTATGTAGTATAGAGTAGAGCAGCATGTAACGCTTCGTTACAATACACATTGATTTTGAATGTCTTAATATCGTAATGAGAGGGAAATATTGAGTCGGGTTAAGCATTTGACATTCGTGTAGTGCGGCTAAAGAAAGAATATCTGAATTTTAAATTTTTTGTATTCTATCCAAGAGCCTCATGCAACGTGAAACGTTTCCTCAATGTAAGTACTGCTCATGGAAAGCAGCATGGGGTGTGAGTTGCACTTTAACAACATAAGACAGCATTGAGTTTTTGAAGCATCAGATTCTACGCAAAACAATGTATAGATTTGTGCCATTGTTCGGTGAGATATACCATCAGATCACCTACTGCTACGAAAGCCTGCCTGAAAGACTGCCGGTCATTGATAAGCTTTCTTTCTTTAAGATAGAGTCGACTCTCTCTAAGTCGAATTCCCTCTAAGTCGAAGTTCCCTCTAACTCGAACACATTCTCTTGATTATTATCCTATTTTTGTTCCCTCTAAGTCGATTTTTTTTTTCTTTTGCCGAAAAAAAAATCTAAACAAATCTCTCAAATCGCAACTCATTATTATTTCTAATTCTTATAAAAACATCAAGCACACACTCGAACACTTTGATTGTCTATGTTTCATCGCCTGAACCGTTACCGTCATGTTAGTTTGCTATACGTGCAATTTAAAATATTATCAAACATAAAAATCCCTTCTTAAAAGATATTCATAAAAAAATTGCAAGGCAATAAAAAAGCATTTGTTGGTTGGATTCTATTTCATTCCAACTTAAAAACATTTTGTGCTTTATTTGAAAGCAGTAAAACTATAATATCACTGACGTTCTCTTAAATCATTGTGGGTCTGTGTATTGGAACAGAAAAGGGAAACGTGGCGGTGAGATTCCAATTGCAATACATTACAAATTACAATTACAAATTTTTTTTAAATAATTAAGCTGAACAAATATTTTTTTATAATACATAATTATATGAATTAATGAGCGGTAAAAGCAATAAGCTTAGATTTATTTATTTTATTTGTTTTACTTATTTTATTTATTTATTTTATTTGTTATTTAATTCAATAAATCATTAAAAAAAACTCTCTCTAACTCGAATTTTTCTAAAACTCCCTCTAACTCGAACTAGTTTTGATATCCCTTGAAAGTTCGACTTAGAGGGAGTCGACTGTATTTCTACAGCTGATAATTTATCCGCGTTTTCATGACCTTAGAAAGAATGGAAACTAAGTGCAATTGGACGATAGTCAGAAGGGAAAGAAGATTCGCTTTTTTAGTGACAGGGTCGACAAATTCTGTTTCCATTCACTCGGAAAGAGACCAATAGAGTAGGACAGATGAATGCGGTCAGCGTTGAAGAACACTTCTTCAGAACAGTGGGAGGGGAACTATTCAGGCCATCGATGATAATTTTATTTATATCTTAAGTAAAATCTCTGCAGTTGGTAATAGAATACAATACCTTCTGTCAAATGGGAATGACCGAAGAATGGCGGATTGGTTCTTTTCTTTTAAAACTATTGGTTTGGCAACTCATTCCGTAAGATGTCGTACAGTGTGCACAGAATAAACAATTGCTGATGATCGAAATTTGTCAATTCATCATCGTGCTTAAAAATAAAAATAATCACTCTTGTTCCTTCATTTCTAGCAGAATTGTGTATGAATTTTTACCTTCCAGACATTGTGGGAGTGTATATCGATCCGTATTTTATAACCGCTAGTTTTTACTCACCAAAATTGATCGTAATGACAGTTTAATGTTGACAATAAGAAAATGGTGCGATATTTGAAATTAAATTTAAGAAGACCATTTGTACGTATAGTTCATCTACGTTGGACTAAACATAAATATCCACGAATCCATGAATGGATACGTAAGTGGAGATCCGACTAAGAATAACAAATTTGTTCAAAACTGTGTAAGGAGTAAGACGTCATACATATTAGTTCTAAGTTACGGTGGACAGCCAATATAGTCTTTTAATATGAGTTCCCATATTTTAGGTGGCAAGGAAGAGACCAAGCCACTTGGTCTTCGTAATAGGAAACTGCGCGTCTACGATCGAGAACAATAGTAAACCATCGTTTCTTCGTTTGATACCCTTTACGGTGCGGAACCGATTATTTGCATAAGTTGGTAAGGGAACTGCTCGAGATGTTGGGACAGCATTCCACAAACGAAAGAAGAGCTTGTTGATTGGTACTGAAACAGTTGCCAATCCAATTGAGTGATCATTTAGCTACCCTTACCGTAAACTTCCGTCGGGATTAAGGAATCAAACGGAGGGCACGGCACAGAAGTAACCGAAGATCGTCCTAGAGCCATTATGTCGTGTTGCGAAAAGAGATCAAATCTTTGATCTTTATCGGCAATCATTTAAGGCCAAATCTTTGTAGATATAATGTAGTAAGTTAAACTGCACCATCTGCGGTTTCA
Source organism: Philhelius festivus (assembly GCA_963931855.1). Lineage (NCBI taxonomy): Eukaryota > Metazoa > Arthropoda > Insecta > Diptera > Syrphidae > Philhelius > Philhelius festivus. The sequence goes on along the minus strand of OZ007556.1, from coordinate 79,846,555 downwards.
TTCGTTAAGAAAACTTGAGAAATATTGTCCTTCATAACTCCGAGCGGAATTTTCACTCTTTTCGCAAGTGAGTTATGAAGGGCTGACCCTTGCCAGGCCAGCTCGTTCCATCCGTTCATTTCCATGAAATGAAATGAAGCTAGCAAGTTGATTCCGGCTTCTCTGGACCGATTTGGAGTATGATGTACTATAATGAATGGCTCTAATAGCCGCCAGACTGTCTGTGATAATAGCCGTATTCCGGTTTTAATTTGATCCTATACCTTGTATGCTTCCCTGATAGCTTGAAAAATACTAGCAAAGTCGGGTAGTCTAAAAGATAGATAGATTTTTCTATTATTAACGCCTAGGTCTGTTCCGCCATCAAGGTATGGTGTGTTTTTGTTATATTGTAAAGAATACTAGTTTTGTAAATGTCATACTTTTATTTGTTGTTAATAATAATGTTTAAAAACAAACGAACAACAAATCCAGGTTTCTTTAATTTTAACTGAATAATAGAAATGAGTACTAGAACAGACTTTTTATTATATTTCAAAAACAGAACCATCAACCCAGAAATATGTAGTTGACATTTTCACAAAGACATTATGATTGATTCTTCCATAAACAAGAATGCGCCCGGCAATCAATCATCCTTTTACAATGTGCAATAAATTGCTTGCAATATAAATCTAAAATTATAAAGAATTCAACTTATATTTGCATTGCAGTATTCAAATAAAATTTCCCTTAAAAATAGTTCAGTTTGAAAATGGGTAGAAGAATATGCTTTAGTTTCCGCCAGACTCTTGAGTCTCGACACATGTAAACATGAATTTATTTAGATATCATTTTGTGTAAATATACAAAATGTGCATCTTCTAAGCAAAGTTGATGAAATGTAAATATTCACCTTTTCTTTGTTTTTTTCTCGAAATGAATAAGTTGAGCAGAATTTTGTTTGAAATTACCCATCAAAACACTTGTTACTAAATAAATAAATGAAAAGTTCAGACATTTTTCCTTGCAGGAATGCAACTATTTTATTTATAAATGATTTTTATTGAAAGTCTTTAAAGAACTTATAAGAGAATTTTTGTAAATTTCGAAAATAATCAGGTATCTAATGGATCAAATTTTAAAACCGATTTGTATAGTCCAATGCTAAGGTATAAGAATGATACTGTTTAACAATTTTCTAATTTTAAGGCAGTTTATTTACCACTAACCAACTAAAGGTAAGCACTGTTTAACTATAGACTTTAATTTTGTTTACAAACCGCAGCTGAAGACACGCAAAGAAATAACAGTTCGAGTAATCAAATATTGAATGTTTCGAAATACAATGTTGTTTATTATTTCAATAAGTAACAAACGTCCGGTAGAAGAATTTACAATATTAATTGTACCATGGAATTGTACATACTTGTATTTGCTTCAAAATTTAGATATTTAATTACTTAATAGATCTAATTGCATTTGTATTAAATTACTGCCCAAATTTCAAAAATAAAAAAAGCCTTTTGAACTGAACAAAACAAAACTCAAAAAACCAGTCAAAAAGTGCTTGGAATATCCCACATACTCGTATATTGTCTAAAACAAAACGTTTACATCATTTCATAATTATTCAACCAATGTTTAAAAGATTTTTGCCAAAATCTCATGACTAGGGCTAGGATTTTCATGCACTTAAAAACGCAAAATATGCGCTTAAAATATGCTCTTAAAAATGTAAAATATGCACCTAAAATATGCATTTAAAACCATATCCCTTGCGAACCATCTGTATGGGAAAAACATAGTAGTTAAGTTTATATAACAAATTCAGTTTTTATAATCGAGGAACACAAAATTATATCAATAATAACAGAAAAATAAAATTCTTCATTTCAATTAAAATAGGAAAAAAAAAAATAAACAAAAAAAATATTTTAAAAATAGTACAGAATTTGAATTACATCCATTATTGCATTACATCTTATCTTCAAAATTTTCGTAAGCTTTATTCGCATAAATCATAAAGCTTTCTCTCAAATTTTCAAACGTAAAACTTTGACGATTCGGTCTCTGAAATGCTTTATACATAGAGAATGATCGCTCAACGTCAACTGAAATTAATGGAGCATTCTTTAAAGAACATATTTCCTGAGGTATTAAGGGATCAATGTAATTCTCATCGAAACAACTCAGTGTAAATTCTTTGTAAATATTTTTTATTTTTGAAAACCCTTAATTTTTTTCTAGAACATTATCCATTTTTTTTTTTTAATTGCTGCACCAAAAGGTCCTTCAACTGCACTAATTTTTGAAAAAAACTATTTCAATTAAATCGATTTGTTTTTTTTTTTTTTTTAACGTATTTTTTCCTTCTATCTATACAATTGTATCGCACAGGAAACTGTAGTTGGAACTGATGAATATGATTTGACTCCTTACCAAAGGCTTATTCAATGCTTCTTTTATATTTTGAATGGCAACGGCATCCGAGTTATCAAGATCATTCACAACATCTTCAAAATGTTCATAGTTTTTGGCGTAGTAAGCAACAACTTCCAACCAAGTTTCCCACCTGGTAACAATTGGCTGGGGAGGAAGAGGGGTCGAGGGATACTTTGCTTTGAAATGCTCAACGCGAGATGTTGCTTTTAAAAATATTTTCGTTTCCATTTAAAATTAATAAATCTACATTTTGAAAATTACTTCTTATCTGTTCTGCCACTCTATCTACTGCATGTGCATTTTCGGATATAAAATTTTTAATTCCTCGAGCGGCCATTACCATGTATGTGTGCATTTTTTACTTTAGAATTATTTCGTTTTTCGAAAATATGCACAAATATGCATTTATAGTAAAATATGCAAAAATATGCACTAACGATTAAATGCCATTTTAAAGCAAATTGATTGATTTGTGTTTGTATTTTATTCCTGTGTTTCTAAAGTTTCTCAAAACAAATATGCATTTGCATGGAAATCCTAGCCCTACTCATGACTTTTAAATCTTTTGTTTGGAGTTATTAGACTTTAAGTCAAGCTCCGAAAAAATCTTTATTTTTATACAAAAAATTATCACCACCAAACCAGTAAGAGTAACTAAAGGAATTGAAAACAGTTTGTCGCTTGTATTGGTGGTTTTTGAAGAAAGCACCTCATCATTATGTCTTTACTGCCTAGTCCGTTTTTATTTGAAAATCTTTTATAAAATATATAAAGAGTTATACTCATCTAAGCCATTTTCTTCACATTGCATATCTGTTGGTTTATATCAGGATTGTTAAAGAATGCGATCTCTAAAAACCCTTCATTGGATTCAATTAAAAGATTGCATTAATTGAATTCACTTTAAGACTGCGACACAAAAAATTCAATTACCATTTATTTGGCATTTAAAAGATTGCAATCAATTTTTTCTTCGATTCATTACACAGCAACTTTGCATTCTTTGCATTCCTTAATACATTCTTTTCATTCACAGAAAAGGATTCAAGGGAATGCAAAAGAATCCAAAGATTGCAAATGAATGCTAGGAATACAAAATAATTCAAAGAAATCTTTGTGCGCTAATTCTCATTTTTCTCTTTATAACTCAAATAAATTCAATGTTTTTGAAAATATGATTTCAATGTTTATAAAACAAAAAACTTACAAGTCTTAAGTCCCTGATAAACTTGATGTACATGATGCTGCACTGGTGGCGGTGGTACAGGTATGGCTTGAATTGTTCTGTCCGTAAACATATTTATGTGTGCAGGAGGTCTTGGAGACCTAGGTGAATTTGCAGCCATTTTTAATCACAATAAACTGTAAGATGTGTTTTTCTTTTTATTAGAATATTTACACACCACTTATAAAATATGTTTTCGTTGAATTGAAATAAGCATTTAGTTTATTTCAACTTTAAATTATTCTATTTCCGATTAAAAAAAAACAATCGAAGAATGAAATTCGAAAGGCAATATTAGTGAACACACAATGCCATACAAACACTGAGAACTCCAAATTCGGCCTTATTATTTCTCACATGAGTCTTTTTAGGTACCTTTGATTTTATTTTTTAAAAACTAAACTTTTCGAAAGATATTTTATTTTTTATTTCGTCTTAATACTGCGACGGTATCCGGTAAACTGAATACCCACCGAAGATCGAAATCAAATTTTCCTACACCAGTCCCTGATTATTATACGCGTGGCATGTAAACTTAATTATCCAGCTGAGGAAAGTACCTAAATCTTAAAGGAAACCATCGACTCTGGAGAACTATATTGTTTTTCAAATTTATTTTTAGGTTTAGATTTGCATGCGATGATCATCTTTTTTTGAAAGCCAACACAGAGCGAATGAAAACTATGATAGGCCAGTGAAGGTGATATTGTGTTGTAAACGGAACTATACCAGGCGGCAAAGTTATGCTTTTTGAAACTGTGGGTATGTAAATAGATGTAGATGTGGACCGCACAAAATTGTGGTTTTGGCGGTGATCATGTTGGGATGCATAGACTTTGTTTATAATTCGTCAAATTTATGTAAACAAACAGATCTAAACAAATATAAAATAAAGCAAAAGTTTTCTCACACACTTTTCTATATGATTGAGATATGAATATTAAACTTTTCTTCCGGGAAATCGGAAAAATTTTTGAATTATTGGCCGTGGTAAGATATACGTATGTATGTACTTTGAGAAGATATTAGTGCTTATTAAAAAACGATAATCATGGTTTTTTGCTCCAAAATAAATTGGAGTAAACACTTCTAAATTCAATCCGAGAGCGTTAGCTTTCCTTTTTAAAACATTATTACATTACCTTTTAAAATTCGATAAATTTGAAGAAAAACTGGATTTGTATAAGTAATCTCCGTTAGCACCTTTCAACTTTAATTTCGAGATAAGTTTTATGTTTTAAATCGAATTAAATTCTCCTTTTAGATTAAGTCCATACCCGCAATTTGAAAATTTATTTTTTTTTAAAACTAAGATTTGATTTCAGTTTTTGGCAATGGCATACCAAGGAGGCAAGAATAGACAGATGTTTAAACATTCGGAATAATTTGGTTAAGGTGGAAAGCTATTTTCAAGTTGTTTAGTATGTTTTGTTTAAAGAAGTATTGTTTCTTTGCGAAAGTAAGAGTTAAGTTATAATTTAAACTTTTGTCTAACCTGTGAATAATCAGTTCTATTCTTAAGATATTTATTTTATATCAAAACAACATAGCAAATAAATTTTATACAAACAATTGTTTCTTGGTATTATAGTCCAGTCAAAGCGTCATGAAAAAGGGCCTGACCTTGCGCGCAGAGGCATGGTCAATTTTTTTTTCATGGATCGATAGGTGCTTATGAGAAAAGCTTAAAACCAAATTTGCACCACATGACAACTTTTTTTACCAAAGTTATTGGTAAAAATGTATTTTGTGTCATTTTTTGGTCATTTGCGAATATCTCGGCTCCACTATCTCGCACAAACAAAAATTAAACATGCTTTTATTCCTTATAATATTATCTATTATTTTCTAAAAAAAAACATTTGTTTAAACAAATGAAAAAAAAGTTATAGTAAGTTAAACAAATTTTTTGTTGTTTAAAAATCACTTTTTCGTGATTATTAAGAAAAAAGCTCATTTAACGATGAAATTTTTATTTTTTATTATTAAAGTTCTTGTAATTCCCTACAATTTAAAAAAAGAAATCAACACTCTACGATGAACGAAAGCCGAGTAATAAATTATTGAACATGGGTAAGTCAGCGCACCCACGCATTTTATGATTTTATGTTTTAATTAATATCTCAGCCCCAGTATGTCGCAAAGTGAAAATAAAAAACTGTATTGCTAATAACAATATTTTCTATCAATTTGCATTTAATTTAATATGTTTGAGCAAAAACATAAAAAGTTACCGTTGGTTTCAACGTTTTTTTTCTTGTTTTTAATACCTTTTTTTCATAGTTATTTAGAAAAAAACTGTATTTCACGGTAAATACTTTTCAGTTTTGGATTTTTGTTTTATAGTCCTGCTAATTTTCTTCAAATTAAAAAAAAAATTAGTCCATTACGACAAACGGGAGCCAAGATATTCATGATTTAAAAACTTAGGAAAGCTTACAATTTAGTATTTTAACCTTGTAGCTTGTAATTTTGGTGTCGCCAGCAACAAGAAGCAACAAATATGTGTAAGTATGTGTGGGGTGTTTGAAGGATACCAATATATCTTGTTGCTGGCGACACCAAAATTACAAGCTACAAGGTTAAAATACTAAATTGTAAGCTTTCCTAAGTTTTTAAATCATGAATATCTTGGCTCCCGTTTGTCGTAATGGACTAATTTTTTTTTTCATTTGAAGAAAATTAGCAGGACTATAAAACAAAAATCCAAAACTGAAAAGTATTTACCGTGAAATACAGTTTTTTTCTAAATAACTATGAAAAAAAGGTATTAAAAACAAGAAAAAAAACGTTGAAACCAACGGTAACTTTTTATGTTTTTGCTCAAACATATTAAATTAAATGCAAATTGATAGAAAATATTGTTATTAGCAATACAGTTTTTTATTTTCACTTTGCGACATACTGGGGCTGAGATATTAATTAAAACATAAAATCATAAAATGCGTGGGTGCGCTGACTTACCCATGTTCAATAATTTATTACTCGGCTTTCGTTCATCGTAGAGTGTTGATTTCTTTTTTTAAATTGTAGGGAATTACAAGAACTTTAATAATAAAAAATAAAAATTTCATCGTTAAATGAGCTTTTTTCTTAATAATCACGAAAAAGTGATTTTTAAACAACAAAAAATTTGTTTAACTTACTATAACTTTTTTTTCATTTGTTTAAATAAATGTTTTTTTTTTAGAAAATAATAGATAATATTATAAGGAATAAAAGCATGTTTAATTTTTGTTTGTGCGAGATAGTGGAGCCGAGATATTCGCAAATGACCAAAAAATGACACAAAATACATTTTTACCAATAACTTTGGTAAAAAAAGTTGTCATGTGGTGCAAATTTGGTTTTAAGCTTTTCTCATAAGCACCTATCGATCCATGAAAAAAAAATTGACCATGCCTCTGCGCGCAAGGTCAAATGACGCTTTGACTGGACTATTAGTCTAACACAAAAGTGATGTACTCGTTTGAGTTCGCTGGCCAAATCTGCTAATATTTTAATCTCACTAAATTTGAGAGAAATGGCTTTTTCAACATTAGTTTATAGCAACTTTAATTTTAGAAGCTACTATCCAAATCCCTAGATGGTTGGTGATGATATCCTAGATCATAGAAATGAAATTGTTGATAATCTGCAAGAAATTTGCCACCCCTTCTGATCTGGCTGCAATTTATGAGTCTTTATACAGTTTATTCTGAGTATCTACATTACATCATTTAAGCTGAGACTTTAATAAATAGAACAATGTGTATAACTATTCGTCTTGTATATGAATATTATCTGTTAAGAGAGTGTATACTAGGGTGGAGCGTCCTTGTATGGAAAAAAAAGTTTTTTTTATTAATTTCAAATATACCTTCATTTTTTGCGTTTTGATAAGAAGACTAATTTGACATACAAAAAAAATCGATTTGGATAAAGTCTTTAGCCCTCGCTCTACCTTAGCTCAAAGTTTCGACTTTTTGCAAAAAAGGGCCTTTTTTCGTTAGATTTCAATTTTTCCAGAAATTTAAAGTAACTTCATATTTATTTATTTAAGAAATAATGCACACACAAATTGATATATTGAGCTTAATTCAAACAAAAAAAAAACTTCTTAATAAAATCTTAAAAACTTGTTAGTTATTCAAAAACTAACTTATTTATAATTATAATGTATAATTTTGTTTGTGTTGAAAAATGGCAAAACGCTTCGTAAATGAATTTTTGAGCTTATAAGCCCATCTTCGGCTTTTTTACCAACTACTGTGCTCGAAGCTTCGGTCACCATCTTCACGCAATGCTCATCAGCTTGAGTGTGACAAGCGTTTGGAAAAGGCATATTGTTTTGTAGATTTTTGTTGTAAAATGTCTTCACTCATTTTCTCCAATAATGGGGATTGTACTACTTGTGATTCATCCCAGATAATTAAGTTAATGTAATCTTTGATATTGAAATTTATTTTCGGTAGTTTAAAGACTCTAACTGAAGGCTAAATTCCTTGTTTTTTCTAGCTGAGAGGATTCTTTTAAGACCAGTTCTCTGATATGTGGTCTTTCATCATATAGCATTGCTATTAATATATTTTCTGGGTTATAATGGGGTCAGTTATTTCTCTTACGTTTGAACTGAAGCATTTTGAAATTGAATGAACTGTCTTTTTTAAACACTAAACCAAACCAGGCCATACTCTATTAAAATTTATTGGTCAAGTGCCTTCAAAATTCTATTGGCAGTTGTCAACCATCTAAAGCGAGCCATTTGGAACCCAGCTCGATGAGTAGCGAAATATACTCCCTTACTTTCGTCACTCTGTAGAATCGTTGGTTTCGTTTTTCACAAACCAATATCTTATCTTTCCTTCCATCGAAATAAATACTTTGGAATGACATTATTTAGTTTTGGAAAACATCTCGTTTTCGTTTTCTTGTCCCAGGAATTTTACTTTGATCTATGACGTTTTCAGCATTTTCTATGGTTACCAAGCCAATATCCTGTAAGACTGCACTCGCGGCTGCTGCTGATCGATCCCAAAAACCTGTATTGATCACAAAATCTTACTAAATTTGCAAGATGTAACTGATTTCTTGGCATTTTGAAGAAGTGATTGGCTGCTACCAGCAGTATCATCATTATCTATAGGAGCACTTGCTGGAGGATTTTATTCAGATCTTGATCTTGTTTTGCTGTAATTAAAGACGTTAAAGTTTCTTGTGTTACCACCTCTTCACTTAATTTTTGTTTCCTCAAATTTTGTTTGCTTTCCAAATGGTCCAACCCACCAATTGCCATTTTTCTGCCATTCCTTTGATCGAAAAGAATAAATTTTCTAGTACCGGCACTTTCTTATCTTTAGTACAAACACAATATCTACATATAAATCAACATATTTGCACAAATATCAAATAATTCTTAAAGAGATTTATTCTTGCAATTTTGTAAGTTTTTCTTATAGTTTTCATTTTGTTTGGATTTCGAGTATTTCGAAAAAAATTAATATTTATTGAAGACACTTTTCAATTGTTGCTTATCACGTTGTATTGTCACCGAAGGCAGAGATGCAGTCTTTCAAACGCCAATAGTTTCAAATATTTGAGTAATGGCTGCCTGTTTTCGATTTATCCTTAATTTTTTGTTCACTTTTCATAAAAATTTTATAATTTTCTTATAACTTCAGCAGTTGTCTTGTCGGTAAGACTCTTCTATTTATAAGGAACACTACACTCAGAGAAAAACGTCCTGTAAAAAGTTGACAATAGGCCTGTTAATATTACAGGACAGAAACTCCATATAAAAAAAATTCCTGGCAAGAAATTTACTCGATATTTTTAACACTTTGCATAGTTTTATATTAACACTTTCAGATTGTCTACTTTTTTAAAAAGATTATTGGTTGATTTGGAAAAAGATCATGTTTTATTACCAAGAGGGTAATGTTATTTAAATACTTAATATATTACAACTTTAATTCAACGCTGTATATGCTTACTTTGACATTTTTAAACAGATCACCTTTCAAATAATTCCCTCTAAATTTTTACTTGATCGCAGTTTAAAATCAAAAGTGTCATCACGGTGTTAATTTTACAGTGTTCATAAGCTTACGTCAACATATTTTAAGAGATCATCGTGTTCTTCTGAAAAATATGCAGTTATCTCATTTAACCTTTAACATGGTAACAGTTCTAAATCTATATTGTACAGATTCAATTCGGTCAAAAAAAAAAACCTCCCATATATCACTATATAATGTACATATACATATAAGATTTGTTGTTTCTTTACATCATCACAGTGTTAATTCTATAAAGTTAAACAGATCGTCATGTTTTCATAAAAAAACTATACCGTTATCTTTATTTTCTCTTAACCTGATGCCAGTGCTAAATCTTGTCTTACACATTTTCATTCTATAGAAAAGAAACAGGTTACCTTGTTGCTACATAAATTTAGCTGAAAGCCAATCTCTTTCTTTCATGTGTATGAATGTATGCATCGTCTGTGTTTGATTTATTAAAGTGGCGTGCGTCGGGTTGGTTGTTTCGTTGGTCGTCGGTTTTGTCTAGGAGTTTCGTTTTCTATTCTCATTTATAAATTTATCGTGTGTTTTTAAAAAAAGGTGTTTATAATTAAATAAATTAAAATAACTAATTCAATACAACATACAAACAAATTTTATTTGTATACGTGCATTTGGCATCGATGAATGTCTACTTCGTTGGATTAGAAATTACCTTTCAGGCCGGTCAATACGTGTTGTTTTGGACGGTTTTAAGTCTGATATTCACAAAATAAATGCTGGTGTGCCCCAAGGTTCTGTTTTGTCTCCGACTCTCTTCCTCATCTTCATCAATGATCTCTTGTCTGTATCTTCTAATCCACTACATTGTTTTGCTGATGACAGTACCCTCAGCTTTTCATATTCGTTTCCAGATCCACATCCTTCACCTTCGGAAGTGGCTCTGCAACGGCAGCATATTATGATAAGTTCATTAAATTCCGACCTAGACAGCATTGTAGAATGGGGTATTAGAAACCGCGTGGAATTTAATGCTTCGAAAACCCAAAGCTGTCTCCTGTCTGTCAAGCGAAATATTCCACCCCTGCCATTATCCATGGATGGTACTTGCATCGAGGAAACCGAAAAGCTTTCCGTTCTTGGTATGTCTATTACAGACCATCTTTTGTGGCATGATCACATATTTGATGTTGCGAAAAATGCAGCGAAATGCTTAGGTTTCCTCAGAAGATGTAAGCTGTTTTTTTCCCCTTCTGATCTGGCTACAATTTATAAGGCATACATTCGGCCTAAGCTTGAGTATAACTCCCATATCTGGACAGGTGCTCCTAAAACTCACTTGCACCTCTCAGACAGAATCCAAAACAGAGCCCTTAGACTGATTGGAGATAGATCTATTATGGAAACTTTTGTTTCTCTCGAACACCGTCGTAATGTCTCTTGTCTAACTTTGTTTTATCGCTTCTTCTATAAACTGTGCTCAAATGAAATAGCCAGTTGCATTCCTCCCTTGAAACAATTTCGCCGTAACACTCGTCTTGCGAAGAATGCCCATCAGTTTACCCTTGAGCCTAATTTCGGGCGTACTGTAAAATACAGAGATTCATTCTTAAGCCGTAATACTAACTGCTCGCGCTGTGTTATTATAACATTATAAGGGTATTCATAACCCCTTGAGTGTGTGCTTATTATAAAAAAAAAGGACAAGAACGACAGTTCCAATCTTGTCGAGTCACTCCCTTCAACATTTTGTTTTTTAGTTAATACATATATAAAATTGAATACGTGTTGCTAAATGAGCGACTGAGCTTAAATAATTGCACCTTAAATGAAGATCGATGCAAATCAGCTCCTTCTAGGACCCACTGACCAAATCAGAACCAAAGCATAATATTCAGTAAAAGTTAACAATATCCTCGAGCGGCACCAGAAAATTATTCCTCACCGACCACCAGCTGCACTTGGGTCTTGGAACTGACGAACCAATTCAGGACCGCAGTAAGAAATTTGGTATCTTTGACCGAAGCGAAAAAACATTTCTCATCGAGTACCTGGTCCTGGTGTATTAAGGACCGAGACCAAAGAACAAAAATTTCAAAAACAACACTATGAGTTAGCACTTTTGTTCCCCTTAGCTGATGGTCCTGTTGGCAAAAACAAGAAATGTTTTCGTAATTCAAAAATATTCTGATAAAATTTTATGTTGGTGGCTTTAAGTAGTATTCTTAAGATGCTTTTTAACATATCGTCATCCCAGTATTGGAGGGATACATAATGCATTTTCACTATTTTTATGTAAGGAATGATTTCTTATTGATTTTTTATTGACAAAAAGCAGATCTTTTTATTGGTGTAATTAAATCTATCCTATCTCTACTATTGCTAAAGATATCAGTGTTCCAAGTGATCTAAACGCACTTTTGTGAAAGAATGGTCAGTATTGGTTTGCCACGTAAGCCTTTGTATTAGAAAGTCATAATTTTGTATGAACTTTTTTCAAATACCTATCTAAAATGTTTTAAATGACCTATACATACAGTGATCCACAAAAGTCTGCGTACAAGGAAGATATTTTTTAAAAATTGCTGTTATTCACAAATGTAAAGTGAATTATTTAAAAAAAAGGTATTTTTCATTAAAAGAAATTTACCACGTTTTTATTTTCAACAAAAAAAAATAAAAAACAATATTCGTATCACAAAAAATTAATAAAAACAAAATAAACCTCTGAAATTCTTCCACAAAAGTCTGCGTACAGGTGAATATTTCTTGCATTACACGCTCCTTAAGTATCGATAAATTTGTTTTTGCATAATATGATTGTTTGTTTATTTTTAATCGTTCTAAACGCGTATTGCAAATCATTGTCTTTGGTTTTTTTTTTGTTTTTAAAGCAAAAAATGGCAAATAAAGAGTTAAGTTTGTGTGAGCGGCAGTTGATTTATTAATCTTTACGTTAAACAAAAAAAGTCGTATGGTGAAATATCAAAAATAACCTGAAGAGCTCGGTCAACGATACAGAGAACGGTAGATCGCTTTAAAAAAGCAGGACAGATCAAATCGGAGACAAGATAAGGCCGACCTTCGAAGCTCTCCGAAAGGGATAAGCGTGTAATCAAGCGAATGGTGGAGCAAGATCACTTTATAACGGCTAAGACGATAAGCACACGGCTCGAAATATATAACAACAATACAGTGCATCCAGAAACGGTAAGAAGAGCTATTGTTCAAGAGGGGTTTAAGTCACGCACACCCAGGAAAAAACCATTGGTCAGTAAAAAAAAGAGAAAGAAACGGCTAGCATTTGCAAAAGAGTATGTTAACAAGCCTCCGGACTTCTGGCGTAAGGTTATATTCTCCGACGAATCAAAATAAAACATTTTTGGTTCTGACGGTCGTTTGAGGGTGTGGCGACGACCAAAAGATGCTCTTAATCCCAGGTGCACAATTAAGACTGTCAAGCACGGTGGTGGAGGTGTTATGGTTTGGGGTTGTATGACGTCTTCAGGAGTCGTTAAGGTGGAAGTAATAGAAGGAACAATGGATCAATATGTATACATCGTTATCCTCAAAAGAAATTTGAAAACAAGTGCTGAAATTCTGGGTATATCCAATAACTATAACTTCTAGCAAGATAATGACCCCAAACATACCGCCCATAATCGCGCATGTGGCTGGCATATAACTCTCCCCACCTGCTACGAACCCCACCACAGAGTCCAGATATTAACCCTATCGAGCACTGCTGGGATGGATTGGAAAAAAAGATCCGAACCCACGATATCCGCAAAAAGGCGCAGTTAAAAGAAGCCTTGTTGCTTGAAAGGAGTAAGATCAATAGTTCTTATACAGAAAAACTGGTAGGGTCAATGCAAAACCGTTTGAAAGAAGTTATAAGGCTAAAAGGGCATCCGACAAAATATTACCAGCGAAAGTAGTACAAAAAAATTATTATTTGTCTATATTAACTAACTTTTTTCAATTTCTGTTACAGCTGTACGCAAACTTTTGTGGAAGAATTTCAGAGGTTTATTTTGTTGTTATTAATTTCTTCTTGTTATGAATAATTGTTTTAATTTTTTTTTTTTGAAAATAAAAACCTTGAACATTTCTTTATTAAAAAATATATTTTTTTTAAACAAATCACTTTAAATTTGTGAATAACAGCAGTTTTTAAAAATATTTCTTCCTTGTACGCAGACTTTTGTGGATCACTGTACATACAATTGAATACAAATACCCCTTCAAAAGATGCAAATGTTATCAAGCCTGATGGAAAAATAAAAGAAATTACTCCAAGGAGGATAATGTGCCAAATCAAAAGAAAAATATAATCTATAAATACTAAGAGTATTCATGAAACGAGATAATTTTCCGCTTTGTAGAAAGCTATAACTTTCCGCAACATGTTTTCATGAACACCCCCTTAAATACTTGCGTAAATGTGGGAAATATTTTGTAAAATGTCAAATTAAAAGTAAAAACCCATATTTCTTTAGTTTATCAGGTTTATTTCTTCACTTTCCGCATCAAATTCTTGAGATAATTTTATCAGATTTGCAGAAAGCTTTTCCCATACAAATTTTGATAGCTCGTTTCTGCAGAGATAAAATTATCTGGATTCCGAGGTTTATCAGGGTTTTCCGCGCTTACATGAATACCCTTCTATTAATTTATTTGTATCTATTTATTTTAACAACAATGTTATTGAAGTATTTTGAATGTAGTTTGTAGTCTTTTAGTTTTTGTGTTCTGAAATTTTAATTTATGTTTTCATATATTATACTAGCCGCCCGTGCTCGCGTTGCTAACTACGAATATTTTTTTTTTTTAATTGTGAATCTAAACCATTCTCAGATCCCCTTGAACACACACAAAAAATTTCATCAAAATCGGTCCAGTCGTTTAAGAGAAGTTCGGTGACATACACACTCACAGAAGAATTATATATATTAAGATCTATTTATATATTTAAATTTTAACTGTGATATGAAATAAATAGTGTGATAAAATAAAGAAGTTTTGGATTCGTAAACACAACTCGAGATTTCAATCGAACATGATATTACTTATATACTTACAGGCTGTTGTCTAATCCACTGTTGTAGGTAAGGTCTGGAATTCGTTAAAATTGTATGAAAAACTATCATGTATGTTCATAATATAATTATTAAATACATACAATTTTTATTTTATATCTACACTTTGTTTGTAGGTAGGTAAAATATTTTTTTATAGAATTTCAAAACGCTAAAATTTTGGATTTTAAGATATCAGTCATGAACGAACAAGGAATTTTTCGAAAAGTTTCTTTTTGTTTTAAAAGTTACTTTAGCTTATTTTATCTATAAAAAATAAAGTTTAACACAAAAAACAATAGTTTAAAAATACGTTTTTTTTAACTTTCGTATGAAAATATGCTCTATACGCATCTTAAAACACAATCTTGTTCCATATTTAAATGCCTCATAATGTGTTCAAAAAGTGCCTCATACCCTTTGAGTATATATAATATGGAGGGCTCGTTCCTATCCCTAATGCATTGTAGTACTTGAAGTTGTGATAGGGGTCGCTGTCTCACTTTCTGTAAGTTAAGGATACAGCCGTATCCTCCGATTTGTGCTTACCTTCTCCTCGTATATAGTTCTCCGTCACATGTGATATGAAGCACTCGGCAATAACTTTGTCTTATACAAATTTGAGTAGCGCCCCCTATGATAGTCACGCATTTGGAATAGAAACGAGCCCTCCATATTATATATACTCAAAGCTCATACCATACAAATTAGCATTACAGTAGACTCTCGTTAACTTGAACATACGATAACTTGAACATTCCAATAACTTGAACAAATATTTTTTCCCTTTACGCATTCTATACCTTGAACGGACTATTTTTAAGACTCAATACCTACCTTGAATTTTTCCCCTAAGTACTCTATAAGTTGAACAAGTATAAAATGTATGCGAACTCTGTAACTTGAACAAAGTTTAATATTGAATTTCTTAAATTTTTGAATTTATGCAAGGTACCTGGGATGTTGGTACAGAATGCATACGGTTTTTGTAAAGGTGAATCCCAGGAAATTTCTTTAGTATTTCCGTATAAGGTTTTATTCTTCATAATCGGTGAATTTCTTAATGTCATTTGAACACGTGCGTATTTAGGAATCGAAAAACGTTTCATTTAAAATTATTTATTAATAATATCATTATTTATGTTTTAAAATCATTAAAATGAATCATTATTAAATAAAAACAACAATTTTTTAACTTGATCCAGTAACTTGCACAATCCTATAGCCTAGTACGCAGATCGAGACAAGACAAATTTTATCTCTACAATTTTAATCTCTACAAAACTTTTCCAAATCTCGCGCAAAAGTTTGAAGTTGGAGAACTAAAAAATAATTTAATGTGTTTTATTGTATATCTCTGGAACGGGTTGTCTTACAAAAATCGTTCATACCTTTTTGGAATCTCCTCTCGATGCTTTCAAGAGAAGCATCAGCACTTTTTACATAAAACCAATTTTGGCAAAAATGACTATTGGCTGTCAAAATTTGTCCCGCAAAATAATGCTTGTATCATTCTTTTTGCTGGCAAAATTTAGTGGAGACATTTTGTAGAGCAATTCACAATAGTATGAATTTTGCGCGCGAACTGCGTACTGCTCGGAAAAATATCCGAGACAAAATTTGTCCCAGGAAAAAAAATGTATGGGAGACAAAATTTTTCCCGATCTGCGTACTAGGCTTATAGCTTGAACACTCCTGGTTTCGTCCGTGTTCAAGTTAACGAGCGTCTACTGTATTTAAGAAATAAAGTTTTGGCACATATGCAATTTTTTTTCAATTTGTGATCTCAAAAAAAAAACCAATGAATCGATCGAAACAAAAATTAAAGTGTAACTTGATCCCAATAGACACTATTTTATAAAATTTGTTTAAAGGCTTATTGATTGAAGGTTTTTCTGGTATATATTCGAATTCAAACTTCAAACGTCATTTTCTCGAAACTAGGTTTTTGTCGTTAGAGCAGTCCAATACTGGGGTGATGATAACCTCGAGTAACACTCATCGCACAAAAATTTTAAGACGACTTTTTGTAGGAAACTGAATTATATTGCTTTTAAAAAAATAGTGAGTATTTTACAAACCTTTGAGTTGCGGTAGGGGGCTAACAAAAGCGAAATTTATTTTTCTTTTATTTTGTATGTATTTGTTAACTCAATTATGCAACTTTTTAAAACTATTGGAATTCAAAAATCGGAAAAAAAGTTTTATATTTTTTGAAAAATTTAAGCTTTTTGTCAAAGCAAAACCACTGCAACATTTAAGCTATGAGTCACTGTATGTACCTATACAAATTTTTAATTAAAATGAAGATTTAAAATATCACGATATTCACTTAGGTTTGTTAAGCTGTATTTATCTAGTTAAAATCAACTAGCAAATTTCTCTTCTCAGAATCGAATTTTTTAGCTCCCGATACAATGAAAACGAAATAAGAAAAGTGAAATGTATTTTTAAAAAAATTGAAATACTACTTTTTTTTAGTTTTTCCAAACTGCTTTTAATTTAAAAGTATTTGGTATTTCATCCTGGTGCGTCTTACAATTCTATTTGTTCTGGTCAAGTTTTAAATTATTGTTAGATAAAACAACATCATTCTCTGCTCCGGCCAGGTCACTCACTTTTGCAAGAATGCCTGGCCACATGTCATTAATCTCTTCAATTAATGTTTGTTGTTTTCATTTACTTGATAATCCTACAAAACATAAAAAGAAAGAAATTAAAATAAATCTTATAAGTCCGTGAAAGGAGAATACACATACCATTCGAACTAGATACATTTTTTTTTGTGAGCCCACCGCTGAAGTGTTCGTTCAGATGGCAGAGGAACACCCTTTTTCCTCAAGAGATTATACGCTTTTGAATTAGCTGTGTAGAAAACTTTCGAGCTAGTTATGTCAACTTTTGAGTAACGTTCCTGTTTGGCCTCCGTCGCCGATTTTAGACCTTCTATCGGCACATCCTTAGAAATAGTGGCGGAATTTGTTTCATTGATGGTGTTTGACATCTTGCTTTGTTTCAGCTCCAACTCGAGGGATTTTATTTTATTTTTTAGTTCAGTTTCACTACGAATGACGCGATTGCATTTTTCTTCCATCGCATTCCTTTTTTGTAATTGAATCCAAACATCAAGACTAAATAATTGAGTAATTTTGTATACAACTTACATCCTAAGGCTGAGTACCTTCAAACGTGTTTTCAAAGAGGCACAGTTTTCGCAACTATTTATATCGATGGGATCTAGATCCTCCACCATTTGTAGAGAAACATTGGTTTCAAAGCACTCTTCTTCATCCTCATCCTCATCTAGTTCTTCATCGTCATTTTCCGTGTCCGTTTCAATAGTACTTTCGTTTGGTGAGTCCGCAACAATCTTCTTCCTTTTCCTAGACACAATCCTCGATGCAGCATCTTCGTCTGCAGTTGTGTACACCGATGGTACTGAACCAGGTTTCAGACGGAGGCGCTTCCTGCTCATGAATCCTATAAATGAGACACATTTTAATTTTCAGTTTTCCATTCAAACTATTGAGTAGAGCAAGATTATCTACCCAACTCAAATTGGAGATTTCTTTCCATGTCATCTGGAGTAAAGTGGTCACTACAGATACGGGCAGTTCTTGTGTTAAATACATCCTTCCGTTTACAAAAATTAAGCCACTTTTTCAATAGCTTGGGATCTTTGGGAAAATGAAAGTATGAGATGTCTTCTCTTTTTACTTTTTTAGTTTTGTTATTGTAGTTATTACACCCACAAACAGCACATAACATTATTAATTATTTTAAATAAAAATCCAAACAACTTTACTTTCAGTTTTCACACAATAATTTATCAGGAGTTAAATATAAAAGTAAAGTGAAATTGTGCGTGTTCACCAGTTACGTCAAAATGATAAATGACAGTGCACTATAACCGAACTGGCCCTGTTCTGCGTCAAAATAAGAAATTTTTGGAATCTGTTGGGTTTTATTCTTTTCCAGTTAAATGTCTTAAGCGGTCCCTAGACTATCAATATTATTGAACAATATATTGCACAATATTATTGACTGGTACCCCACACTAAACAATATTTCGCACAATAAATCATTTGACAGTTCTTTATTTGTGCTTCAACATCATGCTCGATGATATGGATTATTGTTGTGTGGCAATTGCTCTTGCTATATTTCATTAAAGCCTAGTATACAGTTCTTCTAAAAAAAAAAACCAATGCATTTCTTATGGGAGAGTTTTTTCCCGAAAAAAAACTTTTTTCATTTCACCAAACTGTAAACCAAAATCGAAAAAAAAAATTATACTCACCACGATTTTTTTTCACGCAAAACAATGTGCATGCCATTGTTTTGACGGAAAAAACTTACAGAAATTTTTTCATGAGAAAAAATTTTTTTTTTCACCACTCATTTTTTTTTTCTTCAAAAAGAACTGTATACTAGGCTTAAAAAAAAAAAAGAAAACGCAGATGGATGAAGGACTGGTACAAAAAACGAAACGTGTTTACTCATCAAAATTTATTAAATGAGCTGGCTTTGAGCGAACCCAATGATTTTAGAAATTTTCTGAGAATGGACGATGGATTTTATAATGAACTGCTTGAAATGATTACGCCTATAATTATAAAGAAAAATACCAAATTGCGAGATGCTATCCCCCCTTCCCAGCGTTTGTCAATTACACTACGATTCCTTGCTACCGGAAATACTTTCGAAGACTTAAAATTTACAAGCGCAATATCCCCGCAATCGATTGGCTTAATCGTCACTGAAACTTGTACAGCTTTAATACACGTCTTCGAAGAGCATGGTTGCTCTCATAGAGGAAATATAGACCAACTAAAAAGTTTGTGTTTTGACACAAACTAAACGATTGCCTAAAATCAGTTCGTTTTTTCTGTAACACATAATCATTTATACACCTGCGCGCACATTTAACTAAAAAGGTAAGCTCTTTCCTATAAGCTCAAGAGAGAAATGTATATGACTGAAGTGTTGCATGTGCGCGCGGCTCTATTATCTGGTAATTAAACTATTTTATTTCGATCACAGTTGCCAGTGCGCGTGCTTAGCCTCTTACTAACACTTTAGAAATTTGAAAAATTAAACATTTTTTTATGATTTAACGTTGTTTCCTCACTTTAATATTTTAAATCTGTAATGCTGAGATCACTAGCTAACTGTAAAAAAAAATCAATATTATACGCATGCTACCTTAAATTAAAGTGGCCCCCAATATAGAATAAAAAGCGAAAGAAAACGATAGCCGACTGTTGTGAGAATTACATTTGCTGCACACATAAATTTGGGTAGCTGGAATTTGTAATTTTAATAGTAATAGTAAAACGGACGTTTTTACCCATTCTCTGTATTTGTAACTTTTTTCCAAAAAATAGGTGTGTTTTGTTGAGCTTCTTAATGTACACATTAAGAAATGTTACACATTAAGGGCTAATTTATTCACACTCAATTAAAAACAGTATTTTGTCAAGTTAGCTAAATTAGCTTTAGGCTATTAGCGCAATTAAGTATTCTCCATTTAAATTTTCTATTTATTCACTCCTCTTTAGCTAAGTACCTTGATTTTAATTAGACATTTAAATTTAAATGTTTGTTTGAAAATTCCCAGGGATTTTTACGTTATTGTGTGTAATAAACTGTCAAAAGTTTGAATATTTAAAATAATTTGAAATTGATATAAATTATTAAAATGTCGACAAAACGCGTAAGGACTTCAAATTTTACAGAATTAGAAGAAAATATTCTTCTTGAATGCATTTTACGACGTTCTAAAGTAATAGAAAGTAAAAAAAACGGACGCATGCACCCTGAAAGAAAAACAGCGCGTTTGGGAGGAAATTGTAGTTGAATTCAACTCATTATGTTCGAATGTTGTAAGTACATTATTCAATTTTGTCCTATGTTTTTTTTGTTTTAATTGTATGCATTTATTACAGGCTCGACAAAGCAAGGCTCTCAAGGACAAATATGCAAATATGAAAACTGCGCTTCGAAAGCAATTCGCAGCTGAAAAAACAAGTCGAAAAGAAACTGGTGGTGGAAAAGAAATGCAAGAGTGGCACCCAAAAACTGAGGCATTGGCTGAACTAGCAAGACTAATCTCACTTTCTATCCATGGTACGTCACCAACATGTGATGATGACGAAGATGATAATGTTGGAAAGCCAATTGATTCCACCGACATGCAATCGGCTAAGGTTCAGCAAAATGATACTGCTATTGATGGCATTACGATTCTAGATGACATTTTAATAGAAGAGCCAATGTTGCTTACCGAAATACCGGAGCAATTGGAAAAGGAATCATGGTCGCACTACAATCCTACTATGCTTCGTAAGCCCAACAAGCATAAATTAAAGCGACCAAACAGAAACGAAGAAGATTCTTTACAGAATTTGAAAAAAAAATAATAGAGAGAGAATTAGAAATACGTGAAGTTGAGCATCAACAACGTTTTAGCCATCAACAGAAGGAACACGAAGCACGTATTGCTTTATTGGATGTCCAAAAACAGGATTATGAAAGTAAGGTAAAGTTGCGCCAAATAAAAATTGCCAACTTTACCCAAGAGAAAAGCCATGAAATAACAGATTCCGAATAATAATTTATGTACATATGTACTTGTTTATTGTTAATAGTCTTTGTTATTTGTTTAATAAAAAAACATTTGTTTTTATGTATGTACATATGTTTGTAGTTTTTAGTTTTTATAACTTCTTTTACAGAGTACGAAAGTAATTGTTGAGTAAAAGATCACGTGCATTATTTCGATCATTTCCTTCAGTTGTATTTGTATTTGGAATCTCTGTCGCAGCCATCATTTCGTCAAATCCTTCTAATTCAGTCGGCGGTAAAGTTTCATTCTCATCGATTGCAATATTATGCAAAACTGCGCAGGCAACGATGATTAATTTGACAGTTGTCTGTTTAAGTCGCATGCCCATAGATAAAACTGGAAATCTTCTTTTTATTACGCCAAAAGTCCGCTCTATGACATTCCGTGTACGAATCTGACTTTCGTTATAAAGATTTTTCAAATCACTATCAGGATTGATAAAGGGAGTTGCCAAATAACGTGTGTTTCGATAACCCGAGTCGCCAATGATTATGAAATTGTTAAAATTACCTCGCTCTAGTTTCATTTTGAGTTGAGAGTTATTGAAAATAGTTTGGTCATGTGATGCACCAGGCCAGCGTGCGACAATATTTATAATTTTCATGTTGGCCGAACACACCGCCTGTACATTAAAAGAATACCAACCCTTTCGATTGCGATAATTTTCTGCATTCTCCCCACCAGGAGATTGAATTTTTACATGCGTGCAGTCAATAGCACCTATGGTTCTTGGAAATCGAGCGAATTTATAGAACTCCTCGCTAGCTTTAGTCATTTCCAACATAGTTTCAGGCATCCGAATGAATCTCGATCGATTTTTAGCGATGGCCCGTGCTACTTTTGGCAATAAAATGCAAACGGAGGAGATGCTTACACCAGCAAAATCAGCAATAGATATTTGCATTGATCCAAGTGCAAAAAAACGTAATGTAATCAGCAGTTGTGCGATTGGAGAAATATACCGTGACCTAAAAACACAAAACAAATTTTACTGAAATGCTATCTTAATTTAACACTTTTAACATTGCCTACCTTTGAAGAGAGTACTCCAAATCCGGTCGAATAATTTCAAGGACCTTAACCACTGTTTGCTTGGTTAGACGAAACCTTTGGAAGAAATCTTCATCATCCCATTTTTCCATGTTAATTCTATCGGTTATTCTATACTGCCTTCGTTCAGGTGCAAGAAAATTTTCGTCGTCCTCATCACTTATATCCAACAAATATTCTAAATTATTATTCATTTTGCAATATGTACGTTTTAATTAAACACAAATGACAATTTATTTTTGCACAGACTTCAAAATAAACAAAACCTGATTGTCAGAGCTAATTGAGAATGAATAAATAGAAACACTTCAGTTAAATCCTAATAGCTCCCAAAATCCCTCTTAAAAGGTGTATTTTGTCGTTTTAGTAAAAAACGTATTTAAATTAAATGTATAATTAGTTAATGAAGGAAACGTCAATTTAAATCGTTAAAAGTGGGTGAATAAATTATATTTTTTTAAATCCATAAATTTCCTATTCTTAATGATAGAATTAAATTTAATTGAGATTCAATAAATTGGCCCTAAGCTTATTTTGCACATGTAAATACAACAACAAGTTAACAGCACATTCACTCTTCAGTAATTTTAATGTAATGCACACAATGGACATTGGTAGTTAACATTGTAGAGAAACAGAACTCATTTCTGACATTTCGATTTTGAAATCGAACATACTCGATTTTCAATTTTTTTCATTTGTGTATTAAAATGTGTGATTTTTATGAAAGTGATTGTTGTGGAAATGGCTGCGTTAATTGCATTCTCGACTCTAAACCATTATCGACACATCGAGCTGATTTACTAGACAAAACAAATATCCTGTACAATTATCGTAAATATAAATTAATCAAAAGAATTCAACACAATAATCAACAACACATAATTCAACTGAAGTTTGTCATCGCAAATGATAAGAAACAGCTGACAGAGTTCATTTTGGATTGCCCTCCTGGCCACCATTTAATGATGCGAGCGCCACTAATTACTGAAGAGGAAAATAAAAAAACTGTATTACGTCCGTATTCACCATTTTGGACAAATATAATTGAATTTGAATTTGAAATACTCGTTAATTTAAAAGCAAATGGCCCAATGACAAAATACATCGATAACTTGAAATTAAATGATGAGGTTGAATTTCGGGGACCAATTGGTGTTTTCGTTTATGAACCAAGCTTAAATGCTGACAAAGCTTTGATTATATTCTGTCAAGGTGTGGCCATAGCTCCAACGATTCCGATCATTGAAAATGTCATTGAAAACGAAGATGATCTCTGTAGAGTGTTCCATTTTTCATGTTTTCAAAACATCGAAAATATAATTTTTCGAGACAAATTAATGGATTATAATAAATTTTGGAATTTTTCAAGCAAGATTTATCTGTCACAGCAGAAATGCAAAGAATGTCATAACGATAGTAATATCAGCTGTGAACATTTTAAACAACTATTAAAATATAAAGAGCAAATAAATGGATATCGTTTGAATATGCAAATAATTCAGTCTAATCTTGAAGAAATCAAAAGTTTGAAAAGAGAATTTGTAATTTGTGGATCGAATAGTTTTCAAGAATTTATACAAGATTGCCTGATGAAATGCAATGTTAATAAAAATTGTATATTTGTTCTGTAGTACAATTGAAGTTTTCTTGTTTTTATTTTGCCTTTCTGACAGATATCTATGTAGATTCATTGGCAACAATTTGAAGAACTGCCAATCAGTGAGATGGAAATTTCGTTGTTAGACAGTTTCAACTTTATGAAAATTGTGGATAACTAACTGCAAGTGATGTTGAGCTGTTTAAATTTACTTGTGCAACATTTTAAACTGAACGCACTTAAGCTAGTGACAGTTCGTGCAAAAAACTAACTAAACAAACTTTTTTTGACGTTTGTAAATATCAATCAATAATATGAAATTAGTACGGCACTATAAATAAATAAATTAGATGTAATCGATGATTTTAACTTTAAGAAAATAGTAGGTGTGTTTTATTATCCACAAATCTATCTGAATCCGGATCTGGATCATCCCTTGAAAATTAAACGATACGGATCTTACTGACAGCAGTGTTATAAGCCCGTCTCTTTTTATCCATTGGTTTGTAAATTTTAAATTATGTCTTGTCTTTTTTTCTTTACACTATAGCTTACACTACCTTACGATAAAAAGCAATCTACTCGCCAATGTAATAACTGTTTTTTGGATCTTTGCAATAGATCCCCGTAGAAAACAGGATCCCAAATTGTTTTTGTAATACATGTTAAAACTTAATCCAGATCCAGATAGATTTGTGAATAATAAAACGCACCTAGTATGTTATGTTTTAATTTTTATTATATATATAAAGAATGGTAATATATACATAGGTTAAGAAATTATTAAATTAAGTTTCAAATATACTGAGAGGTAATAATGAGTGTGTTCCTCGTCTCAAGTTTCTCACAAGAAGAAAGATTGCGCGTCCTTTTTCAAATCAATGTGGTTTCTTGAATTTCCGGATTATTGGTAAGTTGGTATTGATGATATATAAAGTAGGTGTTGAACAGATCCATAATTAATGAACGCATTCAAATACTACATAATATATATGCTAAATTTTAATACAGCTTGCAAAATCGTCTTTTTAAGGTAGTATCAGACCAAACTAGTTTTAACATCGTACTAATTCGACTAAAATTTAGCGCCACTGTTTTTATAATACTGTAAAGCATTAGAGCCTTTATTATTATTTTTTGTTCTTATATATGTATCTGTAGTCTAAAAATAACGGTGAAATTATTAAAAAATGCGGAGAAACCATTTTGATTCACCTAAAATATTTTTTTTATTTATTTATATGAAAACACTCATAGGAAGTCATGAACTCGTAACAAATTAAACGTGCTGATAAATCTTGAAATTAAAGTGTCTGTTGTGTGAATAGATTTTTTTCCATAAAAACATGTAAAGACTATTTTCTTTGATTACCAATTTCAACTACTTACATATAAGATTTTGGTTGCTCAGAAGCTATCGGGACCCCTCATAATGAGAATTCTTCTTCTGATGAGAACAGTTTTTTTTAAGACTTAATTTGAGAATCGAAATCAGCAGCACTGATGGCTAAAAGAGATGTTTAGTTTTTACCATGGAGAGTGACATTGAATTACACACAGGATATTTTATTTGATCTGATTAACCAAGGCTAGGCGCGCATATTCAATTTTTAGTGGCACAACTCATTTTAGGCAATCATTTAGTTTGTGTCAAAACACAAACTTTTTAGTTGCTCGAACCAAGCAGTTTCGCAACTAAAAATTGCTAGTGCGCGGCTAGCCTAAAGGTCAAAGTGTATGCACATGTGTTCCTGATTCAGCGCTGCATGCATCGATGCGCGCAGACATGCTCTACATCCTCTACTTAAGTCATAAACTACTCAATAAATAAAATGTTAAAACCATGGGGTTAGTTTGTTTTAGTATTTTAATTTAGTATTTTAATTTAAAAAAAATGTATAATACAAATTGATACAAGAAAATATATTATTGAAATAAAATTGAATGTTTTGCAAATTCATTGCGACATTTTTAAATTTCTTTTGACGGGCGCATGATATGATAAAAAACAAACATTAGGGGTATTCACGATCTAATGCAACAGGTCTAGTATCATTGTAAAAATGCAGAAGTGTAAAATCTTACAACACTACAACAACAAAATATACGGAGTACAATTTTGCAATAGTGTCGCACTTTAGCTATACCCGAAACCTATTGCAACAGTAAAAAACAGAGGTGTAAAATTTGCAGTTGTCTTTTTGACAGCTCAGCAAGAGCCACTAGCTTTTAAAAATTAAAAGTCTTTGGAATCCTAAAGAAATATCTTATTGTTCTTTTCATTTTATTAAATTAAATGGACCTAAAAGAAAAAAAGAAGCGCCGCTGGAGGGAAAACCCATTTTCTGAAAATAAAATATACATGCATATGTATGTAGCTTTTTTTATGATTTTCGGCCTGAATTTCATTTTAGACCTTCGATCCACATAATTTTATCTGCAGCATCTTCTATTAAAAATTCAGTGATATTTTCTTTTTCCGTTTATTTTGGCATCTTTAACAAACTTGAACAAACTTCAATTCTTATAAAAATTAAAATTTTAAAACAAAAAACAAATGCCAACCTCATTTTGACATTTGCTTCAGTGTTGCCAACAGGCGAGAAAAAGTGCGTTCACGGTCTACTAAGAAATAATAAAATTTCGCATTTTTACTAGGCTCGTTGCACCAAATTGGGAATACCCCTATTAAATCGGAATGGAAGAGAACGGAGGAAAGTTCAATTTTCATTGCATTGTTTCGTATTAACAAGTCAACAAGTTGCAGCAGTTTATAGGAATTAAAAAAGAGTTACCACATGTGTAATCTCTCTCACTTTCGGGTTTCGACATACATCTGCCTCTCTCTACTTCTCTGAATTTTGCAGATGCAAAAACATGAAAATCCACTTTCCGCAAACGACTAAAAATGCAACCGACCCACAAGATAATTCTCATGCTTCCTATATTTTACACGAAGCGCTACCTTCGTTTTAAAGATTTTTTTTCCAAAACTGTCACCCAGTTGTCAACATAGGCCAACCTGTCAAAAATCATAATTCATATTTCTTTGCATTATTTTTCCATTCACATAATTTTTTATTAAAAAATAATTAACATAGTAGTTGTCTCCTGCATTTTAACACAATCTGCATTTAAAATGCACAATTAGTATATACGTCATTACAATGAACTTACAATCACTATTTCGGGATTTTAATCCAAGGTATGTATGTTGTTGCAATGAAAAGTAGCGACAAAACAAAGAAGTGAAATGTCCATACCATTCGATAATTTCTTGTTTTGGTTTCCAGCAAATTCATTGTCCACTGTAGTTTGTTCACATTCATAACACTCTTCTGCCTGCGGCTTGATGGCTACATAGGTAAGTTCCCGGATGAATCAAAACACAAGTTTACGACTTACGTGCTTAATGTGTGTTTTTTTTTTTAAGATTGGCCTTACTGGGCCATATTCACACCACTTTGGATATGGAAAGGTATTGCGGCATTGGGGGCCTCTATCGGGGCCATTGTCTGGTGTCGATATCCGCACTATAGGTAAGATTAATCCTTTTCCAATCAATCGGGATACTAATACGCAATTATGTTTCACAGATTAGAAGGAGATTCCTACACACAATTCAAAGCAATGCTGATCTCTCTGTCCCTTCACTTGATACTGCTTATGTTCGAGCTGTTGGCATGTGACAAACTTACCTCGGGTCGTCACCTTTGGGTATTGGTCTTCATACCGCTGATCTTTGGCAGTGTGGCGAGTGTCGGAGCATGTGTCTGGGCTGTTAAACACGACCGTTCATTCGAGCTGGAACTATTCCTCGCAGTGAATGCCTTGCTATTCGTTTCATTGCCCCTCAGGTTGGATGGTTTCGTCAATTGGAGCTGGGAAGTTGTCATTGTCCCAATGTGGATTGTTGTTTGTTTGAGTTTAGTTAGTAAGTTCGAAAAAAAATTGTGTGCTTGCTTCAAAATGTAACGAATTTCTCTTAAGGTGTCCTCTACAACATTATTTTCTGTGGCATCATGATGAGAACTCCAGAAATATCACTGCAACAAAAGAAAGCCGCTCTCAACTCTGCCATTGGCAATGCATGCACTGTGCTGCCACTGTTGTGCTTTCAGGTGAGTAACAATATTTTTTTTGGTTTTTGTTTCCACATTTTTCAGTTGAGCAAAAGCTTTAGCCTTGCAGCAGCAGCCTTGCTATTGTTCAAAGCCTTTCTTGCGTGAGGGTTCATTTTCAATCTTTCTTGGAGATTAACACCGAGGTATTTTATAGATTTCATGCTTGCTTCAAGTTCCCAGCAATAGAGAGATTTAGGTATCGACTTTCTCGGACAGCAAGGTGGTGTCCCTTGCTAGCCGTATTGCGAAAGCAAATCAGCCCTCATTTGTTAGAATTTAGCCCAATTCCCCATTTTTTATAATATGGGATGATTAAGTTAAGATGGGATTTGACTGAGTTAAGGGCTTCATGTGGTATCTCATTGGGATTGAACAAGATGGTGTCGTTAGCGTAGAGAATTGCTTCAGAGCAGAGATGTTGAGTTGGGAAATCTTGTAAGTATAAATTGAAGACGAGGGGACCAAAGTTGGATCCTTGGGAAACTCCGGTCTGGATGGGTATTAGTGAGGATGACTCACATTCAAAGTTGACTGAAAGGCTTCGATTTGAGAGAAAACTTTGCAAAATTTTTATAAGTATTGAGGGAAGGTTTAACTGCTTGAGTTTGTACAGCAGGCCCGCATGCCATACCGAATCAAAATTGCTTTTTTTTAGATCAAGTGCAAAGGTGACTGTGCATTTTCTAGGCCGTAGATTTTTTAAGATTTTATCTTAAAAGTAAAGGAGTGCGTGTTCAGTAGAGTGACCTCTTTTGAACTAAATTGAACCGCTTATGTTTCGTCCGAGTCGTTGAAGAAGTTAAGTACCTTAAAGAGAAGTATATTTTCTAGAATTTCTCCCAGATTAGAGAGAATGAAAATGGGCTTAAAGTTTTCTATATTGTAGGGGGAATTACTTTTTTTAATTGGAATTAATTTTGCTATTTTCCATGCAGATCGGTTTAAAATAGAGCCGACAGCCCTTATAATGCCTCTTAACGAAAAATGTTATTTATAATTCTTGTTCAACATTGAATAGAGGCTTTACAAGCTAAACGCGTTTGGAGGCTGAATAGTGTCTATATAAGAACATCAATACTAATTGATATACTTCCACTTTGATATCAATAACTGTGTGATTGGCCGCAATTCACGAGATCTATTTAAAGGGAAACTTAAGTTTTAAGGTCACGGATAATTTAAAACTATTCCCGTCTCTCGTCGCAAGAAAGTGAATCCTTAATCAAGACATAATTGCTGACGGTTTTGAAAAATAAAAGCGATAAATGAGGTCACGGTCGTCCCACTTTTCAACTGCAATACGCGGCAACATCTTGTATTGGGTTCTTTCAATGTACAATGGGTTAGTTACATCATCTTCACTTTCACTGCCCGATAAAGTTGATGGCCAATTTTAGCAAAAATAATTCCTGCAGAACATTATACCAATACTTTTTTTTTTGTGAAAACTTAAGCAAACAAACTTATGAAACAAAATCCATGTATTTTATTTTAAAAATTTAAATTATACTAAAAAAACAATTTAAATTAAAAATTGTTTAAAATTAAATAGGTAATTACATTCTTTGGTAATCTCTCTCCACGCATTATTACTTATTGAGATTTTATCCTCAGTAAGTCTGAAGAGTATTTGCAGCTAGGACAAAACGAATATCAATTTGATTGCAAGTATTGTTCTAGAGATAATGACATAGTACCTTATCCAATAAATACCGTTTTTCTTTTTTAACCCTGAGCTGAGCAGAAGCAGAACACTGAGCAGAGCTTGAGCATGTAGAGTACGCTCTGGGCAGATTTTGATCAGAGCTCTCCGATTTATTTACGAGATACACTGGATCACTGAACTGTCAGAGAGGTCAATTTTCATCTTTATTTGTTTCTTTGTTTCTTTTTCAGCCGTCTGTCTTTGTCCTATCACACGAAAAAAATTGAAGTTAGCTGCGCTTAACTTTTTAGGTCTGAGCTAAAAAAATAAACAGCAGATTTTTGTTAGACAGCTCAGTTCCCTGTTCTTTTTTTTATAATTAGCGCACACTCATAGGTTTTTTTTATACCCTTAATATGCCAGATACACAGTTTGAGCATTAAGAAAAAAAGAGGGGTTAGAAAGGAGTTGTCGGTGTACATTGGTTTTAAATTCTTGAACATTGCAATGACTGGGAAAGACAGAGCGTGGCAAGGAATTCCACATTCCCGAAGTACGACTGAAGAACGAATCTCTGTACTTCACAGTACGGCCGAAGTTGGGCTCAAGATATTACGGTTGAATTGTTCAGAGGGAGGAATGCAGCTGGCTATTTCACATAGTCCGTTAAAATAACGGTAAAAAAGGGTGAAGCAAGAAACGTTACGACGATGTTGGAGTGACGCACAGTACCTGCCATATTATTAGGCCCAAGCGAAAAAAAAAATAATTGAACGGAAACATAGCTCGATAATTTTCTACATGTTTACTTTATAGTTGAAAGTGTTACTACCCTTTATTGTTAAGACTGTTTTTTAACTGTAAATTGAGTTTCAAGGCTTAAAGCTTACACCAAATGCAACACGCTACATTTCTTTCATAGAGGTCATTTTATGCGGAAGTTTATAGGAAAATTTAATAGAGTGATTTACTTTTTAAGTTGTTTTATAGTACAATATCTACAAAGTTATGGTAAGTATGAGTGCTAATTTTTTGAAATTTATGTTTATTTAAATTTAAAAAAAAAACTATTTATTGTTTAAAGATGGGAAGAGCTCCTGATCTCTCTCCAAAGAATGTTGGGCAAGTAGCTGGAGTTTTAAAGGCTACTAACCTATCCCGATATGAAATTGCGGTAACAGTCGGAGTTTCGAGAAGTTCTGTTAGAAATTAAAAAAAAGATTGACCTAGAGATGACCTTAAGTCCCCGCAGAAAAGGTTGCTGTGGTCGATCACGACACACATTTCAAAGAACAGATCTCAAAATCAGGGTTGTTTGCCTTAAAAAACAGAAAATTTACAGTGCGTTTGCTCACGAAAATAACCAAAGATGGTGTGGTATATGATTTAAAAGACGTTAGAGATTTGAAAAGAAAATGTTAATTGAGCTACAGATTAGGTTAGAATTTTAACTTCGATGAGGTTTGAGTCTTCGATGAGGCGAAAGATAACTTACTACAATCAGAATTATTATAGGAAGAGTAATAGACGTTACTATTTGAAAGTAGGAAAATTAAAAAAGGAATAACATTAATATTGAGATAGACCTAAGGTACAGGGTGAACTAGAGTAAAGCACCATATAAATGAAAAGGCGATATATTATATATAGATACAAAAAAAGAAAACAAAAATAATGATAAGAAAAAATAAAAAAAAAACGGTAAGGTAGAATTAAAATTAAAACAACTATAAAATAAATGAAAAAAAAAAAAAA
This sequence comes from Philhelius festivus, assembly GCA_963931855.1. Taxonomy (NCBI): domain Eukaryota; kingdom Metazoa; phylum Arthropoda; class Insecta; order Diptera; family Syrphidae; genus Philhelius; species Philhelius festivus. The sequence continues at coordinate 79,815,024 of OZ007556.1, read as the reverse complement.
ATGGTAAATTGACGGAGGATTTGAACCGGAGGATCGGAGTTTCGGGACCGAGCGACCGGACCACTCGGCCAGGGAAGGTTTGGAAGATCATCGAGTGGAAGGAAGACAAAAGATAGAGGATGTAGAAAGAACGAAGATCTGATTTCGAAAACATATGACGAGTATTGAAAAAGAGGGGAATTCGTTTTTTTTTCGATAACTACTACCAAAAGATGATTTGGTGGTGGTGATAATCCGTGTCGGAAGTAGGGATTTCGGGAAGGATTTTGACTGGAATAATAAAATAAGGATACACCTATATGGAAAAAAATCGGGTTTAAAATTATAATTTAAAATTAGATTTTTCTAGTTAGAATCCTACCCAAAATTCCAGAAAAACTGACCGGAAACACTTCCATCATAATTTAATTCAACGAAAAAACGATGTTTTCGAAAAAAGGGGGAGATGAAAGATCCAGAAGGCCAGAAAGAGCTCAGTTGGTTTTTGAGGGGCGAAAATTAAAGGTCATAAAGAAAAAACAGGTGCTTACCCGTATAAAAATAAAAAAAAAAAGAAAAAAAAAAGAAAAGAAATATATGTACATCAATACATACTTATAAACTTAAATAATCGCTATGTAAACGGACAAAATAAATTTTACAAGTGCTAAGAAAAAAAAAAAAAATAAAAAGAACAAAAAAAAATTACTTGTATTGCGGGAAAATTATCCTTCCCGAAAAAAGGGGATCACGTGGGAGCTTGGATTCAGACTCTCGGTAGACTCTCGATACACGCCAACAAACAAAATTCATCGGAGCATCAACTACACCAAAACCAAAGAAGAAGGTTTCTGGAGTTAGCAACATCAACCTTGCGTCACCAAGAGGTTCAACTGCATATTTGGTTTTCGTTATAAGGCCAAAAACAGCAGCAACATCCAACCACAAAATCGTAGAGAAAAACTTTAGACCACGTTCTACCAACCACCATCGTCAGAAGTACCTAAAAATTAAAATCTTTCGCAAGGAACATCATCGCCAACACTCCATCATAATTACCAGCCGATGAGCACGACAGGTACGATACAACTTACTTGCCTAACCAACAACGGCATAACCACATCAACCAACTTAACAACGGCGACAGCAACAATATCCACAGCCAAAATTGCTATTAACCGTCAAGAATTCAAGACCAACACATCATTATACTTACCAGCCAGAACATGCGACGACTCGACACTTGATCAACCACAAGGATTTACCTTCATCAGCGAGACAACTCAACCTCTACGTATCTGCCAAACTCCATAGTCAAAAAGCTAAGTAACCACTTTCCTTGCATACATTTTTTTTTATACTATACATTTTTTTTATCTATAAATAAAATACACACAAATGAAAGTAAAACACTAACAAGCCATAGTAAGAAAATAATCTATTTAAATTAAAGAAAACTATCGAACTAGTATAAAATAATGGAATAACAAAAAACATAAGAAAAAAAAAAGTTATAAGTTTAAGTAAAATTCAATAGGGTCAAAGTGTTATTTATAATGTAAAGCGAAATTCATCTAATTACTTTCAAATTTGATTTCAATTTAACAGGAATTTATCTACAATAAGACAAAAAGTCAATCCAAATCAACAACATTTGTAATCTACATCATCATACGTCAGACAAACCAATCGAAGCGGTGCACCACATCATTGGACGTCGACGACAGCAACAACTTTAAAGAAACCTATGTAAGATACCTACAAAACAAGCAAAAAAAAAAAAAGAAACCTAATTGAACTTGGGTAAGTCATATTAAGATTTCTGGGCATTTTTTTTTTATATTTGAAAGCTTACGATGATTTCGCTAAATATTAATTGTAGTTGCAAACCTACAAAAATTATGCTATAGTTTCTGGTAAACAAAAAAATATAACATATTTTGAGGATCATAAATTGCGATATCAGGAATTCAATAAAGTAAAGCATACTTTTAGGGGCATAAATTCTCAATATTATTTTTTTGCATTGAGTTTTAAACGAAAGAAAAATATTATAAAATTTTGATTATTAAAATTATTAAGAAACCTTGGGACATAAATACATATATAGAACATGCAAGGAAAGGAAAGTAATTGAAATTAGATACTAGTAACACTCGAATCTAAAAATAATAACATACTTAATTATCGATTTTAAAACTAAAGTTTGTGAATTGGAGAAAGTTTTTTTTTGTAATACAAATCTCATTCATGTATATGTACCTCAGCATAATTAAAGAGAGAAGGAGTTGGCTATAAGAAATAATACGTATGAATTAATTGGAATCCGCAGGTACAAACAGAAGTACTTAAAATTGTTAATACATAAACATACATACATTTATAAACATACATACTTACTCATGTATAATTTACCTATTGGAATTTTTTTTCTTTTAAGATTTTCATTGTGTTAGGATAGGGTTAGCATATAAGTTCTTTTGGGTTTTATATTTTATATTTTATATTTTTTTTCAATAAAAAAAAAAAAAATTGATAGATATAGATAAAAGATGAAAACGCAGCTGTTATAATTTCTCTTGTTGATTCATTTAGATGGGAAGTTGTTTCATATTTTGGAATTTAGGTTTAGGTTGGAGAACAACTAAAATGGCCAATTAAGCATTTAATTGAAGGGTGGATGTGGCAAAGCGAGAGATCGTGAACGGCAAGGTAAGACAAGAAAGATGGTGAGCTTTTAGAGAACTGACCATCTGCAAGTTAGGGAGCTACCGCAAATTAGCATCGTGGACGCAGTAGCTTATGGACGTGTCACGGGGTGATGCGAGGGAGGGTTTACCACAGACGGACAATAACACCTGTCCAACTCGCTCTAGGGTTACCATCTCAGTTTTCTTTCTTCTCTCTTCATAATTTAGTCATCGTGAAAAAAAAAAAAACTAATTAGTATTTAGATATTTTTTTCTGTTTTTTGACGTGAATGGATGGATTTTTGGGTTCCGATTTTTTTTTGAACCGAGTAGCAATCAAAGTGAATAAAACTTTTTTTTCGGCATGATATAGAACGTGACGACCGTTCTCATCTATGATGGCAAGAACCCATCCCATCGACGAGCAGAGCCAAGGCAAGGAGCAAGCATGCCGAGCCATCATAGTTTGAACACCCTACACTCCTGCTATCAGAGGAGGCCTACCGTATCCTGTAGACGGGAGGGTGGTGCTGATAGTCTAAGGGGGCGAAGGTTTTTTTTTAAGGAACTCAAAGGAAGACTTTCGGGAATTCAAGTAACTTTATTGAGGGTAATGGCATCACCCCTTTGGGAGAATACGCAGTCTTGTGGAGAGTCCTTGATATACCAGCTAGGTTCCGTTACAATGGAGAAGTCAAAGTATCGCAACGCAAAGTTCGAAGACGCTCGGCAGAAATGAAATTTATCGCAATGAAACTTGCTCGAAAGCCAAGACTAACGCTGGCAATGAGTTAGAAGCTGCTGGAATGTGCTCATAGGTACAAACATTCAACTGTAGAAGCTTGGAATAAGCTATTGTTATTAACGTTTTGTTTTGCTTCAAATAATACAACCAAAGAAAATCAATCAGAATGCATTTTTCCCAGGTTTGCTTTTCGGATGAATCGTTTTTCCAAGTTTTGACTAAAAAGACAAAATTTGTGCGTAGAAGACCTGGCGAGCAGAATAAACCAGAGCACATTATTCCAACAATCAAGCGCCCTCTATCCATAATTGTTTGGTCTTTAATATCAGGGAAAGGAGTAGGTCTTCTTTAAGTTGTGGAAAATATCATGAGCCAGGACCAGTACAAGAAAGTGCTTGAAACCGTTTTGTTGCCACAAATTCGAAAGTGGTTTCTGAGCAATGATGGTTCAATATTCATGCACGACGGTGCTTCTTGCCATAAAGCCAAGAGTGTTACGGCTTTTCTCAATTAAAAAAAAAATAAAAATTGGACTGGCCTGGATATTCTCCTGATATGAATCCCATAGAAAACGCTTGGGAGCTTCTTAAGCTCAAACTTAAGCAAAAACCCCTATAACAATCAACACTGAGCTTGTGGAAAAGCTTAATCCTAAGTAGAAGAATAACAACAAGCTCAAAATTACAATTCAAGCTTGTATTAACAATATGCCCCGAGGAATAAAGGCGCTTGTTTCAGCAAAAGGTCAACACACATAATATTATAATAAATATGGTTTCTCTCAATCTATGTTGTTTGTATCAAAAATTGTATTGATTTTTATTTTTATTTTTATTTTATTTCAGCAATAATTATTTACGCTAATAATATGAATAAACAAATATGAGCAAAAAATTTAAGCTATTTAAAAAAAAATGTTGCATTTTTTCGCTTGGGTCTAATAATATGACAAGGTACTTTAGAGTATTTGTTTTTGTAACAATGAAACTGAAGAAAATTACTTCTATTTAAGTGGGAATGAGGTCAATTGAATTGTGTCTTTTTAATATAAATAAATATTAAAAATATAGCTTGACATTGGACATTCCAAGTATCATTTTCGTAATTACAACATCTAAGTTAATTTATGATTTAACAAACAAAATCACAAAAGAGAACATTGAATTATTAAAATAAATCTATAAAAAAACTTTCATATATTGATATCCTTTTAATTTTAATCTCTTCTTAGGTCATAATTGCAGACAAACTGCAAGGCGACTTGAAGTTTCCCTTCATTGTCATCTTTAGTCCGTTACTAGTGGCCATCTTTACGCTCATCATTTTAAGTTTCAGCGCCAAGGGAGGCAACAAATGGTGGTTTGGAATTCGTAAGAGTTTCAGCCAATTCCTACTTTCAACCATGCCATTCCTACAAGAATACGGTAACATATCTTATCACACCGACAACGGTGGACAATCGATTCCTCTGGACTCGACCAATGTGCACCTCAGCGAGTATGAAAAGCACGACAAAAAGAGTAAAAAAGGTCTCAAGAATGACAGCATGAAACCTGTTGTTCCGATAATAAGTATTGATTTACCAGATTAAATTTATATTAGTGTAGTTCCAAGTTTAAAAATACAAAAAAAAAAAAACTTCCTGTAGCACAAATGCAAGCAATCCCCACCCATCGAAATTCTTTGCGTTATGTTTCCGAGAATCTCTGTTATTAAATAGCTAGCTACACTCTGCTACACCCATCTTCTTTTTCACAAACCATTTTTAATTTAAAAGTATGTAAACATAGATTCAATATTTGGTGTAGTTATTTTAACAAAGTAAATGTTTTTAAAAACCTAAAAATATTAACAAAACAATTCAAAGGTTTTATATGGAACTTTAATTAAAATATAAGCTATTATGATATATATCTTTAAGAACATCAAATAACCAGAGTGTTACATTAACCGCACTGATAAGAACTTACAATACATCTAGTTGTTAAATATTTTAAAAAAATTTATTTTTAATGAAAACTTTTTTTTTTAAATTAGATTTAAGTTCTTTATGGAAAAAAATATAAACACAATTAAATGTATGTATATCTATCTACCTATTTAAAAATAAACAAAAAATGAACTAATTGTAAAACAATATTTCACTTCTATGTATGTAGGTATTTGCGATGGCCGTGGCGCGATATTTGTGTGCTCGCCTGTCAACCTCATGATCACAGGTTCGAACCCTGCCGTCGTCTATGTCGTCTTAATTCCATTAAAATCTTCTAAAAAAATTGTCATCAATGGGTTGCTGGCTTACTCATTACAAGCAAGTTCTTCAGGCATAACACTAACAACATGTGATTGAGTTAAAACTAGTATGCCCAACAAATATGAATACGAATAAAATAATGCGAATTATAAGTTACATAAAAATAAAAGTGTAATACATATTTAGGCCAGCAATCAGTGTGAGGGGATGGATTGTAGCGTTAATGTTCCGTCGATTGTTCCAATTCCGTTTGGAAACGATGTTATTTCATAAATGGTCAAATAGTAAAATTAATTTTAAATCGAAAATTAAATTCATTTGTGTTTTTGCTAAATGAACTCCCATTCCCTCGTCTTCCTCACACCTACCTGTGGTACACTGATGGATCGAGAATAATCGAAGGGACTGGTGCAGAAATCTTTAAGCCTTAACCAAACTTTCCATACCGATTAGCAATCCAGCAGCATCTGTCAAGCGGAGGTACACGCCATAGGGAAATGCATGGATCGAAATCTCGAAAGGAACTATTTTAACAAGAACATTGCCATCATGTCAGGTAGCCAAGCTGCAGTCAAGGCACTAAGCTCATATACCATCAGCTCTAAATTAATGTTGGAGCGTATAAACAGACTAAAAGAATTTGGCAAACAGAACAGGGTCACACTTCACATGGTACCGGTTCTTGGGTGTTTATGGAAACGTAGAAATAGGCACTTCAACCCATTCAACAGAATTGCAGAAGAGGAGAAAATGTTATCAAAATAAATAAGAAGAAGCATGCAGATCGAACTGCCAAAGCTAGTGTAGGCGAAACTACTACGGGGCAATTACAACCCAGCAACATTTCACGAACTGCATAAAATTAAGTAGGAACAACCTAAGAATAATAAGAGGTATCCTAACTGAACACTGCAAACTTAGAAGACACCTTGGTTTATTTAGTGTGGTAAGTAGTGCCAAACGTAGTTTCTTCACCATGTATGAGGAAACACCGGACCACATACTAGGGAAAAGTTGTCTACTCAGACATCAAAGGAAAAACCATCGACCCATCCTCTGAAGGTGCCCCAAATACTAAGATTCTCAAAAGACAATAAATTTGGAGGAAGAACTATAAGCAAGCTCAACCATACTAAAGTAGGGGCTCAATAGATCTCCAGGTCGCCGTGCATTACCCCCAAATACACAATTCATTCAGATAATATAATATAATATCCGACTGATATGGTACGGCTTCCTGCTAGCCTAACCCAACGTTTGATTAATGGAATTCAAGGGATCACAAGCTTGGCCATCGCCATGTTGAACTCCTGGCGATAAATACTATCAAATACGGCTTTGAAATCGATAAAAAAGGTGGTCTCGGCTTGGAACTGATTGTTTTGTTTCGACTAAATTTACTCCATAGTACCATTTCTCATCTGCAGCCAAAGGTCCTGTTCCTCTGTGGAGCTAAAATATAAACTTTCAATTTCTCCTCTAGCGAATCAGCAAACCCCCTTAAGAACCGAGTTTGAGGAAAAGTGGTTTAGGCTTTAGGTCGATGTACAGACATACAGACAGACAGACGAAATTGCTGGATTACTTTTTTCGTGTTCTCTATCATGGGTAATGTCCACTTTGATCAAAATCTCGAGTTCGATTTTGTTTCCAAATGCAGAACTTGTTCATTTGCAAAATTTGCCTCAATGTGCAGTCATAATGGCGTTGCCTAATATAGTATTTCAGAACGGATTAAAACGCTCTACATTATCATAGAACCTTATATGCGACGTTTAGTATATTACTACGTTCGCTCTCTCTACAAACTACAAAGGATTGTCTTATCCTCTTTTTTTCTTGCATCTTATCTTGTGTTACTGTTTCCGTTGAATGCATCCATTATCATAACAAAGGTTCTTTCTCCGAGGTGGTTGTTAGCACGGTTGTAAAAAATTCAATCTTTGGTGAAAGCAATTTTTAAAAATTTAGTCGGCAAGTAATAGTTTAGACCAAATGTTCACCTTCAGGCAAATCCTGGATAATAACAACGAATTTCAAGTCGAGACTCACCATCTATTTATCGACTTCAAAGCCGCTTATGATAGTATTCATCTTCAGGATCTCTATATGGCGAAGGGCGAACTCGGTATACGAAGAAAACTGATACAACTCGGCCGCGTTACATTGAAAAATCGCGGTGCAATGTGTAACTTGAAAGCAACTCCTCCGAACTATTTTAAATATGCACATGCACAGGGTTTCGGCAAGAAGATGTGCTATCATGTGATTTCTTCACTCTCGTTCTAGAGCAGATGGTGTGCAGGGCCGGCGTTGGTCATTATGTTAATATAGTCTGTCCAACTGTTAAGGTATCCGGATATTATCGACATCATTGGCCGTTCCCAACGTTCTGTAATAGAGTTCTTCACGCTTGTTGAAGATTGGGCGAGACTTGTTGGTCTTGAAGTAAATAAGGACGAGACCAACTATATGCTATCATCAAACAAACATCTGTCCAGAGATTAGGGTAAAACGTCACTTTTGATAGCAAACAATTTGAGGTACTTAGTTAACGAGTCCATCTATCTCGGAGTTGATAAAAACTCCGCGAAGGGGACCCTAGTGGAGATCCGACGAAAAATTACCCTAGCAAGCCACTGTTACTTCGGTTTAGCAAAAGAAATGTATTCAATACTTGGCACTCGTAAGACGCAGTGCATATTCTACAAAGACTAATACTATCCGGCACCGAGTGCTGGGCTATAAGCAGAAAGGGTGGCTCGATGATACTAGGCTCTTTCGAAAGAAAAATTCTTCTGTGCGAGAAGGGCGAATGGACGAGAAGATATAGCCGCAAACTCTATCAGCCCTAAGAAGGTGCATGTAGTCCAGAAAGCCAAGAAACGTCGACATAGCCTGAGCCACATTGAGCAAATGGATAACAATGCTCCAGCTAAAAGAGTCTTCCAATCCCAGCCCCCAGGTTCTCGTTGACAAGGAAGACCGAACATCCGGTTTAAAGACCTAGCTATCGCGGATGCCAGAGCGCTTGGCGAAGATGACTGGAAGCAGCGTGCTCGAGATCGCAGAAAGCTGCCGTGTCTCAGGCAGAGACCTTTTATGGATAGTGTGCCGCGTCTTGCAAGGAATTGAAAAAAAATATATAATCTTTTGTCATGAAAAATGCTTTTCATTTTACAAGTTCAGGCTCGTCAGAAAACTATAGGTCCCCTCTATTTATGCTAACACGTACAGAGGAATGGCCAAGAGTTATGGGACAATAGGTTTTGCCGCTTTTGTGAGATATCAACGAATTTATTTTGGTTTTATTTGAAAGGTCTATGAATGACATTGCGTGATTCAGCTGCGGCATTGTTTGGTGAGTTCCAACAGAGGTGCATTTTCGTTCACTGGCACATAAATCAGTCTTAAGACCTGCGATATGAGCAAACCGCACAACGGATTGGTCTACGGAGTCAGCTTTTTAACCAGATGGTTTTCTATGTTCATAGTATGTTGGAGTTACTTGCTATAGTGAACAGTAAGTATTGGTATTATTTTACCGTTTCAATTAAATCTATTCCATAGTAGATACCATTTCTCGTTTGCAGCCAAACATCCTGTTCCTCTACGGAGCTTAACAAATAAACTTTCAATTTCTCCTCTAGCGAATCACCAAAGACCCTTAAGAAGAACCGAGTTTGAAGAAAAGTGGTTTAGGCTGTAGGTTGAAGTACATACATACGGACAGACAGACGAAATTGCTGGACCCACTTTTTTCGTGTTCTATATCATCAGTGCCGAATTAAGCCAGCGCGGGGCCTGTAGCAAATTCTATTAAGGGGCCCTTAGACTGTTTTAGGTACTTATCAAGTTTATGGTATGAAATAAAACAAAACTTTTCTTGATTTAATTTGGGAAAATTTATAAATAATGCTGTTGATATCGACTTCTTGGAGTAAATCATGTTCAAAATTCATTAAAGTGAGGTGATTAAGACGTTGTTGGCTCAATTCATTTTTAACACGTTTTAATGTTGAGAAAGATCGTTCACCACTGCAGTTGGTGATCATGAGAGACAAATAAATGCGCAAAGCAATTTCAACGTTCGGAAAACAAGATTGTAAAAAGTTATTTATCAACAGCTTGTAAACCTGCATTTCCAGAGCCTCAAGATTCCAGTCACATCAGAATTGAGCATTGAAGCGAACTGCACTAATTCGTTGCTCAGACTGTCCTCCATCTGCGTAAGCACTTACTATGGTTGCAGATTTTTTCAAAATTTCTTCTGGTGGAAGAGATTTTATATGAAGGTTTTTATAATACAAATTCTATATACGACTGAAATAAATCAGCCAAGCAGAAGACAGCACTATTAATGGACTTATTGAATTATTGATTCAAAATAGCTTTTATGGCCTTTAGTCCACAAAAATTGGCGTTTCGTCCGAGTGATCGCACATGGACTCATCAGTTGACTGTGAGGACCTTGTCAATACGCAATTTTTATTAAACTAGCCGACCCAGCTCTCGAAATTCGAGTGCCAATTTATTTATTATTTATAGATATTATTGGCAGTATTTTCAAGCAAATTTATTAAATTAAACTGTAGCAACAGTTTTCCTGAGCAGCAGTACATAACTGTTAGTTGTTTACTCCAATTAATGTAAAATACAAAACTGTTGCTACAGGCGCCTGCCTGGCGACTGAACATACCCTAAGCGGAGCAACGGAGTTGCGTGAGCGGGTGTGAGCCCCGAAAAGGGAGTTAAAATCCTGAAAACCCGCGAAGCGGGCCACCCAAGGTACTGTTGCTCAAGACAAAACATTTTATGTTTGGCCTTAAGTCACAAACAAATTTGGCCTTAAGTCACAAACAAATTTGGCCTTTTGTCACTTGGCCTTATGTCACGGCACCACACACCGCAAACAATAACCACACCAACGTGAACGATGGCTCTATAATCACAGGTACTTTGCTCGATCTGAAATAGTATATAGTTTGCTTCAGCTTTTTTAATATTTTACAAGCAAACTGCATGTGACCACAGAGCGCTCTGTGATAGCATACAGTTTGCTCTACAATACTTTCAAATTCGGTGAGCAGAAAATGGCTGAGCACAGACTAAAGAGATCTGTGCTGATATACAGTTTGGTAATACGCCACCCGGATGAAACGCCAATTTTTGTGGACTGGACTAAAGGCCAAAATAGCTATTTTGAATCAGGAAGAGATTTTAGCTCTCGGAATATTCCGAAAATGCCAGCAATTTTATGATAACTGTTCTGTTCATACGTTTACCTAAAGCAGTGAGTACGTTATCAATGGTGACAATAAACACCTGCATTTCATACCGTTGTCCAATTTGCGTGTAGTGCGGTGCGAAACATGATTTTTGGTATGACCAGCAGATAGAAAAATAAAATTTTAGTTGATCATTTTGGTACAAATATTTTCTTCTTAGTAATTGTAACTAAATCTAATATATAAATAATACTTTTTTATGGTCAGAAAACGTTGGTGCGCGGGGCCCCTAAATGCGCGGGGCCCGTAGCATTTGCTACTCTTGCTTCGTGGCTAATCCGGCACTGTATATCATCGGTAATGTCAACTTTGATCAAAATCTCCAATTCGATTTTGTTTCCAAATGCAGAACTGGCCCTATAGTACGTATCTATATCTCAAGTAAAACTAAATCAACTGGACGTTTAACAGTTCTTAATAATATCCGCCACACCTCCTGCAAAGAGTCATATACCTAGTTAGTCCTCCTATAGTTAAGTTTCATGTAACTTTGTATAATTTAATTCACTAAGTTCACTTTAAATTAAATAAATATTAAGGTAATATACGTTTTTAACGCACCCTTTGCCTTCCTACTACAAATAAAAAACTCAATTTAGTCAATAAAAGTGTTTTCATATACGGGTTTGTGATGTATACATAGGTCCATATAACTTACAAACATACATGTATAAAGTTGTATAGATTAAAAAAGAAATGTTTTCAACACACCTTGTATCGGACAACATTTAATTTTATTATTAAAACAATTCAATACTCATACATACGACATACCTCATATACATAACTACTGCAAAAGAACCCTTTTTTAAACATTTTAATTACCCAAAATAATCCGATCAAACTCCTCCAATAAAAAAAGGCTCTCATTCCCAAAGCAAAGAGAAAAACAATACGAACAATTCGGTGAGTTTTTACTTCAACCGGTAGGCGAAATTAAAAGTTAACTACCTACCCCTTTACTCGTTCGTATGTCAAGGACAAAAAGTGAGACCGATTCGACCACAACAAAAGCTTTCCCATGTATCATGCTGGCCAAATCCCAATCCTTTATAAATAACGCTTTGCAAACATGTGTGCATGGAGTAGTGTGGTCAAAACTTATCAGTTGACCACTTCACATCCAGGAGTAATCTATTCAAGTGAAAAACTGCAACCGCTGAAATAGAACTGTTTTCCCATTGCCAGCATCCAGGATTTATCTCTTGAAATTTCCGCTTCACACTAAGATACTGGATGGGGATGCTTGCAACTATGCACTTCTTTCTTTTTTTTTTGTACATATACTACGTAGTGCTTTTTTTGTGAGTTCAGAACCCAAGTAGTGGTCCAGTTCGAGAGCTTGAAGTTTGTCCACACCCTATTGGGAGTTCTTATTTAAACCAGCGACATTCAATATCCAGATCCACCCCCTCACAAAGCGAGAGTGTTTTTATGAAAACATAATAATGATCCTATTTGTCTTGTTAGAAAGGAATGTATTCACTACCCCCATAAATGTTATATAGGTATACGAGTATGTTTTTATTCTGTAGCATTGTAGTGCTGTAACTAAGGATAATTCTTCATATTTTTGATGAGCGCAAATAAAGTTCTCTCATAGTTGATAAATCTAGACTGCCGCTCGAGAGTCGAGATGAAGTAAAACTAAGTTTTAAAAAGAGAGAGAGAGAGAGAGTGTGGGTGGGTTGGGTTGGTGCTCGGTAGATGTAAAACAGATTTTGTTTATAGCTTGCTTGGAAAATCTGGAATGTTGTGTACCTCCATGCAGTCGGAAAACTTTCCTTCCAGATGAACTTATCTGAAAAATATTTCTTTGGTCAGATGAATAGTGATGCCACTATAATTATTTTGACAAAAATCCGTACCAAAAATAATAGAACTTGGTTTTTTGAATTGGAGAACGTGGATTCCGCCCTTTTGGTGGGTAAGTAAAGTGGCAGTCGTGAAAAACATGCTAAGTTGAGCTACATCGACGTGATGAATTGTTACAATTATTGTAACGATATTTAACGAAATTGTACCCTCGTGCAATACTTGCCACCTCTAGCCGAAGGAAATTACACTTTAGGTCAGTGGAGAGTTTTATTTTTTAATTTTACTTGGGTTAGATCTCAGTTTTTCAATGTTTTTGTCAATGAAATGTTTTCTGAAAACAGATTTCTCTTACGAAGAAAATTTTCACAATTTTTTATTATGAGAATTTTATAAGTTACAATTTTTGCTTTGCCATTTTCTCAAGTTGATAGTTTTTGAGAAATTTACAAAAAAAAGCTGAATTTGTCTCCTCTTAACGAAAAAATTCAACAATTCAGGTCCAAAACACATTTCACCCCATACTAACCTCATGAGACTGTTGCGGTAAATTTTACCACAACAAGTTTTAACTACCTATTCGTTTTTCCTGATTTTTCCATTATTAGCTGTCTTTCCGTTGCGGCTCCATAATACTTTTAGAGTTCAGTAGAAAGCAGGGTTTCTATCAACCACAGATCTGCTCTTAAAGATTCAGAAAATTGAGTGGAACAGTTGGTTTTAAAATTCACTAGTTTAGTAACTAGGAAGACGAGCAGTCTCATGTTGATGTGTCAGCGGATGAGCTGAAGAAGTAAGCAAGATGAAGAAACAACTCAACTATCAACAACTATTTACTCAATTTAATTTAACGTAACTTAATATTTTATTTTTAGCAAAGTGGGAAGTTAAGGGTTCATAATTCTTAAAATCTTATCTTTTTTGAACGTAAATACAAAAGGATTATCCGAACTGAAAGAAGAAAGAACTTGTTATAATATTTAGTCAAAGATATGCCTTATTTTGCAACAACTTACTGAATCCTTGCCTATAAAAATGGGTGTAAGCTTTCGCTAAGAGTCAACAATGGAGGTTTTTGAGGAGAGCACGTAGCTCTCCAGGAAGCCGTGACCTAGTGACTGATGATCTCGAAAACGATTGGCTGGTGGTATGAATGGGTAAAATATTAAAATGACCGAGCCCGATATTGTTTTTAGTTAGGAAAGTTCACTTTTTGAGAGAGCGAAAATTATAAGTCGTTGCATAGGTTTCTTAAAAATATAGGCTTTTATATACAAAATTTTTAAAACATTTTTAAGAAAAAATTTTGGTACGCCAATTTGAAGTTTTTATTATTGTTCGAATAAAACTTAAATTTACAAAACAAAAATACTGAGTGGTTCCTGAGATATTGAATTTTCCAAAAAAAATAGATTTTTTTTTTCAAAATTCAAAACCAATACTTTTCTTAAAGTTTTGAAATGCAATGTTTTTTAAACGTCTTAGAAGTTTCTCTATAAAAAATTTCATTATAATCAGTTGTGCTGATAATGAGAAATTCACAATTCAAAAAATCGTTCTATGGTAGGTACAATCAGTAACATCTTGTTTTCAAAGTTTTTCTTATTAAATTATTGATCGTAACAATTAATCCAAAGAAAAAAAATTTTAGTAAAATTCTCGGAACCGTTTTCGAGAAAATTACGATTTTTGAAAACCATTTTTAACATTTGTATGGGGGATACCGATATTTTTAGGTAAAAAATTTTTTTTTCTCATACAGTGTACGTGAACACGGACGAAACCAGAAGTGTTCAAGCTATAGGATTGTGCAAGTTACTGGATCAAGTTAAAAAAATTTTGTTTTTATTTAATAATGATTCATTTTAATGATTTTAAAACATAAATATTGATATTATTAACAAATAATTTTAATTCAAACGTTTTTCGATTCCTAAATACGCACGTGTTAAAACGAAATTCAGAAATTCACCGATTATGAAGAATAAAACCTTATACGGAAATACTAAGGAAATTTCCTGGGATTCCCCTTTACAAAAACCGTTTGTATTCTGTACCAACATCACAGGTACCTTGCATAAATTCAAAAATTTAAGAAATTCAATATTAAACTTTGTTCAAGTTACAGAGTTCGCATAAATTTTACTTGTTCAACTTATAGAATACTTAGGGGAAAAATTCAAGGTATTGAGTCTTAGAAATAGTCCGTTCAAGGTATAGAACGCGTAAAGGAAAAAAATATTTGTTCAAGTTATTGGAGTGTTCAAGTTATCGTATGTTCAAGTTAACGAGAGTCTACTGTATATTGTAGATTATATTAAGAAACTTTTATTTATCAAGTTTGAAAAAATTTGGGCATGGGGTTATCAAAAGATGGAGTTTCCAAAAAAAAATTTTGAATTTTTTTTAAATTCAAAAAATTAAAAATTGAAAATTTGAATATGTAATAATATTCAAACTCTGGAGGAGCTTTAGCATAAAAAAAATGATTTAAATCGGTTGTACTGTTTTCGAGAAAATCAAAAACAAAAAAAATGGTTCCAGGGAGGCTACTAAAAATAACCATTTTTTGGAAATTTTTTTCAACCAAACATAATGGTACCTGACATACGTTTTTTTCGAAACTTTATAAAATATTTTTAATCTCAAAAACTGTTAGTTAAAGCACGGTTATGCTTAAAAATTTTTTCCGGAAAATAGTTATTAATGGTCCCCCACTTGAATCATTTTTTTTTCATTTTGATTTCTCAAAAACGGTTCAACAGATTTTGATAATTTTTTTTATTCTAAAGCCCCTCAAAAGCTTGGATAGTACAGTATGTAATATTCAAGTTTTCAAAAAAAAAAGAAACTTAAAAAAAATTGTATTTTTTCTAAACATATACGAAGGACTCATTGTGGAGCTTGTGGAGCTAATTTGTTTTGATAATCTTACTGTCTGCTTGGTCATTTTGTTATAAAATTAATTTTTAACGAGTTATTAATTAAAAACCAAATCGGAACCTTCTATAATCATAAAAAGCTCTGCTATCATTAAAACTTGGGTTTTATAAAGAGGAGATGTACCGGAACACATTTCATACAAAATTATATGCATACATCGATACTTTTTTCAAAATATGTAATTTTAGCATGAGGTTAAATTTTAAATTTTTACTAATTTTTATGAAATGCTTAAGACAAAAAAAAAATAAAGGAGATACGAAAATATTTAAGACACAAAAATAAAAGTCTCCATCAAAATTCAGGCTTGCCGGAACCTGCCTGAAGTTTTGGAATTTTTTTTTTGTCAAATTGACCTAGACTACTTAGGAAAATGCAAAGATAACATCCAAATCCTTCAATTATACAGTTCTTTGACGATTACTGCAATCTGGAAAGTACGGAAATTCGTTCATAAAATATTTTCTTGACAGAAGAATTATGATAACTAGCCGACCCAGCTCTCGAAATTCGAGTGTCAATTTATTTATTTAATTCATTATCATTCAATAAAAGGCAGAATTCGTGATTTTTTTAAATTGTTGAATGCAATGAGAAGTACCTACTTAAGCACTCAATCCTGGAGTCCAAAGGAAAACAGTTAACTGTAAACAAAATTCCAAACCTATACACATTTCTGACACATTGCAGATTTTTGACACGTTGCAGATTGGTTGTTGATGTTGTAGGCCGCAAAAACAATTGTTGAGTTGAACTGATGTTATATGATGTATCAGAATCCGGTATGTTTTATGTGGATTTTTGGACGTTTCTTAATCCATCGACATCGTAGCCATCCTTTGATGGAATTTGACAGTTTATGGCTTGACGTTCAAAGAGTATTTCGTACAAAATGTTAGCCGAAACCCCAAAATTGCTCTTTTCCGGAGCAACAAATGAAATACTTTTTTTTGGATATTTATAGACGTTTTTTAATCCATCGAAATCTTAGCCATCCTTTGATGGAATTTGACAGTTTATGACTTGACAAAAAGATAATTCAGCTTTGACGTACAAAGTGTATTTCGTACAAAATGTCAGCCAAAAACTTTGTTGACACTTTTTAATCCATGTACAATTTATGGCTTACAATAATAGAATATTTTGTGAGAACTATCAAAGCCATAAGTCAATCTTATCATCGAAATCGAAATTAAAATCGAATAGGAACAGTATTGAATCATTTCAGTGAAATGAAAATGATCGAATGATCGGTTGGTTGAAATGATCGAATCATTTTCGTAATCGATTGTTGAACGATTCAATCATTTGAAATGAACGATTTACTCAGCTCTAATTCGAATTTGATATTTTGTTTGTTTGTTAACGCATTCTTGTCAAACCAGGGGGATATTTTATTTTCAGGGAAGATTTGAAAACAGTAACGCATAGCATAAAGCTAGAACTACATGCTCTCTTTTTCCAACTCATTTCAAATTTCTATCTTCCATCTCGAAAAACTTCACTTTTTGAAAACACTAAGGCTAGGCGCGCACATTCAATTTTTAGTTTCGCAACTGCTTGGTTCGAGCAACTAAGAAGTTTGTGTTTTGACACAAACTAAACGATTGACCAAAAAGAGTTCGCTATTTTGTGTAACATATAATTATATGCATCTGCGCGGACATTCAACCAAATAGTTCATTTGTTTTCTATAAGCAACGAAGCAGTTGTGCAACTAAAATTGAATGTGCGCGCCTAGCCTAGCACGGAAATTGTCCGATAGATGTAGTTAATACTCTAAGACTTAACTACATTCAATTTCAAAGAGAGAAAAGTGAACAAAATGTGCTGTATTTTTCCAAACAACAACAAAAGCAAAAGTTAAAATGGTTCTTACTTTTACTAAACTTAAACCACAGATAATTATATATATTAATATATGTGTCGCTCATTATAAAAGTGGTGTAAATCCATTTTTTAAAAAAATGGATTTCTTTGCTTAATGGTATTATATTTGTTAATATCTTTCTTTATAAAAGAGAATCTACTCCAAATACGAATTATATTTCCGATAGTTAATGTTTTTTGTTCTTAAAGTGATTTTATTATTTAACTATAAAAATTAAGTAAGTCACAAATCCGTTTAATAAAATAACTAATCAAATCTGTAAAGGTTATTATATGCTTACCAAATGGATTGAAGATAGAAACCTTCAAGATAGTTTGTCAGAAAATCAATTGATAAAAAGAAACAAAATTATACGCTTCTTTCTTGGATATAAAAGCAGCATTTGATAAGGTAAATAGATAGGCTTTTATGTACAAACTCTAAATGAAGGGAAATTTCCGAAAATTCATGATAATCCTTCAACATTTTGTGTCACCAAGTGCCTCTGTATGGGATGGATGAGTTTTTTCTGATGGTTTTGAAGCGGCTGCAAGCGTTCCCCAAGGTTGTATTTTAGGTCCATTTCTCTTTGTTCTTTGACAAACATGAAAAGGGTTTCGGTAAAGAGATGCGCTATCGTGTGATCTCTTCCATCGCGTGTCTGAGCAGATTGTGCGCAAAGCAGGCGTTAACACGCAGAGCACTATATTCAAAAAATCTGTCCAACTGTTGGGATATCCGAATGATATCAACATCATTGGCGGTTTTCAACGTTTTGAAATAGAGTCCTTCACGGCTGTTGAAGATCAGGTGCGACTTGTTGGTATTGAAATAAATGTGGACAACGGCAAGTATATGCTATCAACAAACAAGCATCTGTCCACCGATTAGGGCAAAACGTCACTTTTGATAATAATAAAGATACAAAAATTTTGAGGTAGTTAAGTGGATGTAATCGAGAAAGCTAAAACACGTCGACTACATTGGCTCGGCCGCATTGAGCGAATGGGTAACAATGCTCCAGCTAAGAGAGCCGTGTCTAAGGCAGAGACTTTTCATAGATACCTATAGAGCCTGTTAAGTAAATAAGTAAAGTCTCTTTGCCTTATTTATTTCAGGTGGAATACCTTTTGACTATATTAAAGTCTTGCTCTAAACTGACGACATAGTACCCATTACTGGTTAACAATTCTTTCTTTCTTTTACAATTACCCACAAATTTCTACCGCTTACGAACCCTCGTTAATAAAAACAAAACTTAGGTGATGATTTTTGAAGTAAGTCAAAGAAGAAGAAGAATGGAACTCGAAGAAAATTGGTCCCTCAATAATGTGTCTATTGAATGCCTCTTCTAATTCTGGATGACGTGACATGGGTTTCCATTGACTAGAAATGAGTTAAATTTTTGTCCTATATTACTATATTGCAAATTAATAATATATTATGAAACCCTCGATTTTGAGTCGCTATTCCATGAGATCTCTCACAACTTTGTCGTAAAATAGATGTATGTATGTTTAATTGATGGCAAACGTATCTATTTGGCATCCCTATTCCTACAGCATCAAAATTCACATCCCCTATAAGGCAAATGAATCATTTAGGGAGTTATAAATCACTCTTTATCTCAAGCCAAAATGAACACGGTCGCTAAGCAACACACACAATAGGTACACAATCCCACACCCACAAATACCAAATACACATTTCCTGTGTTCATTCTTAACGGGCGCCCAACATTTAACATTAAAACTTTTAAGGGTTGATGCCTGGAAAAAGCACACACACATACACTCTAATTCATTGGAATTTACTCAATGAATGGAATCACCACGACAACATGACCGAAAAGTAGCGGTCTGACTGCGCGAATAAAAAAGAAATAAATAAATTCCGCCACTATCATTTTCCACAAACGGCACTTTAATAGTAACTCTCCCACACACACACCACCATGAAAACAAGTGTATCCGAAAGAGATTCTTTTCTGCGATGCCGATAACGCCGTGCCGTAATGCCGATCCGAAAACAAACCATCATAACATTCCATCCAATATATCTGGTGTAGTTAGTTCAGGCGTAGTATCCAAAAGATACATTTCAAACTGTTCGAGTGATTCAAACTGAAAAAAAGCGCACAATCAACACACATCGTAACAAATAAATTGCAGCAGATACATTCCGCGAGAGAAGGGTGCAAATTTGTCGTTGTTGTACTCTCATGTCTCGTCGTCGTCATATTCCTCTAGGACGCTTTTACACATCGAAGTTCGGATCTGAATGTGAAGCACAGCTAGCAGCAAGCCGTCACCGAACGCTATTCCTCGGGCGAGTGTTGTCGCAGAAGGTTCGTCGCCAGACAGTGAAATCTATCTAAACCGAGTTCTTAAAGATACAATTAGTGTTGGGTGCTCTTTAAACAAAACATAAATTGCTAAAATATCTAAAACAGAAATTAAAAGATCTGAATACTAAGAGTGCAACGCATTAAAGCTTCAGCTCTCCTTACTACCCCCCGCCACATAGTTCGGTCGGTTTTTGCGTTCTTTATTTGGGGGTTGGAAAAAAAAACAGGAAAACCGAATAGAAAGACGAAGTAGAATTTCTGAACCGAATTTTCGGTAAACTCCGTCGCAGGCATCCTTTATTCCTGTGTGTGTATTTTCGTGTCTGTGTTTTATTTTTAGTAGCGTACCCAAACCCTGAACGTTTCTGATATGATATGATTACAATGAATGTGATGAAAATTTGTGTTGTCTCGCAGTCGTGAGCTCAATTTAAAAAAAATATGATTGTGACAAAGAAAAAATCATTAAGAATTTAAATTAAATAAATTTATTACAACAACCACCAAGGTGTTCAATTTTGCTTAAGAAAGAAAAAACTAAATCAATTTGCAATCATGGATAGCTCCCCGGATCTTTCATTAAAGCTCCGTCGTGGCTCTAGTGATTCTCGCGATTCATTTTACATGGATTTCGCCCAAGGAATTGACTCTGATATTGAGGAAGTGGATACGACCGTAATTGCACGGCCTCCGGCTCCTCCGCCACCACCTCCTCAGACCCTACCCACTGCTCCTCAACCACCGCCTCCACAATCCATGGAACAACAAATAGTTTCTAGTACTCCAGCTGCGATTACAAATTTTTCGGGATCTTCGTATCCACTACCAACACTTCCCGAAGTCCCGTCACCGCTCTATAGGCCTGGACCGTCCGATGCGGACCTGCAAACTGATACCGAAGGCGATGACGAGGACGAGGATGATGACGACGACGGAGATCGAGCAGTAATGCCACCACCGTTGCCCCCACTTCCTCCCAATATGCACTATGTCCTCGATTCAGAGGAGACTACGCCTTCTTCATCATCCCCCTCTCCACCACCAACTCCACCACCATGTGCACCACTATCTATAGTTCCTCCAGCACCACCTCCATTGCCTCCGTTGCCAATGTCGCCTGCAGGTTCTCCGCCACCAATGTCACCAATGGTGCATGAGGAGCAACCACATCCACCAGGTGGCAGTAGCAGTGGTAATGGACCAACAACAACAACACCACCACCAGCATTCAATGATGTAGACGAGCCCAAAGTTGATGCTCCCGAATTAGATGAGACAGATGCCGATGAAGAAGAAGAAGCGGAAGCAGACGATGAAGCTGATGAAGTAGATGATGACGACGGCGCTGCTGATGTGGAGCAACAGAGTGGTGCTGCTGCCATGAATGGACACCAAGAGTATCCTCTTCAGCCAGAAGAAACACAAAGCATCGGTGGCGGCAACAATGACGATTCGTCTACAACAATTACCACACCAGCGAGTAATGGATTCTCGACTTCGTTGCCCCTTACTCCGGCCGCTAGCAGTAACATGACCATGGCTACGGACTTAACAGGAATTGAATCGGAACCAGTGATTATTGTACCAACACACCCGCACCGAACCATGCCAATACCAGTTCCAGGACCGACTGTCCCAAAATCAGCCGCTCCGCACATCATTCAACCCAAGTCGTTGTCACTACGGGAAAGGTAAGTTCATGACTCTTGAGATTTAAGACCTTACAAAAGGCCTCCTCCAAACAAAAGTTCTTATTTATTTACAATTAACAAAGAAAGTTCATTGAACTCATAGACCACGACTCTCCGCTAATTGGTGCACATGAAATATTTAACTTTCCACCAGGAAAAAACATAAAAGCTATAGGGGATGGTAAATAAGGAAGTACCATTAGTTTCTATTCTCAAAACTCACATCCAATCATCAAATATTAATGTGACGGTACTAACCTAGTATTCTGGAGTAGGTTCATTTGAATATCATTGCTGTATGCCGCCGCCGCACCACCGTGCCGCACTGGGTTACCTTCCACAATAGCCATCATAACGACCCAGCCCATCAGCCATTGTTAGAAATGGGTAAATGTGGTTATGACGATGGGTCTATTTGGAAAGAACTGACCTAAATTGTGCAACAAACGTTGAATGCACTCTGAAAAGAAAGAACTTTCAAGTTGATAGCTGCCGCGGGGCTTGCAAGAAATTAATATCCTTTGTGTTTGGGAGTGTACGTACATATTGAATATGAAAAGTTTTCTCTAGGAGTAAAAAGTTTCTCGAGGCTTGCGGTTTTAATAGTCTGATATATGTACATATGTACATGTATAACTATCAGAAATCTGCATATTTTTCTTCGATTTAGACATGGCTCAGGTTGTGCTCCTAGACAACAAAATAAAGCAGTCTTTGGGGGCTTGTTGAACAAAACTTGTTTCTTTTAATAAAATAAAAATTTCTTTTTCGAAACAGGTTTTGGTTTTGAAGTTTGATTTCCGGTTCGAACTAAGAAGTGTTAAATTTCCTTACTCAGATTGTAGAATTGTTCTTTGTTAGAGATCAACTGAATTCAAGTTTTTTAGTTACTTTTTGAGACAGATACAAAAATGTTTTTCAGATGTGTACTCCTTCTTGCGGGGAAGTGACAAATCCTCCGAGAGTATCTCCTGCACCTCGGTAGGTTTCCCCATTCCTACAAGCATGCACACTTTGAATACGTGGCTGTTTTATCTTCATATGAAACTTTGAAATTTTCAAATGTCAGAAAGGATCTGTATTTTTTGTATTTCTAAGAACTGTCATTTTTTAGGTGTGTTCATAAAACAAAAATTATCTTTGCACGATACTAGCAAAAAAATATTAAAAATGGATAAAAAGTAGGTAAATCGCTTTAAAATTAGCAAACTGCTAAAACCGTGAAGTTTAAGTCTGCAAAAGGCTGAGTTTTTGTGCACGACCATTGATCGATTGACTCGGGTTATCCAACACACTTTCACGGACAGTGGTGATGTTTTCAGCCGATCGGCGTTTCTTTAGGCGTTTTTCTTTTTCGTTTCAGAACAAAACAAATTGTCAAAAAACAAATTGGTTTTCTTTTTCAGTTCAGAGTGTTCAGAGATTCGAAAATGTGTTTCTTTTTTCGTTCTGAGCATGTTCTGAGCGTGTTCAGAGTGCGCTCTACGAGCTCAGAATAAAATAACAGCAGACAGAGTAAAATGCTTGACACAAGCATTTGACAGATGGAAATTAAAAAAAAATGGCGACAGTTAAGTATTCAGGTAGGTTTCAAAAAAATACTCAGAGCGCTCAGTGCATGCTTGGTTCAGAGGATCTTTGGAACATGACTGTTCGGAGCTCTATAATGAACTAAAAAATAAAAACGCCTTTTGACACGCGGATATTTGCGCTTACTGAACTAGTTGTTTCGAATTTGTTTCGCGTCAGCTGTAAAATATGCGCAACGTTTGCACTAACCAACACTCATTTTGATAACAAATTCACATCATTTTGCTGCACAATACTGTTAGAACTAGAGCGTTAGGAGGAACAGTTGTCAAAAAGTGACGTACATACATGATATTTTTTTCGTAAACACAATGTTGCTACTTCTAACATTTTATTTTAAAATTAATTTTTTTGATCAGCTGATTGAAATCTTTTGCGAATTTATCAAACAAAGTGATTATTATGAAGAATTGAAGAGCCCTTGAAACTCACTTTAACTATATCGAGTAATTTGACAAATTGAATTTTGAAACGTCAAAAGTACCACGACTGAAACTCCCTCTGCAGCTGCGTTGCCTTGTGTTCGTAATCTCGCATTTGTTTAATCTATTCCAACTGCAGCTCTTATTGTAGCTCCCTCTTCATTTTGTTCAGCAAATAATTCGTGTCAATTGGCATTATTGACTGAATGCCTAAAACAAACATGGCTACCACATACTGTCAAAACCAACCCGTCCATTTTCGGAAATACTTTTGACAAGCACACACAATTATAATAAATAGAGAAATCGAGAATTTAAGAAATTCAATGTTTTCGTGATACCCGTCTTGTTGTGTAAAATTATATCAGTTCACCCTCGAGGCTAGTTCGTCGTTTAGTGATACAACACGAACACAAACTTTGAAAACCAATGACACCTTTCTCTGCCTTTCGAAATCCTCTATTATGCTCATGATATGTTTAACATTAAAAGGGGCTTAATAAGCCCTTGATTGGTGTGAATTATAAGGAAATGTAAAAGAACGCCGTCATTTTTTTTAAACCTGAAACATTAGTTAGTTCCATATTCAAGGTTAAGATTTAAATAAATATCAGGCTTCACTTACGTATGTATAAAAATTTATGAGGGTGAACAAAAATTTCATATTAGATGGGTGATTACGTGTACCGTCAATTTAATTTTTCTTGAATGCTTTCATATGCGACTTTGAAGTCGATGAAAATATTGTGTGTCCTTACCTGAAATTCATCGATCTGTTAGGCTGGTAGCCACACTGATACTCGAACTTGACCAATATAGTGTTCTAGAACGGCTTATCTGACTTTTACCAAGAATAGGCCTAGATAGTTCTGCAGGACATAGGATCACTTTTTTTTTTCTTGTAGGTGGAGCATGTAAGCCAGCTTCTAGATGCTTGTCTATTTTTTTAAAACTCAAATTGATGTTTCGACCGTGTATATTCTTCGATCTAGTTGGGCTGGAAGGCTGCGTTCGTTCTCTTATGCGCAGAGTCTTCTTCTTCTCTCTTGTCTTTGCTCATACTCTTCACTCATTGGATGTACATACAAAATCTTCTATTACTTTTAAGTTGAACGCATTCATCATCATACTACCGGTTCCATGGAGTAGTTTCGTGGTACTAAACTGAGACTACTGATCGTTGGCGTCTTTGGTAGTAGAATTCACAGAGAAAAGCCTCTCTATCATGTACCCTTTAGCAATTCCAGGTATATTAAGGAATCCAACATCCAATTTCTTTTTCTGTGCGGTTACCAACATTGCGCCCAGGAGGTCATAAGAACCTCCCAGGTAAATTCTTCAGCTTTTTGGGAAGGGGCGTTTGTGCATATTAGTCGGTCTTATGTATTGTAAAGTGGATCTGAGGCGAACACTAATTAACTAAAATTTAATAAATTTTATTCGTAGCCAATTATCCATGACGAATCCAGATTCTAACATGTGCAATCATTATTCCTGATTCTATAAATCTTATCTTCTGTATTGCGGATTATTTCATGAGAATACAGAATATCTATACCCGAGGTACGAGTATAAAGTGTTTCTCACATTCCAAGTATGTACATACATACTCTCAGGTATCCTTTGACGTTTAGGGTCTCTTTCGATTTGAAGGCAATCATTATCCAAGGTTCCTTGTGTCTCTAATAACAAAAAGTTGTGAGTAGGGAAGTTAACAAAACGAAACAGTATCCGGACTCTGGGTAAAGGGTGATTCTTTTACCTTAGGACAGCAGGCAGTATAATTCGAAGCCAGTAAGCCGCTACAGACGTTGGTCCATAAAGGGTTCATTCTCCAACATCTTTTTTCCACCAACCTGGCTAGTGCTGAAAATTTTTACTGACCTCAGCTGTAAGAATTTGTATTAGCGTACTTATACTTCATCAAGCAGTTTGACTAACTGGAACTGGTGCTACGAAAGATGATTCATTCTAGACAATTGTTCTTCTACCATATATTCAAGAGCGCCTTGGTGGGAACACATTTTCGTTGCAGGCATTAACAATTACATTTTTTTCCACTTTGATCTACCGACCCTGTGACCCCTTCTGCATAAATGAGTTCCACCATCACGATCTAGTTTTTAGAGTAGATATCATCCCATGGAAGTAAAAAAAAGACATATTGGGGCCTATCGTCAATAAAATTTCCCTGGGAATTGTTCCCAACATTCAAAATTGTCATCTCGATAATGTCGAAAGTTTCCCTTGGAATTTATTGATATTGGGAATTAAGTTTCATAGTGACTTTGGTTCTCATTTAAAAAGGCCAGTCGTCAGCTTACAATGAACAGTGCAGAAGTATTGAGCTTTCCAATTTTCGAAGATGGGGAAAATTCCGAGGAAAATTTTGTTCAAGATAGCCCCCATTATGTATATTTATTTTATATTTTTTATAATAAATGAATTAATCTTATACAAATTTTGATTAATTGAAAATTAATAAAAGGGGTTGATAAAAAATGTTATGATTTAAAAAATCAACAAACAACACAATTAATAAATGTATATCAATGGAGGCAAATATTTCCTCTGGAATTCTGTTTCTGCTAAGTCAGTAGATATCGATGTTGTTTTTGGTTTTCCAACCTCGCATGCACTATTAGGATTCCATTCAAAAGATTGCTTAGCTCTGGGTTTCTCACAGTGTTACTCTATCTCTCCTCTAAACTCAACAAACTCATTCAACAGAAGTGACGCTATAATTCGTTTTAAGAATTGATTTCAAAATCTTCGATATTTATTTTGAAAAAACATACTACTACTAATAAATCTATAATTCTTCTAATTTCATATAGATGTTAAAAATTGCTTTCACTCATACACAAGGCAGAAAATAATTAATTGAATAAAATAAATTCTTAATATAAATAAAAATAATTTCTTCTAACTTCATTATTAAAATTTTGAAAAAAAAACCTGAAAAGAAGATTGTGTTAAAGCCCATTTCTCGAAATCTTCCAAGTTTTCGATATGGTCTGTAGCTATGACTTCTATTCCAAGTTAAGGAATGTATGGAATTTTATTATTATACGACAAGAAAGTTTTTTTTGTCGGGTGGATTCATTGGAATCATATGCATTTACAACCTCAGAGCTCTTTGGAACTTTACAAAAAAAAATTTAATTACTTTATAATCCAAATCAAAGAGTTCATAATTTTTGTTTGCAGAATTGATAAACAATCATTTTATTCCCTTCATGATTCCAACTTTGCATCAATTCATTTGCAAAATTTTAAACAAATACTAACCGAGCCGAAATTTTATGATAAGTGACAAAGTGATGTGAATTTTTAAGTCTAATTTGAAAGAAAAGTACGTATACGCCCAAGTGTACCATTGCTTCACAAAGTCTAATAATGTTTTTCTACCATTTTAATATTGATAAGCAATGTTTTAAGCTGAACACAATGGAGTGCTTTAACTGAAGGTTACTTCAAGCTACCTGAATTGAGTGGTTTGACTAGTTCGATTATGAAACGTCAAAAGTGTTGCACGTTAATGTTTAAGGTTGGCCAAATCTTACAGCTACGAATACAGCTACGTCTGCGTTGTGTTTTGTTCGCAGTATTGAATTTGTGTGTTTTCAATATTTTGACATCTATTTCAGTTGCATTTCTAATTGAAGCTCCTTGTGATAAAGCACTGGTTATGGTCATAAGTTAGTTCGGTAATCAAAATGAGGTGGTACCTACTTTTCATAAAATTAGCATGGTCATCCATTTGTGTTATAAGAAATTAAAATAAGCTAAAACGCTTACTTACAATAAATAGTGGACAAGAAAAAATCGCGGGCACGTTGAATTTAGCAAAATAATCGTGAGTTCAAGCTTAATCTGGCCAAATTACCTAGGCAACAAGTTAAAATCATATTCATTTTTCGGAAATTGTTATTATTATTAAAGTCGATAGATAGAAATTTTAAATTTTTCAAATCCGAAATTATAGACAGTATATTATTTTTTAAAAACTGTTCGACGGAATTAAAAAAAAAGACAACAAATTTCTTTTAGTAACAACTATCTAATTGTTAAACAAAATTCACAATAACGGGTTTCTTGTTTTAGATATTCTTAAAAATGTAAATGAATTTGATAAATTTTTCTATGCGAATGCTCCTTAGGAGTTAAAATAGTATAGTGTATTTAAATTTTTATAATTTTTTCGCTGTATTAAAAAAAATATAACAAAATTTTTAGAAAAATTTATATTTTGATAACTACATACTCAATTTCTTGGAAACTTGAAAAGTAAAAGTTTTTTAATACTATCTGAAATGTTAACATAAAATTGTTATTTTACCACCAAACAAATGTCAAAAAGAATTGGTTTTGAAAATAGTATTTTTCTCGAAAACAGTACCTAGAATTATGTATCTTTTGCAAAATCAAATAACTTTTAAGTAATCGTTGTAGAAGTTTCTTTAAAAAAAAAAGTTTTTATATACAAATTTAAAAAAATATTAAGAACAAAATTTGACTTTAATTATGAATGTTAGAGATAAATGTTCATAACCAAAAAATTGATTTTTAAATTCTTTATGTAGTAAGAAATTAAAACAGAATCTCATGTGATTACTTGAGTAAATATGAATTTATGCAAGAACCAAAATTGACCCCTTTTTTAGTATATCGAATTTTCACACAAAAATTTATTTTTTTAAAATTTGGAGATGCAATATTTTTTAAAATTTTTAGAAGCTGCTTTATAAAAATTTTCATTGAAATCCGTTAAGCCGATAATGAGAAATTCAAAATTCGAAAAAATAGTGGTACAGTCAGGAATACTTATTCTTAATTTCAAACTTTTAAATAAATAGCATACAAAATCAAATTTTTGTGTTATTAGATTTAAATCCATGCATTTTTTTTTATGTTTAGTTCTTTTTTTCAATTTGAGAACAATAATCTCTAACACCCATATTAATAAAGATGGTTTAGTGGAGGTTTATCGTTAAGTCCTGGACTAAGTGCGAAATTTCATTAATAAAACAAATTTTCTGTGAAGTGACGTTTACTAACTATGATTAAGTTAAACCACCGAAGTAGGTGGTTGAACCGTTTGGATTTGCTGGATAATCCTAATTTTTCTATAGACCAAAAATCTATAAACCCCGATATGATCCGATAAAAGAGCTAAGCGAAGAGGAATTCCGAAAGAAATATAGGTTTTCCAAGAAAAACATGGAAAAACTTATAGCTATCGTTGAAGCAGACCTAAATGCGGACAGAAGAGGTGGACATATTCCTGTGGACTTACAAGTAATGGCTTCCATTAGATACTGGGGCCATAATGAGGTTTAATCATTGACTGGATGTATATAAACATAATCTTAACATTACTCATTTAAAAAAAGTTCAAGACGATTGTGCTGATATCCACGGCTTTAGTCTGCCTACATTGAGCATCATGTCTTCACGAGTTGCCAAAGCATTTGCTTTGCAAGCAAGGCAGTTTATTAAAATGCCCCAAACAGCTTCCGAGCAAATAAAAACAATGGAAGAATTTAAGTTCATACGTGGATTTCCACAAGTCATTGGTGCAATTAAGCAATATCCACAATCAGACACAAGCAATTGACAATCAATTAAGGTAGCCACAGAATATAAAAAGAGATTGCTTACTTTTGTAGAAGATTTTCTTAAAAGGATTTTTGATAAACGTCATTTTACTATTCCGGGAACATTTTGGTTTTATTAATGTAAATATTTAAGCCAGGACTAAACTCCTAATCTATGGTTTAGTAAGACAGTGGACTATAGAAGGAATAAGAGTTTTTTATTAATATGGGTGTAACAGACTAATATGTATGTATGTATAAGTAGGAACAAAGAGACATTGTTGGTGGGTATTTACTTTAAATACATTTACTTTAAATACATTTACTTTAAAATTAACATTTTAAAAATTAATAAGAAAAACAATAAATAAATTAATAAAACAAAACAATAAATATAATAATTTAAATTTGTTCGAGAATAATAGATTAAAAAGTAATTTTTGTACAATTCATGTTTTAATAGAGCTTACTGTATTAGTTTTTCTGACGGAACTCTACATTTTTATTTAAAAAAAAGCATACCTTCCAGAATTTTGTTGAAAATTCTCTATTCTTTTTATTGAAGTAAAATAGTATGGATTCCAAACTGTACATCAACTTTACAGAACGGATAGTACCAATTGATTTAATATTGCTATTAGCGTATCTGAATTGTAAAACTATCTTGTATTTCTTTTAAGAAACCCTAACATCTACGAGTAAATGTAATGTTGAGTGTTATCTACAACAGGAGACTTAGACTTTTCTATACAAATATGAAATTGTACACACTTAGCGAATATTTTTGCAATAACAGACAGTAAATATTATAAAAGCCGTTAAACCATGCTCGGCTGTAATCAGACACAGGGCTTGAAGTCAAAATGTGAAGTTCGAATTCTTGTATATCATGCGTTTTCAATAGTCGACAAATTTTTGCGAAATCATCCAGGAAGGATTGTGTAAAAGTCTGTACTGTGAACGCCTATTGTAATTTTAATTTAATCTTCAGAGGTCATATGTTGCATTGGCTCAACTTAAAAAATTCACCAATGTAAGTCTTAGTGGATATAATAGATACCTAATAGATACCTACGAACTAATAACATAATATACATATCATAATATTTATGAATAATCCATTTTATGCTAAGAAAAAGTCCCTACTAACAAGATTTATAATTTTAAATATTGCCTTTTGATTAACATACCATACTTCGTCGTACTGAAAATGCTATTCATATTAGATACATAATTCACTTTGCGTATGTAAATACAAACATTTAAAAAAATACACCATCCTGAACATATTGAAACAAACTTTTGTAAATATTCCGTCATTTTCAGTTTATTTTTCATGTTTTTTTTTTTTTTGCTGCCTTGTTGCCAAGGAATTTTTGATGAGAATACATAATTACTTTTCCGAAACGTTATAACTTCTGCACTTGACGCGGAGTTTGCAAAAGGATAAACTTCTTCTCACTTGGGTGTGAAGGGGTAATTTTCTTTTCCTTTTCTGAAACAATTTGTAAGGTAAGACACAAGCAACATACATTCGTCTACAAGCATAGTAGGCCAATTTATCTTCCTTCTCAAAAAAAAAAAAAATGTAAGCAACTTCCCAGAAATCCATTTAAAGAATGAAATAAAAAATTTTTTCACTCTAAACAAAATATTTAAGCTCATTTCATATATATAAGCCAGTTTCAAATTGAGGCTCTTAAAATTTATATGTACCTCCATCAATTTTCTGCTAAGAAAATCTCTTTGCCTTACATTTAAATTGAAAACTTAAAACTTTACAGATCATGACACTTCTAATGAATACTTGACATAATTTAATTTTAAGTTGTCTTGCCTTCAAATTCTTTGACCCTTAGTCATAAAATCTTTACCTAATGTTTGAATTTTTCATGATAAAAATCTGATGACAACAAAATCTCCCGCCAAATGAACAAAAATCACTGAAAAAAACCCAAAGAAAAAATTAAATATCCGCCGACAACGAGGACAGAAAAAAGAAACGAATTTGTAAATAATTTATGCGCCCTCACTCCACCAAAAATAATGACTACGTCTCTGTGTTCCTCCGTTTTATGGAGATGTAGCTAGCTAGTTGGTACATTATACATAAGGGAAATTTATTTCAGTGGTGACACTAATGTAGATCCCCATAAAACGCTCACATATACTCGTACACCAGTCTAGCAGAGAAAGTTCCTTCCTTTTACTATGGGAAAGGAGCGGATTTACTAATTTCATCGCCTCTAACGATTTGAATTTTTTTACGATTTAACGATTTGTAACATATATTTAAAATTTGTGTTAACTTATAACTATAAAATACAATGAAAAAAATTAGTAAATCTTATGGCACATAGGGGGCCTATCCTTACATATACATTGGCTAAATTTAAACTTGAAATTAAAAGTCGGTTGACTTTGATGTTCTCGGAGTGTTCCGTCCCGGTTTTCCAATGGTGGTTTAAATATGGCTTGGTAGAAAGGGTTAGCATTTAGCCGTGGCGGCGTTAGTAGGCTGATCCTTTGTCAGCTTAGAAGAAAACGGATGCTTCGTCGTAATCTGTGAAAATATTGTCGTCCAGGGTTTCCATCACTCTGAGGTACCTCGTCTCGGGATATCGTTGCTTGGTGGATATCGTTGCTTGGTGGCCATCCTTCTCATTATCTGATTAGGATGATCGACGGTGTTCTGCACTAGCTTCTTTGCCGAATTTAGTAGGTAATTATCCAGCGGTATTATCCTTGCTTCTCTGTAGAGATCCTGTAAGGTTTTGCTGGCTGCCGATGGAAGTAGAGTCTGGTGCAGATTCTTAGAATCTTTCTCTCGAAGATTTGGAATTCCTTTGTCTTTGACTTTGAGATCGTAAACCAGACCGAAAGCAATAGCTTATAACTGGCAGCAGGACTTGCTTGTAAATAAGTAGTATCGTAGCTTAGTCCTGATCTTCTCTTCATCAAGGGGTGTGGTCGGTGGAATGGCCAATTCGCTTTTCCGGGCAAGCGACTAGAAGTGGTATTGAGGTTGCACACGTAAGCGAGTCATCAGCCAACAGCAGGTTTTCACAGATAGGTTGGTCTGATATCATCAGGTTGTAGAGGAAGTTTTTAACCTTGTGCCACTCCGGCTTTGATGTTCTTCATAGTTGATGAGCAGTTTAACAATTGCACATATTTTTTATTAATGACCGGGGTTATACTATGACTGTTGAAGGCTATAGTGGTGTCATACTTCAGAAGCGTTTGTAGTGTTGAGTAGTTCTCCCTAAAGCCAAACTACATGTCAAGCATTAAGTTGTTCTCTCTGCAAAACTTCTTAAGTTTCATTAGTATCAGTTCTTCCCAGAGCTACAGCTTGGGCTGTAGTTAGTGATCATGTTCCTGAGATTTTCAGGAGCTCCACCCACGATCTTCGCAGTTTTCTATTTTAAGTTAATAGAGTAGTTGTTGTTGACACAGTTCGTTATGATGATGGTTAAAAGGATCAAAACTGTCTCTGGCATCTTTTTTGGATAAAGTTGAATATTCCATCTGGCCCGATTGACTTCTTTAGCCTGCTGCTGATGCCTTAACTTAACTCCAAATCCTAAAAACCACTCTAATAAATTAATCACATTTGCGTATCGTATCTACTTATCTTTAGTGCTATAGCAAACAATAAACATACTTTAAAACTTGTAGGCTTTAAGAGCTTAATAGAATTTAAGTATAGTAAGACCATACTATTCCACGAACTAAGGCCCCCTCCAAAGCCAACCCGATAAAGACTGCTTATGTTTCGGTAACTCCGCTCTTGCAGAAGGCAATACATTATTTTCGTCTGGTACTGTGTCCCAAATATAACCTCGAGCTATGATACAGTGGGCTTCCAGTTATGATGATGGCTTTGGTGTACCAACCAACACATTTCAGCTGTTTCCACTTTATTGTTATAACAGCCAAAACACCCTCTTTCATTCGCATTTGGAACATTTGTCTAGTTCAGCTTCAATCAGGTGCCTGTGCCATGCCATCAGCTGATATCAGTCGTCACGCAAATGATCGGATACAGAATATAGAATTTCTCCATAAATAGAGCTCCATCACTGCTTATTAACAGAATATCCTAGGGACAAATGAAGAGAAGCGAGTGTTGTTTATGACATTCGTTAGTTAGTTAGGTATTGGATTTGCTGGCAAATAGGAAGGAAAACGGATTAAAGGTGTATGATGGAAACGTATTCAGTTGTTTTACACAAAACCCCTTGACTTTCGCTTTCGCGTTTTATTACCAACAATCAGGCATCAAGCTGTATCAAGGCATGTATACATAGATAGACATGTTTTCAAGGAACCAGGAATGAATACAAAATAAGGGTGCTGTATTTATGGGGTGGATGAAAAAAAAGAAGCAAAATAACTACCACCTTTTCCACCTGGAAGGAAACACTGAACGCTGCTCTTTATTCAAGCTGAGGTGTCGGATGCACTGTGATTGTCTTTGTTTACTTCCACAATGACGATGATGGCGGAATGTTTATAAGGACGACGACGACATTCAATATATGTAGGCGTCAGGCAGGCGGCA
Organism: Philhelius festivus; assembly: GCA_963931855.1. Taxonomy (NCBI): domain Eukaryota; kingdom Metazoa; phylum Arthropoda; class Insecta; order Diptera; family Syrphidae; genus Philhelius; species Philhelius festivus. The sequence continues at coordinate 79,781,223 of OZ007556.1, read as the reverse complement.
GGTTGGTATTTCCATCATGATAATGGCTTGAACAGGATTATTTGTTTTTATTTCACTTTTCCACGTCTGTCCGTCTGTCCTTGGTGTAAAGGTCATGAAGTATAGCAATGAAGTTTGCATTTTTTTATTTTTTTCACATTCCTGCTTTTAATGAGATTAGGCGTATAGTCGAGTCAGTTAATTGAGAGGGAAACAGGCGCGTGGGAGTAAATGGTAAACAAGAGCGTAAATAGATTAAATCCTATAGGTGTAGCATTTTGTGAAGCTCAATGGTATATAAAACGATTGAACTATACGCGGATGTATAACTCTTTATATAGATGCTTGACATTCAAAGCAGAAACTTTAGATACCTAACGAAATATCCAGATCAAAATTTAAAATCCTGGATGAAAATTTTCAAGACATAAGCTTATAAGAGCAAATTTTTCAGTCTTTAATTAAATGTGTAGTTATTTAACTGTGAAATATTATTAGTTATTTAAAATTCGATTAGACTGTCAACGTTATTGGTCAATCACCCATGTTCCGAAATTCGATCGAAAGTGAATTGAAATCACTTTTGAATTTCACGTGAAATGAAATTAGATGTTCTAGATTTCGACCTATTTCGAAAACTTCGAAATTTCTTCGAACTGTCAGAACTGAAGGATCATCCAGTGCTTTAAACATGGATGCAATATTATTAGCAATTTTAATGGAAGAAGGAAGCAGAATTCAAAAGAAAAAATAAGAAGACACATTTTGCGAGACAAATCAAATTTTTTAGATTTACCTGACACAATGTGTGCAACAAGTGGATCAAACTACAGATGAATAAATAAATACTAAAAATGACAAAAATAAATATTTTTCTCTTACATTTAGCTGGAAGACGAAGAAATATACACAAACTAACTGCACTTTCACTAATTTCACTGACAATTCACAAACAAAATAAAAATGATTTGAATCCGTTCAGAAATCAGAATGAACCGAAATGCAGAACATCAATTTTCATTTTCGAAATTCCAATTCACAATTACGAATTGTGGAATATCCAAATTCACTTTCGCCAAGTGAATTCACAATAAGTGAACATGGGCGAATGTGTTAAAACCTTAAATTCACCAAAAATATTGCAATATACATACATTGAACGTAGATTGTGTCTAAGTTGACAATAAATCCAGCCAATCGGATGTTGTCCCGAAATGCATTTGCATTGATCTAATGTCTTTGTTAATGCCATTTATACACTTTGGTGTGCAAGCTTTGTAACGTAGAAAGCGACTTAACACTTTGAATCGTGTTTATTTTGTACAGACTTTAATTTTTGCTCAAAAAAAATTTGATTTTATTCAAACCTAAAATAATAAACTACGTACAATCATAAAATTAAAAACATACTATCAAAAAAATCGTATGGAAACAATTTGAGGAATTCCATTTTTGAGTGTTTTGACGTTTCTGTAATATTCTTCTTATTTCTGGTCATCTTAACGATAACAGCGCCAATGTTCATATTTGCTATCAACTTTAAGTGAGCTTACATGCGTCTTTATAAGAACCTGTTTAGATTGTGACTTTTCATTACGCTATCCATGACGATATGTTTGTCAAAGAGATCCGTGAGGAGCTCTGTACACTATTGAAACAGGGTCTAACGTCAATATTATTCATTCGATTCATCCAGATTAAAACCGAAATCGTGATGTTAATTACAAAAATTCAATATACAAAAATACATCCGGGCTTATAAGTCTTACTCTGGATGTATCCAGTGAATATTATGGCGGTAAGTGTCTGTTTTCATATTCATTTTACTAAAAAGCTCTTACAGTGCTCGGTAGCCAAAAGCTACTGATGTGTCAGTTTCTATAAATATTGTTCAATTTATGAAGAATAAAATGCACGACTGGGTCGCACTAACTTGCTCCTATGTAATAGACTAGGAATTTTAAAAACGAATATTGTTATAGAAAACTATTCATAAGGATAAAATTAATTTTTTAAATTCTTTTAGTAGTAAGAGACAAAAACAGAATGCTATGCAATTATGAATTTATGCAAGAACAAAAATTATAAGTCGTTTTAGTGGTATCTTAAAAAAAGCTATTATATACAAAATTTTTAAAAGATTTTTAAGAAAAAAATTTGGTACGCCAATTTAAAGTTTTTATTATTGTTCCAATATAAATTAAATTTACAAAAAAAATATTGAGCCGTTTCTGAGATATCGAAATTTCAAAAAAAGAAAAAATAGATTTTTTTTTTCAAAAATTCAAAAAATATTTATTTTAAAGTTTTGAAATGCAATGTGTTTTAGACTTTTTATTCTTCTCTATAAAAAATTTCATCAAGATCCGTTATGTGGATAATGAGAAATTCAAAATTCGAAAAAATGGTTCTATGGTAGGTATAAGCTGTAATGTCTTAATAGCAAATTTTTTTAAATAAATTAAAGATCATAAAAATTAATTGCAAGAAAAAAATTTTATCAAAATTCTAGAAAAATACGAATTTGAAAACCATTTTTTTTAATTTTTTTAACATTTGTATGGTGGGTACCTTTATTTTTAGGTAAAATACATTTTTTTTTCTCACATCTTGTAGATTATATTAAGAAACTTTTATTTATCAAGTTTAAAGCAAATCTAGCTTGTGGTTTTCGAAATATTGTGTTTTGAAAAAAAAAAAATGTGAAGCTTTTTTAAAAATCCAAAAATTTTTTTTGAAAATTTGAATAGACAATTCTATTTAAATTTTTGGGGAGCTCTAGCAAAAAAAAAATGATCAAAATCGGTTGTACCGTTTTTGAGAAAATCAAAAACAAAAAAAAATAGTTCCATGGGGGTTACCCTCAATATCCATTTTTCGGAAATTTTTTTTCAACCATTACCTAGCTCTAACTAAATCAATTTTTTTTGTTTTGAGAAAAAAAAAATATTTATAAAATTTCGAAAAAAATTCGTATGGCAGGTACCGTTATTTTTTGTCTTAAAAAAAAAGAAAAAAACGTGTGGGGGAAAAAATCAAAACCCATATCTACCGAGTTTGAAGAAAATCGGCCGAGCCGTTTAGGCTGTAGTCGAACCGACAGACAGACAGAATTTCCAGACCCACTTTTTAAGTCTTCGCTATCATCATAATGTCAACTTTGATCAAAATCTCGAGTTCGTTTTTTAAATATTAAAATATTATGTATTTTGTGAGAGATAGATTGATTTTGAGGGTGTGATATGGAAATTACCATTTTCTTAGTACCGAATGTACATCTCTGTTTCGGTAGTCAAAACACATTTCCATAGTGTCGCACTTTGATTTCTGAGTGAAAAACTACATATTTCTGAGATAACTATGGTATTGCAGGTTTAGCTCAAATTTACCACCAGTACTGAAAACTAGGCGCAAATATTCTTAATCCAGCTAGTTTTCTGCAGTTGTCAAAAATTTTAATGTTATTAAGCCTGAAAATTATATAAGTTATTAACACGTAAGTTAAAATAATCAAAAAATTGCCTATACAATGTTGAGGACAACTTGAATTACCCTTCCTTTGTATGGATAGACACAGTAGTCGCGTTTAAATATATTTTATTTGTTTTTTTTTTTTTATTTTTTTTTTTTTGTTATAAAAAGTTTCTTTCTTCATTTAATTTCAATTTAACTTTTAACCGAACGAAATGATGAGAAATAATGGCGCTATACACGCATAAAAGAAACTTTAAAGCGATTCTTCTCTTTAATTATATGTGGTTAATAAGGGGGGACCAAATACAAGTTTCTTTTTAAAAATGGAATAAAAGGAACAAAATAAATTTTGTCCATGTATTAAAAGCTTTATTAGCAAGAGCAAACATTCCCATTAATTATGAAATACAACTTCGTTCAAGTGGCTGCCTCGGTTGGCTTCGCAGTCACTCCAATTTTCCAAGTCCTTGTTGATGGTTTCGGCCACGGATTGCTGATAACACGATTTGGGAATTTGGTGCGCAAAAGACCGATTTTAGCAAGGGCCATATGGCATGACGCGCCATCCTTCTTTAAACAGAGGACGTCCAAATCCATGTCTTCAATTTGTGATGTGCTAATTTTGTTTGTTAACATAGCTCCCGAGATCAAAATGCGGCTCATCAGAAAAGATGATTTTTCGCCCAAAATCGTTCGTTGTCCAATTCAAGTTGCTCTAAGGCATAAACTGCAAAGCGGTAACGAAGCGCATGGTCTTGCGCTTTTAGTTGCTGGGTCAATTGGACCTTGTAAGGGAATAATTCGAGATATTTGTGCAGAATTCTTCTCAGGCTAGAGCGTGGAATGTTGAGCTGTTGAGACCGATGGTGAGTTGATGTTCGTAAATTGACTCTCACACTCTTGGCTACAGCAGCCACATTCTCGTCTAGGTGCACCGTACGACGACGGGTACTATGAGTGTTGCCCGCTAGCATACCACCAGTCTCACGAAGTTCTTGCGCAAGCTTGTGCAAAGCAAGCGCGGTGGGTGCTTCATTTCGGTCAAAACTTCTTAAACAAAAACGCACTATTCGGGCTACACAGCACACACTTTGGAAATAAGCTTTCAATATTTCTCAACGTTTTTCAAGGGTACGGTGACTCATTTCGTTCGGAGCTATGATACTGACTTAATATCAAGACAGCTGTCAGTGTCAAAATAACCTATGATCTTAAAAGAAACCAATAGATGATTTACCCTGTATATGGATGAACATTTTCTTCCTACTTGTAGAATATGAAGAATAGGTGTGTTCATGTATTTATGTAACCTCAAGGGTACGTGTGAAGTCAAAGTAGATGTGTTTTAGGCTAGGAATTTATAATTCGTAATGAATTTGTTAATTTATACCGAATCTTCAAATAATTACTTAAATTACCTAAATTTTGAAATTCTTCGAATAATGATTTTAAATAATTTGTTTGCTTGATTTTAGTATTCTGTTTGAGAATTGCAGATCGCGGTCATAAAGTTTTACCAAAAAAGGCCCAGGCAACGTTGGGTATTATCGGATAGTTATGTGATAAAGAGCTCAATCTCCGCTCACATATTAATCAAATTATTGCAAAGCAAATTCGTTCTTTTGTTTCATAAAGCATTGGTCCAAAGTATCAAAGAATTTTCGAACCCTTACCATAGGGTTATTGGTGCAATTTATTCTCCGGCATTTCTTGAATTGATTTTCTTACGTAACGTAAGATTCGTTCCCTTCTATCGACTTCCCTACCACCGCACCAACTATGTCCATTTTGAAGTTACTAGGAAAAAAATATTTAACATTTATATATATTTATATATAATTTTATATATATTTGTAGTAGTTTCTTCTACTTGCGAAGCGATATATAGCCAAGGTATGCCAGCGTATAACTTTTTGGTAAGAACAATTTTTTTCGAAAAATAGCTACATATTAACGGAATCACTTTTTCGATTTTGATTTTCTCCAAAACGTTGTAACAGGTTTTATTCAATTTATTTATACAGCTGCTTCTAGAAAGTTTTAAAAATATTGTGAACCAAAGTTTCAAAATTTTTGTTTAAAAAGGATAATTTTTTCAATTAGATATTTGAATATTTTTTTTTAAGAAATCTCTTTAGCTGTTGGAAATATTTAAAATTACATCCAATGCAAATAAAATCTTAGCTAAGTAATACTTTTCCTCTACGATTTAATTTGTTAATGCAGAAAAGATATAAAAATCCTTTTAGTAATCCTTTATAACACGAAACAATTCTTCAAGTCTTTTGCTCTGTGCTAGATGATATTTCCATAATTCAGATGGCAAAGCATCAGTACAGTACAATAATTGTTACGAGCGTAAAAAAGTATTTGTGCCACTTTCAAATTATTCCAAGTATAGTTCCGCAATTAAATACCCTTCACTGATGGCTGTTGTGATTCGTTATCAAACAAAATACAAGTCTTTCAGTTTCAGACACTTCAATTAGTGTAACAGCCACGCCCAGCAGGTCTGGCAGTTTTCAAAAGAAAAATAACCTAACCCAACTAATCCTCTTAAGGATCCTTCCATATTCCATAAACAAAAACACCTCGGCACAGAACTCAATTCCAATGTTTAGCATATAGAACATATGCTTTTTTATCTGCATTGCAGGATCAAATGTTAAGGAACTCTTTTTCCCTGACTTAATACTGATGGTGGTACAAATTCAGATATCATCCATTCTATGTCCTTTACCCGCATCTACTCGTATATGTGTGCATTTCCAATTCAAAGTTGTGATGGAAAAAAAAAATTCAAGTGCATATCCTCTCATAAAATATCCACCCCCACGATTCTAAAATAAAAAAAACATCACGTCCTTACATAAATTTTGTGTTAATTTTTTCTTCTGCGCCCCAGCCCCTTTGGGGATTTACAAACGACCGGATGGTGAAGGTGGATGCTGTAAAATGGCACGGAGGAGGTGGTGTTTCATTTTTTACGCGCACTTTGCCTTTCAATGGAATCAATACGCAAAAGGTTGTTACCCTTCGCGAATGCCAGTTCTACGAGTATCGCTAGGGTAAACGGGAGTTATCCTGGATCCTGGAGAAGTTGGCAATAAGTACATTTATGTATATACATACATATACAGTTATACTGTTATAAAGGATTTTTTGCTAGTGTATTTTATTTTTACTACCTAACGAACTGAGGAAAAACCGTTTTATTTTGTAGGCTTAGTAAATAATGTTGACCGCACAATTACCGGAAATTGGGTCGACAACAAACGGTTGGAATTATAGGTATTTACAGTTGTTGTAGTACCTCGTCGGTCGAGTGAAGTCCGCATTAAGGATCAAATATTTAAATGGGTTACCTGACGAAGACAAGTGCTTATTATTAGTTGAGTTCGGGTTTTCTTCCTTTTTCGTTTTAACTGAAGAGGAAAAAGTATGTCGATTTACTCGTATTTTTTGGTTGAGGTTAACTCTGAAGGAATTGCAGAAAATTAGCAAAAGAGGGCTGTAGTAGGTAAGAAATAGATTTTCAATCGGCTGATAGTATTAATTTTTCCCGCTTTTGTAAAATTATTTGAATTATTTGAATTATTTTGTACAGTAATTTTATTCTTGGATTTCGTCTTAATTTGTGAGAGATTTCAAGTATAATCATTAAGGATTTGTATTCCGAACGGTGGGCTGGGCCCCAAGGAAACCGACGGATTATATTATTGGAAATTTTTTTTTATATATCATAGGCGCACTAAAGGGATTTTGACTACCCTTAATATGTTTGACCACAGTGCGAGTGCTTAGAAAAGTTGGAGAGGGAAATATTGAGCCGTGAAAAATATTTCACATTCGTGTAGTGCGTCTAAAGAAAGAATATCTGAATTAAACAGTAAGTCCGCAGTTGGGCTCGAAGGTAAACTGATGAGTGTGAGTATTACGGTTGAATTGTTTAAGGGGATGAATGCACTAGAACACTGCTTTTCAAAATAATGATAATATAATAAAAGACAAGAATAATTGCAGTGGTGCTCGAGGGATTCAAATGTTTCTGTTATATGTAGTTCTATTATTTATCATTTTTAAAGCTCTTTTCTAGATTCTATCCAAGAGACTCAAGCGGGTATATCGGTGCACCTGTTCAAATATACGAATCGTATCCGAGCTTGGGACAAATAAACGCTTTATAGAATATGGCCAAACCTAATAATGGATAAACCTAAGCAGGCTTTTTAGCAACGTTGAATACCAAGAACTGATAGCTGTTCTTTTTTTTTCAATAGAAGTACGGCTCATAGATAGCGGTCAAAGTCAACATTGAATTTTTAAAGCTTTAAATTCTAACTAATTTCCTTATTTGACAATGTTATCAAGATCAGAATTTAATAAATTAATCATACACTACCCTTTAAAATCCGCATCCGAAGAACAAGGACGTGCATTTGGAAACAAATATGAGAAGCTCAGAGTAATATCATCGGGAAAGTAATTGAATGGATTAGAAGTTTCAGACAAAAGATCATTGATGAATATGAGAAAGAGAATCGGAGACAAAACGGAGCCCTGTGGCACACAAGCATCTATTTTTGCATGAACTTCAGACTTAAAACCGTCTAACACCACTTACATATATTGAGTTGTTCGAAAGGTATTTTCTAATATAATGAAGAAGAAATTCATGAATATTAAATGCTCCCATTTTCAATAAAAGGAGTTTCGTACCACACTCTATCTAATGCTTTAGAAATATCAAATGCAATGATCTTACTTTCTCCAAAATGATTTTAAGATTTGTGTCACTGTTCACTGAGAATCACCAGTGGACTTATAGCTGCGAAAACCGTACTGCCGATTATAGAGTTAAGCTCGTATGCAAAATAAGATTTAATTTTTGACGATATAAGGTGCAAGGTCCTGGGTATTATTCCGTTGTAAAAAGACTTGTCCATGTGATCTCATAATAGATCTGCTTTTTATTCAGATTAAGAGTATCTATTTTTTATCGCTTAATCCTATCTATGCTTCCGTAAGACCACTCAACGAAAGCGAACGAATTGAGACCAAAACAAACCAATTTTAAGAGCAATGAAGTCATTTAATATGTAAGCATAAGTTCAAATTTTAACCTATACAATTCAGGGAACTTTTTCAAGAAATATTTTTTTAATTCTCTTGGTTAAAACACAAAAAAAAAAAACATCAACATCACGTAAAATGTGAAATTTTGTGAGTTTTGCTTAGTTCAACTCGGCTGCCGTCACTTAGAGAAGTTTAGTCGAAATTTTTATCTCGGAACCTCCACAATAGGTCCCTGTTTCTTGTGAACGACTTAAGTAATAGACATTGCTTTTATAAATTTGAGAGAATCTGGAACAAATCTTCATATCGTTTTGTAGAAAGTAAAATTTTGGCGATTGATATTTCAAGGGCATTTGATAGATTTTGACATCAAACTGTCTTTCTATTCTCTTCTTCGTTGTATTAGCAACTATCTTTCGAACCGCTGTATACAAGTTGTATTGAATAGTTAAAAATGTGTGATATTCATAAAATAAATGCTGGTGTTGCCAAGGGCTCGGTTTTCTTTACGACTCTCTTTTTTATATTCATCAACGATCTTTTGTCTAAAACTTCTAATCCAATAAATTGTTTTACTTAGGATAGTACTCTCAGATTCTCATATTCGTTTCCACATTCACGCTAGCGTATAATAAATTCATAAAATTCAGATCTCCAGAACATGGAATTCTATACTCCAAAAACTCAATTCTGTCTTCTATATTTGAAGAGAAACCCACCCTTAATGTCATTATCTATGAGTAGCAGTTGCCTTGGGGAAACTGAACAGCTTTCAGTTCTCGGTATGTTTAAAACAGACCACCTTCTGTGATCACATCGCCAAACACTCAACTAAGTGTTAAGGTTTCCTTCGACCATGAAAGGCATTTTTCGCCCGTTCTGATCTGGCAATGATCTACAGGAGGTGCCTTCATTTCTCCAGGATATTTTGGGATATTAATCTAGGGTATATTGAAAGAAAAAAATCGTTCTGCAGTGTGGGTATCTCCAATGTTGACATAATTTTTCGGGGATTCAACAAAAAGTCCTACTTTGGTCTACCCTGACCCATGTTTATGAAAATTCCTCTGTTAATACGAATGGTGGAATCTTCGTTAGAACTTTATTCTTAGGAGATATGCAAGTCTTTATAACTGTGTTTAGATAAAGCTAGGGTCTTCAGATATCCAATTTCTAAACCTGTTAATTTTTTCTTACCCTTGCTGATTTTTGGTCAATTAAACTTGCTGCGTCAGTTAGTTTGTGTTTGACAGCTATTTTTGAATTGAAAGTGCGAGAGATTGTGGAAGCCGTAGGGATCTCGCATGGCTCAGTGGTTTCAATTTTGAATGATCACTTGGGCATGAGAAAGCTTTCCGCAAGATGGGTGCCGCGTTTGCTCACAGTCGACCACAAACGCAATCGTGTAACAACTTCACAGGAAGGTTTGGCGTTGTTTAATCGCAATATGGAGGAGTTTTTGCGCCGTTTTGTAACCGTGGACGAAACATGGATCCATCACAACACACCAGAGACCAAACAACAGTCAAAACAGTGGGTTTCTAAGGGTGAATCGGCGCCAAAGAAGGCCAAGGTGGGTTTTTCAGCCAATAAAGTTATGGCGACTGTTTTTTGGGATGCACGCGGGATAATCCACATTGACTACCTTCAAAAGGGAAGAACAATCAATGGGGAATATTATGCCAACTTATTGGACCGATTCAATGATGATTTGAAAAAAACCGATCTCATTTGGCCAAGAAAAAAGTTCTTTTCCACCAAGACAATGCAAGGGTGCACACATGTGCAGTTGCCATGGCAAAAATCCATGAATTGGGCTATGAATTGCTCCCTCATCCACCCTATTCTCCAGATTTGGCTCCGAGCGACTACTTCTTGTCCCCAAACCTGAAGAAATGGCTTGGTGGAAAAAGATTTGACTCCAATGATGAAGTCATCTCGCAAACAAAGGCCTATTTTGAGGACCTCGACAAATCATTTTTTTTTGGAAGGGATAAAAAAAATGGAGAAGCGTTGGACAAAGTGTATAGAGCTCAAGGGAGACTACGTTGAAAAATAAAATTATTTTTTTATCAAAAAATCTGTGTTTTATTCCAAAAGTCACTGACTTATTGACCCGCCCTCGTACTTGAGAAAACCTACAGCAGGTAAAAAAAAAAAGAATTTAAGATTTTTTACCCACGTTTATAACAACATTAGACAATAAGAGTTGTAACTTGTAAGCCCTATAGTGGACCAAAGCTCGAGTACATTTCTTAGATTTGGGCAGGTGTTTCGAAAACCCACTTGAGTCTCTTGGATAGAATACAAAAGAGTGCTTCAAAAATGACAGGAGGTAGAACTATACATGTGAAGACATTGACGTTTGTGAATGAATGAGAGTGCAATTGTTTAAATCTTTTATCAATATAGACATGTAAAATTTATTTGGAACAGAAAATGCTTACCTCTTTATTTGTAATGCTATTGTTGATTTCATTTTATCCTAACTACCGATCAATCTCTTAATAGTAGCCGCAGGTTCTTCTCTTCCAACCGCTTTTACTATTTAAAAACCCTCTTTTCTTTGCTTTTATTTCTCTGTTCTAAATTGAGATAGTTTTGCATTTGAAAAAAAAATTGAACTCGAGATTTTGATCAAAATCGACGAAACGATGATAGAGAACACGAAAAAAGTAGGTCCCGCTATTTCATCTGTCTGTATGTCTGTACCTCGACCTATAGTCTTAAGGTTCTTTTGTGATCCCCTATAAAAGAAATTGCAATTTTTTAAGTCTTTTCTTTGTTTTTCCAAACATTCAGTAGAACCAAAAAATAAACATCAAACACCCAGCACAGAATCTGTAATTGAAATATTCATATATACATATATACCGTCCTCTATACTACCGTTTTTTTAAAATACCTTTTTTTTAAATCCCGTTCTATTATAATCCCCCTTTGTTAAATCCCGTCTTATACCGCTTATCCCGTTTCTTAGAAGACGTAGCTAAAACTTATTGCTTTTATGTTGGTTATTTTTCAGATTCTTTAAATGCTAAAGAAACTTTGCATACACCCAACCTCGCACCTACCTATAAAAAGCGGGATATCGTACCCAACCCTTTTCAATTGGATCTTATTCTTAAACTGAAGATAAGACAAGATCCAGGCTTACAAGGAATCGAATCAATTATCTTTTCAGAGTAAGGTGCCGAAAAGTTCTCTTTCTTTTCTCTTTTTTGTCATTAATAGAGAAATCCAAAGGAAATTGAGTTTTATTTTTTGAGTACTCAGGGGTAACTCATCTATGGACAATTCCAAAAATTATATTTCATTCCTATACTATATTTTTACAAACAAAAAAAAAACTGTGTTTTTTGCCAGAATTTTTCTTTTTCAAAGCGTGTTCAGCTTTATTTTACTTCAAAAAATACATCTATTGCACAATACTATTTGAAAAGTATTTAAAATTAAGAAAAGGCTTATAGACTTACTTAAGATTAAAAAATGTTAAGTAGCATCATACTAAAATCTTAAACTGAGCAAGTTCTTTTAAATTTAAGATAAAGACTTCGGAAGTTATGTATTTCAAAAGTTTAGTTGTAGACCTCAACTGCCATGCTAAATACAGTGTCGAAAGTGTATTTACGAAATTTCAAAAGAATTTTTTTACACAAATTATCGAAGCAACGAATTAGACAGAGAATAACAAAACACGACAAAATACCCCGAAAAAAATATCTCAAAAAAAAAAAACATTTTTTTCCAGATTATAATTTTTTTTTTATTTTTTGAAATATACATACAATTTGCAAATTTATTAAAACAAATAGCAAATCAATTTAAATATATTTAATATATTTACCCTAAACACAAAATTGACTTAAATTATTAGCAAGTCTACTTAAATTGTAAATAGTTTAAATTTATTTGTGTTTCGGTCAAACTATTTACATTTGGATTTAATCTTTTTAAAATGGTATCTACAATTGTTGTTTTTTAACAATTAAGGTTTTTTAATATTCAAGTTAAGAATATGAGATTTTTTTGTAATGATGATATATCCTTTGAATTCTTTCACTCCTTGTTCTTTATCTCAATTATCTTAACGTAAGCATCAAAGTTCGTTAGAGTGCTGAATTTAAGCAATCGTAATGTGTTTTTGAATATTGAAAACATGTTTTGTGCAATTTAGTAGAATTTTATGTTTTTTCTTATATGAACTTTGACAGAATTTTGAAATGAAAATTCACAGAAATGCAGAGAAAATCACATACTTTTAAAGTAATGGAACGAATCTATTTATTCCAAAAGTTAAATACTGTTAGAAAAGGAACGCACCACCGGACTCTGCTACGTAACGTAAAGTTTGATAGACTTATGTTTAAACAGGCATGATATTTGATACAATATTAAATTTTTCCATCTATATTCAAACAGAGATGCTATCTGATACGAAATATTACAACTATTTGCTCGTCGTTCACATTCTCAAATTTGTTTGACATGATGGATTAAAAACACTGGACATTCGTCGAACATTACCTCTCATAACAATTTTGACCATGGCCGACCAACCAAAATACTGACGGTGAGGAAATTAACTTTATTTTTATATTCCAAGCCTACAGAAAACTTATTTTAATTTAATAAAACTCAACTGAATTACCGGTACTGCTTTTGATATATATTTTAATATATTTTCTTGCGATGCATGTGCAGCCTGAGAACTTCATGGAAAATTAAATTTGCTTCAGACTTAACAAGCATGCATTCACATTCTCAAATATGCTTGTCATGCACATGAAATATCAAAACATTTTGAAATCCATCCAAGCCGCTGTATGCAGCGTTCCAATTATCAAAATAAAGCCTCGGCTGTCAAACATATTTGAAAATGTGAACGCCCCTAATGGTGCATGGAAATACGAAACTTCAGTTTGACTCTTGGAGCCTGATTACACGTCTTTTTTTTATTCGTATCGTTTTATTGACAGTTTGGGTGAGGGGTATAGTAACGAAACTTCACTCCGCTACACTTCTTCACCTCACACCAAATATGTCAAAAAGACGAAACGACTGAAAAAAAGAATCGTGTAATCTGGCTCTGATGTCTATTTTCTGCTTTAGACAGTGTTCACATTGAACTAAATCCTCGATTTTTTTTTGACGGTTCTGTACTTCACTCACTCCCTCTGTCAGAGATTTATAAACCGATTTCAATCATTCCCATCTTAAAATGGAAAAATTGTCAAAGTTAATATAAGCGGAAAAAAACTAAAATTTTTAATCCATTGGCTTAGTAGTTATAATCCAGTTCATGGCTTGACAGGTGGAGAAAACTATATTTTGATTTATATATGTAGAATATTTAATTCGAAATTTGTCATTATGTATTTTGACAGATAGACATATTAAATTTTGACGTATCGAGAATACTTCTTTAAAAATGTCAACCGATTGCCCTGAAAATGAATTTTTCAAAACAGCAAATAAAAAATAAATTTTTTGGATTGTTTAAATGTCAACTACGAAAATGCATTTTTCCGGAGCATAAAATAAAATGCAATCGTCCATCATTAACGCAAAGGGGAATTGTATAAAACATTTAATGAACCTGTCAACAGTTGTGCCGTCTTTCGTATTTTTGACAGATTGGGTGAGAGGTGAAGAAATGTTGAGGGAGTGAACAAATTTAGTTTTAACTATCAATGGAAAGTACTCAAATCGAGTTTTCAATCCATTGACACCAAAGTTAACACGATGTAGGTAATAGGCAATATTCACAATGTGAACAGGGTCTCAATCTTCCATAACGTATACGTTGAACCCACGGTTTTAGCTTACGCTACCACCGGCATAGATGTTTACATTAATACATCAAAAATTAAACTAGACCTACTTGTTTTGAGAACTCTAATTGCTAGATTGTTTTCAATGATGATGTTGTAAAATATTCGATGTTTTTTATTAAAATTATTACACAAATTAAATAAATCATAACCAGGAGTTAGTGTACTTTAATTTTTATAAATTATTTAATTTGTTCTTAAAGTTCATAATCGATTTGGCAGAAGTCGCTTGCACGTCCCACGCCACCACGAGGAAAAAAAGAGTACCTTTTTATATTATGACAATCACAATGCTCCATTTCCCGTTTTATTTCTCCCGATGGATAAAAAGTCAAACAAAAATTGCGTAGCCATGTTGAAATACGTACATTGTTCGGAAATATTTAATATTTCGATTAGAAGTTATTTCATCTGTATCTAGGGTTTATTTGATGTTTAAATTTACGAACTAAAGCGTTCGAGTGGACTGAATTTCGTCCGTTCTTAAAAGTGCTATAACTTGCGTTTTATTATTTTTATGATGACAAGTTAAAACAAAATGCTTTCAGACTCCAAATCCAAACTTCTGTTTATCACAACGAAAAAGGTTCTTTATTAAAACACACGCCTTTTTAAATACCACTTAAGGATTTTTTGTTCAATTGAAGGCGAACGTAACAAAAATATGGGTCAAACTGTTAAAAAAAACATAAACTAAGTGTAAATGTTTTGTGATTCGTGCCTCATTAAACTTGCCAAAGTTCGACAAAAGTGTGGTGGCACTGGGAAAGGCATTGTTTTAACTTTATCATGGCCATCATTCAAACTTTAACCGTTCCTAACTTTCAGAACTTTTCTACAAAGTACAGAACTAAAAGGGGCTGGAAATTGCTCAACAACACGTCACCCATCTTTAATCTAACCATCATTCCTCTTTCGGGATGAGAAATCCTCCCTACGGGCCCTTGGCATTCTAGTACATATTTTTCTTACCTGAGCGAATAAGAAGAAATGGTATATATTTTTTCCGCACAACCATAGCCCCACCACTACTATCACTCGCTACCACCATCCGAGCCACCAGCATACCAAATCCAATCTGAAGCACATTGCAATTTGAAGCAGCCTTTCCTTCGTTGATATGTTTGTATGGAAGTGAAGCTGAATTCCTATATATCCTTTGGCATTTAGAAATTCCATTGAGAAATTTATATAAGATGGTAGCGCTCCACTGTAGTGAAAATATAAAATGAGATCCAGAAGTTTGTGAAATGGTGGAGCAACTAAAGACTAAACAACAACAACACACAAACCCAAAGGCTTGCGCCAGTTGGTTATGGTCCTTCTTTTCGGGCTCATTCGTCAACCCCTCGATACAACGACGCCGAAGAAATGTGTTCCAACGAAAAGTAATAGACAATTTAAGGAATCAACTTAAAGCCAAATACACACTATAGTCTATTTAGCGAATTGCTCGGAATTGGGAGAGCTGTAATAAAATCCTTCACCCATACTCCCTTAAATGGCGCCCAACATTCAGAAAGAAAAATATATTAAAGAAAAAAGAAAAAGAACAATTTAAATGGAGATAAGGGAAAATCCTTGCAATGAGTGGGTATTCATGAAAAACTAAGACGAAAATACATATTTCCATTTACCGTAAGAAGAAAAGAAAACCCATTCGACTTGCTCGACATGGGTATATGGTGATGTGTGAGCTTATACCACATCACTACACCATGAGAGAGAATGCGGGCGTACTCTGTAAATTTCTTATTTTTTCTCAGCTTGGAAATGATAATATTATGTGACATTGATCTATTTTTCTTTCTTGTGTGTTATTTGTACCACATTCACATGAATGTGTATGGTTTTGAAAGATTTTGGTCCATGTTTCTGCTTGCCTTAAGCTTACTTAAGTAAATTGTTAGGAATTGGCCAAAGATTGAAATCCTTTAATGGTCTTTTCTATTGGTGACCTGATTTCGTGTTTTTTCTTTGTATGTTTGTTTATTTTGTATTACGTATCTACATACATATATTGAAATATAGAATGAGGATATAGTTTTAATTTTCAACTTATTTATTCAAAGAGTAGGTTGATTTCTGTAATGTGTGTGTGTTTTTTTTTTTGTTTTGAATGTAATGTAATGAGCTTGAGCAAACTTTGTTTTTTTGTTTATTTGTAGTTTTATTAAGCTATTTGAAATGGATATGAATATAAAGTTTATTGGCTTTTTGGGATTCAATGTTATAGTTTATATTATCTACACAGGACAGTATTGCGAATTGAATACTTAATAGGCTCAGTATTTTACCAGATGCCCTCAGCTATAGGCTTAGCCTCATTCAATTCATACTGTCGTCGATGTTTATCATTTGGTCATGGATAATTTGACATAAATTCCAGTCAATGAAGGAGTTGTAGAATTCTAATTTTTTGGGTTTGAACAAGTGGGGAGATAAAGCGTTAGGAAGCATACACGTAATAGAAACGGATGAGAGGGAAAGTAGAATGCTCAATACTCCATTAACAAAATGAAAGTTTGATCAAGAAATTTCTTTTCGACTTTAAGGAATTTTGTAACCTATTTTTATTTTGAACTCCCAATTTTGAATAAATTTATGATTTCTTACAATTCTGGCATAGGTCAATAAGTCCGAAGGGAGAATCAGCACTTTGGACCCGAATGAGTAAAGTTATTAAAAAAATCAATCATAAGTTTGCTTTCAAAAACTTTTAATCAATTTTCAAATATGAATAGCAATAAAAATTTTGTTCGTCAAACAATATAAAGAGTTGTTCCACTAGTGGATCTATTGCGAGGGGAGCAACAAATTTCTGCCGATTGCAAACGGCAGGAGCAATACTTTTTTTGACAAACGATTTGTCAATTCCTCGAAAGAGGCAATACATCTCTGAAAAACCATTTTGCAGCGACTGAGAATCGAACTCAAGACCTTCTGCATGACAGTCCAACGTATACTCACATCATACAAATTGCTACTACGGAAAGACCTACTGATCATTCAAATATATTCACTCTTCGAAATATTTCCTAAGCTAGTGATTCTTCAGCATTTTATTGACCTTGGAAAGATGGGATGTATATACATAAGTGTAATACCTCGGTAGTTCCAGGGTGAAGAAAAATGTGTCTTATTTAGAGAAAGTCTATTCAAATTTGAGGTATATCTCAGTATATTTATAGATTCCTTAACAACAGTGCTATTTGTACCTACTGTGATCAACACTAGATATAAATTTATGTAGATTCTGAGAAAATATTCTCTGGTTCTGTAGTTCATAAGACTGTGAGCAGTAGTAAAGGAGAAAATGTAAAAAAATTGATGAAGTCAACATCGTAAATACTCTCAAAAATTAGAAGAATGTCTATAACAAACCAAAACTATTTTAAAGAACGCGGAACCATGTTCACTTATACTCGTAGGTATGTATATGGCACTTTTTTCCAATCCCGAATATTCACCCATATTCTGAAACTCGTTTTTATGACTTGTATTCGACTACAGTCGTAGGAACAGTCGTATGCGATGCGATGTTTTGCGTTTCCCAATATTAGTACAAGTGAAGTCGGATGTTCGACTTCTGGAATAACAACATACGACTGTAGTCGAATACGAGTCATAAATACGAGTTTCAGAATATGGGTGATTGTCTTGAAAAAGAGAACGAAGATGTTAAGAAAGTTTACCCGTGTTTTGTTAATGATGTCCCAACCCTCTTACAATAAACCGTCTACTCCTCAACTATAAAGACAAACTCTATGAACCCGGAAAAAATGAGAGAACAAATGATAAATTCACTACCGGAACTGGCATACATTTTTAAGACATTTGAAGACTGACTTAACTATATTTTAATATAATTAACTCAATGACTTTCTAACTCCAAAACTGAGTACCTAGAAGTGGGATGCATAGTTGAAGTCTACCTCATCTGGGTAAGACTAAATGACTTGATATACTCGTATTAAGGTCGACTTATTCAGTAACTAATGTCAAAGCAAGATCATGTACAAAAAAAAAAAAAAACGTAAAAACCTCCCATTTTCAGTATTCTGTTGAGAATCAATAGAGACATAAAATTCATTTCTGGTCTCCTTAATTCATCCAACGGTTGAGTGTTACTCTCACTAAGATAAGTGCTTCTAAAACTCACTTAAGTCTCTTGGATAAAATTCAAAATGGAGTTTAAAAAATATTATGTGACAGAATTATAACGAACAATTTTACATCGCTCGAACACCACCCAAATGTTTCATGTCTCTCATTGTCTTACTGTTATTTTTGTTAACATTCTGTTGAAATGCCCAATTGGATTCCTCTCTTTAAACAATTCCACCGTATTTCTTGTACTTCTAGATATGCATGAATTTTCCAAAGATCTGGAAAATTGCAAAGGTCATACCAATATTGAAAGCTGGTAAAGATAGGGAAAATCCTGGTAGCTATAGGCCGATAAGTCTCCTTAGTAGTTTGAGTAAGGTGTACGAAAAAGTATTAAAGAAAAAACTTAACTTTCTAATTGAAGAAAAACATATTTTTCCTGACCAGCAGTTTGGATTTAGGAGTCACCACAGTACTTCTCATCAAATTCTTAGAATTTGTAACATAATCAAAACTAATCGTTCTGAAGGTAGATCTACAGGTATGGTTCTATTAGATATCGAAAAAGCTTTCGACTCTGTTTGGCATAATGCACTTATTTATAAAATGGAAACATTCGGGATTCCCAATTTTCTCATAAAAATAATTCAAAGTTTCTTATCTGAAAGATCTTTTCAGGTTTACGTTAATAAAAGTAAATCCGTCTTAATTGACATTCAGTATGGTGTTCCTCAAGGTTCAGTTCTTGGCCCTGTTTTATATAATGTCTACACGTCTGATTTTCCACAGCTACCATCGTGTGAAACAGGGATTTATGCAGATGACACCTGCATACTATCTTCGCATGAGCTTGGTCTCACTATCGAGACCAATCTTCAAAATGCTCTTGAAATTTTAATAAGATATTATCACAAATGGAAAATTAAACTAAATGCTGGGAAGATAAAATCAATCTTTTTCACTAGAAAAAGAAAGCGATTGTCACTACCTGGTAACGAGCTGGAAGTCAATGGAACTTTTATAAAATGGGAGTCTAATGTGCAATATCTGGGAATAAACCTCGACAAGCGGCTTACCTTTAATGAGCACATTAGTAAAACGATCAAAAAAGTCAATATTGCAATTAAAATGCTTTATCCGCTGATAAATAGAAAATCTCTTTTAAGTATTGAAAACAAGATTATAATGCACAAGGTTGTGTTCCAAGCAATTTTGTTATATGGATGTCAGGTATGGGGGAACTGTGCAATTTGCCATATTAAAAAACTCCAAGTATGCCAAAACAAAATATTAAAAATGATGCTCGATTTACCTTGGCATCATTCAACTAATGATCTTCACAGTCAGGCAGGCGTTGAATTGATTTGCAGAAAAATTCAAAAATTAACTGAAAATTTCTTACTAAACTGTGATATTTCTGACAACCCTCTGGTAGTTCAATTACATATATAAATAAAACATATCTACAAACTTTATTTTATCACTTAATATTTACTTTATTTATTTATTTATTTATTTATTTATTTTTTATTTATTTATTTATTTATTTATTTATTTATTTATTTATTTATTTATTTATTGTTTATGTTCTTGTTACATATCTTTTGTTTACTTATTTACCTATTAACAACTCATTCGTTTTTTTTTTTTCATATTACCTTACCTGTGTTAATTATTTTAATTCAATCTATTTCCTAATCGAAATAATTGTTATACTTAAATGAAGCTTTTTGTCATATTTTCCTTCAAAATAAACATATTTTCTTTTGAAATTTTAAATTATAATGATGTAAAAATAACGTATTCAGTAGAAAGATATATTTTAAATATCAAATCTCTGTGTAAACTGAGCGGTAGCAACCAAATATTATTTGAAGAACGAAATAAAAATATCTATCTATCTATCTAGATATGCATGACAGTTTGCTCTTGAGTCCAATTTTGGAAGAACTGTCAAGTATAGTTTTTCTTTTTTTTACACGTAGGTACTACACGAATTTAGATTAATTTTTAGTTCTTTTGATTTTTACTATAATTAAGTGCTATTTTGCTAAATTTGAACATCTTTGGTACGTCCATTTCATTAATAAGATATTTTATTTATTCATCTGTTAGAAAACCATGGCACAAGACATAGAAGAAGTTTTCATTCGAACCAGACAGTTTGCAACAAAATCAAAAATTTCCTCTCGCTCTGCGACAGTACACATTTGACATATTATTATTGGAAGTTTTTCACGATGAGGTTTTAAAATGTATGTTAAAGAACTCCCCTCTGAGTCGAAACATGCTTGAGATTTGTGTGATGGGAAAATCATCTCGAAAATAATTCTTTTGGTTGAGGTCATTATTCAACCTTATAAACCACCCGATGTAAGAAGCTTGAGCCTCTTTCCTGTACATATCTTTATATTTTATATCCAAAAGACTGATTAACTCATGCAGAGTCGACTTCCAAGCACTCCATTCGCCAGTTTCTAGTTTAACAGTTGTTTCGTGTGCCAGTTCCACCGAGTCTTTCGACCATCCTGTTTTGTTTTGTATCGCATGAAGGGCTGCTTTTTTGGAGGCCGATCATTGGACATATTGAGCACTTTTATTATGTATTCGGAAGAGCCAGAAGTCAGGACTGTAGGGTGCTTGCCTAACCTGCACAACACCATGTTTAGTCAACTAATGTTGCACAAGATGTGACGAGTGTGCTGGTGCATTATCGTGGTGAAACAGCCAGTCACCATTCTTCCAACAATATGGTCTTTTTCTTCTCACCGCGTCTCGTAAGCGTTTCAAAACTCATAAATGATATTCTTTGTTGAGCGTTTGCCCTTGACAATCGAAAAAAAACAGTCAACCTGGTTTTGACGTTGCTCCTGCTTTGTCGCGCTTTTTTCGCTCTTGGAGAATCGAGATCTTTCCACATTGAAGATTGATTTTTGTTTCGGGATCATATCTGTGAACCCAAGTTTCGTCGCCTGTAATTATTTTTTTCAAAAAATCATTCCTAAATCTTGGGTTAAAATTTCAGAAATATTAGTATTCGGAATACCAGTATCATCTTCTAGCTTTCGGATAGTTAGACGACGATCATTTTCAATCGCTACTCGAACTCTGTTGACATTTTCCGGTGTTCTTGTTGATGCAGGCTTTCCAGAATAAGGGTAACTTTTGACTGTCTCCCGGCCATTTCTAAATCGATTAATTTGAGTATTTTGCATACCTTGGTCTCCGAACCCTTTTTGATCATCCCAATGGTTTCGATTGCCGTATGGCCAAGATTAAAGCAAAATTTAATACAAATTCGTTGATCAATACGTTCAGCTATTTTCGTAAAATTCACGCTCGATTTCAGACGTACACGTTGGTTGTAACATGTCGCTTCTGCCGTAACTGGTCAAACGAAGGGGTACTTAAAAAAGGTTCCCTCTCCACAACGGCGGCGTGTCGCTGACTTCGTACACTTATTTGAATTGAAATTAAAAACCTCCATTCGTTCGTTGTTGTAACACATTGCTCATTTGCGCTTGATTTCCCTGCACCTTTTCGGAATACCATCACGATTGGACTTATTCAAGTTAACAACCAGTTTCAATTTCTTGCAATATTCGGACAACTTGTCCTGCCGCGATTCCGGAGTGTATGCACAGAGCACAATGACATCTGCAAAAAGCAGTGCTTTTATAACAATTCCTGCCCAATCTACACCTCCAGGTAATGCCCTCGTTATGTCTTCGATGAAAACTGCAAATAAACTTGGACTTAAGGCACAACCCTGTCGGACTCCTGTCTTCATCTGGAATCACTCAAATACATTTTTAACATTCCAAACTACTGCCCTGGTACCCATGTACAAATTCTCTAATATCGTCCAAACTTCAGCGACATTCCCAATAAAAACAATTTGTTCGTCAATGTATTTTGATCTACGAGTATTATATCAAAGGCGGCTTTGTTTCTTGTAAGGAACGAATCAGCGATGTTTCTAAGTACAAAGATGTGGTTTAAGGTAGAGGACGCACTGTTCTGAACCCACCCTGAGTTGGTTGGCCTATATCCATGTGTTCAATAGTTTAAAGAGGATAGATGCAAACATTTTATAAGATGCATTTAAAAACGAAATCCCTCGGTAATTTGACGGTTCTTCGATACTTCCTTATTTGTGAACCGGAAAGATAAGGGCATCTTTAAACTGTTGTGGTATGAGTTGTGGTACAGAGCCTACTATAGTCTGTCAAAGCTCTTCAAATCCAGAAATCTCACCATAACTTCAAAACTGCTGCTGTACAGGACCATGGTCCTGCCAGTACTCACATATGGATCCGAGACTTGGGTGCTTAGCAAAAGGCACTCCGACCTCTTAGCTGCGTTCGAGAGAAAAGTCTTAAGGAGAATTGTTGGCCCCGTATATGAGGAAGGACTATTCCGGAGACGGTACAATCATGAACTGTACGCAATCTACCTTGAAGCAGATATCGTGACAAAAATTAAGCTCGGTAGACTCCGGTGGGCAGGGCACCTAGCTCGCATGAGCGAAGAGGAACCTGCTCGGAAAGTTCTTTGTGGTACATTCTATGGTAGACGACAGCGTGGTAGACGACCATGCCTGCGCTGGAGAGATGGCGTAGACCAGGACGCCCGAAGCCTTGGGGTGCGCAACTGGATGGCGTCGGCTAGAGACCGGGATAGGTGGAGAGACTTGTTGAAAGAGGCCAGGACCGGAACCCGTTTGTCGAGCCGATGATGATGATGATGATGATGGTATGATTCCATATTCTAACATTTCTTTAAATATTCTTTAGAGATTCGTATTTAATTTTTCTGTAACATATCTATAGAATTTTCTTGGTATTCTATTCGAACCAGCCGCCCTTCCATCTGATAGTTTATTTACCGCAAGTAAAACTTCACGAATGTAGAATGCTTTACATGGCCTCATTTTTCCCTTACATTTTGATATGCATAGCTTTAAAAGCAATATTCATAGTGTGCACAGGTATTTGCTATCCTTCCCTATTTTCTTAACGTTAGCATTGTTGTTAATAATTTAAGGGCAGTCAAAAAATCATTTTAATTTTCTTTTTTATTTAAAATTTGGTATATAAAGGTATTTTTTTCAGAAACAATTGATAGAAACTACTTGATTTAGAAAAATAAGATACATAAAAGAACAGAAATTGCCCTCTTGTCTAAATGGGTATGAGATATACCCTTTATATGGTAAAAATATCACCTAATAAGAATCCACTTTTATTTTTCGCCCCCTAAGCAATCTTACTCTCCAAATAAATATAATGTATGTATGGTTTCAGCAGTTCTTCTTGATTTTAATTCCATTTTAGTTTTCTGCATATCACAATATTATTCTCCCTACTATGTATATGGCTGACCACCATACATTCATTTAAGATAGCAATGGCAAATGGAACACATACACAATGAAATAAAGGATATGGCACTTAATAAGCTATAAGCCCTATACAAAATCTCACTTTATGCTCCTCATAATGTCTTATTAATAATACCTACTGCTGTTAATGGTCGTATCTTTCTTAGGATTCGTTATTTCTGGAATTAATATTATCGCATTAAATCAACTATATTACTAGGAAAAAAAAATAATGGGAATGTTCAACCACGTAGGGAATATTATTAAATTGCTTTATCGTTATTATTGGTTATGATTATATTTTTAGGAATATCTCAACTAAATTCCTTAAAGAAGCTTTAATCGAACAAAAATTGAAGAAGTTTGTATGTGTATAGAGGATGGAGTTAAAATTGGTTCACCCACCCTATTATTAGAGAATCTTTTAGTGGTGTATGTTTATTTTTAATTGAAAAAAACTTTTCCGTCAATTATAGGATTCGAACCTAGGACAAGGGCTCCCGAGCTCATCAGGCTACAAAAGTAACGTAATCAAATTTGTTTCAATTCAGTTTTGATTGGTTACTTATTGCATTGAGCCGACCACTATTTTTAATATACACTGTTCCTTTTAGTCTACTTACTTTTTTTAATTAGTGCTGTTTACTTTGACAAGGGTCTACCGAAATAAAAAAAAACACTGATTTATCAAAGGCAATAGAATGAATAGAATTTGGTTTCCAGCTTTTTTATAAAAAAAAAGGCATTTGTTCATTGAATTAATAGTTACTTTTTTGACTATTCAATTTGAACTGTTTCTTATTGGTTCCAGTTTTGCAGTTCTGAAAAAGTGCAAAATGAAAGCTGCGGTCATTAAAGGCTGTAATTTTTGTACTTTTCATTATTGATCTATTATCTGAAACTAATAATCCACTCCACGGTTTTTACTGGCGTACTTCAACCGTACCCTTAGCTTTTAACACTCAATTCCAGATTCATATTACTGGTCTTTGAATGTGGGACTGCACCGGAAATGTGGGTCGAACTCATTAAGCTAAGTGTACACGATTGGTAGATCTTACAATATTGTCAGATCTGTCAGTGAAAAACATGCTTACAATGTCTTACAACCGTGTAGTCTTACAATTAATTGTCAGAAAATTTGTCTGACAATTAATTGTTAGATCATTGTCTGACAATTAATTGTAAGAAATCTGACAATCATGTGTACGCTAGCTGACAATCGTGTAATCTTCCAATTAATTGTCAGAAAATGTATCTGACAATTAATTGTAAGACGGTAAATTGTAAGGTATTTCATAATCATGTACACACACAATTTATTGTCAGGCCTTCCAATTTTTATCGTTGTCTGACGTTTCTGACAATGAAGAAATTGTAAGATGTTCTTTTTTTAGCATCATACAATTTTTTCATTGTCAGACAATTGGCAGCCAAGGTTCAATTGTCACAGTTTCCATAACCACAAAAACTGACAATTAATTGTGTGTGTACACGGTTGGTAGAAAATCTACCAATCTCTTACAATTAATTGGTAGGTATTAAGCCGGCTATCTGAAAATGAATTGTCAGCCAACTTCTGACAATTAATTGTAAGAGATTGGTAGATTTTGTACCAACCGTGTACACACACAACTTACGAGTATTTGTCAGCTCATTGGTAGATAATTGTCAGACATTGTAAGATCTAACAATATTGTAAGATCGACCAATCGTGTACACTTAGCTTTAGATTCAAACCGAAACAGCATTTTTGAATTACAAGTAAGTAAACATGAGAATATAATCCATTTTTGTAAATGGTCCTTGGATTAAAGAAACCAAAAAGTTTTAGTTCTTGGTATGTGATTTTTTCATTACATTTTGTGAAACGACCACATATTAGATATTGTTAAAGATCCAGCGAAAGTAAGGGTTCCTGAGAAAATGTATGAATCTTTATTCTGATTTTTATCTGGCTACAATTTACAAGGCGTACGATTACATAAATGTACGCCCAAAGCTAAAGTAATGGACGGATAGATGTTGAAATCGAAAAAAACAAGCTGTGTTATCAAGTATTAACAAAGATCATTTTTTATTTGAAAGGTCCATCGTTCAAATGCCGAGTGGTTCAATTTTCAATGACTCTTCCGGATAGATCAGGCTGAATTTGAGCGATGACCTGTGTAATGTTTATCTTAAGGGCATCGGTCGATTATGGTTTATTCTAAGTCTAGCGGGCTCAAAGCATGACCTTGGTGCCAAATTCACATCACCTCTTCGAGAGATATCCTTACCTTTAAACCGTTCATGCAGAATCTCAATCTCAATATGTGGCACGTAGCGCTGTCGCCGCCTTCCTGATGGAACCACATGTCATCTAGGTCCATATGGTTCAATGTATAGGCCAAAATAAATTAAATATCATGGTTCTATAATGCGCGTCATTTGCGGTGACCGCCTCACCAACGTCGTTTTCGAAAAAGTACGGACCAATGACGCCCGTCGCGCCGCCGTCGTTCGGCTCAGAATCCACATCAGACGGTAACTTTTTGAGGATGCATTGTCACCTGGTGATCTTCGTATGAGTTGGTGTCGTCCCTTATATGGCAATTTTGCTTGTTAACACAACCCAATTACACCTTGTCACTTAAAATGATTTTTCGGCCCAAATAGGATTCTTTCTCTGGGGTGGTTGGTAGTCTACTCTCTTTGACCATCTCGCGATACTAGGGCCACTGATTGTTGGCATCTGTTGTAGGTGAATGCACAGTTTCTCATTGAGGAGTTCTTTGTAATCTCTGGCAACTTCAGGTATGCTGGGCGGTTCGCAATTTCTTTTCGTTTAACAGTCGAGCTCTGAATTTATCCGTAACTAAGAAATGGTCAGAGTGGACATTTGCCCCTCGAAATATAAGCACTTCTAAAATGTCAAATACGTGTTTTTCATCGATTGGCACATGGTCGATTTGGTTAGTGGCTTGACCGTCTGGAGAGCGCCAGATTACTTTATGGATCTTAAGCCTTGTAAACCTAGTGCTACTTATCACCGTATTATTAGCTGCTGCAAAATCTATTAGTCGGATGCCGCTGTCTGTTGTCGTTTCGTGGGTGCTGTGCTTACCAACTAATCCGCCGAAGATGTCTTCCTTTATGATTTTAGCATTAAAGTTCCCGAGAACAACTTTGGTATCGTACTCCGGACAGGCTCTATAAGCTCCGTCCAGGAGGTCATAAAACTCGTCCTCGACAGGTTTTCAGTTTTATCGGAAGGGGCGTACTTAAAGGGTGGTTAAACATTAAGGGCCGATGTTGATTTTAAATAAAACACAAATTATTAAGGAAATTATTGTCATTTATTTTTATGATGATAATATGTTATGGTTCAATTATGTATGGAACAAAATATCGGCCAAATGGCCGCTGCAACCTCGACGGCACACTTCCATCCGATGGTCCAAATTTTCGATGACGCTGGGGCATAATTGAGGTTCTATGCCGTTAATGTCCCGAATTATCTCATCCTTTAGCTCTTGAATGATTGCTGGCTTATCGACGTACACCTTTTCTTTCAAATAACCCCAAAGAAAGAAGTCCAACGGTGTCAAATCACATGATCGTGGCGGTAGATTGACATCGCCACCACGTGAGATAGCACGGCCATTGAATTTGTCGCGCAAAAGAGCCATAGTTTTGTTAGCTGTGTGGCAAGTGGCACCGTCCTGTTGAAACCACATATCGTCCACATCCATATCTTCCAATTCGAGCCATAAAAAGTTCGTTATCATCTCACGATAGCGAACACCATTCACAACAACTGCCTGACCGGCCTCATTTTGGAAAAAATACGGCCCGATGATGCCGCCAGCCCATAAACCGCACCAAACAGTCACTCTTTGTGGGTGCATTCGTTTTTCGACAATCACTCTTGGATTATCATTCGCCCAAATGCGGCAATTCTGCTTATTGATGAATCCACTGAGGTGAAAATGTGCCTCATCACTGAAGATGATTTTCTTCGAAAATTGATCATCCAATTCTTGCCATTTCTTGCCACCATTCTGACCATTGACGACGCTTGAAATGGTCAAGAAGCCTTAGTTCTTGAGTCAATTGCACTTTGTAAGCGTGTAAATGCAAGTCTTTATGCATAATGTTCATGAACGACGAGTGTGAGAGGTGCAATTGTTGGGCACGACGACGAGTTGAGGTGGACGGCTGTTCAGCCACACTATCCCGAACAGCAGCAATATTTTCAGCAGTACGAGCTGTACGAGCATGCACTGGTGTTTTCACATCTCTTACAGACCCGGTTTGCTCAAATTTTTGCACGATTTTTCCGATTGTACGCACATTTGGACGATTAAATTGACCGACAAAATTTTGATTTGAACGCCCATTTTCATAATAAGCCTGAATAACTTTAACGCGTTGCTCGATTGTGTATATTTCCATGGTTCAAATTGAGTTAGTCTGAAATTGAGAAATGTCAAATGAAATGCAGAAAAATACTTGAAGTTTAGATGTGGTTCACATTCAACATCTGCCTTTAAAATTTAACCACCGTTTATTTTGGAAGGTGATTTAATGCGGATCACAGCCAGGCGAGCACTTCCTACTTTAATAAATGCTTCTAATTAACTAGTAACT
Source organism: Philhelius festivus (assembly GCA_963931855.1). Lineage (NCBI taxonomy): Eukaryota > Metazoa > Arthropoda > Insecta > Diptera > Syrphidae > Philhelius > Philhelius festivus. Next base: position 79,752,735 of record OZ007556.1, on the reverse strand, counting down.
CTTGACGTGTCTTAAGGACTTTTTCACTCTCTAAGTTCATGTTTTTTCCATGGAGCTTATTTTATTTCCAATGAACTATCCACTCTCAAGATCTGTTTGATTACACTTTGTAAACAAGATTAAAGGGAGTTTCCATTGAACGGCGATGATATGATATTTTAAGTAAAAAACAAATGGAAACAAAACGAACAAAAATATTATACACTAGCAGACAACTTACAACACATAAATGCTTCTAATTCTGTTCGTCTTTCTAAGCCAGGCAGGGGTTGGAATAAGCTTTCCACACTGCCGTACAAAATTCTCCTTCAATGATTTCCTCAACAAAACGAAGTGGTTTTCTTCTCATCTCAATTTAAAATTCAATTCAATCGTCAATATTCTCACGTTCGTTTCACATTATTAAATTTGCTGATAAGGAGTCGAAATATTCATGAATCATGACTTTTCCATTTTCTAATATTACCTGTATGCTTTGTCTGTCACCGAAGGAAAATGAGAAACCGGATCCGGTTTTATTTTCAATTTGAAATTTCAATTTCTTGAGAATGTTCTTATTGGGAAGTAGTCGCCGCGTGTAGATTTGCGTTAGCAGACTCCTTCCAATTAAAATCTAAATATGTACATAACTCAACGACTTTATCTGCCAGACGCAATTTTCACGGTAAATTTGAGGTATTCCCTGACTTCATTGCTTGCGTAAATTGCCACTCGTAATAGTAATTTCAAATTTTCTATTTTTAGATTACCTGCTAGAATCGGATCATTGAGTTCCATAATTAATGATCTCTTAATCAAGACCAAAACACAGAGCTGAAACCAACTACAAGCCACCCGACATAACCTACCAATTGAATATAGTGGGTACACCATAGAGCACTCAAATAGCGCAACAACCACAAACACAGCATGAAGCTCAATTTGCATGACATCCAATAAATGTCAAACTACAATTATTATTGTGTGTTGTAGTACTTAGTCATGAGGGGGATGTTTTGTTTTTGCTTTGCTTTGGGTTTTTGATGAAGATGATAATAAAATTTCATAACGTGCAATTAAATCTCCGGAGATTTTTTTTTCTGTGGATTTTGTTTTAACCCCTAAACTATGCATATAAATATAAAATAAGTTGTACTTCCCATCTGTCATTTTGACAGGTGATGGGTCAGGGTGAACATGGACACATTCAGCATTTATGTCATTTGTGTCGTGTTTTGGCTTGTGGATGGATTTTATTTATTTTTATTTTATTTAGCAATTTAGATTGCCTCTTCAGAATCAGGTTGATTAAACTGTAGAAGAGAGCAGGTTTCATTCGGACAATTCTTCTATTTTTTTATTTATTATAAAATTTTCTTCCAAGCTTGTTGAGTTTGTATTTTGAATCCAGATTTGAAATTTCAATTTCTTCAGAACTAATTTGAAAGTCTGTATTTCCAAGGTGTTCTTGGTTAACATGAATTTGTGTGGAAATCAATTTCGATTTATGCATCTATAAAATATTGTAAAACTTTATTTGTATAATAAAATTGTTAAATCATGTAAAGAACTGCCTGGTTAAATTAAAATTCTATGCTTTGTTTCAACCAAAGGGTTATCTAAAAATAGATTCAAAAAACCTATAAATAAGGGGTTTTTCTTTTTTAGTTCAGAGCAGAACTTAGTTGTCAAGAAATAAACAGTGTTTCCTTTTTAGTTTAGAGTGTTCAGAGCCTTGAATATGTGTTTCTTTTTGCGTTCTGCGCATGTTCTAAGCGCGTTTGGATCGGAGTGCGCTCTATGAGCTCACTGAGCAGAGCGTAAAATACTTAACACAAGTATTTGGCAGATGGAAATTAAAAAAAAAACTGGTAACAGCTAAGTGTTCTGGTGTTTTTTATGAACAACCCAGAGCGCTCAGAGCACTCTTAGTTCAGAGGATGTTCAGAACATGCTCGACACCCTCGGACTCTATGCAGAGTTCGATTCTGAACTAAAAAAGAAAACACCTATAGTTTTTCCACTAGAAAATAGGATTAATTTTGACACTACCTTTCAAATTGCAAATGGTGTTTCATTTTTTCCTTTTAAGTAAAAGTGACCGAGAAAATTAATTTTATGACATACCAGGCACGTTGGCGTTACTGTCAGTAGTAGAGCCGATACACTTAGGCTAGCCGCGTACTGGCAACTGTGATCCAAATCAATTAGTTTAATCACCAGTTGATAGATTACCGTGCACTGGCAACCCTTTACTCACGCTCACACTCTTTTCTCTGTTGCTCTTATAGAAAACAGCTCAACTGTTGCGAATTAATTTTAGGCAATCGTTTAGTTTGTGTCAAAACACAAACTTTTTAGTTGCTCGAATCGAGTTGCTCTAATTGCGCGGTGTTCCATATAAGCCCATTTGATTCATTTTAGCAACTTAACAGTTGCGAAACTAAAAATTGAATGTGCGCGCCTGGCCTTACCATGAGTTGGTCCATTGTGAGACATACCAGAAAAAACAAATCGATTGTAAAGTGAATGCTTTCAACTCGATATGAGTAGGTATAGGTTAGTTCGATTTGTTTTACGAATCTTCTAGATTTACGATTTAATTTTGTATGGTATATCTTCGAGATTTCAATCCAATGTACTGCCTCATTATTGTGTCTATTTCGACTAAGGCTGTATACATTTGTTTCAATTTATTTATGTTTCCTTGTTTCTTGAGTCAAATGTGTTACGAGGATTGATTGCAAAACTACGATAGATTTCCTTACGTTTAAAAACTCCTTCCGAGCTGATTTTGAGCCTTGTTTAGAAACGTTTGCAATCTGATCGAAAATTTTTGTCGAACTTCTTAGCTTAGACCAACTTTTGTATCAAATTGTAACACGAAGTTCTCCTTTCTTCTTGAACTTATTGCACCACCTGGAAATGTATTAATTTATATACAACCATTTTTTTTTTCATGAAAATTAGATTTCCGAGTTGATATTTCGTTTTCTTTATGCCAAGCCATATACTGTCAAATTTCATCGAAAGATGGCTACGAAAATCGGGTGGAAAATCGTAAATGGTCTACAAATGTTTACATTTTTATTTCTTGTCCTATGAGACATTAGTGGTTTTAGGACTTTCGGGTGACATTTGAAAGGAATTATCTGTTTTATAAACGTCAAAACATAGTTTATCCCTGTCTTTCAAATCATAAACCATTAAGTTCCATCGAAGGACTGATTTTTTTTGTCGCCGACCTGTTTTTAATTTCCTTGCAACAAACATAATGGGGTCCAACCTTGACTGCCATACCCAACTTCTGATTCCAGGAAACTTTAAAAGTTACAAATTTATATAAATATTTACAAACGATTTTTCTCTTGTAAAAGTGACAGTTTCCAAAATATTCACCTTAAAACATTTTATACATAGGTTCGTTTAATAATGCACTTTCTAGATGGTGAAAGCCCATGAAAGTGTATACTAGTATAATGTTAGTTTTGCAAAATTGATAAATATAACAAATATCTACATATTTTCTATTTTCAATAAATACATTTTTTACTTCTAATATATCTTCAACGCGAAAGTGCCCCACTTTACCCTTTGTTATTATATTATTTGAAATTGCTGCGTAGTCTAACGCCAAATTAGACGAGTACACTGGTACTCGGTTTTGCAAATCCAGGCCGGTCGGTCGGGTCGGTTGCCCGCTCTCACTTCATCATTTTGACAGTTGCTGTTGATTTAGAACAAAACGAACAAACGAACGGACTTTGTTCAATTTAGACTGATCTTCCGGCTTCATTTTGTTGAGTGTTTGTTTGGAATTCAAGGGGTTGTTGTCAGTTAGGGTAATCAGCTGATGTGTACATAACAAATGAGTATTAAATTTAAAAATTTAGGGCATTCAGATGCATTACGTGTGTGGAAGTGTGGTACATAAAAAACGAACCACACGCATCACGCCAAATTTTAAGTTTGTCCGAGAATTAATGTCAATACAATGAATGACTGTGTAGCATCTACTTCTACATATATACCAAAGTTGAACCTTGACTTTGTTTGCTTATATGTAGTTAGTGATGCTCACTGTAAGAGCTGGGGATTTAATTGTTGGCCGGCGGACCAAACCAAACTGCACACTATGTACTTTTGTAATTGAGTGAATTAATGGTTGGGTAATTAAAACAGATTCATTTTAGGCCGTGACTGTGAATTATTGTAGTAATTTGCAAGGCTAAATTTAGCGCAAACAAGTTGATTGAAGAGGTGACTGTGACACCTACAAATGTGTTATTTATCTCAATTTTATTGAACATTTTTAAAATGTGCTTAGAGTCCCCACATAATAAAGCGGACCGACTTTTAATGGGGCTACCGTGGGTTGTTTTTAATGATCATGGTGGTATTTTGTAAACTACGGAAACGACTAAATTTTTTTCAAGGAATTAATATTACTACGACTTCAGACAATTAAAATCGCTCATACAGAAGATGCAACAAACAATTGATTAAATCTCGAAGCAATTTTCAGAATCAAAACGTTTCTTTTACAGTTAAAATATACTACATATAAAATATAACTAATTTTTTTAACCTGGATTGTTAGAAAAAACAGAAGGAGAGGAAGAAATTTTGTTGACATATTGGATTGGAAAGACTTTTTTAAATAATTTTTATAAAAAATAACTTGGTTCTTATTCAAAGGGTGAATCTCTTATTCAAAATCTCCTTCTAAGCTTAAAATATTACTAAACAAAATTGAAATAAAAGATGAATTATGTGCTGAGACAATTAATTTGAAAATAAGATCTTATGGTTATTTAACACAAACATTTGCAGGAATCTTTCACTGAACCAAATTTGGTAGTCATATTGAAGAAAAAGTAGGTAGAATTGAAGAAAGGGTGATCAATATACGGTCAATGAAACCTATCCGTTGTTTTGAAGAAAATTTTGTTATATTCAAGAAATATTGTCATTTTGAAGAAATGCATAAAATTTTTCGTTATGGTGTTAAATCCACAAAATTTTGTGAAATTGATTAAATTTCGTGCTTCTTTCTTGAAATTATATAAATAAAAATAAAGTTTTTTATTAACTGTTTGGTTATTGTTGATTATTTTTGAGTTCTCTTCATTTTTCCTTTTCTGACTATATTCGCCTCTTTATGTGATTTTTTGCTGGAATGAAAGAATTTTAAATGTTATTTTTTTTTAATTTACCTCTGTGCCTCTACCGAGATTCGAACCCGAGTCCTCTCGCTTGCCGTGCTTGTGCTCTACCTATTGTGCCACTGTGATACATAAAATATCTTGTCTCAAAGTGCTACTCAAATAACTCTCTCGTGTTTTCGTATGAATTAAGAAATCTGATACCGAAATTATACCATTTTGTGCTACTTGTGATGTAAATACATACATACATAGTAAAAAAAAACTATTAATACAAATTTGTCTTTTCGAATAATTGCTTCATCAAAAATTAACAAATTGTTTTCGTAGATATGACAAAATTTCATTCGTTTGAATAAAATACTAAATCATTCATCATTTGAAGAAACCTTATTCATTTTGAATATTCAGTCTTCAATATGAAGAAAAATACTATGAAAAATTGTTGATTTGAATAATTGATTCTTCAAAAATTAACAAAATATTTTCTTCAATATCACCTACGCGATTTGGTTCAGTGTTGGGTCTTAAGAGTGGCCGCTAGGAGTGGAGGTCTGTCATGAAACCGGAGGTATTACTTGGGTGAATTCAATGGATAAATGTTGCAGAAATTATACATTTTTACATGGAAATGAGGGTTAATCGACCCAAGGTTTAATAGGATCTATGGACTTCCCTATGCATATCAACTACCTTGTTGATGGGTACTGAAATGAAAACCAATACCCCAGTATGATGGTTCGGTTACTATTTACTCTAAGCTACAGTTTCCTAGGATATACCCATAATCTGCTTACACAATTCATAAGACACCATCCGAGCGTCAGGACATTGACAAATGAAATGAACGACTCTTTTTTTTGTAGTTCTGCTGGACCTCACAGTTATACTTACTTTACTTACTTTACTTTAGATGGCGCTCACAGTTCAGGGTGGACTACAGGCTCAACCAACAAGCGTCTCCAGCAAGCTCGGTCCCTAGCTAGCTGTCTCCAGTTACGCACTCCAAGTTGGTTGAGGTCGCTCTCCACTTGTGCGCGTCACCTGAGGTTGGTTCTCCCTCTGCTGCGCAGACCACCAGGGGCGGATTCGAAGATTCCACGAGCAAGTGCGGTTTCCATACGCTCCACGTGTCCCAGCCATCTCAGCCGTTGTATTTTCAGCTTCTTGACTAGGTCAACGTCGCTGTAAAGCCCGTACAGCTCGTTGTTGAACGTTCTCCTCCATACTCCATCGATACAGACTGAACCGAAGATCAAACGAAGAACCCAAGCACCCAAGCAGATTTTCATCCGATTTAGACAGTGTCCATGCTTCTGCCCCATACAGCGGGACCGGGATGATGAGGGTCTTATACAAGGTCTCCTTGGTACGGTTGGCAAGAGTAATTCTTCGCTTGATCTCTGCACTGATGTCGTTTTGCGATGTTATAGTGGAGCCCAGGTAGACAAAGTCTTTGACGACTTCGAAGTTATACCTATCCATCGTGACGTTTTGACCGAGTCGACGATGTTGAGATTCCTTTCTCGATGATAGCATATACTTTGTCTTGTCCTCATTAACAGCCAAACCCATTTTCGCCGCCTCCAGTTCAATACTTGCAAACGAACCGGTAACAGCTCGCTTCGTCCTCCCAATGATATCAATATCATCCGCATAAGCAAGTAGTTGAACTGACTTTTGAAAAATTGTACCTCTATTGTTGACGTTTGAGTTTCGTACAATTGCTTCAAGAGCGATGTTAAATAGGTTGCATGATAGCGCGTCGCCTTGCCTCAAAACTTTTTCGCGACATCAAAGGGTTCGGTGGTGTTCTTACCGACCTTGACGGAGCAGCGAGATTTCTCCATCGTCATCCTGCACAAGCGGACGAGCTTGGCATGGGACACACTATGCCGAGGGTATACTTTCATCGGACCAAATTTTTGAGATGAGTTGATGCATGTTCCCTACCAAGTCATCCCCACCTGCTTTGAATAGCTCAGCTGGCAAGCCATCCGCGCCAGCAGCTTTGTACGCTTTCAGCTTGGCTATCGCTGACCGCACTTCATTTAGGTCGGATGGACGGAAATTTTGACCATCATCGTCCAGGTTGAATGGAATGTTCCGCCTAGCTGCGGAATTTTGGCCTTCCTTGCCGTTCAGCAGTCTGGAAAAGTGTTGTTTCCAGATCCTCAGCACGGACTGCGTGTCCACTACCATATTCCCACTCTCATTCCGACAGGCTTCCGTTCTAGCTTTGTAGCCTTGGGTGGATTGCTTCACCCTTTGGTAAAACTTTCAAACATCCCCCCTACCGGTACAGTCCTCAATAGTCTCGACCACCCGCTTCACATGCTCTCTCTTTTTCCTCCTTAGAAGTCGGCGTTCCTCCCTTCGTCTTTGCCCGTAGGGCTCCCGAGCAGCTCTCTCAGCAGCTCTGGTTCTTGCCTGCAGCATTAATTGGTAGGCCTCGTTCTTTGCTACATGCGCCAACCTGCATTCTTCGTCAAACCAGGGGTTTCGTTGTGGTGGCCTTTTGAAACCCAGCACATCAGTGGCGGCAATACTGGTGGCATTCTGGCAGTGCTTCCACAGGTCCTCCGTAGATGAAGCTGGAGGCGGGCTTGCTGAGAGATTAAGAGAGACTCGGTCTGCAGAAGTCCTGGCGACCTCGTGCGATTTTAACCTCGCGACATTGAATCTTTTCACAGCATCCGTCCGTCGTTGTGGCGTCATAGATATCCGCATCCGTACTTGGGCTACCACCAAGTAATGATCCGAGTCTATGTTGGCTCCTCGGAATGTTCGGACATCCAGGATACTGGAAGCATGTCTCGCGTCTATCGCAACAAGATCAATCTGGTTGACGGTTAGTTGATCCGGAGACTGCCAGGTCCCTTTTTGTATATTGAGGTGTGGGAATAGAGCGCTAGCTATGATGACATTTCGCCCCGTCGCAAAGTCAATCAGCTTGAGTCCGTTACCGGAAGTGTTGTCGTGCAGGCTGTGTCCTCCGACTATTGAACCAAAGATGCCCTCCTTTCCGATCTTGGCGTTGAAGTCGTTAAGAATAATCTTGACGTCGTACTTGGGGCAGCTATCATACGTTTCCTCGAGAAGGTCGTAGAATTTTTCTTTGGTTGAGTCATCTTTTTCTTCCGTTGGGGCATCGACACAGATCAGCTTCACGTTTTTCAATTTCGCTTTGATGCGGATTGTGACCAGGCGCTCGCTTAGATTTCTAAAGCCCAAGACATCTTGCCTTAGTCTTCCCCTTACCACAAATCCACATCCGAAAAGCCGCTGACCCTGCACCTTGCAGCACTTGCCGAAGTAGATGTACCACGTTTTCATCCTTCGTATGCCCTCTCCATCCCATCGCACTTCCTGGATGGCTGTAATGTCAGCCTTTAGCTTATCCATGCTCTTCACTATTTGTTCGGCAGCACGTGGCCTGTTTAAGGTACGGACATTCCACGTGCAGAACCTTGCTTCGTTTGCTTGGGTCGTCAACATGAAAATCATCCATATCCGAGGCTTGTTGTTGTTTCGGAACCGTGTAACTTTTTACGTGGTAGGGAAGTTACCCCGTTTGGTGAGCCCTTCCTGCTCAAAAAAATCCATTTTCAGGACCTTTTGTCACAATTAAGGTATTTTTTGGGCAAGAAGGACGCGACATCATTGGAAAAACAACTGCGTGAGCTTTTCCATCTGTCCTATTCTACTGGCCTGTATTGGTTTTCTTACGAGTGGATGAAAAACAGCAAAAAAACGCGAATCTTCTTTCGCATCTTACTATCCTTTAATTCCAATTACAATTCCAGGGTTTTGGAAACTCCATTAAATTTTCAACTCAAAAAATATCTTGATGAACGAATGCTTTCTAATGACCGGGAGTACGGCTTTTGTAATTATATGTCCGCTGGTAATCTGATGGTATATCTCACGGAATAGTGTTCGAAATCTTAACGTCTTTTAAGGGCAAATGAGATTATTGCGCTTGATATTTAAAAAGCATATGATATTTAAAAAGATGGAGTTTGGCATCAAGCTCTCTTATCAAAAATGCGTGTATTTGGTATTGACGAATCTATCATTAGTAATAAGGTTTCGCACAGTTCGCACTTGATATTCATACAAAAAATGCTGGTGTGTTACAGAGCTCCGTTTTGTCTCCGAATCTCTTTCTCATATTCATCAATAATCTTCAGTATTAAAATTCAAATACATACAGTTCTCTTAGCTTTTTATATTCGTTTCTAGATTCAGATCCTTGTATACTACAGAAATCATGATTAGCATTAGTAAAAATTACTGCATTCAAAGCATTTTGACATTTCCGACCGTGAAATTGCAACACAAATTGGCAGATCAAACACAGTAACCCAAAATTTCCTCAGATAATGTAAAAAGTATCGGTCAGTTGGATCTTGTACTGGTGTAGGCCAAAGTACGCAAAATTCGCACCGAACCGATCGTCTCAAACGTTGTGACTGTGAAGGGCCATCAAGTCCACCGTAAAATGAGCGCAACGTACGGAACGTTTGCACCAAGCAACACTCATTTCCATAATAAAGTTTTATTGCTTGGACATGCTGTTCAGTCGTGTAACTTCCATTGTGATTTAGCTTCAATAACTGAATAATAAACAACAGATGTCACTAAAACAACATGGCCGCCACAGGTCGCCAAAATCTACCCACGCCAAAACAAGAAAAACCCTATATTTGGTCATTGCCTTTTAACTTAAATCTCCATTCCAAAGTGCTAACATGAAACGGGAGGTATTGTCCATTTCTTGAACCAGGAACATTTAAGAAAACAATGCAGTGCAAAAATCGCCATAACAAAAGAAAGAAAAAAAGTACTAATTTGACAGGCATTGTGGTGATGAACATATTAGTTTTTTTCTTTTTTGTTTTTCTCAGGGAAGTGAAAGCTGAAAGGACGAGCGAAATCATAATTTTCAAAACTATGCCGTGCGATAAATAGAGCAGTAGTGCAACTGTAGGCTGAGATTCACTATTATCCTTCTCGTCCATGCGAAAGGAGTGGCGTATTCTAGACTTCACTGTGGCTGCAAATTTATATATTAGACTTTTGTGTCCTTTGTTTGCAGCTCCAGAATGAAAATTCTGGGAACACGCAACACAATAATAATAATAATGTTCTGGTGTGGGAGTGTGCGAATTAGACAAAGTGAAAAGCGATAATTTTCTGCATGAAAATGCAGCGATCATTGTGTCGTGATTTAATGAATTCTTTGTTTGAATTGCAAAGAAAAGTACCTATACTCTTGGCAGTGACAGGAGTGGGGGGAAAGTGTTGTTTATAAGGTTTGTGTATCCAGACGAGCTAAGGAGTATGCTGAGGCCCGTGAATAACATAAAGTTTGCAAATTATATGCTTTGTGATAGGTTAATGTCTGGAAAAATATACTCGTATTCTTAACACAAAACTTTCTAATGAAAGGAAAATCTCGACAAAATAACTAAAAGTTCTTTAAACTTTTGCAGAGTGAATGTGTTCAATAATTTTTAGATTTGAACAAAATCTTTCCTTATAATTTATTATAAAGTTTATTAAGGATGATCTAAAAGTAAGGAGTAGTAGCAGTAAGAATCGTAAGTGATTGAGTTTTATTTAATTTATGGCAGTATTCTATATTTTCAAAAATTGATTTTTTCTCAAAAATTAAGTTTTTAATGTTAACATTAACTTAGAAAATACATTTCGTTTTTCGATTGAGTTTTATATCTACAGATTGCCTTTATTGAACCAAAGATAGGTATACTGAAGAACTATTTATAATACAATATTTATTTAATCTACATATCAATAATAGTTTTAATAGCTTCGATTTTATTTGATACTTTGATACTAAAGGGTACTTAGAGGTGGATAACTATAAATAGAAAACACTGTTTCTGTGATAGCAGATTTAAAAGTTTTGAAGATTTGGTTTGGAAATTTATCATAAATAGAGTTATGCCATAGCAACGTTTAAAAATTGTTCAAATTTATTTTAAAAACATACGTTACATACGTTTTATGGTGTTCAGCAATCGATTCAACAACCTATGGATCATTTTTGCAATACGTTTACTTTAAACGACAAAAACATGTAAGACTGATGATCGAAATTTGTCAATTCGCTATCGTGATTCAATGTGCGCAATTATACTTATGCTCTTGCGAAGTGCAAATTAGACCTCCAAATTACGCCATTTACATATTCATTAATGACAAAGAATTGAATGGATATTGAAAATATTTAATTGTGTTTTATTTCAAATTAAAGTTCTCCGCCTCTTTAAAAAAAACACCCTTTATTTTGCACAAATCAGTATTATTCGAATTTAAGAACTTGAAAGTCTTATAGGTTTTTGACGAGTACCCGTAATATCCTAGTTCAAAGAAATTAAATCTCCACAGATTTTTTTTTTAATATGAACGGGGCTCCTCAAATCAGCTCTGCCGTAAAATTTTGAGGAAAAACAATTTTGGATTCGCTTACACACTTTTTGAAAGGTTTGTAAGATACCCTCGAATCGGGATGAATCGGTTGCGAACAGTCGATATTTTTTGTATCCAGTTATAGAATTGACTTTGACAATTTTTATTTCAAGATACGACGCTTACACTAAATAATAATCTCCGTTTGGCCAGTAGTTCGCAAGCCTCAGAGGTTCGATTGTTCAAATTATTGAGATTTACCCCCAGTTTCACAGTGAGAGTTTAAACTTAAATTCTGCTGAACCTGAACTGGAGTTTAAATTTGAAGTTCAACTCGTCCGGTTTCACAGTCTTATCTGAACTTCAGTTCATTAAACGTAGTTTAAGTAAATTATTTTCTCTTTCTATCTGACTCAAAGAAAAAATAATCAAAGAAAGTTTGCTTTGTTTCAGTTGTGACCTGTGACAGGAAACACAAATTAAAAATGAAAATAAATTATATTTTCAAATGTTTGAATAGGTTGTCGAACTGAGATTTAAACGGCAGAATAGTGTCGTTTAACTTAAACTACAGAATGATCTCTGTTCAAGGACTGTGAAACCAAAGTTATTGTTGAACTGAAGTTTAAACCAAAAGTGGGGTTTAAACGTCCACTGTGAAACTGGGGGTTAGTATTGTTAAAAATATGTAATTGTAATGAATAATAGTTTTAGACATCAAATTTCAAAACGGGAAGCGTTACAAATACTTCTTTTGACTTGTTTTTTTTTAATACAATTAACTACTACTCCCTTTAGCATGTTACGCCATTCATATAATTCGAACGAAAAATACCGTAATATAGCTCTTACATGATATCTACTATTAGGGTAAAATCTAAGCAATAAAAATTTTCCCATCTTTAAAAATGTGTGTGTTAAAATTCCAAATTATTTTCTAAACAAAAATATTAAAATTGTTTCCCCCCACTAAGTTTTTGTATTTTATAAATTATAATCCCAATTTATCATGCAAAATTTAGCTATAAATTATCGGATACAATTTGGTAGAGACTTTCAATTCAACCCACTGGAACTGGATTCGCAAAAAAAAGATTTAATACTTTCAAGTTTATCGCATGACGGAATTGTTCACAATTTCAGCTTTAAGGCAAATTACATGACAGACACCTTTTGTGTTTTACTCTGCGTCTACAAAACCAATTTTAATTTCTATCTTTTTTTAGCAATGATTGTAGAAAGTTTTATTTCTGTATTTAGTCGGCCATTTTGGAATCTTATTTACAATCAGGGGCAGCGTTACCACTTCTGAACAAATAGTCGAAGTAGATTTAAAGAAAAAAACTGAAGTAACTTGAGAAAATTCGAAGTAGATTTCAAAATGACTTCTTACTTGCTGACATTACAACACGAAAAAGTAGTGATTTAGTCTGTCTGCCAAAATTTTCATAAGATTTGTGCACACCATGTAAAATTACTCATTTGTGTATTTGTATTGTGTTGACGTAAATTTTGTTCATGGAAATTCTGTGGTTATATACTACCTAGAGTGAAATAGAGAAAAAGAAGTTGATTTGGGCTTTTTTTTGTAAAATTGAAGTAGGTTGAAACGAAGATTTTTAAAAGGAAGTAGATTTCAGTATTTTGCTGATGGTGCAAAGTAGGAAGTAGATTTTAAAATATTTTGAAAAAAAAAGAAGTAAAAATTTAATCGTGTATCGGTTTTCCAGATATCGAATTTTCAAAAAAAAAAATTGTATTATTTTTTTAAAAATCCAAAAACTATTTTTTCGAAAAAAAATTTAGTTTATATTTTTTAAAGTGCAAAGGAGCTCTTGCACAAAAATTTCGGTAAAAATTGTTAGAGCCGTTGGTGAGAAAATCGAAAATCAAAAAAACCGTTCTATGACAGGTACCCCTAATAACATTTCCCCCAAATTTTTTTTTTACCAAAATGTAGTCCATGTCCATAATATCACACCTAATTTTTTTTATCGAAATCGTTAGAGCCGTTTTCGAGATAAATAAGATTTTGCATTACGGGTGTATGGGGGTACCCTTAGTTTTGGAGCAAAAAAAAATTTTCAATTTCTCCTCTAGGGAATCACCGAAGACCCTTAAGTACCGAGTTTGAAGAAAATACCTCCAGTAGTTTAGGCTGTAGTATGTAGTTCGAGGTACAGACATACAGACATATAGACAGACGGACGGAATTGCCGGACCCACTTTTTTCGTCTTCGCTATCATCGTAATGTCAACTTTGATCAAAATCTCGAATTCGATTTTTTTCCAAATGCAGAACTTGCCCTCTAGTAACTATATCGCAAGTAAAAATGGTAGTTTTTAAACGTGTACCCTGAAGACTATACAGCCGACCGACCTTTTAATTTTTTTTTCGTCATGTAAATTTTATATAAAAATACTTAAACTTAAGTCACTGTATTCATGTAGTTAGGCCCCCTATGAGCCGATAAATGTAAATTGTCAAAGATATGTAGTATCTTATTAGTTGTAAGCGAAATTGTAAATAGTATGTTCAATAAAACAAAATTGAATTGAATTGAATTCTTTGAACTTTTATTTTGTTATGATATTTTTGTACTTTGAGTAAGCACCTTTAATCATTTGAAAAGTTCATAGTTTAAGAGATGAAGGAATATCTTGAGAATATCAAAACAATGACACTTCCGGACAGTATTCCTGATTTGATTTAAAAACAAAACTCTTATATTACTCCGAGGCAGTTCCAATTGTATTTTTATTCTAGAAATCACTTTTAAAACTAAAGCACTTTCCCTTATAGAGGGTTACTTCCTAAGTTTTCATATGTGTGGTGTTTAGTAGAAACATGATAACTCCATAAAATAATTTGCATCCTTACATTCACTATATATCGAGCTCGAACTTAAACTAGAACATAATTTTTCAAAGAATATTTTCAAAAGTTTTCCAATTTGAAGAAAATTAGTCAACCGGTTTCAGCATTAGCTCCATGTATAGTGAACGTAAAAACGCAAATTATTTTATGGACTTATCATTTTTGTACCAAACACCATAGATATAGAATAATAAAAATATGTATTCATAATCCAAAAATGGCTTTATTTTTCCTTCAAAATATTCTCCATGAAAATCAATTTTTAAAGCACTGTTTTAACTCAGATTAAGTGAATTTTGAATGCATCAACCAAGCCTTATCAGGCTTCGAAAAACGTTGCCCTCGCATATTATACTCGTATTTTGATCCAGAGGAGTTAAAAGAAATCTTTTTTTATTTTTTTAACACCTCTGGCAAACAAATGTTGGTGTTCCCATTAGAACTGACCATTCTACGTTATTGCTCTATTGGCACGTTGGTAACATGTCTAATCATTTCAAAAATAAGGGAACATTATGCTGCGCGTACATTCGGGATGCTATAGTTTGATGTGACATAGTGCGCACAGTAAAAGCGATTTTGTGCGGTTGTGTTATTAATTGCTTTATAATTATTGTCATCAAAATAATTACAAAATTGCACCACACAACACAAGCCTTGAAATAACAACATCTTACTAATTCCTGCTTAGTTAAGGGTTCATTAGCGTATCTTAACCTTTCTCGATTTAATAGACGATTTTTTGAAGCAACGTTTATAACATTTCGTGACACCAATCGATACGAACCTTTTTTGAACGACTGTCAATTTATTCGTTATCCAAGAGAAACTAATTGTTTTGACGTCCAAATATTCAAACAATACTGAATCTGAATGTATGCAAGTAGAACTAACGCCCGAGCATGCTTCAAACTTACGGTATGTCACATTGATATTGGATCGTTCAGCATCGATATTTTGAAGGACCTTTACGAAATTTTTCCTGTAGCGTAGTGAGTAGTTGAATTAAAAACAAACAGCGACACACGGTGGCGAGATTTGATGCTTCATTATCATAAGTGAGTGAGTTGATCGGAACACTCTTTTCGGTTTAATAGTCGTCAAAATCATTGCACGAATATTTTCACGAGTCTATTATATTTTTTGACCAAGAGGAAATATAAAAATAAATGTAAAAAACACAAAAGGGACTCCCATGGCAAAACGTTCTGAGCACGATTGCCATTAAAAATGTCAAACTTTACGATGACAAAATCAAATTGGACACATTCAGACTAATATACTAATATTGCCATGTCTCAAACTTACGTAGCTCATTCATATTATTAACAAAAAAGAAATTCTAGATATGTTTCTAATAAATGGCGAATAGCCAAACTCTACGGCTTACGCAAACTATTTCAAAATATTGATTTTAAAAGTTTTTATTTCAGATTTTTACCATTTTTCACATTTGAGCCACGTCGTCAGTTTATGAAAAAGAAATCAACTGTTACTTTTATTGTTGGATTTACAACATTTACAAATAAATATATAGCGAATCGGACATCAAGTTGCTTGTATTACTACAGACTTCAGTATGACTTTGGACAAGTTGTGTCAAAGTTTGTTCAAACTGTCATCACTTTTTTTCTCCTTAGCTTTCATTCAATGAATCAGATTGCATTTGAAATGAAAGACTTAAAAATTTCTTCTTAGAGAAATCACTTCTTACATACACGCGGACTCTGGTGCACCTCAGGGAAGTCACCTTGGCCCACTACTCTTAACTGTCGCTATCAACGACGAATTCACTTCAATTCTATTTATATTTACTTACGTATAATAATTCATGGAAAATATGTTCAAAACTATTTATTAACAAAACCTACGATTTATGTGCATTCAAAAATGGTATCATAAGACTATCCTTTTACACTCCAGAAAAATAATATTTATTCCCTAGCATTACCAAATGTGTCATGCAATCTATTTTAGTAATTTTAGGATACTGACCCCCCAATGACAAGAACCAAACACACACAAATGCACAGGACTTTCCATTTTTCAATTTGTTGCCATTATAAGCGACACGACGATAATGACAACAGCAAATCGATTTATCTTCGTTCGTCTATATCAAAAGGACAATATAGACGAAGAAAATCTTAATGGACCAAATTGAATTTTTCGACAGTTTAGTGGTTAATTTATAGAGAAAAAAAATGTACATACATTTTGTTCAGATAGTGCATTTTCCTTTTTCCTCCACCAATACACCAGCCAAAAGAATGTATAAAAAAGAGCTTTGTACACAATTTTCCATCTTCAGAGGTTTAACGTCAAACAAAAATATTTTGTTGGTCCATTCTACTGAAAGAATTTCAATTTCTTTAGAAAATCTGTGCAGCTTAAGCCCATTGAGTGTGGTGTAAATGTCCTAGCTCCGGTTCTTAGCTTCTGTTTCAGCTGTTATAAATGGCAACATATACAACCAAAACTTTTCGTTGGAATGTTCTTGTACATATTCTGATCCTTCCTTCCAAATGGACAGCATAATCACATTGCCACTTTATAGTTGTTGGAGATAACTATTTTTTGTTTGTATATCCTTTTATCTGGTAAGCGGTCGTTGCTTTCGAATTGTTATACAGTGCAATATTTACAGCGCGAAACCGGACAAAATTAGTTTCTATTTCTTGAGCTACGCACAGCTAAATAATAAAGTGAGCTTATTGAAAAAATCTTTTAGAATAACAAAATAAACCCTATATCAGTGGTACCACTTTACTTCAATTGAAGTAGATCTACTTCTTTTTTTTTTAATATTTTAAAATCTACTTCCTAATTCGCACCATCAGCAAAATACTCGTACTAAAATCTGTTTCATTTTAAAAATCTCTGTTTCAACCTACTTCAATTTTACAAAATAAAGGCCAAATCAACTTCTTTTTCTCTATTGCACTTTAACCTCATAATTACCATAAAATAAAAGAACGTCAACACAATACAAATACACAAATGAGTAATTTTATACGAAATTTCTTTAAAATTAAAGGTAATGTATTGACAATTTTAAATATTTAATAATATTCATTTAAGGAAAAAAATTTTTGTATGCAATATTTTTTCTAAAAGCAAGTAAAAAGTCATTTTGAAATCTACTTCGATTTTTCTCAATTTACTTCACTTTTTTCTTCAAATCTACTTTGACTTTTTTTTCCGGAAGTGGTAACGCTGATCTATATTCACTATCTACTCAGTAAACCGACAAAATATTGTTGACATTTTTATAGGATACTAAGAAACGGTGAAAATAAAATGCACGACTGGGTCGCACGAACTTGCTCTTATGTAAAAGACTAGGAATTTCAAAAATGAATGTTACATATTAGAGAAACTGTTCATTAGCATAAAATTCATTTTTTACATGACTACAAAAAACTGCTTTAGTAGTTAAAGGTAAGAATAGGATGCCATGTGATTCAAGCAAATATAGATTTATGCAAAAATAAAAATTATAAGTCTTTGTAGTGGTTTCTTAAAAAATAAGGTTTTATATAAGAAAATTTTAAAACATTTTTAAGAAAAAATGTGGGTCGCCAATTTTAAGTTTTATTATTGTATGAATAAAAATCAAATTTAAAAAAAAAGTATTGAGCCGTTTCCGAGATATTGAATTTTCAAAAACCAAAAAATTGATTTTTTTTTTCAAATTTCAAAAAAATATTTTTCTTAAAGTTTTGAAATGCAATGTTTTTTAAACTTTTTAGAAGCTTCTCTCTACGAAATTTCATTAAAATCCGTTGTGCTAATAATGAGAAATTCAAAATTTTAAAAAATCGTTTTATGGTAGGTACAGTCAGTAATATCTTGTTTTCAAAATTTTTTTTATTTAATTACAGATATTAAAAAATAATAGAAAGAAAAAAAATGTAACCAAAATTCTCGGAACCGTTTTCGAGAAAAATACGATTTTCGAAAACCATTTTTTAACATTTGTATCGAGGGTACCGTTAGTTTTAGGTAAAATGAATTTATTTTTCTTATATATTGTAGATTATTTTTTCAAACTTTTATTTATCAAGTTTTGAAAAAATCGAGCTGGGGTTTTCGAAATATTGAGTTTTCAAAAAAAAATTTTGAAAGTTTTTTTAAAAATCCAACAAAATTTTTTTGGAAAATTTGAATACACAATAATATTCAAACTGCTGGGAAGCTTTTCATAAAAAAAATGATCAACATCGGTCGTACCGTTTTTGAGAAAATCAAAAACAAAAAACCATTACCTACATATTTTTAACTAAATACATTTTTTTGAATTTTTTTAAAAAAATCGTTGGGACAGTTTTTGAGAAAAAAAAAAATATTTATAAAATTTCAAAAAAAACTTGTGTGGCAGGTACCGTTATTTTTGGTCTTAAAAAATCAAATCAAAAAACATCCAGGGTTAAAAAATCAAAACCCATATCTACCAAGTTTGAAGAAAATCGGCCGAGCCGTTTAGCTGTAATCGAACAGACAGACAGACAGACAGAATTGCGAGACCCACTTTTTTCGTCTTCGCTATCATCGTAATGTCAACTTTTATCAAAATCTCGAGTTCGATTTTTTTTACGAATGCATAACTTGCCTTATAGTACCTATAAGTCGCAAGTAAAAAAGAGGCAAGATGGATAGAATTTTTGTGAGGATTTTTTTTGTGAGACAAAGGAAGGATTATTAACCATCGCGTTACATGGCGTTGTTCAGAGAGCTTTCGATATTGACGTTGTCTCAACGGTCGGTTGGAATTTTACCTTAAAAAAGTATTTCGTTTACAATGAAAAAACTCACTTTGGTGTTAAGGAATCTTTTAATTTGGCAGGGCCTTTGATAAGTAAGCTTAATAATGGTGTAAAGTGCTAAAGAAGGTGTACTACTATATGTATAGTTACGATTTGAATCTACAATGCGCCCAAGAAAATGTTAATGGCCGCAGACAAAATTAAAACTAACAACCACCAATAGGCATTTAAATACATAGTACTCGAAACTACTTTATCTTAAAAAAGTATTTGCTAAGGAAACTACGTTGATTGTAAAACCTCACGAGAATCAATAAATGGTCAGAGTTCATCAAATTTAGCTCTGTCCGTGAACTAAACGAAAGAATATAAGGGGATTAATGACAACAAATCAACTCTCTGATGTCAATATGTATATATGTTCTACAGTTAATGATATAAAATTAAAAAAAAACTAAGACTATTTAATACCACATGAAAGATACAAAGCAGCGTTCTAAAGTTCCAAAATTGTAAATGTTAAAGTTGAATGCGTTTTGGTCTTGCGAATCAAGTGGTTTGAGAGTTGTAAGTCACTAGATTTAGGCTCTCTATGATTATGGCCTCTTATTTTTTTAGATAGCATTTTTAATTTTCTCCCACCACAAGTTTATTCGTTTTTTTTTTTTTAAGATCAAAAATTACGGTACCCGCCGCCGCACAAAGGTAAATTTTCCTAAAAACTTTGCCAAAACTATAAAAAAAATATCCGATTTGTTGTTTTTTTAAATGCAAAGTGGTTTACAAATAGTGTGAGCTTCAAACCTCATCGACCATTTGATGCAGATTATAACGGTTTAATCAGATAATGCTTTTAAAGTGCAAACTTGAAATAGACTAGGACAGTAGCAAGTTTGGTCTGTGCTGGTCGGTTTCTAAAATAATTAGACATGGATTCTATTGCTAGTGGTACCTATGTAAAATTGAGGATGATTGTTTTTTATTGAATATATTAAGTGTATAGATAATTTTGAAGCCAGTAAATGCATTGTATTTGATCACTACCAAAAAACAAAAAAAAAATATCTTTAATAATGTAAAAGTTAATTCAATTTGAGTGTCAGAGTAATAAATATAGTCTTTAAATTTTGGTTTCTTTTTCCCCAATGAGAAACAGTCAAAATGTATTGCCACTTTTTGCGACTTTTTTAAATATTGACTCTTAAACTTGATAAGAAAGGGCATTTTTTATAATTTGAACTTTTTACACAGGATCGCTATCAAGTTTAATTTTAATGTCAAGAAATCAGCTCTCTGATTAATTAAGAAGTTACACGTCTCGCGACATGACAGAAAAAATCAAGTTTTTGAAAGAAAAAGTGCCTCCAGAAATTACAATTACTTTTTTAAGGCAAAATTCAAAATGGCAGCAAAGTGAAATTTCATTTTTTTCCTTAATTGTTTTTTCCTTCAAAACTAACTGTTTTTTATGTTTTCATGCAATAATAAATTGAAAGTCCAAAAAAAAAATAATTTTGGCCATGTTTTTGGGGAAATTTACCTGTGTGCGCCGTTCGAATTTTTTTTCGAAATTTTGTAAAATATTTTTTTTCTCAAAAACCGTTATAACATATGTTAAAAAGAAATTCACAAAATTTAATTTATTAAAGCGACGAGAAGCTTTGACAAAATTTCAGACAAATGGTTATTCTTTAAAACCAATTTTTTTGGTTGTTGATTTTCTCAAAAGCGATACAGCAGATTTTAATCATTTGTTTTATTCTATAGCTCGCCAAAAGTTTGGATAGTATTGTGTACTAAAATTTTCCAATAATATTTGTTGGATAAATTTCCAATTTTTATTTTTCGAAACTCAATATTTCGAAAACACCATGCTCGATTTTTACTTGCGACTTATAGGTACTAGAAGACAAGTTATGCATTCGTAAAAATAATCGACCTCGAGATTTCGATCAAAGTTGACATTACAATGATAGCGAAGACAAAAAAAAGTAGGTCTCAAAATTCTTTCTATCTGTCTGCTTGGCTACAGCCTAAGCGGCCCGGCCGGTTTTCGTTCAACTTGGTAGATATTGCTTTTAAACTTTCCCCCCCCCCCCCAGGTTTTTTTATTTTTTTTCTGAAGACCAAAAATAACGGTACCTGCCATACGAATTTTTATCGAAATCTTATATACATTTTTTTGTCTAAAACTGTTACACAGATTTAAAAAAAAAATTGAAAATTTTCATTTAGTTAATGTAAGGTAATGGTTGAAAAAAAATTTAAAAATAATGGTTATCTTTGATACTCCCGATGGAACCATTTTTTTGTTTTTGATTTTGTCAAAAACGGTACAACCGATTTTGATTATTTTTTATGCTAACGATTTTTGTTTACATTCAATTTTTATAATTTATATTTTTTTTATAATCAAATAAAAAAAAATTAAATTAATATATATCTGACTGTACCTTTTTCGAATTTTGAATTTCTTATTATCGGCATAACGGATCTTAATAAAGTTTTTTTAGAGAAGCTTCTAAAAAGTTTAAAAAACATTGCATTTCAAGACTTTAAAAAAAATCTATTTTTTTTTTTGGAAAATTCAATATCTCAAAAACGGCTCAGTATTTTTTGTTTGGAAATTTATTTTTTATTCGTACAATAATAAAAACTTAAAGTTGACGTACCGAAATTTTTTGTTAAGAATATTTAAAAAATGTTGTATACAAAAGCTAATTTTTTTTGTATAAGAACCGCTACAACGATAAACATAAACTAATATTTGCTTGAGAAATCACATGGCATTAGTGAATGTTTTGGTTTTATGAGTATGGTCTCTAGTAACATTAAAAGTTTTAGTCTTTTACATAAGAGCAAGTTCGTGCAATCCACTCGTACATATTAATTTTATCGAGTTTGTATTATTTGAAAACGATATGATAAGTGCTATAATTTTAACTGACTGAGTATTAAGATTCTGTTAAAAGTACTATCGGTTCATCTTCAATTTAATTGATTTTTGGCCAGCTTTTCAATGTAAACACTTCCATGTCCGATGTGGACTGTCACTTTTGAGTTTACAACACTTTTTCACTACTTTCCGATAGCCTCGAGGACACTGCACAAACTTAAACACACACACAGTCAACACAAAAAGGTAATGAATTCAGTTAAAAAAAAAAAACGAAAAATGTCACCACATTAAATAATGAAAAATAGTAGACAAAAAAAAAGGAGTAAAAAAC
This sequence comes from Philhelius festivus, assembly GCA_963931855.1. Taxonomy (NCBI): domain Eukaryota; kingdom Metazoa; phylum Arthropoda; class Insecta; order Diptera; family Syrphidae; genus Philhelius; species Philhelius festivus. The sequence goes on along the minus strand of OZ007556.1, from coordinate 79,730,279 downwards.
ATTATAAATAAAGGATACATCCAGGGAATCCCCATTTTCGATTTGGTTTGCCCTTTTTTCATTTCTTGTAGATATAGTTGTTGTTGTAATATTTCCCTTGTGCAAACGAAAAGGTTAATGGCCGACTGACAGATGGGATGATACTGCACCTGAAGGTAAGCAGAGCACTAAGCAAAATGTGAGATGAATCCTTGCCGTAACAAACATATATGTACAACGCTATATAAAAATATGAAGTTTTGATGAAAACGTGATATCCATTGTTGCTTTGAATCCCTAAATGGCTTCTGCAGTCCCAGCTCCATGGGCGTGCCAGAACTAGAGCCAGAATCCGATGATGATGGAAGTAGAGCAGAACCATCACCATGGGAAAACAGGATTAAGATCGGGCAGGCGATGCATGCGTTAGCCTTAATGGAATATTTTGCATGATGGAAGGATTAAGAAAATCTCAAGTTTGATGCTACGAGTATTTGCTGGGTGATGCTGATGAGTTGAGATGTTTTTCCTTTTGTATTTATATTTGATGACGATCGCTCTAGGAAAAGCGGTTACGTTTGTTGTAGAAGTTTCTACGTATATACTTATATTATTTGTAATCAAGCTCCAAGGGCGGCTTTGCCTTTTATGTTGTTCTTCTTGAAGTTCAGTGTGAAGAACGTAGTTGCGTTTGACTTTGAAACTAAATATTTGAAGAATAACATCGTCAACATCACCATTATCAAGCAAAGATAGGTACATAGATTGTTTCGCAGACATAATGGAATGATAGTTTATGCTTGGCAATGCAGTATGATGTTTATATTGGATGTTTTGGTTTTAATCCCCCAACAGTACCTGCTTGGAAATAGAAACAAATAATTATAATTGTTTTCATTTTTGTTATGTTTTAAAAATGTATGAGATATAGTTTTAAGTCTTGGTGTATAAAGGAATTTAAGAACAAGAAATTTTATTTTTTAATCTGAAAATAAGCACAACATTTCCTGAAGAAGTTCTTTGATTTCTTTTAGTGAGAAAGGCAAACTATAAGTAGGCTTACTGAAGAGGTTTTAAAATAATCTAACATAAAGTTTAACAAGCGATTTATTTAACTCGATAGGTTAGAGCTTATGTTACTTAATCGATTCATTTAATAAGGGTTGCCTAGCATAGATCCCCAGATTTAATTGAAAAATACACCACTCTCTTGAAGAGTTTTTGATATATTTAGACTATCGACTTGTTTTTAAATCATAATTTAAATGAAGTTGGGAAATACATGCGAAAAGTGGCAATCCTTTTTCGGTACCATTTTAATTTTCATTTAACAATAAATGACACGTTTTATAACCCATGTAAGTTGCTAGGCAAATCATAGGCATATTATTTCTTTCAAGGGGGTCTTAAGATCGAGTGGCAATTAAATTTCCATCATCATGAGTTAAGTGATTGGACAGTTGATGCCAATTAGTGAATTAAATACCTTCCAGCAATAAAAATGTTTAAAAAAGTTCATTCACAATATAAAACTACGAGTATTAAGCAATTTACGTAATGTAGATAATATTTAGTCTTTAAATAAAACACCGATATACCAAAATAAAAAGCTTAATAAAGGTTAGTCTAGTCCCGTGGATTATCTGTTGCTTACTTAAAGTGGCGCTACAGTCCGCAGTGGACTAGAGCCTCAACTAACGAGCTTCTTCAGCTAGGTGTCACCAGTTTCGTCAAGTCAAGTTGGTTGAGATCCACTCCCTCAAAAGAAGAAGCGATTCTCAAAAGTTATTCTTCGTTTGATTACAGCGCCGGTGTTATTGTCTGAATTAAAAGCAGTACCTAGGTAGGCAAAGTACCCAACTACTGTCTGTGACGTTCTGTCCAAGATGACAGTGTTGGGTGTCGTTTCTTGACGACAGTACTTAGACTTGCTCTCATTGACCGCTAAGCCCCTCTTCTTCGCTTCCGTCTCAATATCACGATATCCGTCACGATATGTCAATATCGTCCACGTATACTAGTAATTGGACGGACTTTTGAAAGATTGTGCCTCTAGTGTTGACGCTTGAGTTTTGCACTAATCTTCTAATGCATCGGTGAGATCTTTTTCGACCTAGATGGAGCGTGCGTTCTCCATCATCATGCATCAGCATCAAACGGACAATTTTGTCAGGTATTCCAAAACTCGTTTATCCCTAAAGATGCTATTATACACGGCTTTGAAATCGATGAAATGGTGGTTTGAGGTTCCTGGATTCTTTCCAAGATCTGAAAATTTTTTGATCGAAAGTTTGAAAGGTTGTTGACGAAAGGCTACAGACGTTCATATAATACGGCAAAAAAGATTTTGTATGCGATATTCAGGAGACTTATGCTTCTGTAGTTGGCACAGTTCAGAGGGTCTCCTCTCTTGACGATCGGGCAGACAATGCTGAGGTTCCATTCATCTTCAGAGCATATTTTGCAGATGAATTGGTGAATACACCTAACCAAGTCATCGCCTACTGCTTTAAACAGTGCGGCAGCGAGGCCATCTGCTCCAGCGCCTTTGCTGGACTTAAGATTCGATATGCCTATCTTAAGGGAAGTCGGTCTTTAAGCAATAATTATTTTTTACTTGCGATAAGTACCTATATCGCAAGTAAAAAATAATTATTGCTTGTTAGGGCAAGTTCTGCATTTGGAAAAAAAATCGAACTCGAGATTTTGATCAAAGTTGACATTACGATGATAGCGAAGACGAAAAAAGTGGGTCCGACAATTCCGTCTGTCTGTCTGTATGTCTGTACCTCGAACTACAGCCTAAACTACCGGAGGTATTTTCTTCAAACTCGGTAGTTAAAGGTCTTCGGTGATTCCCTAGAGGAAAAATTGAAATTTTTTTTTTAGCTCCAAAACTAAGGGTACCCCCCGTACACCCGTAATACAAAATCTTATTTATCTCGAAAACGGCTCTAACGATTTTGATAAAAAAAATTAGGTGTTATATTATGGACATGGACTACATTTTGGTGAAAAAAAAATTTGGGGGGAAATGTTATCAGGGGTACCTGTCATAGAACGGTTTTTTTGATTTTCGATTTTCTCACCAACGGCTCTAACAATTTTTACCGAAATTTTTGTGCAGGAGCTCCTTTGCACTTTAAAAAATATAAACTAAAATTTTTTTCGAAAAAATAGTTTTTGGATTTTTATAAAAATAATACAATTTTTTTTTGAAAATTCAATATCTTGAAAACCGATACACGATTAAATTTTTAAATTACGTTTTAAAATTTATTTTATTAAATACTAACAATTTGCATATCAATTTTTTTTATAAAAATTTTAAGGAAAATTTAGTACACAAAAAACATGTTTCAGTGTGTCTGTATGTCTGTACCTCTCACTACAGCCTAAACCACTGGACCTATTTCTTTCAATCTCGGTAGTTAAGGGTCTTCGGTGATTCCCTAGAGGAGAAATTGAAATTTTTTTTTATCTCCAAAACTAAGGGTACCCCCCATACACCCGTAATGCAAAATCTTATTTATCTCGAAAACGGCTCTAACGATTTTGATAAAAATAAAATGCACGACTGGATCGCACGAACTTGCTCTTATGTAAAAGTACTTTCGAATTTAAGATACATTTTATAAATATAAAACATGGATTTAATGAGATAATAATGTTCAAATGCATATAATTGCCATCTTATTTCTAGAAAAGTATGAGTTTATGCAAACAAACTTTAAAAAACCGTTTTATTATTAAATACATTTTTTATATAAGAAATTTCTCTAAAATTTTTCAAGAAAAAAATGTGGGATGCGAATTTAAAGTATTTACTAATATTAGTTTTAGGAAATAATTTCAAAAAATAATCGTTCATAGGTTTTGAAGATATTGATTTAAATTTTTTTTTTTTTTTTAAAACCCAATAAATATTTTTTCGAATATTTTTATATACAATATTATTTTAAACTTAAGGGGACTCCTGCTAAAAATTTTGGGTTAAAATCCTTAGAGCCGTTAATGAGAAAGTCGAAAATCAAAAAAACGGGCCTATGGCAGGTACCCCTAATAACATTTTGCCCCAAAATTTTTGTTGACCAAAATGTAGTCCATGTCCATAATATCACACCTAATTTTTTTTATCTAAATCGTTAGAGCCGTTTTCGAGATAAATAAGATTTTGCATTACGGGTGTATGGGGGGTACCCTTAGTTTTGGAGCTAAAAAAAAAATTTCAATTTTTCCTCTAGGGAATCACCGAAGACTCTTAACTACCGAGATTGAAAAAAATAGGTCCAGTGGTTTAGGCTGTAGTGAGAGGTACAGACATACAGACACACTGAAACATGTTTTTTGTGTACTAAATTTTCCTTAAAATTTTTATAAAAAAAATTGATATGCAAATTGTTAGTATTTAATAAAATACATTTTAAAACGTAATTTAAAAATTTAATCGTGTATCGGTTTTCAAGATATTGAATTTTCAAAAAAAAATTTTTATTATTTTTTTAAAAATCCAAAAACTATTTTTTCGAAAAAATTTTTAGTTTATATTTTTTCAAATGCAAAGCAGCTCCTGCATAAAAATTTTGGTTAAAATCGTTAGAGCCGTTGGTGAGAAATTCGAAAATCAAAAAAACCGTTCTATGACAGGTACCCCTAATAACATTTCCCCCCAAATTTTTTTTTCACTAAAATATAGTCCACGTCCATAATATCACACTTAATTTTTTTTATCAAAATCGTTAGAGCCGTTTTCGAGATAAATAATATTTTGTATTACGGGTGTACGGGGGGTACCCTTAGTTTTGAAGCTAAAAAAAAAATTTCAATTTCTCCTCTAGGGAATCACCGAAGACCCTTAACTACCGAGTTTGAAGAAAATACCTCCGGTAGTTTAGGCTGTAGTTCGAGGTACAGACATACAGACATACAGACATACAGACATACAGACAGACAGACGGAATTGTCGGACCCACTTTTTTCGTCTTCGCTATCATCGTAATGTCAACTTTGATCAAAATCTCGAGTTCGATTTTTTTTCCAAATGCAGAACTTGCCCTATAGTACCTATATCGCAAGTAAAAAATTAGGTGTGATATTATGGACATGGACTACATTTTGGGCAAAAAAATTTTGGGGCAAAATGTTATTAGGGGTACCTGCCATAGACCCGTTTTTTTATTTTCGACTTTCTTATTAACGGCTCTAAGGATTTTAACCCAAAATTTTCAGCAGGAGTCCCCTTAAGTTTAAAATAATATTGTATACAAAAATATTCGAAAAAATATTTGTTGGGTTTTTTTGAAAAAAAATTTTTTTTTTAAATCAATATCTTCAAAACCTATGAACGATTATTTTTTGAAATTATTTCCTAAAATCAATATTATTTAATACTTAAAATTCGCATCCCACATTTCTTTCTTGAAAAATTTTAGAGAAATTTCTTATATAAAAAATTTATTTAATAATAAAACGTTTTTTTTTTTAAGTTTATTTGCATAAATTCATACTTTTCCGGAAACCAGACGGCAATTTTATGCATTTGAACATTATTATCTCATTAAATCCATGTTTTATATTTATAAAATGTATCTTAAATTCCAAAGTACTTTTACATAAGAGCAAGTTCGTGCGATCCAGTCGTGCATTTTTTTTTTTTTTTAAGTTATATCAAATTTCATTTCATTCATTAACTTTTTGAAACACATACGAAAATGCATTTTTAGAAAATTTAATGCGATTTTTCGGCCAAAGTTAATTAAATTTCAGGTTAAGTTCACAATTTTAGAAATTAGTATGTGAGACTTGAAAGCCAATAGACTGTTTAGTAAAACTCAAATTTACAGGAGATCTTACACTGAAGGTCATTTCGCCAATACACTTGACCTGTCTCTCACATCTGATCCTGATTAATGCACTAATAGTGTATAAGCACCTCTAGGCACGCCTGACCACTGTGTCATATCAGCAGATATCTCATACTCCACCAACACACTTGAGAAAAAATTCCAAAGGGAACACTTTGGGTATATGTGAAAGCGAATTGTGACGGACTAAATAACATTTTTCGAAACTTTTAAATTATAACTGGTCACTATGCGTCTTCGATAGTGACGTAGATTCCAGTGATGATATGATAACAGACATAGTTATCAATGTCATGAAAACTTTAAACTCTTACAGGACAAAAGGAGTAAGTTACAAAGAGAATTATTGGTACGACTGCGGTTGTAAAGAGGTTATCAGGATGAGAGAGTTAAGCTTCATATGCTACAAGCCAAATCCTACCAAGGAAAACCGGAAAAATTACAGGCAAGCCAGAAATACCTGCAATGCTCTTATTAGAAGAACGAAGATCATGTAACAAAATCTACGGTAATGGTAGTAAAAACTTATAGTCCTTTAAAAAACAAATTAAAAATACTTCTAAATCATTAATTCCAACTATTGTTCACAAAAACACTCCTTTAGTTAGCTCGCAAGAATATGCAAATCTGATAGCAACGCAGTTTGCTGCAAATTCAACTTTGTCACATAGTGTTATAACTACTCCTGTACTTGAGAGCTTAAATGGTCGCAAGAGTACTTCAAGATCTTGGCATATACAAATCCGCTGGTCCAGATTGTATATCCCTTTTAGTTCTAAAGAGATGTTCTTCTACACTGGCAAAACCATTGCCTACTCTTTTCCATCTGTCTTACTCTTAAGTCCTACTTGTGATTTTTTGGCATATCTCACCGAAAAGTGAAATGAATCCTTACATCATTTTGGTGAAACAAAAGTTATTGCACTAGATATTTTTAAAGCATTTGATAGAGGTTGGCACGAAGATCTTTTATCGAAAATGCGTTCAGTTGTTATCGAAGAGTGACTTCTGCGTTGGTTAAGAAATTACCTTTCTGACCGTTCAATTCAAGTTATTTTGGACGGTATTAAGTCTGATAGTCAAAATTAATGCTGAAAATGCTCAGTTTTTTCTCCTAGAGTTCTGATCGACTTCAGCATCCTCACCCTCAGCTTTTCATATTCGTTTACAGACTCACTGCTCTTATGTTATGGAATTGAAACGGCAGCGTATGCTAAGCTCATAAGATTCTGACCTGGACAGCAGTATACAATGGGGAATTAAAAACCGTTACCAATATCAATGACTGGCACTTATATTAAAGAAACCGAAAAGCTTTCTATTGTCGGCATGTGTCTTACTGACCATCTTTTATGGAATGATCATATATTCCACGTAGCCAAAAACGCAATGCTTGTTTTCATAAATTATGCAAGAAATTTTGTTCCCCGATGTTCTAATCTGACTACCATCTATATTCGCTCAAAACTTTAAAACTCTCTTATCTGGGCTAGTGCCCCCATTACCCTTTTGAACCTGTTGGAAAGAATCCAGAACAGAGTCAAAAGACTTAAAGGATCAATTACGGAAACTTTTGTCTCTCTTGAACACTGTCGAAATGTTTCCTCTTTATTTTATCGCTTTTTCTATCAACAATTTAAACCCCTTTCATCGATAAAGAGAAAGAAAAAAACGTTTAGAAAGAGTTAAATAAAATGCACTACTGGATCGCACGTACTTGCTCTTATGTAAAGGTACTTTAGAATTTAAAATACATTATATAAATATAAAACGTGGATTTATTGAGATAAAAATGTTAAAAGGGATAAAATTGCCGTCTGATTTCTAGAAAAGTATGAATTTATACAAACAAAGCTTAAAAATCGTTTTATTATTAAATTAAATTTTTATTATAAGAAATTTCTTCAAAACTTTTCTAGAAAAAAATTTAGGATGCCAATCGTAAGTATTTCGTAATATAGATTTTATGAAATAATTTCAAAAAATAAATCGTTCACACGTTTTGAAGATATTGATTTTTCAAACAAAAATTTACAATTTTTGTGAATATCTTTATGTACTACAACTAGATGACCCGGTGAACTTCGTATCACCTACTTTCTTACAGCCAGTCTCGTTCCATTGCACAGTAGAGGTGGATTAATGTTACGCAGCATAATCACAACTGATCCTACTTTTAATAGTAAATTGTTAGGGTGGTCCAGGCAAATTCAGGGAATTTAAAAACTCTGTGGGATAGTTGACTACGTCATCCCGGTTTGTAACTGTGTCAACTGATTTGTAAGAAAATAACTCACCGGGAAGAAAATTCTGAATGATTGCATAGAGATCATGTTTTCTATGTGAATTCGACAAAAATCCGTGAGTAGTATAGTTAATCTGATCGAGGTATTAACTGCGATCTTATCATTTCCAATATCTAATAACTGCTTCGAAAACATAATCGCAGTCTGGTCTTGTTGCAAAAATACTCGCATGTTACTTGTTTATTGAATGTCTTTACATATCGCCACAAATTAGATGGTTTTAAGCATGCGTTTAGTTCGTCAGCAACAGTTGATCGGGGAATAATTGGAAGAGTCTGAAGAAAATCACCTGACAATAGAATCATGGGTCCACCAATAGTGTTTTGGTTGTCACGAAGATCTTTTAACGTTTTGTCCAGTGCCTGCAGTGATCTCTTGTGGGACATCGTACATTCATCCCAAACGATCAATTTGCATATCTGTAGAATTTTCGCCATTGTGCTGTTTTTGGCGATATTGCAAACTGGTGCTTCGTTGATTTGCATGTTTAGTGGTAGCTTCAAGGCCGAATGTGCAGTTCGTCCAACTTTTAACAATATCAATTGCGGAACATTTGAACGAAGTGCTTAGGTCAATACTTCAGTATCGTATTGTTGTTCACTTTACAACTCGTGCTTAAATGCATCGCGCATAGGACGATTGGGTGCTGTCATGCCCAAACACGACAATACCTTCGATCATGATCAATGTCTCATTGTAAATTTCTGCAGTAAGTTTGACAACGCACATGATGCAACACATCCTCAGGCATGTCATACCTATACTTCATCCAAAAAATTTTCCGGATTCCAGGGGAAACATGTCGATATTATAATCGCAAACAATGTGCGAATTTGATGTGACGATGAAAATATGACGGAATCCTTAAGCGTATTATCCCAATGTGAAACGTTCTCGAGCAACTGTAGTAGTTGACATGACGCGCCTCACGTAAAGTCACACACAGATATCCATCAACTGTTCTCAGTTGTTGAAACGATGTTGGACCACTTTTACACTTTTTTTTATTTCTGAAACAGAACTGTTTTGTATTCCAACAAAACAGACAAAAAAGATCGGACCTCATACAATAACTATGAAACAGACAAATTTCTGAATGTACCTATAAATATTTGACAACCAAGTCAATGAGGGAGTATATGAGTGATACCGTTAGTCTTGGAGCTGAACAAAAATTTCAATTTCTCCTCTAGGGAATCACCGAAGACCTTTAAGTACCGAGTTTGAAGAAAATAGTTCCAGTTGCTGTAGAGGGAGCTAGGTATAGTCATACAGATACATACAGACATACAGGCAGACAGACGGAATTGCCGGACCCACTTTTTTCATCTCCGCTATCAACGTGTTATGTCAACTTTTCAACAGTACCTATATCGCAAGTAAAAAATGTTACTTATCAAGTTTCATGCAACAATGATATCTTCTGATGGATTAACTTTTTCGAAAAGATAAGATCAATAAAAATTCGTTGTTCGTTTGGGTCTTTAATTAATAAATACAAAAAATTAACAAAATAAATAAACTTTTAAACAATAATGGAATGCGTTTATTTTCAACTAATAAAGCAACTTTGTTTTGCATTTTTTTTTAATGCGTTTCTTTGTTTAGAATATGTATGTATTTAAAAACCCTGAATAAAAAACAATTCCTTCCAGCTTTAAATAGAAATTTTCTCTTTGAAACTTTTCCAGAAAGTAACTAAAGAATATGTACATACATATACCTACGATATTAGAAAAAAAGCGGACATTCTTCATGTCATATCCCTGCGTTACACATTTCAAAATAAAATATTGAACCACCTGCATGAAAGTTCAAAACTTTGTCCAACAACCTCTACCTATATAGTTGATTTAATACACAAAAGCCACCTTCAATCATTTCCTCTCAAACAAAACTTTTCTATTAATACTTTTCAACTTCTACATCTTTTTATACTCTTAACAAATGGCTCCTAATAATATCTGATATCTGATCAAACACAAAGAAGTACGTAAAAGTCTTCTTTCAAATCGTCTTGAGCGAAAATTGGCACAATTCAATAATTCAATTATAGTGCACAATAGGGATCTACGAGCACTCTGCCTTATCTCAAATAAAAGGACACTTGCTGTCATTTTATCGTCTGTTTGACAAAAAAAAAACGAAAAAAAAATATACTTTTTAGGAAGGATATTCCATCTCATAAGTTCTTATTTGACTTCGTTAAACTTACAGATACAAAAATGAAGACGAAATTTCCTTTACAGAGTAGCAATTTCATTAGAAGAGGTTTTTCAGGTCACTGACTTAAGTTTGTACGATAAAATGTGGTTATTAGGCGACTATATAGGTTCAGTGTTTCCTCTAAGATTCTTCTCGTTCGCCTGTTCTATTCCATTTTTTCATAACTCTTTTGTATCTAGTACATTCAAAATAAAATCAAAAAAAAAAAACATCGAATTGTAAAAAGAATTTGTGGAAGAAGACGAAAGAAAAAAATTGTAAATTTATCCCAAAGGAACGAAAATAAAAGCAATTGCTTGTTTCAATTCATAAAGTCAAAGAACCACAGCTAAGAGAGAACAAAAAACAAGGACGAAGAAAATAAAATAACAAAAAAATAAAAACGAATCAATAGAGCGTTTGCTCGATACTACCAGCATACCAATCTCTGGCTGCATCAGCAAAACAAAGACTCCTTCGCAAACTCTAAGACTCAAACCAACTCTCGTAAAATACAAGAGCATCCACAAAGCTTCCAAGGATATAGGTACTACATACATACATACATACATATTCCGTTTTCAACTTCTCCATCACTTTGACGAGAGGAATGTCCGGTCTCACTCCGTTTTATATTTTATCTTTTTTTCGTTTTCGTTTATTTTCACTTTAAAAACGTTCATTATTTTTTATAGAACAGACATCCTCCGAATCCATATTTTTCGTTAGCTTGGGTAAAAGCGTATTAAATTTTCGCGATAAGAACTCCGAGACCCAAAGTCATTCAAAATGTAGGCTCTTTTCAGTCCGAAAGAGCGACGAAAAGAAGACAAAACAAAAAGGAATTTCCCAACTGCACCACTAACGAATTTGTAAATTCGGTCAAGCCGTACTACACCAACAGCCTACTGAAAAAAAAAGGAAAACATATAGAAACTATAGGTATATTGGAAAGGATATTCCGTATAAATCTGCAACTCAACTGCAACTAAGGAAAGGCACTACGATGATTGCTGGCATAACCTAGTTTGTTTTTTATTTTTACTTTTTTTCTGGAAACGGAAATCGGATTGCAACATATCTATTTTTGTCGGTTTAGTTTTTTTCTGCAAGTCTTGAAAGCTCTAAGCTGCGTACAGCCATAACTGTATGCACATTGTACAAAAAATAAGTTTGGTAGTTCAAAATAAAAATATGTACTAGTATATTCAAATTAAAGTGCACCACTCGGTCGAACGAATTTGTTCTTTATAACGGGATTTAAAATAGGAATTTTTGAACTTTGACAGGTGAATGCGGCCGTATTGTTGACACTAAATCCGTTAAATCGGCTGTCATTTATTAAGTTTTATTTGTCTTGTCTAATCAACATGGAGAGTTATAGCATGCGACAAGATTTGGAATTGATTAATTTTTCTTATGAGGGTCGGTGTTCTTTTCGAGTAACGTTTCGCATGCTTCTCCCAATTTAAGGCTTTCTTCCAAGAGCCTATTCACAACGTGTTGGATAAATAAGAGTAAGCAATCCGCCAACACCCTTACGTCAACGAAACGCAAGATAATTTCTGTCAAAAATCATATTCAGGAACTAGGTCCATTTCTGTGTCAATAGGTTCGTCAACAATCAAAATAGTCGAATTAGGAATGATCACATTCCACACGAGATCCGCCGAATTATTGCAATGCATCCGGAGAAAGTCACTGTTGGGTTTGGATTTTAGGCTTGGTGACCGACGTTGGCCAGTACATCACTGTCAACGGCGAGCGCTATCAGTCGATAATAACAAATTTCTTTTGGCCCGATGACATGTCGTTTCAACAGCACAGCCCGGGCCACAATGGACATTTTTCACGAGCTATTTCCGAACTTGATTATCTCACGTGGAGGCGATGTGAATTGGCCACCAAGATCGTGTTATTTGACCCCGCTAGACTTCTTCTTGTGGGTTTTTTTTTAATATACAGGTCTATGCCAATAAACCAAAAGTCCCAACTACTACGAAAGCCAACATAATGGCATTCGTCAAATTAACTGTCAATGTCAGCATCAACTTCAATATCTTTGAACTGACCTGATACTGCATTTTTTAACTCTGCATCATCAGAAAGTAGATTCAATAGGTTATTCTTGATTTGATGAGTGAGGTGCGTTACACATTCAGAATAATTCACAGCTGCAGGGTCCAATGGATACAAGCCTTATTTTCTAAACCAATTTTGTATCCCTGTTTCTGACTATTGAATCATTCAAAGGACTTGAGTAGTTTCTTTTTGTTATAATGTCTGTCTCATGGTTAATCTGGAACTGTATTTCTCCAATCGAATTTCAAGGGTTGAAAAACACTTACTTCTACTGGCTACATAATGTGTATGGAATTCGGTGGCAACGTTTATGAAATTATTCCATTTTTGCTGCAAAACTCGGGCCGTTTTGTAGTGGGACTAAGCATTTTGTTCCATCTGTTACCTCTCGATATTTTCAGCAAACAGATGGCAGCAATCACATCCGCGCCACCTAAAAGATTCTTCTCAATGTCATAATACGCCACTGTCTTATAGGTAAGCACGCAACGACGCTTGGCGTTTATTCCACCGAACTTTGCAGAATCTGTATAGACGACGAAGAGGTAGAATCATATGTCCTGCGCTATCCCATAGACGTAGGCTCCATTTTGGAGAGTTTTTTTTTTTTTTTTCGAGGAACTTAGTGATCTAATTAATATTTAACTTTGGGTCTCTCTTAATTTATAAGGAAGTTCAAATAGTTCAACGAGTATAGAGAGAGAATCTCTAGATTCATGTGGTATCACACTCGAACAACTCTGTTCTAAGTGTGTCAGCTGCGATTTCGATAAAAAGGAGTTAAATCTTCAACGATGTCTTTAGGCGGTGTCAATTTAAAACAAAATCGTCCCACATGTGATCTGTGCATTTAATAAAGTTTGGTACCAGGCTCTCTTATCGAAAATGCGTACGTTTGATATCAATAAACCCTTATTATTTAAATCAGAAATTACATTCTGGATCGTTCAATACATATTGTATACTGTTTCAAGTCTTATCTGCACACAATAAATACTGTCGTTCCCCAAGGCTCCATATTATAAATAATCTCTTGTCCGAAACTTCTAATCCAAATCATTGTTTTGCCGACGATTCAACCCTGAGCTTCTCACTCGTTCTCAAATTCCGTCTCCCGTCCGTCTCTTTCGGAAGTGGAATTGCTATGGTACCGTATGATTAGCTCATAAGCTATGATCTTTACAGTAATGCTAAATTATAGGTATAAGCAATCGTGTTAATATTAATGATTCGAAAACTCAATACTGCCTTTTGTCGTTGAAGCAGTATGTACCTGATATCGATATGTCATAGTCCTTGAATGGCACATGCATCGAAGAAGCAGTGATTGTTATGAGTGCCAATGACGATCTTCGTTGGAATGACCACATTCTCGATACCGCCAAAAATGCTGCTAAATGTTAAGGATTTCTCTATCGGTGTAAGAAATGTATCATCCTCTCTGATCAATTTATAAGGTTTTTATACGTCCAAAACTCGATTACAATTCACACCTTTGGGCAAGGTAGGTGTTGCCCAAAATTCTCTTCATTTATTGGATAGAATCCACAACACAAACTGATAAGAAACAGAACTATCATGGAATCATGCCCATCTCTTGAACACCGCCTGAATATTTCATGTCTTTCCTTGTTCTATCATAGTCCAGTCATTTTAGGCATTTTAAACGCCAATCTGCGGAAAAATTCCTAGTGAGCTGAATTTTTGTATACACCTTTATTACGGCATTGTAATGAAGATGTGAAAAATCGACATTGATATCGTGCCGGCTAAAAAAGTTATAGGGGTCAAAAGGTCACAAAAATCACTTTTTCGCAAATATCTCGCGATCTATTGCTCAGAGGTCAATAAAGGTTATTATAAAAATTGTTTGTCGTGAAATTGTCTACAAAAAATGTCTCTTGCATTTTTCTGTAAAATTAACCGTTTTCGGAGTAGAGCGCTGAGAAAGCGAATATATTATGACGATGCACTCGTTTCCTCACCACCTTCGAGGTAGAATGCAGGGCGCGTTTTTTTTACATGTTTTCCCCCGTAGGCATAATCCATGATATGTAATCAGAGGTTTTTTTTATTTATGAGTGAATAATTTTTTATTTGAATACAGAAAAATACAGAAAAATTAACTTTAGTATATAATTTCTTTTTATCATTCATTGTCGATATCTTCAGTTTATGTGTCATTAACAATTGCATACCGCAATCTTCGATATTAAAGATGGTCTTTAGCTGTAAGCGGTTAACTCGCTGATTCTAGTCCGCATTTACACCAGCGATCTAATAGGTAGTCTAACTCGGGCAATTGTGTATGCCGTCGACCTAATACTGTACAGAACAGCTGCCAAAGTCGAGGTCATCAGAATTCTTTTGCACTGTGACTTCAACAAGATTCAGTGATATTGCGATGATATGGAAGTCAGTTTCAGAAATCTGAAACTAGTTTGCTTAGGACTCGATCCATCAGTGTGCCACTTGATGATATTTGTTTCGAGGATCTCAAGATAACTCCCATTGCCGCACTTCTGATGGCCTCGTGTAAAGGGGATAGATAGCGGAGAACCTCTATAGCTGTGGTAGGGCAGGTTCTCATTGCTCCTGTAATACAGATACACGCGAGCCCTTAGACTTTTTCTAGAGCTTTCCTTGTTCTTGATAATTCGGTTCTCTTGTGCCATGCAAACGCCCCATATGTAATGATTGGTCTTACCATCATAGTGTATAACCAGCTAAGGATGTTCGTTTTGCATCTGCATGACTTGCCTGCAAGTCTCTTGCAAATCATTAGGGCTTTTGTGGCTTTTCCGACTATAGCTTTTAAGTGTTAGTTCAAAAGGAGTCTACTATCTGGTAGAATTCCTAGATATTTTACCCCTCTCTGCGTTTCAATCACTTCACCAGCTAGATGGATAGGTTTCATATGTGGCAGAAGTTATTCCTTGTAAATGGTATGATTGTCGTCTTGGAGGGGTTTATTGATAATCCTACAGATAGACACCATTTCCGTGTAATTGTTAGTCCTCTTTGGATTACCTACGGCTATGATAGCAACATCATCAACAAATCCAATGGAGAATATACCTTGGGAGGTAAGATTCTCTAACAACTCATCCACTACAAGACTCTTCAACAAGGGTGATAATACACCACCCTGAGGACAGCCTCTTGTTGTGATTACTTTTTTTTTTACATTTTGTCCTTTTTGTGACAGTATGTTTAGTGCCTAACATTTCCATCTAGTTATGGTGATGGGTACGCATTTCCTAACAAAAGTTGTGCCTACAGCCTCGTGGGATGTGTTTTAGAAGGCTCCCTCTATGTCTAAAACGCATCTAATATTCTATCTTTTTTCTATATTTTGGGAATAAATATAAGCTTTCCTGTTCTCCATATACTTGTCATATACCCAAACGCAATGCTACTACGAAGAATATTAGTGAAGAATATTGTTAATGACACAGAAACTGAAGATATCGACAATGAATGATAAAAAAAAATTATATACTAAAGTTAATTTTTCTGTATTTTTCTACATTCAAATAAAAAATTATTCACTCGTAAATAAAAAAACTTCTGATTACATATCATGGATTATGCCTACGGGGGAAAATATGTAAAAAAAAAACGTGCACTGCATTCTACCTCGAAGGTGGTGAGGAAACGAGTGCATCGTCATAATATATTCGCTTTCTCAGCGCTCTACTCCGAAAACGGTTAATTTTACAGAAAAATGCAAGAGACATTTTTTGTAGACAATTTCACGACAAACAATTTTTATAATAACCTTTATTGACCTCTGAGCAATAGATCGCGAGATATTTGCGAAAAAGTGATTTTTGTGACCTTTTGACCCCTATAACTTTTTTAGCCGGCACGATATCAATGTCGATTTTTCACATCTTTATTACAATGCCGTAATAAAGGTGTATACAAAAATTCAGCTCACTAGGAATTTTTCCGCAGATAAAACCTAAAATGACTGGACTATCACTTCTTTCACAAGAAATGCTTACTCGAAGTAGCCAGCTACGAGTACATTCCTCCTCTTAATTATTTTTCTGTAATACTTGTTTTGCTAGAAATGCTCAATGCTCATCAGTTAATCCTCGATCCTTATTTCGGACGTACGCGTCAAATATAGATATTCTACTTTTAGTCGCACAACACGATTATGAAATAATTTACCCGGCACGGTTTTCGCTTGACATTTCAATTTGAAAACATTCAAGACCAATCTTGATCACAATCTCCTTTCTCTCCCTTCCTAATTTCCCCATCGCTCGTGCTATGTTAATGTTTGAAATTATTACGGTCTCAATAAACCCTTGAGCGCAAGTAAGTTATAAAATATAATAATCCACATTTTTGACGCGTCATTCACGATTTGCTCGTGGTCAATGCATTAAAAATTCCTCATTAATGCATAACTCCGGTTACGGACTTTTGCATGTTTTTGTTTTCCGCTCTCTTAATGCTAAACATTTCGGAAAGTTAAGGCTTAAGGGTATTTTCTATGTTAGCTCTTTATTATTTTTTGAACAGTAGGTATTTAACTATAAAACTCTAGTTTTCTAGGGAACCCACATCTGTATAGACTAGCACACCACTGAGAAATCTCTTATTTTTCCTCTGATTTAAAATATGAATCTCCATACTTGTCCCCTTCTCACCAAATTTATGATAAAATATGATAAAATCTTGAGCTGAGCGATATATACCATTATTTTGTCACTGTTTGGGTTATTCATATTGGATTTGTCCTTATAATCTTATAAGGCTTGGACTATGTTACCAGAACTCATAGAAAATGTAATGAATGACCTCTTTTCATCTTGTCTGTCGAGAATTTCATGAATCTATTGGGATTTATTCAAAAATTTTAAAAGAACAATTTAAATCGTTTGACAATTTTTTTTTTACCGAAGACATTTGTAGAGATAGATTTGTTTGTATATCGCACAGCAGAGATGTAAAAGAATGCAATCATTCGTGAATGAAATCTTCAACAGGTCTAGTAAAAGTGTAACATTTTCTTAAACTTCAACAACAAAATATACCTAAGAAAGAAAATCTTACAAGATTTAAATTATGAACAATGGTGTACAAAATTTAAGTTCGTTTGACAGTTCATCAAATGTCATATCCTATTGTCAACTGCAAATAACTAATAGCGTTCAGAAGAACTTTCCGATCCGGAATGCCGAACGAGCAAGCCTAAATACATTATTGATTCTGTTTGTTTTTGTTTCTTTGTATTTGTGAAACGTCAAATGCAGATGGCGAATTGAAGTTGTTTATGTTTTTCATTATTTGTAAACATGGTGGAAACTAATTTTAAGGACTTCATCTTATTTGCGAGGAATAGTCGTCAATAACGTCCAAGATTTTCTCATGTATTTATCATCATGACGATGATAAGAAATGTAAAATGTTTCAATTACAGTCAATGACGAATATAAGAAAATCTCATATAAGAAACACTCGCTTTTAAGACACTTATTCTAACGGCCAAAGCACATCTCCAAAAGGTTAAGTCTTACAAAATATGTTTGTTATTTGTGTTTTTGGTTTTGCATTAATACAAAATAAATGACTAATTCTATCTTTGTGTGCTAATATATCTCTTGTTCTTAATGGGCCTTACCAATAAACAAACTTAGAGACGACTTTAATATTTGCGCAAAATTTACCATTATTTAATTTACTCTATATAACTGATCATACATGTTACATTTTATTTTTTAAGTTCCGTGCAATAAATGGTTCATAACTTAGAGTCCACTTAAATATTAAGTTCATAACATATATGGATAACTATATAGAGCTCATTACATATTGGTTCATTTCACTCAAATATTAAAGTCGTCTCTAAATTTGATTATTGGTAAGGCCCAATGACTTTGTGATAATATTTGTAAATTTTTGTTTTATTGTCGAACATTTCATCCATTTTTCAATTTCTTTTCTTATTTTCATTCTTTTTTATAAGAAAGTTTATTTCTTATCTATTCTTTGTATATACACAAGTAAACACGATTATTAAGCTTGTCGAGCTTTCTTATATCCGTCATCGACTGTATTCATAATAAAAAATGACATTTCATGATTTTGACGTTGAAAGTGTGCGCTTGCGTGCATGATCTTGATTTTGATCCCTTTTTCAAATCAGAATCGAGTTTTTCTTCTTTTCAGAAGAAGAACAGTCATTTTTCTTTGAAATTATTAGAAAGCGGAAATAACAAATGTCAAATTTTGACAGATTACACAAAGTGGTGATAGGTCATGTCATACGACATAAAGTATAGTCAATACAATAATTTTCAATATAACTTTTTACGAATTGTCACATGAGACAGATTTGGAAACCATTTATTCAAACATCGATTTTTTGTTTGATTCCAATACTCTCCATATAAAGGGTAATACTTACGATAAGAACTTTAAAAAAAAAGTTCTGCAAACATAGCAGTGTAAAATTCATGGAGCTGAAAATATGTTTTCTGTATCTACATACTTCTTCCATTTCAATCTAATTTGTTTAATTTCCTTTCGTTGATATGAATTAGCGAAATAGGATAGAAAAGGATAAAAATGAATGTGATTAAAAATGTCCTTCTGGAGCTGGTGTGTAAGTAGAGTATATAGGAAAGGAAGAAGTAGGAGAGCCTAGAGAACTTCATTTGAAATTTTTTAAATCAGGATAAAGTATGCCTGTGCAAGCAAGTGAATTTATCGATTCAATTAAATATAAAATGAATAAAAGCAGTGAAAAAAAATGTTAGATTTTTCAATGATCCGGATAATAAAGAAAATTGTCTTGAAAAGATATTATTTATATTCAGGAAGAGCTTATTTTGTAATCTAGGTCGTAATTCATCGCTGATTTGAGAGTAACTGATTAATGAGGTAAAGCAAAGGAATTTGCTAGAGTAGCAACGGAAGGCAAAATGTGTAAGGCAAAGTATGTACGAGTAGTACCCCTTGGCAAAATGGGTAGTGCTTGGATTATCTTGCAGAAGGTCTTGGATTCGATTCTCAGCAGCTGCAAAAAAAATTTTTCAGGGGTGTACTGCCTCTTACTTAGTAATTGACAAATCCTCTAAGAGTATTTCTTGTCATGAAAAGTGCTACTTTAGCCGTTCAGAATCGGCAGAAAATTGTAGGTCCCCTCCATTCCTGGCAAACACGCACACAGGAATGGTTGAGAGTTTTTGACCAGCAATTTTCATGACAAGAGATACTCTAAGAGGATTTGTCAATTCCTCGCAAGGTGCAGTACACAACATTTTCTTGCATCGACAGAGAATCGAACCTAAGACCCTCTGCTTGACAGTCCAACGCACTAACCAATATGCCAAGGAGTATGATCCACGAAAAATTCTCTTCAAGCTTATTTAATGGCTGCAAGGAGTGATTCTATGTTTTCATATTAACAGTCAGTATTTTAAACATTTCAAACTAACAACATACATATGTTATGTAGGTATATGTATGTTCCCAAACGTTTTCAATCAGGTTGAGGTCTGATGAGTATGGTGGCTATAAAAGCAATTCCATGCAAACCCAGTACATAGATTTAACATAAAAGTGTATGTGGTAAGTGCATATGATTTAACCTCAGACCAGATCCGTCCTTGACGAATACTAAATCCATCACTGAATGGGAAGCCTCGTGTGGTCGTATAAGACCAGTAGGGAGGATGTTTCCTATAGATGCATGTTGTAATTATCATAGGGCCCCTTTTTTACTTGAACTAAAGGTAGTTATAGGGCTTAGCTGGAAACCAAATGAATAGTAAAAGTTTGGAGTTAATTTATAAGCTTTTATGAGAAGATTTGTACCCAGGTTATATGTTATATATTATTTAGGGGATACGTTTCTGAACATATAGGTTTATGTTTCAATCCATTCACTTGTGCTCATCTGTTTTTTTAGCAGGATGGCTTCACCCTAAATCAAAAAATTTGCTTTTTTAAAAAATGGCTAAATACGAAAAGAGGAAAGGAAATCCCAAACTTTATTAATTTTATTTGCTTTTAAATATGTACAACTTTTGTGATGTGATGGACGAGTCAATAAGGCAAATCAAAATTAATTTTGCAAATTAGTCTTCCAAAACTGTAAAAATAAAGTTGAAAAAGAACTGTTAAAAAAAAATTATAAGGAATAGTTGGACGTTGCAGCATCAGGTGGTATTATTTTGGATAGACTGAAAAAAGAGTTCATTGAATGCTCTCAATATAAAAAACGTCAAGTGGAATAGTTGGATAACTACTTCAGAGGTTAGTGCTCGGTTGTCAGGAAATAGAAATAAGGCTAAAGTTCTTAAATATTAATTAACAACAAAACTTATCCTAGGCAAAGCTTTGGACAGTTAAGTAGCAAAGAGACACTTCTACCAGGAAATGAAAAGTGGTCAATAAAAGTTGAATATAACGTTTTTCCAATCATATTATAGTTTGAGTAAGGTAATAAAAAATAAAGGATTGTTATACTCGGATCAATACACAGTTGATCTAATTTAAATTCACGGCTGAACGCTTGATAGAATCTTACAGGAAAGTCATTCTTAGGGTTTGCCTTTCCAATTAGATTTTGGGTTAACGAATAACGGCCAGTCATGCATTAGGTGCAGCTATAAAACGTTAGATGTCAAACACTTATTCATTGTATTGTAGTATTGAGAACACTTTCATCTGGCTTTAAAATAAATTACGAGTAAAAATAGTTTGACAAGTCCTTATTCGTGTTATTTTATACCTGCAAAAGTGCACAAAATATTATTTTACCGAAAAAGGTTATTTTAAAAATGCTAACATTTTTATCTGATAGCTTTCTGAAAAAGCTCAGGAAGCTAGGAACAAGGATTGTCGAAGATTCAGGGAACATAAGATCAGAAAGCGATAACGTATTGCCACGGATAGAGAATTTTCTCTTCGGAACCACGAAGACAAAAGCGGAAGTACTCGTATTATGTCCGGAATTCCGAAGGTTAATTGTACCTACATACATAAACTAACATTAAAGCCTCAGTCTGAATCTTGTCTAACATACACTCATTTTGATTCATCGGAAAATACGGGAGAAGAAAAACTGTTTTGCGTTTAAATATTTTTTATTTTTTTTTTTGAGAAAAGATGTTTTTCATTTCTCAATTTTGTAATATCAAGTTAACTTCGACTTCTTTTAAACGTTAAGCCTACCTTATATGTTCTACTCAAAACAATACACGTCTTTTTTTGTCAATTTGAACAGTTTTTTTTTGTTTATAATTCACACGTGCTCAAGGGATTATTCGGAGACATAGCACGAGCGATAGAAAAAAAAGGGGGGGGGGAGGGGGATGGATTAGATGTCGATGAAAATTCATTTTAAAATGTTGCAAATTGAAATGGCAAGGGAAAACTGTGCCAGGTTAGTTATTTCATAATCGTGTTGTGCGTTGATGAGCATTCCTAGCGAAACGGATATCACGGGTGAAGTGATTGAGGGGAGGAATGCAATTGGATACTTTGAGTGAACATTCCTTGTGAAAGAAGCGATAAAACAAGGAAATGTATGAAACATTACGACGGTATTCAAGAGATTGGAATGATACTATGACAGTTCCGTTTTCTATCAGTTTTAATACTCTATTCTGAATTCTATCCAATAAGTGGAGGAAAGTTTGTGCTGCAGCTGCCCAAAGATGTGAGTTATACTCGAGTTTTGGACGTATAAATGCCTTATAAATGGTAGTCAGACCAGAAGGAGTGAGAATTTACTTACATCGATATAGAAATCCTAAGAATTTAGCAGCATTTTTGGCGGTCTTGAGCATGTGGTCATTCCAACGATGATCGTCGTTGACACACATATTGAGTGCTGGAGAGCTTTTCGCCTTCTTCAATGGAAGTGCCATTCAGGTACAATATCATAATGGGTACATTTTGCTTAAATGACAATAGAGAGCATTGAGTATCGAAGCTTTACACTCCACTCGAGTTTTAATGTGGATTTAAAGTTTCAAAAAAGAGATAATTTTTAAAAATGAGGAAGAGAGTCTGAGACAAAAAAAGAGCCCTGGTAATTTTTAGTCCAAAGAATAAGGGTTCCATCAAATGCCTAAGAAAAAGCAAGCGCAATAATTTTACTTTCTCCAAAACAATGAAAAGATCTATTCTTCAGTGAGATATGCCATTAGATCACCAGTGGAACGATTTCTGTCGTATTGCCGGCCATTCCGAAACTTTCGATTTTTGAGATATTTCTTAAGCAGATGATTGATCAGTGATTCCATGACCTTGCAAAGAAGGGACGTAAGGGCAATTGATCTGTAGGAGGACGGGGAGAAAAGGTCACTTTTTTCAGAAGAATAAGGCCAGCGGATTTGTTTATATCAAAAACTCGAAGGTCTTTTGCAACTGTACGAGTACTTGTCCCATTGAATGATTTGCGTTCTCAAGTACAGGAGATGAGCAATGTTGCTATCGGGCAAACCTAGAACTACCAGCAAAATAAGCTGCGAGTACATATGCCTTATTTAAAGAAATAGTTATGGGGTTGTAGCGTTGGAACCGAAGATGAAGTTGAATTTTTTACGTTCTTGACAAATGACCAGAAATTTCTACTGCCTTTGGGACATTGCAGGATTTTTTGCCTTAAAATCTGATGATTTCTTTAGAGATTGTATCGAACCAAGGCTTTTCTTTAAGTTTTATACTCTTAATTCTGTTGGGCATAAAAGTACTCATCCCAAGATATTAGTGACTAGTTGAAGATTCGAGAGAAATTATTCAAACCGTCCCAGTTGATTTTCTAGTATTGCCAAACGGTCCTTGCAGTGACGTTTATTCGAAGGTACGCAGGTGTTCACCGCACACCCTACCAAAATCATCACATAAGTCACATCCCATATTTCATGTTCTCCATGTTCTCCTTATTCAAGCGCACCACGGCAATTCATTCAAATGCAATGGATGAAGAATACATTTTCATGCAAAATAACAAAAATAGTACTCTAGGGTGTTCTCCTCATATAAACGCACCGACCGACCTCCGAAACCAAGGTAAAGCACATCCACATCCACACAAAAAAATGCAAAGAAGAGACAAAATGTGTATATATAAATCCAAAATTCTATATTCCTTGGTGTTCACCTTCATCGAGCGCACCGCGATCCTTCATCCGACAGAGAATTCATTCTCATGCTACAATGTTCTCTCCATGTCAACGCACCAACGCACGAAAGGCAAGGGCAACGCGACGTAAAGCAAATCAACATACAGAAACAACTCAAACATCAAACTACAGAAAAGAAGGCAAATTGGTTTGGTGTATGGTGTGGTGTTCAACTTCATTGAGCGTACCATCCTCAATTCGGCATCGAGAGAGACAGTGAACTCTGATATGATTCATTTTCATTATGGAGTGCAAATTCATTGTATACCAGTTGTTGTTGTACACAAGGTCACAAGTGTACAACAGAACAACACACAACCAGGGTTCGGACTTCATAAATCGCAGATCGCAGTAAATTGGCAAAGAAATCGCAGTAAAACCAAAATTTTCGCAGTAGAAATACATATATTTTTTTGATTAAGTAACAACAAATTATAAACAAAGGAACTAAGGCTGAAAACACACCGGATAAAGCAAAACGTGTTTTTTTGTTTCGTGAAACAAGAGAACATTATTTCTTATGAGAGTGAACACACCAAAGAAAACGAAACAAAACACATGTTTTTTGTTTGAAGTGTTTCGATGGTGGTTGTCGAAAATACATGCTATTGTATACGAGCAACACACACCGAATGCAACAAAGCAGTTTCGAACAAGGGTCGTTGACGATAATTGCATACTTTCTTATGGCGCAACGCACACCAAATGAAACAAAACATAAAAACAAAAGCAAAACAGAAAAACATGTTTCGTTGCCGATAGCTGACCTATTGTTTTTTGCAAAACGAAATTTGGATTCCGTTCTTTTTATTTTCTTTTTCGTTGCACTTTACAGATTTATTTGCTTCTACGTTTACTCTGTGCCCAAATTTTTAAATAAATATGGACGTAGATGGAGAAAAATTGATTTTTTTTAATTGAGTTAAGAAGTCCTATCTATAGTTATAAAAATAAGGAACATAAACTTACTATTGATAAGCTGTGGGTTGCTACTTCCTACTATGACATTTTTGAAGATGGGCAAGATTAAAAGCTTTTCTCTTTTCTTATAAATAAAAATATAATGTCTATTTTGTAAACACACAATTGTTATTTGTGTTTACTTTCCGTAGAGTTATAATCTTTCAGTCGGAATTAAGCTTTTACGATAGTTCGCATTTTGTTTCATTTCAACGCACACCAAACGAAACAAAAAAACAAAACGTTTTATTTTGTTTTATTCTGTTTCGCTTGGTGTGTGTTGAAATAAAAAATGTTTTTTTGACTATGGAATAAAAAACGTTTTGCTTTATCCGGTGTGTTTTCAGCCTAAAGTTAAATCACATTTAAATCATCGTTGATTGTTAAAACAACATAAGTGATGTGATTTTTCACGGAAGGAAAAAAAAACATATTAAAAAGTCCTTAAAAATCGAAACACTCTAATAGGATTTTTGGGTTAAAAAAATGACAACGACTACAAGGCCAAAAATGTAGGATTTTTTGTATCTCCTGTAAAAAAAATTAAAATTTCAGTTATGTTGTTTTAACAATCAGCGATTCATTTACATAGTATTTGTGAACAAATATACTCTTACTCGATAATGAAAATGTATAGTTTTAGCAAAAATACATGAAGCTAGATAATCAAAATAAATTTACCATCTACAAATTTGTACTTTTTGAAGCAAAACAAATTAAAGAATAGTAGAACTAAAAACGTGTATAGCTGACAAGACCTGCACTAAGGAGACAAGAATCTTTTTGAATTTTGACATTTTGTTATGAGCACATTTATTTCTATGATCAGTGCTGCTATTCAAACAAAATCTGAAGAATCGTTCTGGTCTTTCCGTAAAAAAAATTGCTGAAAATGAAAAAAAAAATCCCAACTGATGGCTTCGAACGCCTTAAAAGTTCCTATGGTCCGTTTTTTTGATTTTGTGAAGCTTGAAAATCAACTTACTGTGTTTTTTAAACTTATTCAGTCACAATTTAAAAATATTTCCATTAAGGACATTTCAAAAATGCTCGATAATATGGAACTAAAAGACTTTTTTTCGGAAATTTTTAAACTAAGCTCACTAATCTTGACGATTCCAGTATCAAGTAGCTTTGTCGAGCGATCTTTTTCTGCCCTTCAGCGCATAAAATCATATGCCAGAAATAAAATGCTAGAGAACAGATTGTCAGAACTGGAAATTATTTCAATAGAAAAATCATTTCTTAAGGAAATTAAAGCAAAAACTATTTTTTATGATTATGTTTTATGAGTATGTTTTTTTTGAAGAAATCCCGTCAAATCGACCTTTATATACAAGTTAATATCTGTTGGACTGCGTTAACTTTACTAATTACTAAACTACTAAACAACACAAAAAAAAAAAAAAAACAAAAAAAAAAATAAAAAAATAAATATACAAAAAAATATAAAAAATAAAAACAAAAACAAAAAAATAAAAAAAAAAATGAAATGTCTATTACGTCCTCGTCGTGATCCTGGATTAAAACTTAAAATAGATAAATGATTAGAAAAAAAAAGTTATAGTGAACACCCTACTGAAACCACCACGGCACGTCACTGGGTCCTTGTGAGATGTTTCTCTTTCACTGAATGAATGCGACACGATAAATTGACTGATATTGATTGAGCAATAACGTAACGACTTCAGTTTAATGGCAAATGGGAGCGTATCGGAATCCCGCTTTTTGAAATCCCGCTTTTCAAAAATCCCGAAAAAAAAATTTAAAATCCCGTCTGCTAAAATACTGCTTTTTTAAAATCCCGTCTTCTAAAATCCCACTTGTTCAAAATCCCGATCTATTATAATCCCGCTTTTTAAAATCCCGCCAAATCCCGCTAATCCCGTTTTTTGGAATACGTAGCTAAAACTTATTGATTTTATGTTGGTTATTTTCCAGATTCTTTAAATGCTAAAGAAACTTTGTATACACCTCACTGCTTACACGTCGTAATAAGAAAGGGGATTTTAAAAAATGGGATTATAAGAGACGGGATTTTAAAAAGCGGGATTTTAAAAAAGCGGGATTATAAGAAACAAGATTATAAAAAACGGGACTATAAAAAGCGGGATATCGTACCCAACCCATGGCAAATGGAAACAATTAGGAAATTAGAATCTTACAGCGCATCAAACACTTTAAGAGTTGAATTGCTGTCAAGATTTGGACTTCTATAAATAAAGCTTGCGGACAGTAAATTTTAGTCGTACGAGTATGACGTGAAAGTACTAGAACAATGTCCGTATTGAGAAATGTTCTAGCAAGCAACATCATATCTAGCATGGATTATAAGGCCATCATTCTGAAATATTAATGGCATTTAGTTACAGGAAGGGATGCGAAATTCGCAGCACCTATAGTGCCAATACACCAGGTCTGTATTCAACAGAATAGGTGTATACGTTTTAAGCCCACGAACGTTTGGAAATACAACACAAAAATCACATACTATTTCAAAAAAACACAATTCTGACGATTTAAGTTCGACTATGAAGAAGATTAAATATTCAGAAGACAAACCGTTCTAGGTGTTATGCCCATAGAACATTTTGCATACAAGCACAATTGAACTACACATTAGATGTCACTCAATTATCAATTGCAAGGATTATGCGATAAGCATCAGATACATGCAATGAGTAAGATGATTGAAAAACGTTTTTTTCTTCGGCTATTTTGGTCACAGTAGTTTTAGTATTGAAACAAAGTGTGTTGCATACTTATCCCGACGTTTCGACAGGGATTGCTGTCTTCTTCAGGGGAACTATTTTTTTATTGCATACAAAAATATAAATATCTTATTACAAATTTTATACAAATTTAATACAACAAAATCAAACAATAAAAGTTAAACTTACACTTTGAGAATATAATTTTTAAAAATTAAACAACATTTTTTGTGAAACAATTGATTATAACACTTCTAATAAAGAAGTTAGTCTTAAACTAAAACTAAGACAGAAAACATAGAGAGATGGTTAGCGGGAAGTAATATTGTCTATGTAACTATAAGTGAGCAATATACCGCTGAGATGTTTTGTGTATCCTGTTTACGATTCATGTTATTTTTGTTATTCAATATATGAAGTGTTTCGAGGGTATAACGCTTCGAAGTATTTTTTTCAGTTTGAAGAATTTTGACACCTTCAAAATCTGGAGAATGGCCAAATTCTTTTCTTAAGCAGCACAAAAACATCATCATTCTAACTGCCGACAAGGGTAATGTCACTGTGGCGATGGAGCGCACTGAATATGAAGAAAAAATGTGTGACCTGTTGGCGGACCGTAATACTTACCGGAGAATAAGAAATAATCCAACAACAACGCTTCAAACCCGCAACAATGAGTTAGTTAAATGGCTTAACAACAACAACTTCATAGATGATAGAGATAGAGTAAAGATGACAACATACACTGCGCAACTTCCCTCCATCTATGGCTTGCCGAAAACACACAAGACAAATATGCCTATGCGTCCCATCATATCATCAATGAAATTGCCCTGCTATGCACTTTCAAAATTTGTTGGTAAGATTTTACAAAGTGTAATGAACAAATCGAGCTACACTGTAAGAAATTCTCTGGAATTTGTAGAAAAAGCAAAAAAAGTTAAACTAAGTGAGAATGATGTGTTGGTTTCTTTTGACGTGGTATCGCTATTTACCAATATCCCAGTACAATTGGCGATAAATATAGTTAAAAATAAATGGGAAATAATTAGCCAAACCACCAATATTAACCAGAAGAAGTTTCTCGAAATTCTCGACTTTTGCATAAGAGAAAACAATTTTCTACAATTTAAAGAGGATATTTTTAAGCAAATTTTCGGAATGCCGATGGGCAACCCACTTTCACCCACCATTGCTGATATTGTTATGGATTATTTGTTGGACGAATGTTTTGCTGTCTCAAAAGTGAAGCCTATTTTCATCGCAAATTTGTAGATGATTTATTCGCAGTGGTAGATAAACATAAAATTGATGACGTTTTGCTCATCCTAAACGGATTCAACCCAAAATTACAGTTTACTGTCGAAAAAGAAAATAATAATGCATTAGCTTTTCTTGATGTCAAAATCTTCAGAGAAGAAAACCATCTTTCGTTTGATTGGTATCAGAAAAATACAGCTTCAGGGCGACTCATTAACTTCCGTTCTAACCAAGCCAAACACATTATAATGAATACGGCTTCCAACTTAATAAATAAAGTTTTTACTTTGAGTGACGAAAAATTTCACTCTGCTAATCGTCAAAAAGTTACTAATATTCTAATCAATAATGGATATCCTGCTGTGGTCATTCGTAATTTGTTGTTAAAATACAACAAAAATAAAACCCCCCACCAACAACGCAACCCAAATCCTGATGGCTTTTTCAAAAGTGTGGTTTATGTTCCAAAATTAACTGAGAACTTCAAAGAAATTGTTAATAAAAAAGTTAAAGATATTCGGTTAGCGTTTAAATCCAACCGAACATTGACACACCTTTTTACCAAATTAAAGGTTAAACCCGACAAAGACAAACGCACCGATGTTATATATATGATCAACTGCAAGGGCAAGACTGGTGAATCCTGCAATTTATGCTATATTGGCACAACTAAACAATTTCTGCGTCAGCGTATGTCAAATCACAGATCTGACATCAACACCAATAACCCTGCTAAAACAGCACTCGCTAATCATGCTATTGAATTTGGCCATTCTCCAGATTTTGAAGGTGTCAAAATTCTTCAAACTGAAAAAAATACTTCGAAGCGTTATACCCTCGAAACACTTCATATATTGAATAACAAAAATAACATGAATCGTAAACAGGATACACAAAACATCTCAGCGGTATATTGCTCACTAGTTACATAGACAATATTACTTCCCGCTAACCATCTCTCTATGTTTTCTGTCTTAGTTTTAGTTTAAGACTAACTTCTTTATTAGAAGTGTTATAATCAATTGTTTCACAAAAAATGTTGTTTAATTTTTAAAAATTATATTCTCAAAGTGTAAGTTTAACTTTTATTGTTTGATTTTGTTGTATTAAATTTGTATAAAATTTGTAATAAGATATTTATATTTTTGTATGCAATAAAAAAATAGTTCCCCTGAAGAAGACAGCAATCCCTGTCGAAACGTCGGGATAAGTATGCAACACACTTTGTTTCAATACTAAAACTACTGTGACCAAAATAGCCGAAGAAAAAAACCTTTTTCAATCATCTTACTTATATCCAAATTGGTCAATAATTCAATCCCTCATGCAATGAGTAGCAAGTGGCAGTTATTAGACAAGAAGAGAAAGCAAGTAGATGAGTGTTATATAGAGAGAACGCGCCTTTATATAAATCAAAAACTGACCCCAAAAGTACCTTTATTTGTAACTTTCTCATCAATGACGATTTCTTTAAACCTGGAATTTCGCATAACGTTCTAAAAGACATAAATAAATATTGTATAACAGCTCTGATGCAGCCACTCTAGCTTTCAAAAAAAGATATTCGTCTAGAAAGTAATAAATATTTAGTGTCATATTGTCATAGAGATATAAACATGACACATTATGAGCATATCTTCCTACGTACTACATTTAGTTCTCACTATCTCAAATATGAATGGATGTAGAATGTATAGATGCTTGAAAAGAATCTCTTTTGTGGAACAAGAACATATTACATTCTCTCGATCATATTTAACCTCAAAGGTACACCCTTCATGACTCTGACATTCCTCTTAACATTCATAATCCATTGTCCCACATATTCTATACGAGGATGCCTCGTAAGCTAAGTGCCCCATAACATGCAGGTTTTCATGGATCTTCAAAAGCAATATAAAGAGAAGACAAAAAAAAAACACTTTATTGAGGGAGACACATAACCTACAAAAGATATGCCTCTCACTTAATCTGTCAAGATTTTTCCGGTGTCAAGTGTTTTTTTTTTTTTAGATTAAATACCCCCATCACCCTTGCGATACGTATATTAAATTGTTCGCCCAAATCAATTCAATCTTTTTTATAATGTATCTCGTCGCTACCACTACCCTCTGCCAAGGTTAATCAATAAAATTAATACACTACATGTTATCCATCTGATAAAAAAAAACTAATCCGAATACCTACCTCATCTGCCGTCTAATGACCTATTTCGAAGAACCCACTCATACTTTCATCGCCCTGTCCAGGCCGTTGTCTCGTCGTTCGGTCGGTCGGTCGTTTTAAGTGAGACATTAAAGTTAAACGGTTCTTATAACCGCAACAACGTGATAAAGACGACCCCACAACCTGCTGAATTAAAAGCGAAGATGAGATTTTGTGCGGATCAACTATTTTACTTAGACATCAGCATTTCTACATCCCCCGAGACCCCATCTCCTCCATCATACAATTTATTTTATATCTTTCTTCTTCTTGCCTCGTAGAATCATTTTTGTTTTGAATTTATTTTTTTCCTTTTCAGAGAGAAAAACTAGGTTCCTCTACTTAAAATGGAAAAGTTTACACAAAGCAGCTGAGCTTGGTTTTGTAAATATCCTTCTGGCTAGGATGAACTGCATCTTGACCCTCTTTTTTTTAGAACTTTTGCCTGTGCCTTTGCCTGTGCATAGATTTTCCGTTTACACTTGAGGAAGCACATAAGTGCAACTTCAAAAAAAAAAAAGGTTAAGCAAAAAATATAATTCTGTTTTTATTCGGTCTTAATCGTTGTGTCCTAAATGTTATGGCTGGCAGGATTAGTTAAAGGGTGTCATTGAAAAGATTCATTTGTAAAAATTGAATGACTGATTTTTGTGTGATGTTAAGTAGCATAACAGAAATACTTTTGGTCAGTTTAATGAGGTTAAGGAAGAGAAAAATAATTCTCTGCTAACACTGAATAGAAGTACCCTTATATAATTCTTGATTTCTGCTTGGGTGGTGAGAGGGAGTGAGTGCAATTTATGTGAGTGATTTTATTACTGGTTATACTTATATAATGATGGGCTTCTAGTAACGAAACAGCACTTTAGATTATTATATATAAAAAGAATATAAAGGGTGGGCCCAATACAAGTTCCTTTTTAAAAATGCAATTCAATGGACAAAATTAAATTTTTTACAAGTACGAGCATTATGGCTTTATTGGTAAGAGCAAACATTCCCATTAGTTATAGGAATGTCGTGCGCTTTGAATTGCTGTGTCAATTTGACCTTCTAAGCTAACAATCCGAAATATCTGTGAAGAATTCTCGTCAGGCTAGTGGCGATGGGGAGTTGATGTTCGTGAATTTGAGTTTCTCAATCTTGGCTATAGCAACTGCATTCTCATCTGTGCGCACCGTACGACGAGGGATGCATCAGTGTTGTCCACCCCCATAACTTTTTTCACAAACTTGTGTACAACAGGCGAAGTGGCTGCTTCATTTCAGCCAAAACTTCTTTTCAAAAACGCATTGCTTGGGCTACATAGAACTCACTTTGGAAATATGTTTTCAATGTTTTTTCAACGTTGTTCAAGCGTACTGACTGATACTGACTTTCTGTTAAGATTTCGAGCGGAAAACAGCTGTCCGTGTCAAACCGTTTACTACTATTAAGCATACATTTCATAGATCAGTGCATGTTTGCTTATGACACATGTATTAGAAGTTCGTAACATTTTAATAAAGAGTTGCCCTGCTTCCAGTCATGAAGACTGGAAAGATATTATAAAGCAAAAATATTTTTTTATTAATAAACAAAATATCAAACAGACAAGTTTCCTTCTTCTAGCTTACTTTAGGGTTAAGTAACAGATGGTGTTTTTATTAATATTAATAGGCCTGATAGAAATAAACAATGCATGCAAGGTAAATGTAGTATAGAATTAAATTAATGTTTGAACACCTTTCAATTTTATTTACGGTTTTTTGCCGATAAATCGTAGGTTTTATACCCATTCATGTTTCTAAAAGAAAAATAATTAAAATACTTTTGGTGGTAGAAGGCATATTCAGCTTAACTTCTTGCGATGGAAGGAGGAGCTCAGATCAAAACAAATTATCACAAATCATTACTACAAAGTGAACAAATAAAATAAATTAGAGGGAAACGGATATTGAAGAGCATAAGCCTACTGACTTACAACTCTCAACTATTCCTGTGTTCGTGTTAGAAGTAGTGAAAGGGACCTACAATTTTCTGCCAAGTCCAAATGGCTAGGATGATAAACTTTTTTCTAAACAAGAGACACAAATCTAGGCTTAATCAACAACAAACAGTGAAAAACATTTTTGCAACGGTCTTGAATCGAACCCAGAGCTTCTGCATGACAGTCCAACGCTCTTACCATTATGCCAAGAAATACTACAAATACACGAGTCTATAATATTACAATTAGTAAAGAGTGTCCCTAAATTCATGATAGACCCAAAATCCGGCAAGAAGTTATTTTGATAAAAAACTTGGTTTTAAATTTGTATTGATCCTTAAAGTAAGTTTTAGGTCATATAGAATAGAATATTCTCTGACACATACGCACTCTTTTATCGTAATATTCTAATCTTGAGTGACTTTAGGGACAATTACTCATTCGTAGTAATGATTTGTGGGAGTTATATCCAAACAATGAATGAAGAAAATTTTATGTAAGAAATATGGAATTTCAGGATATCGTAACTGTGTCAGATTTCTAGAACGGTTTTTGGAGGAATTTTGTGCCTTTCCATTTCCCACAATTGTTATTCGTTTAAATAACTTGGAACCAAAATTTGTCCAAATGTTCTCAGAAAAATTCTGTAATGGGCCTTTGGTTTTGAATGGCTGAATATCGCAAAGCGAGAAAAATATTGCGATGGGAAAAGCCTTCTACATTCATGTAGTGTAGCTTAAGAAAGAATCTCTAAACTTAAAAGTATATCCGGAGTTGGACTTAATGGTATACTGATTGACGTTCCCTGAAGAGCGACTATTAAAGCTGAATTGTTCTGGAGGAGGAATGCAATTGGCTATTTCAATAGAACATTGCTTACAAAAAATATCGATAAAATAAGGAGAGACATAAATTAACGCGGTGGCGCTCGTCAAAATAATCAAATTTTTCCGATGTATTACTATGTATTACTATGACCTATCATTTTTTAAGCTCCTTTTTGGATTCTATCCGAAAGACTCAAGTAGGTTATTCGAGTCCCGGCCTAAATATCCGAATTGTAGTCAATTTAGACGAATATAGGCTTTACATACATTTAACATATTAGAAGAAGTAGGGAAATATTTCTTGCATCGTCTGAGAAAACAAATCACTTACGACATTTTTGGCGACTTCAAATGGTGGTAATTTTATATAAGTTGGTCTGTGATGCACATACTGATCACTGAAAGCTGTTCGGTTTCTTCAATATGAGTGACCCCCATGTAACAATGGAACCCTGAGGCACACCAGCAAATATTTTATGAACATTAGACTTAGAACCATGCAATATGTATGTCTTGTATTGAAGGTAAATTCTAATCAAACGAAGGAGAAAATAGTTAAAACCAAAATTACATATTGTCGATAAGAGAGGTTGATCTCAAACTCTATCAAATGCCTTTTTTATATAAAGCGCAATAATCTTAGTCTCTCTAAGACGATGTAAAGTTATACCATCAGATCAGCTACAAGAACTGTACTGTCGGTTATTATAGGAAGTTTACGTTCTTCTAAATATTTCTTAAGTTGATAATTTATCAGCGTTTCCATGACCTCGAAAATAAAGGGCATAAGTGCATTTCGATGATGGTTGAAAGTGGACTAAGATTCGCCTTTTTTTTGGAGACAGGTTGGACAAATGCTGTTTTCCATTCCATCCAGTCGGAAAGAGAACATATAGTAGGACAGATGGAAAGAAGTGGTTTTTCTAGTGTTAAGTACAATGGGAGGGACACCATCTAGGCCGGCGGATTTTTGTACATCGAAATCTTTCAGCAGTGTACGAGTGGAAAGAAAATTTCTCTCATAACATCATTTGCGCTCTCAAGTTCTAGAGGAGTTTTTACATTTTCTCAAGTTAGCTGTCAAAATGATTTTCATTGAAGACAAGTCTAGAAACCGAAGGCGAAGTATAACTTCGTATGATATTTGCAAATGGCCAGCAAAATGTTACTACCTTTGGGACATTTATCGAATATATGTAATTGTTTCAACTCTTTCTAGTTTGTTTGAACTTATTGTGGTTTTCCTCAGTAGGGTTAATTTTATAACAATTGAAACTTTCTTCACTAACCTTTATAACCTTTTAATAGTCCTTTTAAGCAATAAATTTTCCTTTTGCTTGATGAAATATACATATCATTCCAAAAAGATTTAAATTTGTAATCATATCCGGACACACTCTACGTCACTATTTTAATTCCCCAAGACTTATAAAATTGAATAAAAGTATTTAAAAATTAAACAATATTTTAAAATTAAATAATAAACAATTTTTGGCCCCATGTTTTGTGTTTAGTTTGAGTTATGTTTTTTGGTTTTTTGTAGTTTCTGTGTTTTTTTTCTTTTAATTGGTCGATTTAGTCCATTTTTAGATTAGGTTAATTTTTCATTATAAAAAAAGTCTTCATTTCAATTTGCATTTTTTTGCTTAAGATCATTTTTAATCTTAATGGAGCCATTTTTCCTTATGAAATTTGCCCCCAAAATGTCAATAAATGAAAAATCACCCCAATTCATACAAAATTTTTGGTGTCATTCTTCATTTTTACTGTGAGCTGTTTTTCATTGGGACCATATTCCATTTAACCAAAAATTTCATTTAAATCTGTTAAGCCGATAATCAAAAATAAAAAAAATAGTATATCTGTGAGTAATGTCTTAATTTTATTTTTTTTTAAATAAACAGATCGTAAAAATTAAGCGAAACAGAAAAAATTAATTAAAATTCTGGGTACCGTTTTTGAGAAAAAAAAAAAATGAAATCCATTTGTAGCATTTGTTTTTAGATAAAAGAAAAAAAATCGTCTACATCTTAAAGATAGTATAAAAAACTATTAACTTAACCACAAGTTTTCAAAATATTAAATTTTCAAAAAAAGAAAAATGATTTGTTTTTAAATCTAAACAAAATAAATTTTGACACGCAATACTTTTCAAACTTTGAGACAAGAAAATGATCAAATTCAGCTGTACCGTTATTGATAAAATACAAAAAAGTGCTATAGGAATAATTACTAATAACCATTTAAAAAAAATATTTTCTAAAATAAAATTGTTTTGTAAAGAACCACTATTTTTGTTTTTAAAAATCAAACCACACAAAATAAAAGTGGCTGGGAAAAACTTAAAAATGCTAGCTACCAAATTTTTGGAAAATCAACTAAGCCTCTTAGGTGAGCCAATTTTTTCGTCTTCCCTATTATTGAAATCTTAAGTGTGATCAAAACTTTGTACGAATGTATATTATGTATGTATATGGCAAGTAAAAAATTGTTTGGTGAAGAGGAAGATTTTGATATTTAATGCATAAATTAACAACAGCATGTAACACACTTACTTGTTCAAAAAAGGGTTTTTCAATTGGCGCGGGTTGATTTTGGCTGCCATGTTGTTTTGGTGAAATCTGTCAAAGAAATTATTTATTTTTCAGACTTTAATATCAAAATGAGTATTCGTTGGATGGACTTGTTGTTATCTTCGCTAGGGCTTCATGAACGTTAGTAAATTGCAACCGAGAAATAAGACAACTTCCACTGTGAGTTTGCACGAGAATCAAAAACTTGACAAGATAAGATTCACTTCATAAACAGATAAATCAAATCGGTTTAAATTGATACAAATTAATTGAGCTTCTATTTGTATGTAGAACTATTGAAAATGTTTCTGTGCTTATCTTTAAATCTTTGTTCTGTTTGATTACATTATCTGTCAAAATAAAATTTGCTAACATCGTGTTAAAATTCTTAATTAATAAGTTAGGTAGAGTTGTTATAATATCTTATAAAAGTGTTTTACCTACTTTTTTCTATTAAACAAAATTTAGACAAGAACTCGTAACTAAACGACTGCGTTAGCTAGAGGACGTTTCTTATCCTTCGAGCAAGAAATGTTTAAGATTCTAAGTCTCTTTTTACAGGAAAACCATGTTATTTTTTCTAGAAGTTTTTTTCGCGGTATTTTTTTATTTTTTTGAAAATTGCATGATTTTATGTTTTTCGGAATTTGCTTTACGATAATAGGTATCGCCCTTTAAGTTCAAACACCAGACAACTTAAACTCAAACTTAAAGGTCCGATCTACTCGGCCATTTACTTTAATGATTCTGTTTACCTCTTCCTGTAAAAAGTTTTATCGAACGGTGGGGCAGCAGGGGAACACACTAAGATAGGAAATACTTTTCATGCCATTTTTCCATTTTTATGAAGTCATTAGACAACGACAACATCGTCTTTGTACAGCCAGGTTGGATGAAACTTAAAGTGGACTCCCAGACAATTACACTACTCCCTCTACGACATAACATCAACAAGCCCCAACATGTAGGAGGTGCTCATGAAAAATGCTATTAGCATATTAGTTTGTAAGAGTGAGAAAAGATGCTAGAGCCGGCCTGCATGCATGTACTCGTAAGGAGCTTTTAAGTGGCACAAGGATAGTGCCTCTTTAGAAGGAAATAAAAACACTAAATCTTACATTTAGATTTCACAGAGGACGATGCGACGGAAAGTAAACTCCATTAATATTTTCTCGCAAAATAATGTGTCCATGGCCATAAAATCTTCTTGTTGTTGTATTTTTTATACAGTTGTGCCTCACTTTAAAGTCTACATGCAGTTCTTCCTCTGGCCAGTCTGTTAGTTCTATTTCTTGAAAGCTAAAGCTACATGGAATGTCATTATAGATTTTACATTATTGATATATGTATGTATGAACGTATTCCATACCCCTCATCTGAAGAGCCTCTTAGGCTTTTCAATAAAAGAGGACATCCGATATCGTCTTCATGGAGGTATGTCCCTTGGAAGGCCGTTGATAGGTGTTATGTTCTTAAAACAATTTAAATCCATTTAAATGTATTTATAAAAAAACAGGGCCAAAACAATTGAACTTATGTTCACTTACAAAGCAAACCCCAGTGACAAAAGACTGCTGTCTTCTATTTTAAAACTTTAATTGAGGTTACATGCCCCCGAGAGAATAAGGATGACATGAAGAGTCGAGAGTGACATTGTGTTCGATTTTGACGTTCTTAACCTAAAACATGGGAACTTGTTTTATATTTTGGAAAGTTAATTGTTGTAAAAGGACAAAAGATTCTATATTGCTAAATTGTTTGTTATTTTATTTGTATTGGTACCAATGTTTGGAGCAGACGAAACATCGTCGAGGTGAGGAGGGGCCTAGTTTTTAAATTAGTGTGCCTTCAAGACATTGTTTGTAGTAATAGATTTTCGTATTCAAATTGACACAGATACGTTCTAGGTTATTGCACTTCGAGAAGAATAGGAAGATTAGCACCTGATGTAGTTCACAGTTTAACTTTCAATAGACAGTTTTGATGAAAACTGGGCTAAGAACGAAGAATTTATATATGTGTGTAAACATATGTACATACATATATCCTGGCTGTAGTGTTAAACTTAACCAAAAACGTGGGTCTAACTTTTGCGTTCCGTGTATCTAACTCTCTACGGTTATACGTTCCGGGTAGCACGTTACCTTACGGAAGATTGCATTTAAGACCCTGTTTACATTGAGTATATTTCATACTTACTATACATTGTGCTTACATTACAAACTTAGAGGCGCCTCAAAAAAAAGTTCGCCTATTGTGTCAATAGATTGAAATCTCGATTTAAGTACTTTGCATTGATAGTTAGAACTAAATTTCTTCATTCCCTCAATATTTCTTCACCTCTCACCCAAGATGTCAAAAACATGGCAAATCCCTTTCACGTTAGCGATGGAAAATTACATTTTATTTTATGCTCCGGAAAATTCATTTTCAGGGCAATCGGTTGACATTTGCAAGGAAATATCTCGATACGTCAAAATTTTACTTTTTCCGTATCTGTCAAACCACCTAATGCTAAATTAAATATACATATGTATATCAAAATAAAGATCGTTCGCCAACTGTCAAGCCATCAACTGGATGATGACAACGATGGCAATGGATTAAAAATTTTAGTTGTCTCCGCTTATTTGTATTTACCTACTTTGTTTGATAATTTTCATTACAAGATATAAATGATGTCAATCTGCTTATAAATCTCTGACAGAAGTAATAATATAAAGTTCAGAAACGTCAAAAAAAATATTATAGGATTAAGTTCAATGTGAAAACCGTCTATTGCAGAAAAAAGACATCAAGAACACGATTCTTTGTTTCAATTGTTTCGTCTTTTTAACATATTTGGTGTGTGGTGAAGAAGTGAAGCAGAATGAATCTACGTTTCTACACATTCACCCAAACTGTCAAAACACCGAAAGAGTCAAATTAAGCGAAAAAATTAATTAAAATTCTAGGTACCGTTTAACTTTTAACTAGAAATCGTTAAATCTAGTCAGAACGAAAATGCTAGATATAGCTAGGAATATGCCATCTTTAAGAAAAACACAAATTGAATATACTACATTTCAAAATATAGAAACTGCTTTGAGAATCTTTTTAAGCAAGCTGGTAACTAAATTGCAATGGGGAATGCTACCTTCTCCAAATGGTAAGAATACAAAATGAATAAATAAGTACAATGCTTTAAGACAACTTTCCCTGTCTGTCTTTCAACATTGAATGTGATGTGCTCAAAGACTTTGAAACAGTTTTGATAATCTCAAAGTAAAAAGGGTTCCTCTCAATCAACCCATACTTTTAAGCAGAATTATACTATAATGTCCCACTTATTTATTACACATTGATAGTAATTATTATTACAAGTAATTGATAGTAACGTACCAGTTTTTGCTCTTAAAGAAGTAAAACATTATCTTACGCTTTCACTGAAAGCATACATACAGACTAACACCCTATTTATAATATTCCTCCTACACGTGCGTAAAATTAATTGCTTTCACCAAAAAATAAAAAAAAAACTGCCTTAAGTACACAAATATTCAATTTTCAATCCGACAGTAAATTTAACTGATGACAACGACAATCAAACAAAAATAAAATAATAATAACGACGCCTCACAATCAAACAGACTTCTCTCTCATCAAAACGAGTGCTTTACAATTGCCTTGATTAGCTACGGCTAAAGTGTTGTTGAATCAGAAGTCAGAAGTCCACTGGCTGGTAGTCAATTTGAAGAGGAAGTTCTCGGAATATGCATCAACAGTATTTGATTTGCGCCAGTTGGCTTGCATAGTATTAAGCGCTAAGTAGGGTCGTCGTATTCGTGGTGTTTGTTTGTTTTTTGTTGTCATACCGTTGGAGGCATTATTTGTGTAATATCATTTAAAATATAACTATTAAATGTTTTACTCTCCTTTCTTTCATCTGATCATTTTGAATTAAATTTGGTTAACGGTTTATATAATTAAGGTATGTTTGTTTATTTCTTACAGCTCAGCGACAGATATGCCATCACCAATTGCAACAACGATAACAGCGCCAGCTTCGGCAACACACATAAACTTTTACGATGAACACATAAAATCACCTCCTAGCAATCATTTGCATCATCATCATCAACATCATCATCACCAGCATCATCAGCATCATCAACATCATCACCAGACTCAGCAACATTATTACCACCTTCAGCATTCACCGTTCATGGATCGCAGTCCAATACCGCCGACTGCACCACAACCGCCATCTCCAATGTCTTCCGCAAACCTCTTTCTATCTTCGGAGACTGGCAGTCACAATTCTTCACCAGCTAAGTCATCGTCACGCCTCCAATCAACTTCTCACTCACATCATCGAGTTACAATCGATGATTCCAATCTACCGCTGTCAGCCTCATCGACTCATCATCAGCTATTGGCCATAACATCTAAAGATCCGCCATCTGGCGGTTCATCGCAAAACCAATTAGCAAACATAGGTGATCGACAAACAGGACACTTGGCACTGATGTATCATCATCACCAGTTAACAAGTTTTCCAGTCCTGCCAGCAATTAAGCGACCGCCACGTCGATTGAGCTACCCCGAACACCGTTATCCACCGATTAAAGCGTAAGTACGATTATTAAGTTATAACTTGTATTTTGAGCTGAGTATATTTATCTATTCCATTATTTTAAAAAGCACTAAAGCTGACAAAATGGGGTGTACAAAAATGATAACAAATTAATAAAAAATATGTCTATCTGCTTTGTAAAGATTTATACGAATCAGCGCCAGCTGATTCAATTGATGTAACCACTTTGTAGTGGAATGAATGATTCCATCGATTTGTTTGTACTTTATATTTCATGATTATGATCCAATCCAAAGTAAATAATAAAAGAAACCCGTACACAATTTTG
This sequence comes from Philhelius festivus, assembly GCA_963931855.1. Taxonomy (NCBI): domain Eukaryota; kingdom Metazoa; phylum Arthropoda; class Insecta; order Diptera; family Syrphidae; genus Philhelius; species Philhelius festivus. Next base: position 79,689,275 of record OZ007556.1, on the reverse strand, counting down.
TTTACTTATATATCAATTCGTATAAAACTGATATAATCGACATTGCCAATAGCAGACTAAAGCAGTTTCATTAGTTTTCTTTGTTTCTAATAATTTCAACGTTTTCGGTAAGCTTGTTTGTTGACAGTCAAATTGTTTTGTGTTAACCTGATTGGTATAAACAAATGTCAAAAATGAATACTTTTTAAAAATTTTAATTTATTATTTTTACATATCAAACGGGCACGTTATCTTTTGAATAGAGGATTTTTAATTTTGTTAATTTACCCGCTGATTGGTATAAAGTAGTAGTTTTTAGATTTCCTCTTACATAGTTTCCTTATTCATTGGACGAATTTACTTTATAGCATATTTTGACAACCACTTTCGGTATCTAAATGTCATATTATTCATTCACTTAACCCTGATTAAAATTTTAATCCACACGAGTTGGATAGGACCTGTATCAACAATTACGACGATTTTCTGAACCATTTATCGGTTGAACAAGAACTGAACGTCATTCGGTAGCTATCGGTAGCACCTAACTTATTTAATCTTCTCTGACATTTAACATAATTGACGTTTGGGTTACAGATTTTCAATCTGGATTAAGGGCAATTATAATTACATTGAACTGTCTTGGGAAGAATATTATGGATTGAAAACTGCAGATTTTGTCGCATTCAAAATTCACTTAAATCAGATCTAAATCTTATAATAATATGGCCGTAAATTAGCTGGTAAAAATGGTTGATTGGCAACTGTCTAAAGAAAGAGATATGTATGTACTTTGGAATGAGCTTATCAATTACAACTGTCAATGACCTTACATGCATCTAATATTATATATTTATATGAACACCGCTCATTTTTTCCGATCTTTCTGGATTAAAAAGGGAATGCACTATTTTTTCACTTTCTGAACTCATTATATAAACAATGTGTACGGATATATCATAACAATATCCACTGTGTGTAGTTACAACCCCTATTACTTGTAGAGGAAATTCCAATGAACAAAAATTATATTCGGTTTTGACTAGTTTGAGTCAGTTTAAGATTGGATTTTCATGATTGATTTAGTTAAGTGGGTGAGAGAATGTTGGATTAATGTTAACCCAGTCTGCAGCTTTCGAAAAATGATGGTTAGCGTTGATTTTGAAATCTGTGAAGAGAAAAGCTAATTGACAGATTCTCTTAAGAATGCTACAGTAGTTCTATTTAGCATTCAATGCAGACAGATAATTTCATCGGTAAGGCAGCTTTTAAATACATATTTTGTTTTATTTCTTGGAATAGCATACTCATACATACATATATCATCTTGGTATCTATACATCTATTAATCTGTGGCTTGGTGAGTTTGTGATTCCTTGCGTATCAAATCTGAATCACTCTACCGAACTTGATAACATTTTTAGATATACTCTGCCTCACAAGCAATTTTTATTCTATTTTTATTTCAGTAATGATTGCGGTTAAGTTACTTATCCTATTCCCGATTTATGAAGGATGATACACGGAAACTTTCCATCCTCTGTGGCATCCGCTATAGCTTGGTCTTTAAACCACAGGTTCGGTCTTCCTTGCCACGGCAAACCTGGGATCCGAAGACTCTCTTAGCTGGAGCATACGAGTATTGTTGCTCATTGTGGTCGAGCCATGTAGCCCACGTGTTTTGACTTTCTGAACTACATGCACATTAGGGTGTGTCAAAGTGCTCAACTACGGTATTTTCAAATGCAATAGCTTTTAAAAGTTAAATTGCGTTTAAATCCTGCGTTTACAATTTTTGTTTTAATTAATATTTTTGGCTCGCTCAAAAATAGGATGAAATCCAAAAAATTTTGATTTTTCGAGATTTTTGAAATATGTGTTGTTTTAAATTGCGTCGTGTAGATACAAGAAAAATTATATAAAATATTTTAAGGCTTTCAAGTGAAAAATAATTCCAAGGAAACAAGTTTAAGCTTATAATTGTTTAAATTGAACACTTGATAAAGAAGCTATGAAATAATAAAAGAAGGAAGAAAAATCTTCTTTTTTTTTATGTAAAATCGTTTTTTTTTTACAAAAAAAAATCTTAAAAACTAACGGAACCACCTACAATATCATGGTATATCTTTTTGTAAAGACAAAAATTCTTTCTGTATTTTGTTTAGTTTTTTTTTTTAGTATACGTAAAAAATAAAAAAAAATTAACTGAAAATTAACCGATTTGAGCGAGCCAAAGACGAACGATATCTTATTTTGTTTTACATGTTTTTAAACCTCAGACCCTAATACAACTTTTGAGCACTATTACATTTAAAAATTAGAGTACATTTTGGCGGCCATACAAAAGTGACACACCCTAATGCACAGCTGTTGAGTTAGAGCGTAAATTTTGTCCATCATTCGCCCTCCTCGCACACAGGACCAAACATCCGTGGAAGAATTTTTTTTTTCGAAAGAGCTCAGTATCATCTCTCCCTTTCTGCTTATAGTCCAGCACTCGGCGCTTTAAAGCAAGACTGGTAGTATAATGTCTTTGTAGAATGTGCATTTCGTCTAAAGAGTGTTTTGCTAAGCCGAAGTAGCTGCGATTTTCTATGGTAATTTGTTATTGAATCTCCACTAGGGTGTTGTTCGTCGAGTTAATATTTACTCCGAGGTAGATGAACTCTTTAACTACCTCGAATTGTCTGCTATCAATAATGAAGTTTTCCCTAATCGGTGGACACGTGTTTGTCCGTTATTGATAGCATATATTTGGTCTTGTCCTCATTTACTTCAAGACCAACAAGTCTCGTCAAATCTTCAACAGCCGCGGAGGACTCTATTACAGAACGTTAGGAACGGCCGATGTACACATTGGTTGAATATAGTGCCCTCTGTGTTAACGCCCACCCTGCGCACCATCTGCTCTAGAACGAGATTGAAGAAATCACATGATAGGGCATCTCCTTGCCGAGACCCTGTGCATGTTTGGAATAGTGCAGACAAATTTCTCCCCATAGTTGTAACGCGTATTTTCCTATATCCCGCTACAAAGTTGGATCAGTTTTTCCGGGATCCCGGGTTCGACTAGAGCCATATAGAGCTCCTGAAGATGAATGCTATCATATGCGGCTTTGAAGTCGATTGATAGATGGTGAGTATCGACTTTAAATTCGTTTCATTACTACTAAATTTTGTTAAGTGATGTCTTTGAAATAAAAAATTTCTTGCTCTAACTGACCTTGTGACAATATAAATTGGTATTAATGCAAGAAACGGTGGACATATAATGTAGTAGCATAGTAAGTCTCTAATAAGCATTACACCATGAATTTTCCATCTCCATTCTTACGAGTTTATTCCAAGTAATTGACACTAGCTTCGTACTCAGAACCGAAATCTCCAGTACATTTTCTAAAAAATGTATTTTGTGAGACGCCTTTGAAATTTTTCAATCTGGTCTGAATAACTGGGACTCCAAATAACATCTGCGTATTCTAAAAAAATCTAACAGAGATACGAACAAGGATAATAACGCGAAGGGATCTATAAAATCTTTACTATTTCTTTTTATGAAACCAACTAGCTAATTGGCCTTAGGAACAAAAAAAATCAATAAGACTTTTAAAATAAAGTGAGGTGTTGAGAATAACACCTAACCCCCAGTTTCACAGTGAAAGTTTAAACCTCACTTTTGGTTTTAACTTCAGTTCAACAGTAAATTTGGTTTTACAGTGTCATTTGAACCTTGAACAGAGTTCATTCTGCAGTTTAAGTTAAAAGACACTATTCTGCCGTTTAGACCTCAGTTCAATAACCACTTCACACATTTGAAAATAGAATTTATTTTCATTTTTAATTTTTTTTTTCCTGCCACAGGTCACTACTGAAACAAAGCTAATCAATCAATCAATCAAGGTCAGATTAAATAAGTTGACAATCGACATTTTAAACTTTTCGGATTAGCCGCGTTATAAATATTTAATATTTAGCGAGTTCAATACAGTACTCACCCCGAACGTTTCGCTGCGAATTGCATCGAGCGTGGTCACCGGGAAACTGCCAAAGAGATGTTAAGAGCGATTTTGGCTACGCAGGTTGTAACGCTGCGTCGAAGGTTCTGTTTCTTGCTGTTGTTGTTGTTGTTGGTTCGCAAGTTGGGAGCAAACTATGCTCACTGTATCCGCGTTGATGTGCAGTGGTATTTGGATCGACCTTTTGGAGTTGATTACGGGATCCCATGTTTTTGACAGCTTGAAACTGTCGTCACGATTGAAATTTAGGTGTCGTTTGATTTCAATCGCTTCGCGCACTAGACGAGGGATGTAGTGAGGTTCATTAGCTAGAACCTTGGCTTTGTCGAAGTGAATCCAATGGTGTTCATCTGGGTTGTCGAGAATATGCTCACATATGGCGGACTTCTCCCTTTGGTTTTTGCTAACAGCGCTGATATGCTCTTTCAGGCATGTGGCAATGCTCCTCTGAGTCTGTCCTACATATGAAGATCCACAGCTACATGGTACCGCATATACTACAGGTGTTTGGAGGGGGAATTGATCTTTTGGCGATTTAATGTAATTTATCACCTTTTTGGGTGGTAAAAATATGGATTTTACACCATATCGTTTCAAGGTTTTCCCTACCTCTTACATAGGGCAGGAAAGCTTTCTTGTCTAAAAGGCTATCTTCCCTTTCTTGCGACGAAACTGGCTTCCACGATCTTTGCTTTTTTGAATAGCCATTCGCTTAAAGGACATTGTCCAGCAAAGAAATTTCAGTGGCAAGGTGGTCGCTGTCACATATCCTGTGGGTACGCTGTATAAGTGTAGAGACCACTGATGTCAAATTTGCCGGATGGTGATGGGAAGTAGCGTGTAGGTATCTGTTTGTGTGTGTGCTTTTTCAAAAAACTGCGTGTGCCAACGTTCCATTTTGTTTCCGCATCACTTTCACATCCAAAAATGCGATGGACTCTTCTTTTTCTTTTTCCATCGTAAACTTCATTTTTGGGTGCTGTGAATTCAGATGTTGAAGGAAATTCAAAATGGCCGAGTTTTTCATGATGCAGAACGTATCATCCACATATCTCAGCCAAACTTTGGGCTTTTCTTTTGAGCTGTTCAGAGCTTTTTTCTCAAATTGCTCCATCCAAATATCTGCAATTAATGGAGCAACGCCTTCTTTTTGCAGATAAAACTGTTGGTTGAAACAGAAAGACAATCATCAAGACTCGCAATATTCAAAAGTAGTTTCAAGTCATCAGCAGATAGTAGGAATTTACAATATTTAAAGATAGGTCCAAGGTAGCTGTCTTGGAGGGCACCTGATGTATACTTAATTAAATTTGAGCAGGTATCTACAATCTTAACTAAATGTATTCTGCAAGATAAATAAGAAGATAACCATTGAAGAACATGAGAGTGAAAAGCAAAATCCTTAAGTTTTTTTCATAAGTGTTCGGCTGTTCACCGAATCAAAGGCTGTACTAAATTTCGTGTATACAGTGTCAACTTGAACTTTTTGTTCTAAGGCTTTGGTGACGTACGAGTGAAATAGGTAAAATTCGCAATAGTAGATCTACGGGACAAATTATTACACATAGCACGTTTGATAGGATCTTATGTGACATTTAGCCTCGATAGTTCTTGCAAGACATAGGATCACCTTGGTTTTGGTTGATGGTTTGAAGCACGCACCCTTGTAAAATATCACCTCGGTATTTTAAAAGCTCTACAGGTAAGCCATCAGGTCCTGGGGCCTTGTTGTTCTTAAGCTTATTTAAAGCTGATTTTGATCATTTTTTTAAGCTAAAGGTATTTCGAAAACCGCATACTCTTTTTATTTTAAAACTTGACAGTTAACAATTTCTTAACAGTATCTAGAAGACGTAGAAAAAGTTAATGATAAAAAAATATTTATTTTAACGAATAAATTCATTAACTCAACGAACAATGCAAAATCCTTTTTTTTGGGTATAACGTTGTCTAATGTTAACAGATTCATTGGCATGTAAACAGATTCCCATTCTTTGTTTAGCAGCATTTCACGAATATGGTAGGTACACTTTACCCGGATCTCCAATTGTAATACACAGAAATTTAGTGTGTTAATCATTTTAGGAGCTGTCATTATCATCTCATTGCACACAAAAAAAAAAAGAACCTAAGTAACCTTATTATAGCTCCAATTACAGTCATTTGTTTTCTAATACTGAACCAAATTGCATGCCTACCCCTATTAGACCCTTATCCACAGTGAATTGCATGTGACGAACATTAATCCTTGTGATATCCTTTCAATTGCATTGGCATATAAGCCTAACCATATACAAGAACAACAACCGCATCACTATATAAACAATTCACGTGAGGGATACGTGATTTATTTCCAGAATTCCTGTTGCTCCATTAGCACAGGGTGAATGCATCCCTCTCGACAGTGACGCTTTGATGGCAGGGCGTTGTTTTCCTGAGAGTACCACTGCCAGTTTTGGGTTGCAAATACAACAAGTTGTGCTGAGTCGGTGATGCTGACGCTGCTGATGAAGTTGAAAACATAGTCAGTTAGTTTATTAAAGTGCGCGTGCAACAACCCCAACATACATCATTGTCATTTATACGGGCGTGCTGTGACAGGCAGAAGGGAAGGGGTTGATCTAAGTGTCACAAAGACTGCGTACCATTTTCCTTTGTGTGGGTGCTTGTTTTTTTTTTTATTGTTGTTTTTCGTGATGATTGCAGGATAATAATGGCAGCCAGCCTTAATTACATGGCTCACGATGTGCTGGAAAAGTTTCTATCCTACTAAAGCATTCGGTTTTTTTGTTAACCTGTCGAGTTTTATTTTTTTTTACCGAGGTTGTAGGAATATGCAACAGGAGTTATTGCGAGAAGTTTTACACTAAACTCCAAACAAACAAGAAGACTCCTAAGAAGATTCCTTGAGGGTGATAAATATTTAAGAGCTGCAGTTAGCTTCTTCGTAAATTAGAGCTTTTTCGTATAATTTGTTACATTGTTGAAGTGTAATAAGATGAGAATCTTTTTTGGTAAAATGTATTTTCACATTTTACCTGACTGCAATTTGAAGAAAATTACACATTAGAAAATACTTATAGCTTCCAGCAAAGTTACCTTCATATTGAAGTTTTGAAGATGCATTATCTTTACCTGTCTAATAAAAGGGTGGTTAAATTTTTCTGCAGTACGACGTGTACGAGCATGCACTGGTGTTTTCACATCTCCTACAGACCCGGTTTGCTCAAATTTTTTCACGATTAAATTGACCGAAAAAATGTCAATGTAAAAGTGCACGATATGCATTTTGATTTGAACGCCCATTTTCATAATAAACCTGAATAACTTTAACGCGTTGCTCGATTGTGTATCTTTCCATGGTTCAAATTGAGTTAGTCTGAAATTGAGAAATGTCAAATGAAATGCTGAAAAAAACTTGACGTTTAGGTGTGGTTCACATTCAACATCGGCCCTTAAAATTTAACCATCCTTTAGCACGAAGACTAATAACTTTATTAACACCCCACACGTAGTAATTTTTAAGAGAGTTATTTAGTTTTGGGGCGCTATTATTCAACTTTCTCAAATACTTTGAGAACTATGTATGTACATTCAGTAGTTCCTTGTTCTATATCTAGGCAATCCGATTTCCGCATGGTTGAAGTTACTATTACTTCTATAAGTGACATTGTCGTACATTTGGTGTTTGAAATTTTACTAAACCAACATCATCATTTTTTATCTTATGACAGTTTTTTTTATTAAGATCTAATTGAGAATCAGACAGTCTGATTTATGAAAAATTAAATGCACAACTGGATCGCACGAACTTGCTCTTATGTAAAAGACTAAACATTTTAACATTAACGTTACTAGAGAAAAATGTTCATAACCATAAAATTCTTTTTTATATGACTAAAACAACTTCTTTAGTAGTTGAAGCCATTGTGATTTCTCAAGCAAATATTAGTTTACACAAAATTTCATTAAAATTCGTTATACCCAAAATGAGAAATTCAAAATTAGAAAAATAGTTCTATGATAGGTACAGTCAGTAATATCTTAGGTAGGAAGAAATACCTACAACTTGTAGTCTAGCCCTGTGGCCCAATTAGAGCTGAAGTGCGCCATTTCGATACCATAACTCGTATGAACCTATGGATGGAATTGATATGAGAAATTTCATACATTCTCACGAATTCATCCAGTTAGGATGAAGTTCATAAATATGACTTGATCTAGTAAGTTTTGATGTCTCTGATGGTGTGTTTGCTTTTTCACGATTATCAGGAAAATGGATTACTCACTCAGCCGGGCCAACACACTCAGCCGACATAATATACAGTACGAACTCGGTTAACGCAACCCTCGATTCGCGCAACTCCTCGATTTTCGCAACACTTAAATCGTAGCACGTCTTGACTCTATAAGTGCTACTTTTCATAAATGTTACATCGATTAGTGAAACTCCTTCAAATGATTCCGTATGAACGTGACTTTAGTTAGTGAGTAAGAAATAACTTAGCGCAGTTTTATTTTTGGATCATTTGAAAAATTTTTGTGGTTAAAATGCAAATGATAGTATTTGTTTGCGCAAGATCCAATTACAATTTCTTGCTCCTGGTAATCCGCCCCCAGAATCTTGCGCCATGTGCATTTGCACTTATTGCACATATGGTTGCTCCGGCCCTGACTGTTTACTGTTCCAAGTTAGGCAGCTTGTTGACTGGTACTGAAAAAGTAGCCAGATCGATTGAGTGATTATCCAGCCCTCCGCAGCTTTCAGTCTACTAGCTCAGGAGTCAAACGCAGGGCACGGGACAGAAGTGATCAAAGTTCGTCCTAGAACCATTTTATCACGTTCAGAAAAGAGATCAAGTCTTTTAACTTTATTTCCGAAAGTTCGTCAATATCGTCGAAAAATTCTCTTCCTAATGATTGTGCTCTAAATTTGTCTACAGCAGGGCATTTGCAGAGGAAATGGAGGACAGTTCCTTTTCCTGCTGGTCCCTACAGATATGACGGCGCTTGTTGTGAGTAATGCCTAGCTTCCGTCAGTGTCTGCTATAGGTACCTACGATCCTGGCTATGTCTTGCCTGGGTCTGCATATCAGATCAAGTGTTCGGGGTTTAATATAGGTGGGCAAAATCTTTCTAGATATAATGCAGTTAGTTAAACTGCTCCAGCTACGGTTTGATTCGTTAAAAAAAATTGAGACAACATTACCCTTTATACCTTCTGCAGAATGTTGACTCTTTCCGCAAGTTAGTTATGAAGGGTTGATCCTTGTCCTCCTGTTCATTTCCATCGATGCCACAATGATCCGGAACCCAGATTAGAGTAACATTGTGGTTAATATTGCGGCTAGCAAGTTCGTTCCGGAATTGCTGGACCAACATCTTGTAGATTGTATTAAAAAACTGGGAAGCTTTAGCATGATCCAAATCAGTCGTACCATGTTGTGAGAAAATCAAAAACAAAACAAAAATGGTTCTATGGGGGAACCATTAATATGCATTTTTCGAGAGAACAAAATTTTATGGGAGGTGCAGTTATTTTTGATCTTAAGAAAAAAACGTGCCGGGGGAAAAATTTAAAAATGCTATCCATAAAAAAAATGCCATAATTAGAGAGAGCCTAAGCCTAGTGACTTACAACTCTCAACCATTTCTGTGTGCGTGTTTTGGCGAGCCTATTGCCAAAGGCTAATAAGCACAACTTTTCATGACAATAGATACTCTTAGAGGATTTGGCAATTTGTTCCGAGGGGGCAAGTCCTCCTCCGGACCCGATCGGACACAGTTCTACTGAACCGAAGGCGCTCTGCTCCTTCTTGTGCGAGGAGGTCTGAAATATAAAAAAAACCGCCTGTCCACAGTCCTAAGACCGACGTGGTTGATTAGCGGAATCACCATTCTATCCTCGACCAGCTCTCGACTGTCTAAGTAAAGAAATGCATCGGGTAGTATAAAGCAGCTTAGAGGTACACTGTCAAAATAATCTTCGTTTGGGTAGTAAGCTCCAAAAGTTAGGCTGTTGGTCGAGGACATCGCTCTTGGAATTTGACCTCGAATCGGTTTTATCAAAAAATTATCAATTCTGTTTATGTTGGCATAGAACCTGGTTGTAATAATATTTATAGTCCGACTCTGGTGTTCTGTGTAATCCAAGGCAACGTCTAAGACACTGCCTCTCAAACAGCCGAATCTTTTCCATTTGAGATGGGGTAACGTTGAACGACACCGGGCAATCATCGGCCGGATGAGGGCCATGTAGCGAATCACCTTCACTCAGCTTCCAAGCCGGTTGCTGTAAAACAATTGTTTTGTCAGGGCAAAGGATTCCTTAGCTCTAGTCAGAACAGCATTTATAGGTCTGTCGAAATACAAATACTGTTCCAACCAGGTGCCAAGGTACTATACTACATTTTTATTCGCCAGTGGCTATCCATGTGGCCATACAAACAATAGTTTGGGCCAGTTCTTTCTCGTATCTCTCGGGGCTCCAGCCAACGGAGTCCTAAACGGAACTGTTTCGGATTTCTGAAAGTGGATTTTCAACTTCCCAGTTATCACAATATCGCTGAATCTTGTCGAAGTCTAGCTGCAAAAGAATTTTGATGACCTAGACCTTTGGAGCTATTCTGTTCGCTATTAGATCGTTGGCATACGCAATTGCCTGAATTAGACTACCAATCAGATCGCTGCGCTGGTGTAAATATTGAATAGAATCGGCCGGTGGGTTGAGAGCTCTCTGCTGAAGACCATTCTTAATATCGAAGATTGTCATAAAATTTATATAATAGTGGTTTACTTATGCTGAGTCGGGTCAGTAGTCCAACGCACTTACCATCATGCCAAGGGTTACTACAAGAGCTTTTTTTAAGAATCTTTCCTTAAGTCTTAGGATAGTTCTCTGTAGTTTGTTATCCTTAACCTCAAACGGCCTCCCGCGTAATATCAGACGACTTGAAAACCCCATATCACTATTTTATAAGATATTATATCGTACTGTGTATATGGAAATTAAATTGAAATGAGTAAATAAATAAAAATATTCAGTCTATCATACTTGACTAACAAAAAAAATTGTATTCGCTTAGTGAAAGTTATCAAATAAATATAAAATTCCACTTAAAACCACTTTCTTTTTTATATCTATAACATATACAATTGGTAGATACATTCATTTATAGTTTTGTATATGTGCCTTACTCCATTTCATAAATTTCCTTGCAAGTGTGTGTATTTTTTAACATTATATCCTTTTTCTATTTACAGCGGGGATGCACTGGCAACACTTTTCTCAGCACTCTACGGCAAGCTATTGGTAGTGATGGGAATTGCTTTTCCAATGGCTGAAGTCATCTCGACGTACATCCCGCCATCATTCTATGAGGTATGTTTTTATATAAAAATGATTATTATACATATTTGTTTACATACAATACAAGCGCCATCTACATTCGCCTAGTTAAAAACCAACGCCATCACTTAAATCATTTGTTTTAATACTTTATGCGCTCCGGCTCCATGAAATCATGAAGAGTCTGATGGTCTGATATTCGACGAGAGTGTTGGAATGGAAACTGAAACTTTCCTGATATATAAATATGTACATATCATAGGACGATGCTGCTGCATCATCATGCTCTCCGATATGAGTAATTAATAAAAGGGACATCCGAACAACATTTTATATGACCAAGGATTACTGCTGAAGAACAGGAATAAGAGGAAAAGAGGTTAGGAACATTTCGGAAAGTAATTAAAGAAAACGTCAGTAGAGTTCGGTTATTGAAAATCGAAAATTTATGAGATTTATGGCTTTTTTGATTAATCTGCTGTATTAAAAAAAAAATTAAAATAATTCGATCTGGACTAAATTAATTTATAGGTATAAGGGCTGAAGATGAAGCATACTACCTAAACATAATGCAATAGTGCAACTAGATTGGATCTTCAGGTGTAAAAAGTATCATGTGATATTTCTTACGTGTTCACAATGCATCTACCTATTCTGATTTCTGACAATTGATGTAGTTCATTTTTGGGTCATCTGAAATCTTTTTCGAATTTGTAAAACAAAGAGAGCTTGAAGCTTGTTTCAACTTTATGTAAACCAACATCGAGTTCGTTAGATTCGTTGCACTTTTTGAATGCAGCGAAAGTGAATTATAAACAGTCTTATATGTGATTATATTCACTTAGATTCATTAGATTGCTGCATGCAATTCTTGCAGCACGATGTGTTTCTTTCTTATTTGGCTGCGCAGTTTAATTCCAGCAACACATCAAGCCAAACATTTATAATATCCGGAATCTGCACCGTTCTTACGATAATATTGACAGTTGTCATTTTCGATTTGACTACCTCGATTACATAAGTAGATTGGGAATCGAATCAAATACGAATTGAAATTTCGTTCCAGTTTTATGACCACGGTGGATCAAAAGATTGAATTCAAATGGAATCAATGTGACAGTGTGGCTTTAATTGTGTGCGTGCTGTTTTCTGGGTATCGTTCAAAATGGCGACACCAAGAGAAAAAATTATTTGCTGTCGATTAGATCGACTAATCCGATTTCAATTCGATTTAGGTTTACAAGAGGCTAAATCCTGATTCAATTCCGATTCAGTTCTTACTATAGCCGTGTTTTATTGGTAATAGGTATATAGCTAGCACAGTAATACAAGTACCAAAAAAACGCTTTATTCGCTCTTTAATTCACCCTTAATAAACTCCCAAAGTTTTGTATTAGTGTATTATGTGGTACAAACCTTCGTACTCGTTGAATTAACTTACACGGATGTATTTGAAAGGTATGCATCTCGTTTTTAAGCTGGAGTTGAAATACTCATAAAAATGCAGATCGAGTTGAAATATGCATGAAATTGCAGAACTTTAAAGTAGTTTACTAACTTATTCTTAATTTTAAACATTTTCTAACTAGTATCGTACTAAACCAATTTGTTTTAATAAATTGCTTCTGAACACACTTAAAACAATGACAGTTAGTGCAAAAAACTAATTAAACACACTTGGTTTGACGTTTGTAAATGTCAAAGAGTCATGAAGTTAGCACGATACTTAAAGAAAATAAATAGGTATTCGATGAGTTTTACTTCATTAAAAGGGTTGAGAAAGTATAATGCTATATTCGATTCAATTTTGCAAAATCGTTGTTTTAACCTAGTTTCATACTAAAACAGCTTTTACATCATACTAATTCAACTAAAATGTTGCGCAATTTTGTCAGTTGTCATATAAATTCAGCATAATGCCACACTTACACATTTCTGAACAGATGTCAGTGTACTGATAAAACATACTAATCGAAACTATTCGCCTTCGTGTAAATTGCTTCAATTTTTTGTGACAAAATTAATGCTAGTAATGTAAAAACGGAATTATGGTATGGACTAAAGTTTTGCATATGAAAAAATATTTGTTCTTTAAATTGCGGAGCGATCACACTTTGGACTAGTGAAGGCAACGTATAACAAAATAAATATCAACGAACACACCCTCAAGTATACCAACATATCTTTTTTCGAACACCATCTAAACGCCTCCTACGTTTCAACATCCGAAACTCCATCTTCAATAAAATATTCTTTTCAATTGGCACCTGGTAAGTTGCTTTGCACGTCACTTATAAGTCAAATGGAGATAGAAAAATTAATAGAAGTAGATACATAGTATTAGTAAACTTTATTGTGTTTTTTTTTTTTTGTTACATTTGTTTTCTTATATTACATAGTACAGTCGACTCCCTCTAAGTCGAACTTTCACGGGATATCAAAACAAGTTCGAGTTAGAGGGAGTTTTAGAAAAATTCGAGTTAGAGAGAGTTTTTTATTTAATGATTTATTGAATTAAATAACAAGTAAAATAAATAAATAAACCTAAGCTTCTTGCTTTTATCGCTCATTAATCTATAATTATGTATTAAAAAAATATTTTTTCAACTTAATTATTTAAAAAAAAATTGTAATTTTACACATCACAGTCATCACAGTCATCACAGTCACCGTGTCATCAGTGATCGCCTTTAAAAAAAAAGATTCTATTTTAAATAAGCAATTTTGAATTTCGAGTTAGAAGGAATTTCGACTTAGAGGGAGTTCGACTTAGAGGGAGTCGACTGTTATTTAATTACACTTGAAAAACTTGCTGACTTAGAATTTGTCAGGTCACACGGGTCTTGTTTGTTTTATTTTTAATTAAATAGATAATTATTGACTTAAAGACAAATATTCTACCTACCTTGAGACCAAAATATGACTAGTCAAAGAAGACCACATAAATTGCTTCTTAAAAAAATTGTTTCATCTGTCATTCACATAAGATATGTTTACGATTTTTGAAGATAAGCTACAAAAGATTAATTTAGTTTCTTACTATATTTTCAACCAGATTTAGAAATTAACACATATTACTATTCTTTTAAAATCATAAAATGCATACCGGTTTATATAAATTTGATTTTTGCTTTTTTCTTATGGGAAATACATTGAACGTCAAATCTTAAAAAAATCTATCTCCAATTGAAGGTTCACGCGCTGACTGCCAGGTGCCGTGACTCCATGTGTCAATTACTGGCTTAATTTTCTTCACTAATCGTTTGTTTGTATATTTGTTCCATGTTAAATTTTGCAAGTAGCGTATTCACTAACCAATCTAACCAATAAAACATGGCTTATTAATATGAGAGAGCATTTATAAGTGTTTCGATTGCAGCGCAGTATGCAACGATGTGTGCAGGTATGCTGCACATCTTTTGCAGAAATAACATTGAAATTGTATGTATTCAATATTTTGACATCTATAGCTGCTGTATTGTGTCCAACCAGATAAATTGTTTTGGGTGTAAAAAAAACTGAATCTAACTTGCAGAGGATAAAAATTTACCTACCTTAAAAGAAGCTAGATTTTGTTTTGACATTTTATCAATCTTTCATTGTTTCTATTTATCTTCATGTTAATTCGGGTACCTTCTGTTCTAATAACGAACACTTAACACAAGAGCACAAATGTAAACACAGCTTAGAGCCAGATTAGAGTTTCCTTTTCGACTGTCATACTGTCACCAAAATCAATCTTATTTTAGATTGAATATATGTATGTACATATTAAATAAAATCTATTAAATTTTTTATCACACAAAAACATGGACAAGTAGATTCACTTTGACAGCGCCCTTAAAGTAGAAGTGAAGATAGAAAGTTTCATCTAGGGTCGATTTTTCGAATGAATGCGTTCAGCGCAATATACATACATATGTTGGAAATTTTTGGTTTGTAAAGCTATTGGCCTTAAGAAAATTTAACAAAATTAATTTTCAATCAACTAGAATAACAAAATAAATTTGTACAGTAAATTTAAGAGCTTTGAAGAAGAAGGATAAATCTTCTTGATTCTTGTTGAATTTCTAGCTGCTTGAATATAAGAGCAAATACGTAGTATCCAGTCTTGCATTTAATTAATTCTGCATGGTAAATGTTTCCGAGGTTTTAACTGTCGTTTTCAATTTAATTCACTAAACAAATTCCCTTTCTAACAAAATAAAGCAACCAACATCAAACACCAATTCTATGGATAATCACGCCAGACTAACCAAAAGCAAATTACATTCTTCATTCCAGTGGTAATTTTTGGATTTAGACTAAAATACAAAATTATCTTAAATCCCCTGAAATTACCTTTGATTTGGTTTATTCAGAAAATTTAACTTCCAACCGTTTTAAATTCTATGAAGAAGCTCACAGAGATAAACTCACAGTTCAAGCATAAATGAATGCGTTAAGAGTTTGGCTCTGTCTCGTTTCTCCTTAGCATGACTTGGCGCCGGAAATTAATCACTTGGAATCAATTTAAATCTCAGACAGCCCCATAGCAAAAGTACCCTGCAATGCAACCGAATGACTGTACCTTTTACCCTATTACCTTTCAATTCCTCCACGGTTAACCTACACCGAGACAAGACCTCAGATCAACCACTACACTACTGAAATAGTACCTACCTACATATGCCTCGAAATGTAGAAAGTTTCGTCAAAATGGGGGTGTGTTCGAGTCAGTATATCATGTGCATGCCCCCTGTGTGCAAAGAGAGTTTATTCCACCTTTGGGACTGTGCGTTGTCCTTGCAGCTCAAAAAAAAAATGCATGGACGGACATCAGACGAGCAAAACTGCAGACAAATTTCTATTCCGAATGCAAACCGTTAGTCGTAAAAAGAACAGAGTCTGGGTCGTTCGACTGGATATAACACTTTCACTTGCCTTGGGTTTATTGATGTACATGAGGTTGGCAACGCCATTATACAGTGGCAGGATATTTACCTTTTATCCTTGAGAAACACAAAATTGGCAAACTTTTCCCGAGCTTTTTGTTCGTTTTTCCAATTTTCATCTCCACATTCCCTTTTTCTTTTGCATTGTTTTTCTTCTTTTTAGATTCACACAACTCGTTTGGCAGAGATGCATTTCAAAATGATGGTATTTTATTATTTTTCTGTTTGTATCTTTTCAGGTGTACTATCTGTATCTGTATATTGGCAGTATGCTGTTTCTGTTCTTCATGTACGCCACATTGCTTTGGGGTCGACCGAAAATTCCATTAAGTATAGGTGAGTTCAGTTTGTTATAACATTAAGGATGGTTCGCTTGCTACGCGGAAGGGTATAGATCGGTCTCGGTGGCGGTAGCTAGAGCAATGCTCCTGCCAATATAATGGGTAATGGTGTAAGTAAAATGTTTGTGACGTGGCCGGAACACAAAAGGCATATCCTTTTGGGCCATCTTACAATGGGACAACTCAAATTAACGTGTTTTCCTGGACTGACAAAGAAAAAAGGTGTTTATTTTCAAGAGTGAGATTAACTAGGCTTTGGGGTTAATTGCTCATATGGTGAGTTAACTCTTCATTAATTGAACATATATGTATCTTTGACATGACAAATTTTACTATCAACAAATGAGCACCTAGGTTACTTCCCTTAAAATCTTTTAATCCGCTACTGTTGAGCTTGTTTTCCAGAAACAGAAAAATATATGTATCTATGTATGTGTAATTGCGACTCTGCTGTATGCCAGAGGGACACTTCAGGGAACCAAACATGATAGGGAATATGTTGGTTTGTTCATATATATTCCCATGCACATTAAATTGAAAGACCCTTTTGCTATGGCAGCGTGCTTTGCGCAGAAAAAAAAGGAAAATAAGTTTGAGAATATACCTACCTAGAATTACTTTTTAAATATCGGAAACATGATTTCGAAGTTTATGGAGTATAATTTGGCAAGCAAACACTTTGGTATCACATTTACACGAGGCAAATAAATGGGAAGGCATTTGTTTTCAAAAATCCTTTAAAGGTTTCCTGATAAGTTTGAACTTCGAATTTAGTTTTATACCTACGAGACAAATTTCTATAAGTGGTATCCGAATTGCCTTTTTAATATACATCCGTACGTAGGTAATACAGCAGTATTGCATTCTTTGAACTCAAATCAGACCTCATATTCGAAATAAATATTAAAACACCATTTTCGATGTGTAAACATCTACATATGCCGACTGTAGGTTAAACTTAAAACGTTGGTCTTACGTATAAGTTCGGTTTAGCTTGTTACGGTAACACTTTTCATGTTTCCCGTTACGGTTACACGTTCCGTATAGTTCGGCACTGTTACACGTTCCGTGTTGCACGTTACCTAGCGAAAGATTGCATTTAAGACCCTGTTAACATAGGAAATATTACATACTTACTAAATCGTGTTTCAATTCGAAACCTTAAAGCGCCTCAAAAAGAGTTCGCTTATGGTCTTAATGGAATGAAATATCGATCTAAGTACTTTCTATTGATAGTTAGAACCATTTCTTTACCTCTCATCCAATATGTCAAAAAGACGAACAACTGGTGTCAAATTTCATTACAGGTTCATTCAATGTTTTAAACAAACCCCCTTCACCTTAGTGATGGACGATTGCATTTTATTTTATCGATACGTCAAAATTTAATTTGTTCCTTATCTGTCAAACGACTTTGTGTGAACTTTCGATATATCAAATTATAGATCATTCTCCATCTGTCAAGTCATGGACTGGATGATGACTACGTTGCCAATGGATTAGGTACAAAGCTAGAAATGGCGTCCACCGGCAGTTTATCCCTGTGGCCCAATTAGCGCTTTTTAGACATTTTGATAGCATAATTCGTATGAACCTGTGGTTGGAATGTATATGTGAAATTTGTGGACATTCTCACGGAGTCATCCAGTTTGTATTAAGTTCAAAAATATGAATCTTGTAGGTTTTGATGGCTCTTATTGTGTGTTTGGTTTTGCACAATCATCCGTAAATTGGATCACTCTCTCAGCCGGACCACTGGCCAAGTTACTGGTACTAAACAAGTAGCCAATCAAATTGAGTGATTATCCTGCCCTACGTACATTAAGCCCCCGTCAAAGCGCTAGCCCGGGATCTAATAAGGAGTCAAACGGATGACACGTCATAGCAGTAACCGAAGTTCGTTCTAGAGCCATTCTATCGCGTTGAGAAAAAAGATCAAGTCGTTGATCTTCATATCCGAAAGTTCGTTAATGTCGCCAAAAAAATGGCCTTCCTAATGATTGTGCTTTAAATTTGGCTAGAGCAAGACATTTTCAGAGAAAATTGAGGACTGTTTTCTTCTCCCGCTGGTCTCCACAGCTATGATAGTTATAGTGATGTGAGGAATGCCTAGCTTCGGTGTATGCTCTCCTATTTCCCGGGTCTTGATATCAGTTGAAGTGTTCGGGATTTATTATAGGTGGGCCAAATCTTTCTAGATAAAGTTAGTTAAACTGGTCTACCTAAGCTTTAATTCGTTAAGATAAATTGAGAGAATTTTGCCCTTCATAACTCCAAATGGAACAATGACTCTTTCCGCAAGTGAGTTATGAAGGGCTGATCCTTGCCTATCCAGCTCGTCCAACCGTCAATATCAATACCACAATGACCGTTAATATAATTGTTGTTTTGAAATCTTTCGTCATGTCGTCATCATCCCAGTGCTTTCTGGATGGGAAGATAACCTTGAAATCTTTACTGATGCCCATTTTAGAGGTGCAGTAGTCAGTGGGATTTGAGTTCGATTCTTTCCTGTGGTGCCTAGCAGGCCACCACACAATCGATTCATACGTAATATCGGTCGCCCACGGATGTTTGTGCACAAAATCATCATAGATTGAAGACTCCACTTTTTACCAAAGGTTTTACTACAGGCCAAAAATTTGCCTTAAAATAGTTTTTGGGCAATAAGGCCAATTGCTACAAATATGATTTAAATCATATTCATAGCTAGAAGTAGAAGATTAATCATCTGTGATGTGCAGTAAAACGCAATTGCTATCTTGATATCTTAATTTGCCGAACTTTTATAATTCACTGACGGGTTGATGGTCATGCAAATATACTGAAATGTTTCCAAAACAAAATTGCCGGCCGTATTAATAAATCAATATGTCCTACTAAATAGACTCTTTGTTTGTATGTGTTTGTAGGAGTTAAGGAGTCCGTTTCCTTGCACATGTTCGCAGAGCCTTAAAGATAGAAAATTATCTAGGATACCTACTTTAAATTTACTCCTTCAATTTTATTTATAGACAAATTTATAACCACCAGTTTGCAAAACTCTTGAACCACTTTCATTTACAAGTATTATTTATGGAAACGATTACATATAAGCTTTAAATTTTAATTTATAATTCACTAAGAACCTCGTAGCTATAGAATCACCATTCCCCTCTTACTATAAATACATATAAATATAGCTCCTTGCTTCAACAACGAAGAGCACTTTTAGAAGCATAATTTAATTTCATTTCTTTTTTTTGCAGGATCTCCAACGAAATCTTCATCCTCGAAGAAACGCAACTCAACTAGTGCCTCATCGGAGAGCATGGAGGAATCAGATACGGAAAGTAGCAACTCCACTGATAGCAAGCCAATTCCAAGTACAATACCATCAGCGCGTAGGCCATCCCTGTTAGCCCCATTGGGACGTCAACATCACTACGGAAGTTTCTACTTAAGAATGGGTGCTGTTGGTAAGTTCAAATATAAAATTAAATTTAAATTTTCCTCTAAACCACCTTCATTGGCAGTGCCAAAGTATACAGACATATATGCGATCCTGGAAATTACATATGCAAGTGCACGAACTCCCGTCATCTGATAATATCAAAAGGGGATTACTTATACTCTATTTACATCCCTTCAAGTTCTGAATAATAATAATTATGAAAATGCGAGCCTGGGAATTAAACTCAGAAAAGGGCTAAGATCAGGACAGGTTTGCGGAAATTTCCAAGTTGAGAACCTTTACTCATTGAAAACACAAAGAAAAAAATACATATTTACTATGAAAACTCTACACCTAAGTGGAACTTGTGGAATATAAAGTAGACAATAGCGTTGCATGTACGTGCTCGGTGGGAAATTTTGCGTAAAAATTAATAATGTCGAGGTTAGGCAGAATAGTTTGTTTAGTGAAGAAACTAGAATAGTTTGGTTTTAAACTAGGTGTATTAGAAGGTTAAGTACTCTTATGAATGCAACAAATGTCTATTTTCACATATTCTTAAAAAATCTTCCAAAAGAAGTGTCCATAGAAATTTTTTCAGAGCTCTCTGTAGCTGTAACGAAAATTAAAAATAATTGACAACACCATTAAAAAAATGGCGGCCACCGCTTATGTTATCTAATGTCGATTTCATTAAACACATGAGAAATCAATTTCTGTGTGAAGATTTCGATCTCTCGACAGATTTTACGTTCCTTCACACCAAAAAAATCGATTTTTTTTGACAGAGATCAAATCCCTCGAATCCGTATTTGAAGAGGGATTTACATGTATACGAAATACGCACACCAAAAGAAAAAAATTGACAAGGGATCGAAATTCCTAGTGTGTAAAGGAAATCGACATAAGGACCACGCGAACGCGCATCTATGCCGGCGGGAAGTTAAACAAAAAATGTGAGTCTAAAGTATAGGTTCCGTGTATCCTGTTACGGTTACACGTTCCATGTAGCAGGTTACCTTATGGAAGATTGCTTTTAAGACCCTGTTTACATTGGGAATCTTGCGTACCAGTTATATCTATCATTGAAATTCATCACTGACAATTTCCATTCCCATTGCTAAGACGATTAAACAAACTGTAATTGCTTTGATTGGTACCAAAATGAAGGTAATGAGTAGTAAATTTTTTTGACTCTATACAACACAAAATTCTGATTTAAATTTTCTTTTAAATTTGAATTTTTTTAAATCCATTTTTATTATTTCACTGATAGAATTCAATTTCAATGAACAGCTGATTTTCGTTTCTTTAATTTGGAACACAATCATTCCACTGAATGTGTTCGAATCTCTCCCTATTCTCAAATGTCAGTTTTGCGTACAATGATAAACTATAACCTCAAATACCTAGAATTGGTTGTTATCAGTCACTGACAGGTTCTTTAACTTGAACCAATTTTTCAGTGATTGCTATAATTGGCTTGTCAAAAAAAAATTAAGTCAGCATTCCAATGATTTGTTTCAATGATGCATTTCAATGAAAGCAATAACTGGGGCCTTACTACATCATGTTTACATTCTCAATAGATTAAAATCTCGATTAAAGTACTTTCCATAGTTAATTGGAACTAAATATCTTAATTTCCTCAATATTTCTTCACCTCTACCCAATAAGTCAAAATGATAAAGGACTACTCAACTGCTGTCAAATTTCATTGCAGGTTTATTCTGTTTTTAACAAATCCCCTTCACGTTAGTGATGGTATGGACGATTTCATTTTATTCAATGCTCCGGAAAATGCATTTTCGGGGTAATCGGTTGACATTTGCAAAGAAATATTCTCGATACGTCAAAATTTAATTTGTCCCTTATCTGTCAAACCACATAAAGCCGAATTTAGAATTATATATTCTAGTTATATACATCAAAATATAGATCGTTCTCCATCTGTCTGAAAAAAGACGAAAGACGAAACAAACGAAAAATAATCTTGTATATTTTCGTGCACCCACCATTAAGGGCGTTCACATTATCAAATATGTTCCACAAGCACAGAATGATTGGCTTGATTTGGATAATGTAAACGCTTCATCGAGCGACTTGTCAAGCATTCTAGATGGATTTCAAAATGTTTTGATATTTTGGCTGTATGACAAACATATTTGAAAATGTGAACGCATGCTTGTTAAGCTTGAAGTTCGATTGCATTATTATGTATGCATGTTTACTGAGTATGTTCGATATAAAAAATTCTGGACTCGGACGAACGTTGATTTTTACACATCTTAACCGTGAGTCCCAGCACTCACAATTTTTGTTTCGAACGTTTTCCTTTTACTATGCAACCAATACATAGCCCTTATTCCGAAAGAAAAAGAGAATAAAATAAAAGGACACGTTTGAAGTTTTCCGTTGAATGAATAGTTTAAGAATAAGGACAAAAAATGTGCTAATGAGTTCCTTCCAGGGTTAAAGTTTGCCTTTGCCAAAGTCTCTTGCGTATGGCCTTATACTTATGCCCTCTGCACTGACCAATTAGGTGTTCCACGATGTGATTATCAACTTGAACTCCATTCTAGGACCATTCCACTTCCTGAATAAGGAATACACAAATGAAGAAGGTGGCAAAATGAGGCTCTTCCTTTACCTAAGCTTCTTCTTCAGAAAGGTTTTTTTGTTAATTTGGTTTTTGTGTTTCTCTTTCTGTCTTTCTGTCCTTTTGTCATTTGCTTTTCTGTAATTGAATTAAAAGTGTGAGTTTTTTTTTAATTATTTGAAGAAGCCTCAGCCTTCAGAGTGAAAGTTCCTTCCTTCGCCATCACCACCACAACGCACTCATAATAGAATAGGAAGCCGAAGCCGGAAACGAAATGTAAATTTGTTGCAGAAAGCTCCTTCGGGAGTGCGATTGGTGTGGTAATTAATTATGTTTCCGATTTCATACTTGGAAAAGTTTTGTGATTTATAGAATCAAAAGCAGAATAAGCATGTAGAACGGCAGCGCATCTTCGTGGGACGTTTTTCTTGTGTGAAAAGATAAAAGATTCAAGGATCAAGTTTCTAAGCGAATATACTTTGGATTAATAGCTTCGTGGAAATTTAACAAAAAAGAAAAGGAAAACACGATTTATGGTTTAAAGTTGAAAGTCTTTAAAATATCTTCATGGGATGGTTATGTCTGCAGTGTTAAAAACTAAAACCATGAAATACAAAATTTAGTCTTACTGAGATAAAAGTGAGATGACAAATGGTTTAATCTTGATACTTGAGACATAGAATACCTATATTGTCTAACGAACCGACTTAACTAGTTGTTGATTTGCACCTAAGAAGCTTTAATCAAAGGGCAATGCCAACAGTTGACAGTTGCCCAGGGCATTTTAAATCGGATTGACACATAATTGTTCTTAACTTACTCGTATTAGGCATTTGGTCAGAGTGGAGTTCAAAAGTGCGTTTGAATACTGAATAAATAATCCGTTGAGTTCAAAACTTAAAAAAAAGCAAAATTGGTTTTTAACAATCTATCAATAAAAACTTGATTAAATATTACTTTTCGCTGCTTTAAGCATGCCTGTCATTAGTATTATTGAAAATTCATTAGTATGAAGCAAAAAGTAGAAGCACTCCCTCTAAATTCACACGGCCTTAGTTTCTCAAAACCTCATCTCTTTTTTATTGGTTAGTTTTAATAGTTTTTAAATTGTATTATTTTTACTTGTGATATAGCTACTAAAAGTCAAATGGAATGGAACTCGATAATTTTGGTTCAGACTTTCATTTCGATGATAGAGAACATCAAATAAGTGGGTCCTTGGTCTAAAACCTAAAATGCTGAAGCGATTTCATTCAAACTAAGCACTCAAGTTTTTTCATTGATTCCTTAGAGGAATTGAAATTTTTATTAGCTCTAAATCTTAGTTTAAACTTAAGGCCAGATCTTGTCGAAGGCTTGAGAGACATCTAGAAATGCGCTTGAACATAAATTTTTTCCCTCTAGTGATTTCTCAATTTCATTGGTTATTCTGTACACCTGGGGCCAAATCACCGCTTCCGTGATCGAGTGAGTGAGTCTCATCAGTTATCGAATGAACTAGTGAGCACTTTGGCATGATGGCATTCGTAGACTAACGTATCGTGTAACTATTTTAAATTGTAGTAATTCTATTCTACTACATCGAGTCTCTATTGATTTTTATCGAGTCTTTCTTGTTTGACAGATGAAATTTGTATTCATTTAATTTATTTTTGGACAAACAAATTTAATTTTTTTGTAAAAACAACAAATTTTTCGCGAGTTTCCAGTTTTTATTACAAGGATTTGAGGATATTTCTAAATATTCACTAAAAATGGATTATTTCTTTTTATCTAGCGATTCAGATGGTAAGGATTTAAAAAATATTTTTATACGTACATACATATGTATGTACATAATAACTAACATTTAATTCACATCAACCAGAAGATGAAGAAGCTATGTTTTTTGCCAAATCATTATGTTTTGACATAAATTCTGCCATTATAATTTTTTGTTGTTGATTTATTTTGTTTAAATTAGACCTAAATAAGATAAATTTCGTGAAAATAAAATGAAAAACAATAAATACAATAATTCTTACATTTTAATCCGGAATTCAAATAAAATATGTACGTTCTATCAGTCGGCTTCTCATCTGACGAATAAAATTCAGTTCGATAACTGATGAGAGAATGTCAAATTATTGTACTAGACTGCTCGATAACGTGAGCGGTAATGCCAAATTTACATAATTCAGTCACGTATGACTCGATAACTGATGCGGTAATTCGGCCCCTGATCAATTATTGAGTGGCTTTTCCGAAAACCAAATTGATGGTCAGGAATAAGCCGCTTTTCTTCGATAATAGGAAGCCGTCGCTTTAGTAAGATTTTCTGAAATATCTTGGTGGCAAGAGGGAAATCGGTCTATAACATTTCTTTTCGTTCGGACACTTTCCCGGTTTAGGAACCATTAAAACTTCTGCGACTTTCCATTGGCGTGGAACGTATGAAAGCCTTAACGCCGCATTCATAAGGTGCTAAAGTTTAATTGCTGCTTTCCTGGGTAGCTCTTTAAGGAAGCGAGCTTTCCACAATGAATAGTTCGTATTTTTATCTGCAGTCAGACCTTCAAGATAGGTATAAATCTTCGGATTTTTTAAGTCGCGGATAATATATTTGACTTCATTCGAGAGGCAGTTTAAAATGGTTTTGTCCTGAGGTGCTCGTGATTGATGCCATCTTTTCCGAACAGTTCTTTTTTCGCGAAGCAGATATTTTATTTCCGGTGGAATTGTATCTGTGTTTCTAACTGGATATCTAAAGTTGTATGGAGTGTTTTTCCATGCAGCGTCTTGAATGATTTTAATAAATATATCGACTTCATCTTCTAGCTCTAAAGGCATTTTCAAAGATATATTAAGCGCAATATTTTCTTCGCAATTTTCTCTGAATTTATCCCAGTTAGTTCTGTTGTTACATAAAAATGGAGCTCTTTCCTTTTTGACTAGCTTTCCACTTAATGTCAACATGACTGGTGAATGATCGGTGGAAAGATCAAAGTTGTTCTCGATTTTCGTGTAAATTTTACCTAGTCCTTTTGCGATAAAGAAGTCTACAAGGTCTGGCATTTTCGCTCTATCAGTTGGGCAGTATGTTGGTTTACCTGTCGAGAAAAAATCAACACAAGATGCCATACAAGCTTAGAAAAGCTGCCTACCTTTAGTTGAGATGCACCTTGATCCCTAGAAAGTATGATTCGAATTGAAGTCGCCACCAATGATAAATTTCGGCCCGAGAACTTCAAATAGATCTATAAGGTCATTTTTCGCAATTTTACTTCTACGAGGACAGTAGATTGACGCAACACTATAGTATGAATTTCTAAATTTAACAGTTATCGAACTTATTTGCATTATATCGATCTCAATTATAGTTCTAATTGAATGTTCTATAGTATCATTAATAAATAAAGAGGATCCGCCTCTTGCTCTGTCAGATGGGTGGAATGCATGATAAGCACAGAATCCTTTAATTTTTACATCGCAGTCTTTTTTTAAATGAGTTTCGGTAATCAAGTATATGTCAATTTTTTCATTTTGTAGAAGTACTTCTAGTTCATCAATTTTTGATAATAATCCATTAGCATTCCATGTAAAAATTTTAAACAGCCCATCCATTTTCATAATTTATTCTGCGATGTATGAGTCTTAGGCTCAAGCATGCTTAATTTTTCAAATATAAGTTTATTCGTCCTGCTTTGCTCTTCAAGTCTGGCAAGAATCAAAGAAAACACTTGGGGGACTGGGTCTGGTATATTTGTACTTTGTTCCTGGTTTTGTGACTCCACTTTGGCATACATTTTCGTATCACTTGGTTTGGGTTTCGCGTTTTGATGTTTAGTTTCCTTGGATTTCATTTTCCCTTTGATAGACTTACTAAACCCTGATACCACGTGGGCATACATATTCGTAGTACTTGGTTTGGATATTTTGTTTATATCTTTAGTTTCCTTGGGTTTCGTGTTTTCGTTAATAGACTTACTAGCCCTTTTATCAATTAAATTTATTTGGCTTGTTTCAGGTTTATCTTTGTTTGGTTTTTGTTTCAGCCGAACACTTTTCTTCAGTGTATCACGCCTTTTTTGAATTTCTTTAGCAACTTCGCATCCTCGATAGTTTGCAGGATGGTTTTCCTTACAGTTAACACAAGTTGCTGGAGATTGCTTGTCACGCCTGACATACTCATTTTTATTCTCTTGCGATTTTTGTTCCTCTTTCACGCAAAACATACATTTCTGTTTTCAACTCTTGGTAGAGTTTCTCCATTATTTCAAGCTTTGTTCCAAGTTCATTATTGTCCTCCGCAAGGCTTTTTGATTTCGCTGAGTCGATTTTTACGCTCGCTGGCGGCTGGCGTTACCGGGGGGCGTATTGCCAAACTGTATATCAGCACAGATCTCCTTAGTCTGTGCTCAGCCATTTTCTGCTGACCGAATTTGAAAGTATTGTAGAGCAAACTGTATGCTACCATAGAGCGCTCTGTGGTCACATGCAGTTTGCTTGTAAAATGTTAAAAAAGCTGAAGCAAACTATATACTATTTCAGATCGAGCAAAGTACCTGTGATTACAGACCCATCGTTCACGTTGGTGTGGTTATTGTGTGTGGTGTGTGGTGCCGTGACATAAGACCAAGTGACAAAAGGCCAAATTTGTTTGTGACTTAAGGCCAAACATAAAATGTTTTGTCTTGAGCAACAGTACCTTGGGTGGCCCGCTTCGCGGGTTTTCAGGATTTTAACTCCCTTTCCGGTCTCACACCCGCTCACGCAACTCCGTTGCTCCGCTTAGGGTATGTTCAGTCGCCAGGCAGGCAGACGCCTGTAGCAACAGTTTTGTATTTTACATTAATTGGAGTAAACAACTAACAGTTATGTACTGCTGCTCAGGAAAACTGTTGCTACAGGCGCCTGCCTGGCGACTGAACATACCCTAAGCGGAGCAACGGAGTTGCGCGAGCGGGTGTGAGACCGGAAAGGGAGTTAAAATCCTGAAAACCCGCGAAGCGGGCCACCCAAGGTACTGTTGCTCAAGACAAAACATTTTATGTTTGGCCTTAAGTCACAAACAAATTTGGCCTTTTGTCACTTGGCCTTATGTCACGGCACCACACACCACACACAATAACCACACCAACGTGAACGATGGCTCTGTAATCACAGGTACTTTGCTCTTAGTTTCCTGAGCAAAATGTATACCAACACAGAAAAATCTGCTTTTGATCTGACACAGTATATAGTATGCTCTTAATTTCAATGAGCATTATGTAGTCTATTATAGAGCGTCGGAGCTCTATACTGATATACAGTTTGGCAATACGCTACCGGGGGACTCTTTTTCCCGGAGACATTCGATCTAGTTTGTGGTGATCGTCAACCCTTAGTTTTCTTGAAAAAGGGTTTATCAAATGCAATAATTGGCTCTACCCAGAATCCGTAGAGCCGACCTTTAAGGAGTGCGTGTGCAGGAGTGATGGTCCAGTGAATCTGGACTGCCACCTGGAGTACTATATCTTTCCGTTTTGTTCATTGCATATTTTGTATAAGTACTTTACGCTCGGTATACGCAGTGTGGATTTTAGTCGCTTCTTACGACACGCATGCCTACCTTGGGTATATTCTTTGAACCCCTACCTGAAGGGGTCTTTGGGTGGCGGTTAAATTTTCCACTGCTATCCACAGGTCGAAACCGGAAGCCTCTGCGATGTCTGGTTCTTGAAATATTTCTAACCAAAGTGATTTTACTGAATTTTTAAGAATAAATCATGGACTCACCACTTGCGAAAAAAAATCATAAAATTTTCAAAGTTCCCCAAACGCATCGAGACATACATCGAATGAAAGGTCTATTCAATATCTATATACATATCTAAATGAAAAGCTTCTGATTAGTGTGGCTATCGAAATATGCCGGTCCAAAGTGATTTTATGAATTTCCAAGCCCCAACTAACCTTTCCACATCTATCCACAGGTGAGAACAGGCCCGGATTAATAAGGGGCTAGGGGGGACTGAAGCCCCGGGCCCCGCGGAAACGAGGGCCCCATCCCATTAAGAAATTTAAACCTTAAAACCGCGATATTCAAACTGTACAATCCAATAAACCCCAAAAATAAAAACCAAAATTAGTTGACCCCACAAAATCCAAACTCAAAAGCTATACACCCCAAAAACGTTAAACCCATATAACCCAACTTACAATAATTAATCCCATAAACTTTAAACCGATATAGCTCAACTCGGTAATATCTACAAAAAGTCAAACCCACATAGCCCAAGTCGCTATTAACCCAAAACTGTAAACTCAAAAAATATTAAATCCATGCAGCCTAATTCAGCAAAGGGTTGCCAGATTCAAAAACAAATTGAATTCTATACCTAGTATCTTTTTTTGCGAAGTGTGGAAATATGCTGAACTAATTATCTCGAGTACCTTATTTATTCTTGATTGAGAGAGATGTACGAATTGAGCGTAAGAGTACATTTCGATTTTAGTGTGGTAAAATTTAGAATTGTTAATTTTCACGAGTCCGTTTTGAGTTTAACAAAAAGAAACGCTCCATGGATCTGATAAGTTTAGAATTGGCACTTTTTATGTAATAATAGATAAATTGCTGAGAGAAATTCGCAAGAGGATTTGAACTTACGCTTACATTACTGAGATCTTCTGATTTTTTTTCAATATTTTAACTATGAGTGAAAATGAAGTAAAAATAAAAGCAAAAAATTTAGTTGAAATTTATCGTAAGGATTTAGAAATTGAATTAACTTACGAAGTAGAGCAGCTTATTCAAATGATGAAATTTCAGCCGCAATATGTTTTCTTCTCAAGTTCAAAAAGAAAAAAGTGAACTTATTTCAGCTTTTAAAATACCTAACTGGATCGTTGAAAAACAAATGATTGACGCTTTTCCAAATGTTTATATAGCCCTTAGAATATTCGTAAAAAAAAATGTTGTTTAATAATTATTATTTATAATGCATACTTACTCATTCAGTCTAATAAATCCTAATTACTACATAATTTGTTACTTTTAATTTTTAGAGTTTTGAATAATCAAAAAGAAAGGGTCTGACGTTCTGACGGTTTTGAGTTCATGGTTTTTGGATTATTTACGAATTGGGTTATGTAGACTTAACGCTTTTGGGTTTATGATATTTTATTTGCGATTGCAGAATGAATACATTTAATTTTTCAAAAAGGTTAAAAAGAGGAGCCACTGATAAATAATTAGGCCCGGGTATCAAAAATTCTTAATCTTATGGGGGTTGGAGCACTTGGGGGATAGCTTCTTGGATTTTCGATGCGTAAACTCTGAGAGCGCCCTGGGTTATTGGGTTGGGGCTTAGGACGCTCTGAGTTATGAGGGATTGGCTTGCTTGGGTTTTATATATTTTTCATTTCAAATTTGAAATAGCCCCGGGTCTCCATTTTCTTTAATACGGGCCTGGGTGAGAACCAGAAGCTTCTGCGAGGTCTGGTTCTCGAAATATTTCTAACCAAAGTGATCTTACTGAATTTTTTAGAATTTTGAAAAAATCATGGACTTGTATAAAAAAAATCACCAAATTTTCAAAGTTCCCCAAACGCATTGACACATACATCGAATGAAAGGTCTATTCAATTCCTATATAAACATCGAAACGAGAACCGATAAACCGATATAATTTTTCGATAACTAAATGTCATCAATCTTTTATCTTTTAATATAATTTTTGTAAAAACAGACCTAACTTCTAATAAAATAGTAACCAACTTACGTTATGACATTTACTTTTACGCTACAATACTAACGTTCTGTACCAGCCACAATGGACATAAATATTCACAGAGGAATAATTCAGCTTCAGTTATTTTAAGATTTACAAATTCTTCGAACCTTCTAGTTCTTGCTTCTTTTTTTTTGTAATTTAATATCGCGTTTAATAATATTTAAAATTTAATTTATATTTTAATTTAAATATATACAAATAATTAACTGAAAATATTGAACTTTTTCTTTTAGCATTTGGAATTGGAAGTATGATCTATTCAGGACTCGAGTTCGGGCAGTATTTTGAATTGGAACGCGATACAAAATGTCATAACGTTATGCTGGCCTTAACACCTGCAACCCGAATGGCATTTATCTTCATTCAAATGTATTTTATCTTTTTGAACAATGAGGTACGAGTAAATTTTTAAAGTCATATATTAAAGAACAACTTAAACTGAGTCTATATCATTTTTTTTTTTACAGCAAATAAAGGTTTACCGTTACAAGATAATAGCCCGATTCGGCCTGATGCACATGATCGGAACAAATTTAGCCGTTTGGTTAAATGTTCTAATTCAAGAAACGAAGCACGAAATTTTGACATTTTATAATCCAGAAAATCGAACTTTGAGAATAGCTCATCGACTGGGTAGGGTTTCTTAAATGAAATTCCAATTTAATTTAAATTAAATGTTTTTTTTTTCAATTTAAAGGTCATCGAGCTCAACATAATATAGACGCAATGGCACATGTTCGTGTACCCCGTGGTCTCAAGGGTCCCTATCAGATTTTCGAGTGCCGTCGTACCAATATAATAGGAACATTGGTGCAAGATGCCTCGCCATTCCTCTTCCCTTGCACAATTGAGTACTCACTTATATGCGCCGCCATTTTGTATGTCATGTGGCGTAGCATATCTCGACCACAAGCCCCTCCGATTCAGCGTATGGAAACAGTGAACTCACCCTGCAAGCGATCGCCTCATCACTACTCAGTGGACTGCGCTCGTGCTCATAAGGGGCTTTTTGTGGGCATTCTTATTCTAGTCCTAACAATAATCTCGCTGATACTCTTCTTTGTGCTTATCTCCCGACCGGACTTTGTTAGCCTGGCCGTCACCGAAGTGACAATTTGTGAGCTTCTCATCTATGGAACTGCCACGATCGCAACTCTAGTCGGAATGATTCAGATTAGACATTTGCAATACGATGCAGCTCGAAGCTTCCAGTTGGACGATATTTTGCTAGTCGGGGCACAAACCGGGTCTTTCCTCTACAACATCTTTACCGTCATTGCGGGACATTTCACCCTTCGTCGTGATACAATTCTTGTGCTGATCAACGCTCTAGCGTCGATTGTGCAAACAGCGTGCCAAACTATGTTCATTTTGGACGCAAGTCGGCGCCAAGCCGTCAGCCCTGAACACATTCGGAAGAAACCAGGCCGAGAAATTGTCACCTTTATGCTCGTGGTTAATCTGGCAATGTGGGCCATCAGTACACTGGAAAAGTCACGGGCAGAATCGCACCCTATTCAATTGAATTTCTACGGTCTCTGGGCATGGACGATAATCACACACGTATCGATGCCCTTGGCGATCTTCTATCGCTTCCACAGCACTGTATGTCTCTGCGAGATCTGGAAGAGGGCGTACAAACTAAAACCTACTTACATGTGAGAATGTGCCAGGGGGCGCTGTTATTGTTACTCTGATTTAGATTATCGTGAAGAATTATTTTCGTCGTCGAGGACGCATAGTGAGCAAGCGGATCGGTATCCTGTTTTCGTTATTTCGGATGCCAACTAAATTAAGGAATGTTAGGTTCTATGTTTTTGAGATTTTAAACTTTATATATAAAGATCTTTAGTTAGGATTAAGTTATTATTACTTGTATGGATTTGAAATTTGTTTAATTTTAATTAAAAAAACAATCCAGTCCCCCTATGACAAAAAATAAAAACATTATAATGACCAATTTTTAGAACAAACAGAACAATATACCTACAGTAAAACAAAAAATAGACATTTTTTAGAAATAAAAACATATCCCCAATTTCCTAAAATACGAGTATTAGACAAAAATTAAATATTAAATAATACAATAATTTATGTTGTAAATACACAAAGGCCTACACTTCGACACATAACAATACAATATTGTAGTTCTTGAAAACGAATATTTCGATTTGTATTTGAACCAAAAAAAAAAAAACAAAAAAAACAGGAAACACTCGCACTGATAAGTTTTCATCATCTGTTTTATAGAACAATTTTTGGATCAAAAATACTCAACTTATACCCACCAAATAAAAAGCCACGAACGAGGTTATAAACAAATAAAAATATACACAAACTTGCATACTATTTTTGTATATTGTAAAAGTCTAATTATACAAAAAAAAAATAATGAACAATTAAACAAAAAAAACAACAACAAATACAATAAAACAACATTTTTCATTTTTGACAAAAAACAAAAACGTAGATAGAGGTTTTGAAATTTTCCAATTAAAAATAAAAGATAATGAAATACTCTTACAAAAGTTAAATATTCGAACTAAAATACGTTTTTTCTTCTTTTCAAATTGTAAATTTTACGAATGAGGCGTTTTTGAAGATTTAACTTTGGCATTCTGAACAATCTATCTACATACATATAAGTAAAGTTTTTTTTTTAAACTACATTTAATTTGGAATGAAGCAATTGGTATGTCTATAAAATATTCAGATCTTATACTTTGTGTCACCGTTCGAAACAGAGCACTTTTATGAGATTTCCTAGAGGAACAAGTCGGTTTTTTGTTTTAGCTCATATATTTCCTGGTTTTGAGGATACTTCCAAGCAACACAACTTTTTTCGTTCCAATTCGTTTTCTAACCAAAAAAAATAAAGAAGAAATCAATTTGATTTTATCACATTTTTACTTGTTATCGGCTCCCGATCTCTGAAGGATCTCTGGTATCCGCGATGGCTTGGTCTTTAAACCGACATGACAGTTCGGTTTTCTTTTCCGCCGCAAACCCCCGAGCTGGGACTCGAACACTCTCTTAGCTGGAGCATTGTTTTAACTTCGCTCAATGTGGTCGTGCCAATGTGGTCGACGTGTTTTGGCTTTCTGGACTACATCCACATTTTGGTACAGCAGATAGAGCTCGCGGTCGAAGAATTTTTCAGTGCAGCACTCGGCACCGCCGCGCCGCCCGCCGTGGACTAAAGTGGAACTGGTAGTATAAGGGTCTTGTAGAGCGTGCACTTCATCTTACGAGTGAGGAGTTTTGAACCCATTTGTTTTGCTAAACCAAAGTACTCGTAGCAGCGGTTTTCTAGGGTAATTTTTTGCGAATCTCCACTAAGGTGTTCATGGAGTTAATATTAAGATTGAGGTAGATGAGCTTCTCAACTACCTCGTTTTGCACCAATTGGTGGACAGATGTTTGTTTGTTTTTTGATAGCTTATGGTGTTGTCCTCATTTACTTTAAGAAAAAAAATTCTCGCCTGATCTTCAATAGCCCTGAAGGACTCTATCACAAAACGTTGGAAACGGCCGATTATGTCGATATCGTTCTCATAATTAATTAATAAATATTTTTGGATTACCCGCGTTATTAAAATTTTACCCCGAACGTTTCGCATCAAATTGCATTGTGCGTGGTCGCCGGTCCGCATACTCCAACAATTTGAGAGATTTGTTGAATATAGTGCCCTTCGTGTAAACGCCTACCCTGCGCACACTGCTTTAGAACTAGATTGAAAAAATCACATGATAGCGCATCTCCTTGCCGAAGCCCTGTGCATGTTTGGAATAGTTCCGAGGTGTTGCTCCCCAGTTGCACATTGCACTGCGTATTTTCCAATGTCAAGCGACATATTTGGATCAGTTTTCCCGAGATTCCGAGTTCGGTCATCGCCATATGGAGCTCACACAGAACATTGGATAGGATCTTATATCTGATATTTAGCAGGGATATGTCTCGATAGTTCTTGCAAAACATAAAATAACCTTTTTTGTAGATTGGGCATATGTAGTCGATGGTCCAGTCATTTCACATTTTTATTAATAAACAATAAACAACAGTGAGTAAGGATTAATACATGTGTTAACTTGTAATTCTTATTAATAAATGTGTAATGTCACGAACGATTTCCGTGTGCTAAGGAACAGATATAATTTTTTGTATGTTTATTCTTAATGCTTAGTTATACCTAGATGCACAAGAAGAATCTCGTTGGATTCGTGCATTCTATTTAATGAAATACTTGAAAGTAAATGCTTGAGTAATTTGTAGTACCCCTTGGCATAATTGTTAGTGCGTAAGGTCTGGGCTCTGCTACCAGAAAAGTCATCTGGTCATGAAAAGTTCTTCTCGTCTAACCCGTTCGGGCAAGAAACAAGTCGTTTTTAGGAACTTAAAGGGCTTTACAAATTTGATTTTTTTTATAATTGCAACCCTTTGTATAAGAACATTTGTGTGCCATAGTTTGAGATTTATATTGAGAGCTTAAATCCAATTTTCGGGCATCAATGCTTGCAAGATTGCCACTACCTCAATTTTAATATTAATTCGTTTTTCGGGAATACCAATCCTGCTTTTCAATTTCTTCCAAAACAAATCTACAAACATTGTCTATATGATATTTACTATATAACCAATATATCTATAATCAATTGTTAAAAAAAAAACTAATTTTTATTTCTTCTGTTCAAACATTTTTAGCACTGTTCTAAAAATTAGAATTGAAAAAATTATAAAACCAATTTTATAGTTTGTCTTAAATCAAATGAAAAATACTGATGTTTTGTGGGAAAAACAAATGCAAATGTGGGAACCATTTCTCATGGTCAAAAATTTGGTTTTAAGCTTCAGCGAGTTTTTCTTTTCTTATCATCATCATCATCGGCTCGACAACCGGGTTTCGGTCGTGGCCTCTTTCAACAAGTTTCTCCACCTAACCCGGCCCACGCCTAGGCTTCGGGCGTCCTGGTCTACGCCATCTCTTCAACGCAAGCATGGTCTACCACGCTGTCGTCTACCATAGAATGTACAACAAAGAACTTTCCGAGCAGGTTCCGATGTCGTCTGCGTAAGCCAGTAACTGGCTGGATCTGTTGACGATGGTCCCTCTTGTTGCCGTGCCAGAGTCACGGATTGCTTTCTCCAACGCCAGTTTGAAGAGGAAGCAGGCCAAACCGTCCCCTTGTCGGAGTCCATTTAAGATGTTGATTGGTCTGGATAGCAATCCGGCTATTTTCACTTGGCTTGTTACGTTGGCGTTGGTCATGGTCAACCTATGTACATAGTCGTGTCAATTTATCATAGGCGGCCTTAAAGTCTATAAACAGATGGTATGTTGGGATGTTAAATTCTAGACATTTTTCCATCGACTGCCTAAGGGTAAAGATCTGATCAGTTGTTGATTTGCCTGGAATGAAACCACACTGATATTGTCCGATGAAGGTATTAGTGTATGGGGTTATCCGGTCTTGTAGGATAGAGGAGAGTATATCATATAGGCGGTACTCAACAACGTGATACCTCTATAATTGCTGCACGTTGTGACATCTCCCTTCTTATGTATGGGGCATATTATGCCTTTTCGCCAGTCTTCTGGCATTTCTTCCTGCTCCCATACATGCACTATAATATCATGAATTGCTTGACGTAAGGCTGGCCCGCCGTGATGGAATAATTCGGCTGGTATTCCATCGGCTCCCGGGGCTTTGTTCTGTTTAAGCCGGCCTATAGCCTTCTCAACCTCTTCTATGCTTGGTGGCGGCAACATAGGGTATTCTTCTTGAAGTAGTGGAGCCTCCACTTCTGCAGTGAGCTGACCATTCAGCAATTCATTAAAGTATACTTCCCATCGCTCCAGTATGCTTTCATGATCGGTGATCAGATTTCCCTCTCCGTCCTTGCAGTATGTGCAGCGTGGTGTGTACTGCGTCATGTTTCGGACGGATTGGTAGAACTTCCGCGCCTGGTGCGGACCTCGCTCTCGGCTGTTTTCTATTTCACAGACTAGGTTCTTCTCCCAGGCTCATTTTTTGTGTCTGTGAAGCCGTTTTTCTGTTCTTCTGACCTCTTTATTTTCCTCTTCGCGTGCCCGCGTTCTATGAAATTGTTGCATTGCTCGGTACGCAACATTCTTACGTTCAGTCGCTAGCTTGCATTCATCATCAAACCAGTCGTTCCAATTTTTACGACTGCTGCCTAAGATGGAGTTGGCAGTACTAATGACAGTATTCTTAATGCGTGTCCACTTCAGTTAAATTTTCTTAACTTAATCTTCTATAACTCTAAAAATAAACTGGTTAGGCATTTTCCTCCATTGTTATTTCTTCTTCAAAGATGCATTGATAAGTTTTTCGCACGTGTTTTTTTTGGAAAAGTTATCCGTAGTACAGTAGGATTTTATATGAATAACAAATACAACATCCGCAGTAGGGTCACTGCCGATAAATGGAGAAGTGAAATCCTGCTGCGGATAGAGATTTGACGTTTATTCGAGTATCGGCAGTGATCATACTGCGTATATTTATATTAATAAGCATTTGAATTTATAATTGCTTTAATTGTTTCAATGATTTTTGACAATTTTTTTTTTGGAGAAATCTTAATGGAGGTTTTGATTTCGTTTACTATTTGAAAAATTAAATATAATATTTATTTTTCTTAATTCGAATAATACATCCTTGGTTAAAAACAAAATTTCAATGTATATTTCAATAAAACTTTACAGAATTCTTTTGACTTCAATAATTTAATTTTAATTTAATGGAAAATTAATTAATATTTTTTTAAAGTTTAAATATTTTTTTTAATAAATACTACATGTGAATAGGAAAAATCAGTATTAAAAAAATTTTCCGTTATTATAATAAACACTATATTATGTTTTGAGAAACCTATACTTTGTTTTAAAATTAAATAATTATGACCCATTGATAAATCTTCAAAAATTACCATTCTAACTGAATAAAACTTTCCATAGACTGAACAAGCGCTAATATTTTATTAATTAAAAATAAATACAAAACATTAACATTACGCGTTAACAAAACAAAATCTAAACTTTTTCTCATCCCCCTAATTAAATAATAATCATTGTCATAAACAACAACACTACTCATTACATTTTAGATTTGTTTTTTCTTTAAGGCTGTTACCAAAATTTTAATTTTAAAAATAAAATCATCTATGCTTGCTGTATTTGTTTAAAAGTATTAAAATATAATTTGTGATAACTTAAAAAAAAAAAAACATTTTCGTCAACTGAACACATTTCAAATGTTTTATTTGCAACATTGCAATCAACAGCAAATTGAAAAACTAACTAAACATTATTATTGAAAACAATTATGTAAACTCGATAAAACAAAATATATATACATTTATAATCAAAACAAAATAAAAAAAACTATATCAATTGAATTCGCTCATTGCCATTTTATTAAAAAAAAATAATGAAACTTAACATTTTAATGGAAAAATTTAACACATTTAAACAGTGATACAATCGAAATGAAACAAAAAAAAAATACATAAATCAAGTTGCCAAATATTAAAATATTTTATTTGTTTTAAAACTTAAATAAAAGAAAAATACAATTCTATATAGATTTCACGTTACTTTAAATTTAATTCAAACATTTATAATTAAAAAAAAAAAAAACAAAAAGAAATAAATTTATTTAAAATTTTTAAGAGTAATCAATTTTAATAAAACAAAAATAAAAATAATATAAATTCTAATAGTAAATAAGTTTTACAGTGAAATATTTTATTTATTTAACTTGTTACTACACAAAGGTATTTTATATTATAAATAATAATTTGAAAAAAAAACAAACAAAATAAACTTTATTATACATATATTATATTATATTACAGAATAAGTTGCTTGGTAAGAAAATTGTAACAATGAATTAATTATGCGATTAATAAATATATATATAAAATGTATAATAACGAATTGTTTAAAATCGATTTAGTAATTAGATTTTTTTTTTCCAAAGCAATACTATTAGTTTTCTAATTAAAACTAAAATTTGTGGACAATGTAGAATAATTTTAATTCTGCAATGTATAATGTAGGTATTTGATGAAAATATTAATGACAAAAAAAAATCACTAAACCTTAAATAAAATAAATTCCAAAATAGAAACAATCAAAACTAAAAAAAAAATGTGTTTTTATTATCCCAGGAACATTGTGTTCAAAAACAATAATATGGATTTTTATTTGCTATATACAGTGGCGACAAAATAAATAGCACACTTCTCTTAAACATTCTTTCTAGGTTTTATTACATTATGTGCATTTTCAATGTCGATACTCTAAGATCATTTTCGTTTTAGATTTTGAATGTTGAGTAACTGGATATTGAATATAAAATAGCGGGATACCTTTTCTCTAGAAATTATTTCAGAAAAAAGCCAAATGGTAAACAAGGTGCACTGAGATCAGGACAATTTAAATAGCACATATTGTTTCTGTTACAAATTTAACACAGTTTCAACACATAATTCTTAACTTTTAAAAGCTAAGTGAAAAAGTTTTGAGTTTTGAAAAAGTTTCTTGTAAAATTGCTTCAATTTTAATTGTTGAAATGTAGCAGATATCTTTAGGCCACGGATTTTTGAATTTAAGAAAGAAGCTCTAAAATAGAACGGAAATTATAAATTTCAAGAAAGAATAAAAATGTTATAAATGTTCTTCACCCTTGCCAAGAAGAAGGAAGTTCTAAAAACAAAATTTGTCAGAGTAGGACCAGAAAAACCATCCCCCGAACTGATGCTGCCATCGCTTGCCTGAGCAAATCCCCAAAAATCAAACATGCAAATGAACATTCTACTAGATTTTGTCGAAATTGTAACCATTTTTAAGGTACTATGAATGGCTAAGTCAAGTCTTACTTGTACACCGTTTTTGAAAATAAATTGAATTGAAGATATTGTTGTTAATGTGTCTGTAAGTGCGATTATAAACTGTCTGCGTTGAAAAAAGTTGTTTGGACGATTTGACAGAAAAAAAACCAGACGTCTGTAAGCGCAATTTATCACGTTACGTTGGCTGCAATTTGCAACGGAACATATTTCAAAAGTTCAAAATCTGTGGAGTAATATCTTATGGAGCGATGAGTGTCAGATGGGAAAAACTATGTGGGACGCGGAATCCACCAGGAATATGACCAGAATATACGCAATAAAGCCTGTTAAGCATGGTGGGGGTAGAATTCTTGTTTAGAGATGTTTTTCTTGGCACGTTACAGGACTACTTCATCAGATAGATGGTAGACAGGATAACGATCCTAACCACATGGCTAAGTCTTTTCCACCCAAAAAATTGATGTTAAGGAATAAGCCAACCCAGTCACTAGATCGTTATTCTATTGAGTACTTGTCAATTGACTTGGACGAAGCGATAAATTGATCTGATACTTCAAATATAAACAAACTTTGACTGGAAGTTCTGCAAGCCTGCTACTCAGTTCCTGTTGCGTTCCGCTGTGATTAAAAATAAGTTTTAACGAAGCAAAACTGTTTCACAGATTTTAAAAAAAAAATCTCAAAATTTCATTTTGATAAGGCTAGGCATTGGTTGAAAAAAAAAATTCCGAAAAATTGTTATTAATGGTACCATAGCCCTTAGGATTTTTACTTGCGACTTATAGGTACTATAAGGCAAGTTATGCATTCGTAAAAAAATCGAACTCGAGATTTTAATCAAAGTTGTCATTACGATGATAGCGAAGACTAAAAAAGTGGGTCTCGCAATTCTCTGTCTGTCTGTCTGTCTGTCGACTACAGGCTAAACGGCTGGGCCGATTTTCTTTAAACTTGGTAGATATCATCATTTTTAATTTTTTCCCCCCACACGTTTTTTTCTTTTTTTTTTAAGACCAAAAATAACGGTACCTGCTATACGAATTTTTTTCGAAATTTTATAAACATTTTTTTTTCTTAAAAACTGTTCGACAGATTTTAAAAATAAAAATACAGAAAAATTTCATTTAATTAAAGCTATGTAATGGTTAAAAAAAATTTTCCCAAAAATGCTTATTGACGGTACCCCCCATGGAACCATTTTTTTGTTTTCGATTTTCTCAAGAACGGTTCAACCGATTTTGATCATTTTTTTTTGCTAAGGCTCCCCAAAAACATGAATAGAATTGTGTACTCAAATTTTCGAAAAATTTTTTTTTGGATTTTTAAAAAAACTACAAAATTTTTTTTTCAAAACTCAATATTTTGAAAACCCCATTCTAGATTTTTTTAAAACTTGATAAATAAAAGTTTCTCAATATAATCTACAAAATGTGAGAACAAAATTTTTATTTTACCTAAAAATAAAGGTACCTACCATACAAATGCTAAAAAATAAAAAAAAAAATGGTTTTCAAAAATCGTATTTTTCTCGAAAACGGCACCTAGAATTTTGATAATTTTTTTTTCTTTCAATTAATTTTTACGATCTTTAATTTAATAAAAAAAAATTGAAATTAAGATATTACAGCTTGTACCTACCATAGAACCATTTTTTCGAATTTTGAATTTCTCATTATCCACATAACGGATCGTAATGAAAATTTTTATAGAGAACCTTCTAAAAAGTCTAAAACGCATTGCATTTCAAAACTTTAAAATAAATATTTTTTGAATTTTTGAAAAAAAAAATCTATTTTTTTCTTTTTTTGAAAATTCGATATCTCCGAAAGGGGTCAATATTTCTTTTCGTAAATTTAATTTTTATTCGAACAATAATTAAAACTTTAAATTGGCGTACCAAAATTTTTTCTTAAAAAGCTTTTAAAAAATTTGTATATAAAAGCTTCTTTTAAAGAAACCACTACAAGGACTTATAATTTTTGTTCTTGCATAAATTCATATTTGCATAGCATTCTGTTTTTGTCTCTTACTACTAAAAGAATTTTAAAATTAATTTTATCCTTATGAACAGTTTTCTCTAATAACATTCGTTTTTAAAATTCCTAGTCGATTACATAGGAGCAAGTTCGTGCGACCCAGTCGTCCATTTTATTTTTTTGATTTTCTAAAAACGGAACAACCAATTTTGATAATTTTATTTTATTTTAGCATCCCCAAAAGTTTTAATAGTATTATGTATTCAAATTTTCAAAACAATGTTGTTTTGGGTAACTAAGAAAAATTTACCTATTTTTTTTTAAACTCAAAATTTTGAAAACCACAAGCTCGATTTTTTTTTAAACTTGACAATTAAAAGTTTCTTAATACAATCTAACCGTATCCATCACACAAATCTATAATTCAATTGAAACTAAGCTAATACCTACCAAAGAACCATTTTTACGAATTTCTCACTATCGGCAAAACGGATTTTAATGAAATTTTGTATGTTTTTCGAAAATTTAATATTTTTGAAACAGGTAGTATTTTCTTTTTTTAATTTAATGTTACTAAATTATAAGCTTAATACAAGCAAGCAACATACTTAAAACTAAAATAACAATTAAAATCTTAAGACTAAATAAAAACTAGAAAGCCCGGTAATAAGGACATGACAGACTAAGAATTAAGTTAGGAGAGCACGTACAAGGGAGGATTTGGAGAGATTAGGATCGAAAATGGTTCAGCTGTTAGCTTTCCGAAACAACTATTCATCGGCTCATTCTGGACGTATTCGGTTCGATGGAAGGAAATACATAAAAGTGGTATTACGTTCCATTTTATTTTTTCTGGACAATCGATGCCGCCAGTTAAGAGCTGGTGTATAAAAATAAAGTCTGCATTATCACGACGTCAGTATAAGTTTTGCACATTTATAAGTTTCAGGCGATTTTCACAGGGAGGTGAATGGAATGGGTCCTCCCAACTAAGTTCACGTAACGCAAATCGTAAAAATCTACCTTGAATCGCCTCAATACGTTGAATATACATAAATCTGATGGTATGGTGACCAGACCTGTGAGACTTATTCTAGAAGGGGCCTTACAAAGTTGATATAAAGGGACAAGAAAGTTATGTTGACATCAGGTAAAGAAGTTATTAGGGTCTACTTGTAGCGATTGAGAACCTGAAATGGATAACATTTTTATTTTGAAATGCGCATATCATCAGCGTAGATCTCAAGGTCATATTCTATGAGAATAATTTCAACATCATTGATAGTTAATATGAAAATTAGGAGCCCTAGGTTACTTCTTTGCGAGCACCTGAAATTGAACATATTATAGAGTTGGAAGTGCATGACCTAAAATTACTTTATATTTACTATTGATGGGTTGGATGAGATAGGACTGTATCCATGATACAATAAGGGGATGAAAACCGTATCCTTTAAGTTTAAAAACAATAATGTCATGGGATATTTTATCGAATGCTTTGCTGTTCCTGTTGTATCTTCTTCATGGCCAGATTCCAGAGCACATACAGTTTTGGAAACAAATTCTGTAAAATTTGTGATCGTTGATCTACCGTTAGAAAAGGCATGTTACTTCGGATAAAATAGTTATTCACAATGAAGAAGCATAGTGTCATGAAATATACTCTCAAAAAGTTGAAAAAAAATATACAGGAGAGTTTGAAAATGGGCCTATAGTTAGCTATATCATTCTTACATATTTTTTGTGGACAGGGATGATGAACGAGTCCTTCCATTGTATAAGAAACATACCACAAGAGATAGATAGTTGAAAATGAGCTGTGAGTGATTGGGAAAGCTTAGACACATTTCACTCAAATGATTCAGTATTGTTCCAATTCAATTTCGATGAAATTCAATTTACGAATTGTAACCAATTTTAGTTCAATAATGTACGGAATTTGATCAAATACAATTTGATCCGAATTAAATCAAAGCGACATAAAATTAAAAAAAATTTAACTGACAAAAATACGAATTAAGCCCCATTTAGACTTTCGTTCTTCATTCGCTGTACGTTGTTCATTGTTCGTTCTTCTCTCAACAACGTACAGCGAAGAAGCATTTAAATTAATTCGGTTTTGTTTTTCAGTTCGTTCTTAGCAACAAACACATTGTTGGCAGTGGCGGCACTATTAACAGTTGAGAAAAAAGAAGATCCTGTTGGATGAATGGTTGGTTGCTGAAAAGGAAACATTTATAGCATACAAATCTTGTTT
Organism: Philhelius festivus; assembly: GCA_963931855.1. Classification (NCBI taxonomy): domain Eukaryota; kingdom Metazoa; phylum Arthropoda; class Insecta; order Diptera; family Syrphidae; genus Philhelius; species Philhelius festivus. The sequence continues at coordinate 79,645,763 of OZ007556.1, read as the reverse complement.
TATTTTCTATGCTAGGGCAATAATATCGTGCTTTTTTGTATGTTCCTCTGATTATTATATCTAAAGTATTATTATTCGTACTAGAAAGATAAAACCCATAGACAAAATATTTAATTTATTTACATATACACAGCTGTTTAAAATAATAAGGAAAGCAACAAACCAACTAATTAGTAAACATTTTAGAAAATTATACGACTGAAAAGCGACTTTATGTTATTTTTTTAATTAAACCATGCAATTTTCGAATTGTATTTGCAATTGTGCATGTTTCTCAAAAATAATTATTTTTGTCTACCAAATTAGTTTTTTTTTTTCGTTTTTGAGTGTTCAAAATAATAGGGAATGTTAAACTTAGTATGTGAATTGGTCAAATTTAATTAAGTAGCAGTCAGTTTTGAAATAAAAAAAATTTGGGTGGTTTTTTCAATAGCCAGAATGGCCTCCTTTCTTGGCATTTACTAATCTGAATGGCGTTCCATTGCTTCTGTATTCAAAGCCATATTTAGTGCTTATTGTTGAAAACCTTTGTGGCTTAAGATTTTTTTAGATCCGTCCACAAATTCTCAATCGGGTTGAGATCTGGGGACTCAGATGGACAGAGATTCGATGATCTTTTGAATTTTGAAGAGTGCTGAAAATTCCATCTAAGTGGCATATTGTCGTCAGCATACGGGAGCATTCAAAATATCGCGATATGTTTCCTTGATCATGATAAATATCATGAATTTTCATCATCATCATCGGCTCGACAACCGGGTTCCGGTCCTGGCCTCTTTCAACAAGTCTCGATCATGAATTTTGAAGATAGATAAAATAGTATTTTTCAAATTTTCATTGGGACATATCAAACATATTTTTTTTTATTTAAACCTCTGGTTTTGCTGAGCCAACAAACTATAAACTTAGAAAAATATGTTCAATATTTTGTCGGAAATTCTCGCCAGTCAAGTACTCGCATAACATTTCGATCAAACAAATGTTTTGTGAGTTTCGCTGTATTTTTTTTTTTTTTTTATAATCGGCGCACAATCAAGGGGTTTTTTTTATACCCTTAATATGCCAGAGACACAGTGTGAGCATTCTGCTTCGGGTGCGATTGTCTTGTTGAAAAGACCAAATAACTGGCATATTTTCTTTAGAACACGCACATAGGGGTCTTTATACCAAAAAGCTGATCAAAAGTCTAAAATAAAAAATGAAGCATAACATGAAAGTTTAACCGCTATGTCATAGATAAATAGGCACTGCATCATGTAACAACCATCTTTACCACGCCATGTCGATCCGTTACTTTTATTCTGAGTCAAAAGTTAGTGCTTGCCGGATCGACTTTTTTTTGTGCGATTTTGTTTAAAGGTGTTTTTTATAAGGTGGATTTCCTGTGTTTTTTTTTCTTTTAATTTTGAAGAGTTTTTTTTCGCCGTTAAATATAAAGGTATGTATTAACTTTATTTAAAGCATATATTTTTTTCAATTAAGTAAGTTTCTTTTTTTTTAATTTTGATCATTTAAGGTGAGAGTTCAAGTGTTTTTTCACGAAAACTGAAAAAGAAAAATTAACAAAAAAGTAATAGTAGCCCTTGGTACCTAAAAACTTAGTACTACATAATTTTCACAGTATTTTTTCCTATCATTTAAGAAAATAAAAAGTTCCGCCAACTTCCGCCACTTTGTTTTATGATTTGTTTTCTGCATGGGCTAGTGGGTAAAAAATACTTTACCCATTTTCGCTTGCGATACTTACTTAATGGCTCCGAAATCTTAGCATCCCATATGTAAAATTTTGACATTTATTGAATGGTCAACAAAGGTGAGCTGGTGTAATTGTTTAATCAGCTATAAATTTGTTTTAATTATTTTGATTGCGTCCTAACTGCGGGTCACTGTGGCGTATGTGTAACTTTTTTATATTGAAATATCTTATTGGTTAATACAAATTGTTCTATCCTTGACCAATCAGTCAGACCAGTTTAACTTTGTTGACCATTCAGATCATTTGGCTGAGTAGCCTTTATTATATTTATAAAATTTATTTTAAAATTTAAAGAATAAAATGAAAAAAAAAATAAAACCACACTATTTCACACTTTTTGTTTTTCTTTATTGACGTTGATGAATTGACGTATAGTCAGATATGACATTTGACATTTCTTATAAAAACATTTACATGTGCTGCTTTCATGTCTATTTTTTATTTATTGCCTTCAATTGCATTGATGATTGCTATCAACACAGATAATATCACCCTAGTATTTAAAAACCTTAATGTTAACAAATTAAAAAAAATTTATAAATCAGAGTTTTACTTACATCTTTTACATTTTTTGCATGATCTTGCTTCCAAATAGTGCAAATTTGTTTGATATGAGGCTCATTCTACAAATATTGAAAAAGATTGTGATATTTGGGTGCGTATAGAATTATAGAGCATAATAGACAAATTTGTATCTTGTCTCTAAATGCATATTCCTAACTCATAAGCGGTGAAGATGCATATGTGTCACTCCAATAGTGGGGTGACGATTTTGTAGAAATGCTTAAAATATAAAATATTTGCTTTAACAGGACGTACACGTGCGACCCAGTCGTACACTTTACTTTTTTTTAGAAATGGAAGAAAATCAAAGGCTTATAACCCGAAAAGATATGTATAGGTACATCAAAGAATGTAACAAAAATTCAATCGATGAAAAATGGCTTAACGGTGTAATAAAATTAAAAAATTGGTCCAAAGAAAGGCCAGGACGTCCATCAAAAGAATTTAAATTAAAAATACCAACAAATAATTTTGATCACCTTTTTGGGTCAAATACCCCTATGTGCCATAGTGGCATTATGTTCTCTAGTGTTTCTCTTTGTTAAAAATTCCGTCACAACGATAAATTGGTCCCACGCCGCCGCCGTTCCAAGAAAAACATCCCCAAACGCAGATTGATCCACCGCCATATTTGACTACCAGTGAAATGAAATATGGGTCTTGACCTTACATTTGTGGGGTTAATTATCTTCGTCTCATGCTCTTTGTTTACCATGCAAAACAGTTTGAATCTCTTATTAAATTCGACGTAAGACGTTTTATTATTTTGTTTATTGAATTTTTTTCAGCAATTGCAGCAGGGCTATAGGTAGGTGTAGGTGAGAACCAAAACTCTCCAAGTCCATCCAAACTCGTTTTGTGAAAAAAGGAAAGAACTTATTACGGCTTAAAGAAAGAACTTGCAGAACTTATTATTGTATCTCTTTAAAGAATTATCATTCTGTATGCTGTGATAAAAGGGAAAGATATATTTAATGTTCCTTTAAGAAGTTATTTAAAAATTTAATTTGGGTATGATGAGTTTTGGTGCAAACGCATGGAGATGATTAGTTTTGAAACCAAGAAATATAAGAAAAGTTGGATATGAAGAGTTGTGTTACCAACACTAATTCGTACTATGTATTTGTTTTGTTCTTTTTCAAGGCTGAAGGTCGCTGCATGAGACTGGCAGCATCACTACATTAATGGGTATATCCAGTGGCGTAGCGACGGGGGGGGGAAGGGGGCACAGGCCCCGGGCGGCACTTTGCTTGGGGGTCGCAGTTTTTCAAAATATCTGGGCGGCACTTTGCTGCAATATGCAAGCATTCAAGACCAATATCCATCGACACTCACTTACTCTCCCCTTCAATATTCGCAATGATGTCACGTAATACGTGGATTATTGGAAAACACCCTATAAGATTCTTTACCTCTGACAAAGATAAATAAACTATTAAATTATTACCGCCTCTGTGCACATCACATCATCGTGTCATATTAACAAACGCCTCCTACCAAAAAAAATCAGTTAAGGAAAAAGCCCCATTGACAACCGTTTGGCAAAAATTGCCTTAAGAACTTTGACTGATCACTATTCTTCCCCGATAGTGACTAAGACGTAGATGTGGTTAAAAATTTAATTCTTTGGGGTATGAGATCTGGGTTAAAAGAATCAGGCCTAGCTGTAAATGCTATCAAGGTCAGAGAAGTAAGCTTCCGATGCCTTAAAACCAACACCACTGAGGAAAACAGAACAGATTTTAAAGAAGCTCCGCTACTCAAGCGCGTAGTGATTAATGGGACCTATACATATCCTCTTTCGCACTCGTGATGTTACAAGATTTCTAACAGATTTTGACTTCATTGTGGATTGAGAGCTGCATTTGTCCAGCTTGTCCCTAAAAAATGCGAATCTTTCGCACCCCCTAACTATCATTTTACTGCACTTACGTCCCTTCTTTCTAAGGCCATAGAAACACTGATAAATTATCAGCCCTAGAAATATCTTGACGAACAAAAACTTCTCAGTGAACGGCAAAATGGTTTTCATAGCAATATGGCCACTGGTAATCTGATGGTAAGATTATTGCCCTTGGTATTTCAAAAGGATTTGATAGAGTTTGGCATCAAGCCGCCCTCTAATTGCCAATGTATGCATTTTGTATTGATGAAATTGAGAAATAATTTTTCGAAACACTCTTTTGAGTCTGAAACTCATTAATTAAATGATGGTGTGCCACAGGGCTCCGTTTTGTCGCCACGACTAAGGCCATTGATACTGATGCAGTAATCAAAGAATTTGCTTCAATGAAAGCTCGAAAAAAGTTGTAATTTTTATAAATATTTTTTTTTAACTTTCTTACTTGTATGTAGGTAAATTATGTAACGTAAAATGTAAAGATCTTTTTTTACTTAAAAAAAATGTTTGAATTAAATCTTTATTTATTTATGTGTTTGTATGACTTTAATTTAATTAATTTAATTTTTTACTTGCTAAAAAAATTTTTAATTGAATCTTTATTTTTTTAAGTAGCATGAGTATGACTTTAATTTAATTAAATTAACAAAATTATGTAAATATCTTCTTTATTTACTAAAACTATGTTTGAATTTATTAAATCTTCATCTATTTATGTATAACTATCTATGACTTTAATTTAATTAAATTAACAAAATTATGTATGTAAACTTTACAACAACCAAGGCAAAAAAGAATGTGCAATGTATATTATGTAATGTATTTTTTTAAATTGAAGAAAAAAAAATATTTAAATAGAAAATGAATTACAAGTAAAATGTTGTCACGTTTCTTAAGAATTTAAATTCAGATGCCAAATCATTAAATTTAGTAATTCGTAAGTAACTGACAATTGCTGGATTTATTGCTCTGATAATTGTTCGACATTTATCCGCCATGGAGGTGGGCAGTGGGCAATAGAATTTTATTCAAAATTCTCAAAATTGCAGGTTCATTTATTCTTCATTGTAGAAAGTTTAGTTTTCACAATTAATCTTTGTGTAGAGGGATTTATCCCAGAGGCCATGACCCTTCGTCATTGTTACTATAGTAAAGGAGCTAGAACTATGTTGAGAATTTTTCAAGGCGGCACATTTTACGAAGTTCTTCTGGTTGAAAACTTAGACTGAAATTTTTTTCGAGAAAGTAAAAACAAATCGGACATACATATGTATAGGTATGTTAAATCTAATCAAAAATAGTTCTGAAAAATTTTAAAGTAAGTATAGGTAATACATGTTTTGCTAAGTAATTGGTGAATCTTTGAAATAGATAATTAGAAGTTTCGATTCCATCTAAGTTAAGCTGTGGTAATTTCGTTGAGCTGCAAAAAAACATGTTAACGGTTTTTAAAAGATAATACCAGTTTTGAACACTTTAATTTTGATGGGCTGTTGTGAAATATGTTTAAGTTAAAAATAATCCTTGGCCAATATTTCTGTTTCTTCATTTCCTTATGTATAACAATAATAGAAATAAAAAAATATTAAAGGTATAATAATTATTACTATAACTATAAGAATAATAATAATTAAAGGCAGTGCGGGTTGATTTTTTTTAAAACCGGTTTTATTTTTCAGCAATCATCACCCGATTAGACACTTCTATCTACATAATATGATATAAATAAATATAATAAATCTGTGAATAAAAAATTAAATTATGTATAACAAGGTAAGTTAAATAGCTGTTTCATTTTGATGTTTTTTAAAACAGCAAACAAAATTAAAGGCCCAGAAAAAAATTACTAGGGGCGGCAAAATTGGCTCTGCCCCGGGCGGCAAAAACCCACGCTACGCCAGTGGGTATATCTTCATCGTTCAATGAAAATCCCCCCTAGGTCCACTTCTACAAAAAACTGACATACCTACAGTATTCACGTTCAATCAAATAGGTAGGTACTAAAATGTTAATTCTGTTAAGTATTTCTGTGCATAATGTCTGTCTATTTTAAAATTATAAAATTCAAAATCAAAACATCTTCTATATTCTGTCAGTGAAAAGTCTTACAAATAAAAAATATTCAATAGAAAAACACGGACTTAGAGACAGACAATGATACGAAACAAAATTGATATCCTCTAAGTTTGCAAAATGTGGTCATGGTACCGAGTAGCCACCTTAATACCTACCAACATAGAGTATGTACCTACCTAATACTTACTTCAGAGGTTCAATGCTTCTCAAAAGCGCCAAACGAAGTGTATAGTGGTCAGCTGGATACTTGGTCATTTGTATAGCACTCCATTCACCAAAAACAGTCGGTCAAATACAAAATTTTCTTATACTTCTCTCTTTTAGTATCAGGCAGGCCTATAAATTTCTGACAATTTTGTATGTCTAGGAAATGTGCCACTGGCAAGCCAAGTATGTACCTATCTACGACAGTGAATTCAATGAACAAAGTAATCCTTATAAAGTCTTTATAGCTATCCTTGCTCCCGATTCCTATAAGGATGCTTCTCTGGTGCTTATCGAAAGAAATAAAGTTAAAGAGCATCAAAGACCATCAGCATGCACCCATCATCAGCCACACAAGCCTTCATAACTGTTTTGCCTGACTTGAATTAGGTAGTCAAACAAAAATCCTTTACCTACACCAAGAAGATTTTTCAAAAAGGGACGCAAAAAAATAATATATAATACTCCTATCTATAAACTTGCAAATATGTAAATGTAGATGTACATACATAAGTAGGTAACAAAAAAGGATAACGTACTAAACAAACACCCATATACATATACATATACCCTTACTTTGCTTATACCTTAGCTATCTTGTACTGCGGATGGGGATTTCAAACAAATAGTTATTGTTGTTGGTGTTTTTGCTCCGTTCCGAGAAACCCAGTGATTCTGAAAAGTTAGTTTTTTATTTCTGATTCCTCATTCTTTCTTCCTCATTTTTTTTAAACCATTTTTAGCCTCAGAGGAATCGATGAAAAAAAAGTTGCAAAACTCCAGAAAAGGACGACGAACTGGGAAACTTTATCCCAGTTTTGAATCAGGAAAATTCTCTACACTATATTATTTTGTGCGCGAAAATGGACTAAAGAGGGTGGTGGGTGTGCGTGATAAGTTGTAGATGCTGGAGCTGGAGGTATTCACGACGTTAGATGGAAGGATGTTTGGTGGAATACATAATGAGCGTAGGATACACACATTCGATGATAAGGATGTTGTACTAGCAAGCCTTCGTTATCACTTTGTATGCTTCTCCTCAATGATGAGAATCCGTTGGGGTATTTTGTGGATGCGAAATGAGGAAACAACGGTGCCATACACGAATGCCTATAGAGTTGTCTCGCCACAGAGTTCTCCTTTTCGAAAATAATTCCCCGCTTTTTCTTTATGAAACTATAGTTTCGTCCTTTTCCAAACATTTCTGCGATGCATTTTTATTTCCCCCTCAAACAATGGCTGAGGATACATTTGTTTTGTTTTGAATAGATAAGCGCATGAGCAGTTTTGCAAGTCTTTGAGGCAGGTATGGAGAAGCTGTATTGAACGCTGTTGCGTAGAAAAGTATTGTGCATTTTGAATGTTGCATGATGGAAGGCCTAGATAGGGATTAAAAGTGCTCCTTGTTGATTGAAATTACACTGAATTTATGTCAATATATGTATGTAGCTGAGGATAGTTCTTGAAAGTTTCTGCCTAATAGGGGGAGGCAAGAGTGAGTCTGCCTCGCGGGTGAAAAATGTTTATGATTTGTAACTAGTATCCATTTCCTACAAATATACCTACATACCTACTCATATACGTATATAGGTAGGATAGTCTGTTTAAGCAACAAGGTTGTAAAAAACCTACATCCTAATTGTTGATTTGTTTTTATTTCGCTCCTATTTTTAAAATACCAAATCTATGGTTATGTGTTTAAACAAAAATGATTTTACCTATTTGACTTGTAGGAAAACAAAATAAAGGTGCATGATTGAAAGATAGAGATAATTCTGTAAATCGTCATAGGTATTTATTTGTGGGTTCAAAGAGAGTTTGATTTTCTTTATAAATTTCTTTATAATCAGTTTATTAGCAATTCTGAATTTGAAATAAAATCCAATGGCAAACAATTCTGCAAATTTATTAATATGAAGAAAAAGTCGTCAGGATTGCCATACTGTATAGAATTTTCTGGTGCTATGTCTAGTGATATGAGTATAATATCTTTTTATGTTACTTCGGGAGTCCCACAAGGCAGCCATATCGGTCCTTTGCTATTTATTCTATTTATAAATGACATTCAAAATTATATTAATTTTTCATATATTCTATTATATGCTAATCATGCGAAATTTTTAAAGCATGTTATATTCATTGAATATTGTCATATGTTACAGAAAGACCTTGATAGCTTATCCATGTGGTGTAATAATAATTATCTTTATCTTAATGTCACTAAATTTGAATCTTTGTCGTGTTATAGGACAAAGGTGTTTTAATTACGCTTTAAATAATATTCCTCTTGTAAAAGTAAGCCATAAGAAAGACTTAGGTGTTGTTTTCGATCATATACTTTCGTTTATTTATCATTTTGATTATATTAGCTGTATTTTATTTTCCCCCAGATCTGATCCGGATTGGATTTTGTTTTCAAAATAACAAGTAAAACAACAAATACAAACAAAACTGGGTCTTGTGTTGTTTTTGTTATAAATGTAATTTTGAATGAAGATCTAATCTGGATCAGAACTGGGGGAAAATAAAACACAGCTATTGTTCATAAGGCAAATCAGATGCTAGGTTTCATATGAAGGAATTCTCAGACCCATATAACTTTTGTTCGACCAAATCTAGAATATTGTACTGTTATTGTTCTTATTCCTTAGGCCCGGTGCACACATGCGATCTTTTGACGCGCGGTACCGCAGCGTCACCGCCTTTGAGTCTTACAGTACTCACAAATGAATTGAGTGGTACACACACGAGTGCGATGACGCTGCGGCATCGCTCGTTATTTTGCGTGTAAAAAGACTCGCAGGCTGCGGAACCGCGCGTTAAGGGAACGCATGTGTGCACCGGGCCTTAAGGTTAGAACGGGTATAAAGAGCTTCACAAGGTTTGTTTTTTACAATTTGAACTGGAATATTCCAAAACCTTCATATTTGATAAGGTGTCTGCTTTTTGATATGCAAACGCTTGAAACAAGAAGAAGTTATTTTTCAATAATAGTTATCAATGATCATATAATTGTGCTTATACCTACTCGAGCTAATAAACTTTTTTTTCCAAGTAGAATGCTTCGTATACGTTTCCATTTTAGTGAACATTTTTCTAGAATAAACTATGGCACCAATATTGACATTGTTTAACATAATTCGCACATCGTTTATATTTTCCAACCATTTTCACTATATAAGTATAAAATGCCACACTATGCCATTTTAGGCGAGTGCTCTGTAGGCCATTTTGCCCATTTAGGGTTCTTTTATTTAAGTTTTAATTCAGAACACACTGAAATAGTTATAGGCATAGCTGGGCACCGTTAATCAAACAGTTAACTTCGTTAATCGTTAATCCGCTACTAAAAAAGTTAGCTTCGTTAAACGTTAAAGCGTTAAATTTCGGAAGAAGTAACGCAAGTTAACGTTAATCGTTAATGCGTTAACATGTGATAAAAATTGCATTTTTTATATTTTTTTACTCTGAGCACCGGCGCTAAGTAATGCCGGTCATCCACTAGGCGATCAACGCACAAATTTCGAATTCAACGCATTCAACTCTAATGTACGGTGCCTTCAATTCTGTTCAACCAACGGGTTGGATCTAGTTGTTGGCCGTTGCTCAACGAATTGCGCAACAAGTGTACGAGTAGTGTACGAGTTCGTGTTACTGCAGTGAAATGTGTCTACGTGGTTGAACTATTGATTTCAGCAATTGAGGAAAAACCCAATATATGGCCCATTAAGAGCCCCTCTTATAAAAATCGAGATGCCAGGGAATTGGCTTGGTTTTAAATTTCCTCGAAAATGCAATTGCCTAAACTTTGAATTCGAATTCACGGGCGCGGTGGGATCAATCGATTTTAATTTCTCATATATTTCATTGAAAAAATAATTTTCTTCGCGACTCAAGAAAAAATCATCTACCCAGAATCGTCTTGGCTGTTTTTTCTTCCTTTGTCGTTCATTTTCTAATAAAGGGTGATTTTTTAAGAGCTTGAGAACTTTTTTTCAAAAAAAAAAACGCATAAAATTTGCAAAATCTCATCGATTCTTTATTTGAAACGTTAGATTGGTCCATGACATTTACTTTTTGAAGATAATTTCATTTAAATGTTGACCGCGGCTGCGTCTTAGGTGGTCCATTCGGAAAGTCCAATTTTGGGTAACTTTTTCGAGCATTTCGGCCGGAATAGCCCGAATTTCTTCGGAAATGTTGTCTTCCAAAGCTGGAATAGTTGCTGGCTTATTTGTGTAGACTTTAGACTTGACGTAGCCCCACAAAAAATAGTCTAAAGGCGTCAAATCGCATGATCTTGGTGGCCAACTTACCGGTCCATTCCTTGAGATGAATTGTTCTCCGAAGTTTTCCCTCAAAATGGCCATAGAATCGCGAGCTGTGTGGCATGTAGCGCCATCTTGTTGAAACCACATGTCAACCAAGTTCAGTTCTTCCATTTTTGGCAACAAAAAGTTTGTTAGCATTGAACGATAGCGATCGCCATTCACCGTAACGTTGCGTCCAACAGCATCTTTGAAAAAATACGGTCCAATGATTCCACCAGCGTACAAACCACACCAAACAGTGCATTTTTCGGGATGCATGGGCAGTTCTTGAACGGCTTCTGGTTGCTCTTCACTCCAAATGCGGCAATTTTGCTTATTTACGTAGCCATTCAACCAGAAATGAGCCTCATCGCTGAACAAAATTTGTCGATAAAAAAGCGGATTTTCTGCCAACTTTTCTAGGGCCCATTCACTGAAAATTCGACGTTGTGGCAGATCGTTCGGCTTCAGTTCTTGCACGAGCTGTATTTTATACGGTTTTACACCAAGATCTTTGCGTAAAATCTTCCATGTGGTCGAATAACACAAACCCAATTGCTGCGAACGGCGACGAATCGACATTTCACGGTCTTCAGCAACACTCTCAGAAACAGACGCAATATTCTTTTCTGTACGCACTGTACGCATTCGTGTGGTTGGTTTAATGTCCAATAAAGTAAACTGAGTGCGAAACTTGGTCACAATCGCATTAATTGTTTGCTCACTTGGTCGATTATGTAGACCATAAATCGGACGTAAAGCGCGAAACACATTTCGAACCGAACACTGATTTTGGTAATAAAATTCAATGGAGTCGACTTTTGTACGCTGACGTGAACAGACGTGTGCTTGGTTTACCTTGTTAAAAACTGTACGCGGTTTAACCGCAGCAATCGATAAAAAAAAACTCAATTTAAATTATTCTTCCTCTGTGAGATATAGACTCAAAAAGTGGAGGAAAGTGAAAAAAACAATAAATATGTTCCAGCTCAGCTGGAATATAATAAAAATCTGACTACTCATGTGCCTTTATTAAAAAGTGATAATCATAATCAATTTGATTTAACACGCGGAAACATTCCCGTAGCTTCAATTCCTACGAGCTTGTCCCAAACCGGTTTAGAGAAAGTGAACATTCTTCAAGGCCAAGCCAAAGAGATCGTGATGAGCAAACCACAATCAAACCCAAACGATTGGTCTACTGTTATCAGTAAACTTAATCGATCTGCAAACAATTTCAATAACAACCGTAAGAGAAAAAGATTTAATGAAGAGCCAGCTCAAGTCTCTCATAATAATGAACCATATCTTGATAATAATCCGTTTGGATCACTCGTGGACCTAGAGCAAATGGAAACTTCACATATTACAACTGATGATGTTGTCAACACCAGCGAACACTCGACTAATACTAGAAGAAAAGAAAACAATATAATTAATTCCTCTGACAATAAAATTGTATATTGTCCCCCGATTTTCATTTTTGGTGCAAATTGCACATTAATTGCAGACTTAATTAAGCTTGCGGCAACAGATTGTAAAATAACTGACATTAAATATAAATTTGTAAATATTGGCTATCAAAAAACCAAAGTATATGTAAATAATTCAAGTGTGCATAGATTGATAATTGAGCGACTTCGTGAAACAGGTTTAGGTGCATATTCTTTCTCTCCAAAGGAGACAAAGAAGGCCTCTATTTTACTCAAAGGTCTTGACGCTGATACACCAATCGAAATTATTTTGAATGCTCTTAGAGAGTCTGCACCAAACATTAAGATCTCCAAAGTATCGCCATTTTTCACTGCGAGAACAAGAGAACTTAATATTAGGCTAAATATCTTTGTTGTTCAACTTGATGTGGGTGAATCACTCAAGGATTTAATATGTATTCGAAGTTTACTTCATCAAAGGGTTTATTGGGAAAAGAAAAATAGTAGATTCGTGATCAGGTGCTACCGTTGTCAAAGATTTGGTCACACAGGCGACTGCTGTGCCTACGACGATCGCTGCGTTGTATGCGGAGACAATCACGCCTCTGAAGCCTGTATTGCAATGTGCAAAACTAAAAAAGAAGCAAATGAGGAGGTCCCAACGCCCAAATGCATTAATTGCAACGAAGTTGGTCACGCAGCTAGCTCTCAAAATTGTCCAGCATTTCTAAAATACAGGGAAAGGAGGCAAGCTTCATCCCAAAGAGAAACTCTCGTTGCTCTTAATAACAAAAGAATTGTACAAGATACTTTTAGCCAATTGGCCAAACCAAACATTTCTTTTGCTGATATTACTAGGAATTCTCTTAATAAACCTTCTAATCCAAATATGGAAACATCCAAACAAGGAAACCTTAATGACTTTCTGAATGAATCTAAAAACTTATTTAACATTCCTTTCAAAGACCTTTTAATTAAAATTCGGCAATTTTGGCCAAAATATCAAAAAATTCAATCTCAAGAAGAAAAAATGTTTACTTACCTAGAGTTCGTCGCTTCTATAGTAGTATAATGGCTTCAACAAAACTCAATATTAAATCTATGAATTTTAACTCTATAATTTCTAATGCAAAACGACTTGCACTTTTGAATATCTTAAGAAGTGACAAGCCAGACATCTGTTTTCTCTCCGAAACAAGACTTTGTAGGAGACATACACCATCTTTTGAAGGTTATAACATTATAAGAAACGACTCAGGAAGAGGCACTGCTATCGTTCTTAGACAAAACTTTTCATTTGAATCTGTTCCATTTCACAGCGACATTTTTTCAGTATGCTTGGCAATGCTTACTTTTCATAATTCAAGGACCTCGGAACTTCGATTGTTGTTGGGAAGCATATATATACCTGGAAACTGTAGTCATAGTTTGCAAAGAGATCTCGACAGACTCTTTTCCTTAGCAAGTTCTTTTGATGCTATAATCATCGGTGGAGACTTTAATGCACGCCATCCTCATTGGGGAGATAGTGTCCAAAATAAAAATGGGAATTTAATACACGACTGGTTTTTTAATGGGCCATTCTTAAACCTCGATCTTATTCCATCTGATGGACCTACCTTTCCGCGCTCCTCTTCATTTATAGATTTCTTCTTCCTCTCTTCAAGACTAAAAAATGATTCTACCTCTGATATCTGCTCGACGTTCGCAACACCATCGGATCACTTTGGTATTTCCATTGACGTTAACCTCAATAATTACTCTCCTCTCTTGATATCGTCGTCACCAGCAGCATATAGAAGCTTCAAAAACACTGATTGGGAAACTTTTAGGTTAAGCCTTCACAACAACATTTCCCTCCTTAATGTACCATCCGATAGAAATATTTCGAATTCTGAAATTGATGATTGTATTAACGAACTAAATTCAAAAATTACAGCTGCTGTAGAATCCAATTCAGTCATGTGTGAACCTAAAAACCATAAATACAAAGACGTTTCTGAATTAACCATCAGACTTATGAAAACGAGGAGCTCTTGGCTAAAACGGTTAAAAAGAATATTCCACAAGCATTTAAACAAAGTTAATTATGAGTACCGTGAGCTCTCGTCCAGAATTCAATGTCTTACCAAGCTCATTAATCAAAATGTTAATATTGATATCAACAACGCTTTTAAAAACAGGCTTCAAGAAATACGGCCTTCCCCTCAAGCTTTCAAAGAAATTGATAAAATTACAGGAAGAAAATTCTTTGGTACTGACATCGCTAAAGATGTTCTTACTTATAATGGCTTTGATTTAGCTGACACTCCGTCAAAAATGAATGCCTTTCAAGATTTTTTCTCAGCCTTATACACAGAAAAGATTCCAAATTGTGATAGTAACCTCACTAACGAAGTTTTCTCCACGGTACAAAATTTTAATTCATCTGAACTTAGCACACCGATCATCATGTTCTCGGCAGCCAATCCCTCATATAATCCTACCATCCCTCCTTTCACTAATCCACAGCAGGTCAGTATTTGCAGATATAACCTCAAAAACAAAAAATCGTCTGGAATTGACGGGATATCAAATTTTATCTTGCGAAAATGCTCTAACTCTCTCGATACTATTCTTTCATCTATATTTAATCATTGCATTAATAATGGCTATTTTCCCTCTGAATGGAAAATAGCAAAATTATTACCAATTGCAAAAAATAGATCCACCAAGGAAATAAAAAGTTTTAGACCTATATCTTTGCTCTCGAACATGGGAAAAATGTTCGAAAAAATCCTTTCTGAGCCCATAAACTTATTTTGTGATGATATGACTATAATACCCAATAATCAATTTGGATTTAGGAAAGAACATTCCACAGAACATGCCACACTTCTTCTCTGTAACAAAATTGTTCACAACTTGAGATCCAAAAAATGCACTATTTGCGTCAAAATAGACCTTGAAAAGGCATTTGACTCTCTCTGGCATAAGGGGCTGATATTCAAATTAATAAAACTTAACTTTCCTAAATGGCTCATTCGAATTGTATCCAGTTTTCTCAAAAATCGATTTTCCTCAATATTTATACGATCTGAACAATCAGATTTGTTTTCAATATCTTCGGGAATTCCACAAGGCTCGATTTTGGGACCAATTTTATTCATCATATACTTGTATGATTTTCCATTCCAAAATATAGAAGGCAACGAACCAGATTCAATACTTTTCGCAGATGACACCCTGATAACTGCTAGCGATGTGAGACCACACAAAGCATTATTGAAAATTGAACAAAAGCTTCCCATGCTAGTTGATTACCTTCATAGATGGGGTTTGAATATTAACTACGAAAAGTGCAGTTTTACATGTTTTCGGAACGCAAGCGGAAAAGGCCATCGACTGGCTGTAAAAGAAAGTAAAATGCTCGCATTAAAAATTAATAATAATCCTATTCCTCTAAGCTCTGAAATGAAGTACCTAGGAATTTACTTTCATAATAGGTTTCTTTTTAATAAGCATGCTCGGAAAACGTTATCTAAAGCTAAAGCTGTAACCGCTACATTAAAACCAGTGTTTCATTCTAGGGCAATGTCGAAAAATACAAAAATATTGTTATATAAAACTTTAATTCGACCAATTTTGGCATACGGCTTCTGCTCATGGTTTACTATTTCACCGACGACAGCAAAAGAATTAGAAAAATTTGAAAGAAAAATGTTGAGATTTTGTTGCGGAAAGTTTAGGAGGGCAAACAAAAAATACTTTTCGAATAAAATAATTTACGAATCCTGTAAAGTAACACCGCTTCTAACATATTTAATAAACCTCACAGCAAAAAAACTTCAGCGTATTGAAAACCATCCTAATGCGCTAATTAAATCCTTGTTTGATTGTAACGTAACAGATTGCTTGTTGAATAACTATTATATTTCTCCATTTAATATGCTTAACGAAAGTTCTCTGCCAACTATTGTACCTGATTTAAATAGAGACTCAATTGGAATTGTTCCCTTTTACGAGACAGCATCGCGCCTAAACCTGAGAGGATAGTAAAAGTCCTTTAATTTATTGGTTATAAATATTATGCGTAATGTAATAATTTACTTTTTTTTTTCGAACTTTTAATTTCTATTATTTCTTTGGATTAAGGAAACAAAAATATGTTATGAATTAAAAATGTTTAGTTTGGTATAAAAGCCAACTTTTTGTATATGTATTGTCTAGTCATAGTTTTTAAGTACATGTAAATGAATAAAACAAAAAAGTATGCCGGGAGCAAGCATACAAGTTAACCTTTGCTATACAAAATCAAATAAGTATCCGCTAATGTGTAGATAAGTCATTAAATAAAATTACTTTTTAAAATGTTTTGCCAGGCATAAATTTAAAAGTCGGCTACATACTATATTTAAGATAAGCAAATATTGTTAAAAAATTATTATGTTTTTCAAAAAGCCTCAATAAAGAATTGAATTGAAATTGAATTGTAATAAAATTCAATGATTTGCAAGCGTTGCCGTTAGTAAGTCTATTCATGATGAAATGTCAAAGCATACTGAGCATCTTTCTCTTTGACACCATGTCTGAAATCCCGCGTGATCTGTCAAATACTAATGCATGAAAATCCTAACCTCAAAAAAATCACCCGTTATTATTAATGCGGCAGCCACTTTTTTTTTTCTTAGAGGAAATCATACTCATACGGAACAAATTTAAGAATATTTTAAAGCGAAGGCGTGCGTCGACAGTAAATGTATGTACCGAACTGAAGTCAAAATTATTTCAGGTTTGTCGTTTGAGTTTTTTGTTTATCGTGGTGCGTTCAACGCGTTCCCCAACTAGTGATCCTTGGTTAAGTGTACGAAGGTATCAACTCGTTCATCAACTGGTTGAGCAACAATATCGAAAACGCATTTGATCAACTCGAAAAGTTTTTTTTTCTGTCAAAATTGAACAAGTTTATCAACTAGTGTACGAGGTTATTTAACATTTGAGTAAGTTGGTCAACTAGGTGTACGGAGCTATTCAACACTGGAATAAGTTTTAAGAGTTGATCAACGAGGTGTGCGGGGTTAATCAACATTGGGAAAGTTGGTCAATTATGTGCACGGGGTTCCAAACGCATTTTGTTCAACTTTAGTTGCTCAACGTGAATTACCTAAGTTGCTGCACTAGTGTAAGAGGTTGTAAATTCGTTTATCCAACGAAAGAGTTGAATAAAAAGTTGAACGAAGTTGGTTGAACTTATCGCGCATATAGTGGACGACCGGCATAATTAAATGATCAAACGAAACGAATCTCTTTGCAGTTTTCTCACTCGCACGCGCCGTCAAAATATAATACGTACCTAGCTGTTTTTGTTTCACCCGCGGCACGCGCCGCACGGCACTTGTCTCATACTCGTCTGAACCTGTTTTTCGCGCCGCGCGGTAAATAGTAGGTATTGAATTAACGATTAACGGACTTAACGTGGATGAACGGATTTAACGTGTCCGTTAACATTTTTAAAAGTTAACTTAAAAGTTAATCCGTTAATCAAAATTTTAACTTCGTTAATTAACGATTAACGGATTAACGAGTTAATGCCCAGCTATGGTTATAGGCCAACGAATTTCAGTAAATTAATAAGAAATACTTAATACTTACATGCATTTACTGTTTTCTCCAAAACTGAATGTTTTTATAATTTTTTTTCGTCAACAAACTTTTTACAACATTTTATTGGTTCTACTTTTGTAGATGGCTAGAGACAGTTTGATCTGTAATATTTCAAATATAGGCTTAAAGCTGCTAATATTTCGTTTATGTCAGTGATGCCAGATAAACTAAAGAATTGTGTTACCAAAACCTCCTAATTCTGTTCGATTCTACAATTTCTAGCAAGGGAGTCATTTTACCTTGGTGGGCCATTTTAGGCCATCGTCCCCTACTATAATACTTTCTGCTAAAAAAAGTATACGACAATACTTAACTTTATAAGTGTAGAGCAAATTATGACGCAGTGATGATGAATTTTTAACAAACAGCAACATAACTCTTAAGAGATGCTTTCTAAAAAAAATATAAAACTGTTTTTACATCTAACGGTACTTCAGTTATCATATTCGAGGTTTAATCTTTTAATCTAAGATTACCTTCCTCTTCGATAGTGTATTTATTCAAACACTCTAGCTTGCACCTGTTCATAAAAATATAAAAAGCATCGACTTAGATTTTTCTGTTACAAACTATCAAAACACTCCTTATTACTTGCAACTTATTGGTACTAT
This sequence comes from Philhelius festivus, assembly GCA_963931855.1. Lineage (NCBI taxonomy): Eukaryota > Metazoa > Arthropoda > Insecta > Diptera > Syrphidae > Philhelius > Philhelius festivus. Next base: position 79,627,266 of record OZ007556.1, on the reverse strand, counting down.
AACGGAAGTTATACATTCGTATAAACAATCGAACTCTAGATTTTGATCAAATTAGGTCTCGCAATTCTGTCTGTTCGACTACAGCCTAAGCGACTTGGTCAACTATCGTTAAACTTGGTAGATATTATTTTAAATTATTATCTACCATACGTGTTTTTATTTTTACTTGCGATATACATATAGGTACTATAGGGTAAGTTATGCATTTGGAAACAAATCGAACTCGAGATTTTGTTCAAAGTTGACATTTACGATGATAGCGAAGACGAATAAAGTGGGTCCGATAATTCCGTCTGTCTGTATGTATGTCTGTATGTCTGTACCTCGATTTAGAGCCTAAGCCACTGGACCTATTTTCTTCAAACTCGGTACTACAGGGTGATTTGCATAAGGTGTGACAAAAAGCTAGGGCGTGTAGGTTGGACTTAGACAAGAAAAAAATCGTATGAGAGGGGGGTCTATTTCCCCCCGTTTAGTCGGGAGGGGCAATTTAAGAAAAAAATCACTTAAAACAGAAAAAAAATTATTAAAAAATAACGGTGATACCTACAGAGTAATGCTATAGCATTTTGAAAAGCCAGAAATACATTCTTTAATTTTGTTTTTAAATGAAAACTTTTTTTGAAAAATTAAACACTCCTTATTACTTAATAAACACTCCTTATTACTTTTAAACACATTTTTTTCAAAATTTTACGTAATTAAGTATTATTTTTGTATTCAATATTCAATGCTCATATTAATTTTTGATCAAACACAAAAAACCGGATGTCAAAATGTTTTGTAGTTTTTGAGAAAATCAAAAATAACAAAAACTACTTTTGTTCTAAGAAAAGCCTTTTATTTTAGTTTTTACGTTTTTGGATTCTTAGGTGAATTTACGATTGAAAGGATTAACTTTTTTTGTACAATTTTTTTATTATCAGTCTTATAAGCATACAATAAAGTGACAAAGTACTGGATTAATACATTTTTTCATTGAGAACACCTGCGTGAGAGCATTGGATTAATATTGACCTGCGAATGTTTTTTAAATAATGCAACGTTACACGCCCTACCTAACTAGTGACAGAAAAATGCAATTGCGAAATAAGAACAAAAATGTTCCTGAATCTTGAAATAAATTAAAATAAGAAATACATGCATATTTAGATAAAATACATAATTACTGTTTATTTAAATTTTTAACTATTTTTTAACTAAAGCTTATTACAAAAATTTTCGATTTTTATTTTTTTTTTCAAAATTTTGATTTTGAAAATTAATTTTTCAAAAACTATTCACTCGAACAACTTTATTTAAAAACAAAATTAAAGAATGTATTTTTGGCTTTTCAAAATGCTATAGCACTACTCCGTAGGTATCACCGTTATTTTTTAATAATTTTGTTTCTGTTTTAAGTGATTTTTTTCTTAACGGGGGGAAATAGACCCCCCCACACCTTATGCAAATCACCCTGTATAAAATATTTTTTTTAATATTTGAAAAAAAAATTTCCAAATTTTTTTTTGAAAAACAAATATTTTTAAAACGTGTGAACGATTATTTTTTGAAACTATTTCTAAATTCTATACTACTAAGTACTTAAAATTTGACATCCCAAATTTTGTTCTCGAAAAATTTTAAGGAAATTTGTTATATAAAAAATTACTTTAATATTAAAAACATTAATCAAACGGCAATTCCATACATTTGAACATTTTTATCTCAATAAATCCATGTTTTATATTTATAAAATGTATTTTAAATTCCAAAGTACTTTTACACAAGAGCAAGTTCGTGCGATCCAGTCGTGCATTATATTTATTTTTTCGAAATTTTATAAAATATTTTTTCTCAAGAACTGTTCCACGGATTTATTAAAATTTTCGATTTATTTTTTTTTAAACAGAATATTTCGAAAACCCCATGCTCGATTTTTTTAGACTTGACAATTACCTAAGAGTTTTCATAATACAATCTACAATATGTGAGAAAAAATATTTAACCTAAAAATAACGGTACCCACCATACAAAACGGATTAAATTAAAAAAATATTTTTTTTTTGAAAATTTTATATCTCAACATTTTTTGGAAATTTAAATTTTTATTCACAAAATTAATTAAGACCTAAGTCTGGCGTATCAAAATATTTTCTTAAAATTGTTTCAAGAATTTTGTATAAAAAACTGTATTTTTTTAAGAAACCGCTACAACGGCTCATAATTTTTGTTCTTGTATTAATAGGTATTTGCTAAAGGCATTCTGTTTTTTATCTTTTACTTCTAAAACAGTTTAAAAATGAATTTTATGCTTATGAATAGTTTTCTCTAATAACATTATTTTTAAAAATTCTTAGTCTATTGCGTAAGAGCAAGTTAGTACGACCCAGTCATGCATTTTGTTTCTCATAATCGGATTAAATGATTTAAAATAATGTTTTCTATACAAAAGCTTTTAACATTTTTAAAAATCATTGCATAGCAAAACTTTAAAAGAAATATTTTTCGAATATAAGAAAATCATTTTTTTTGAAAACTCTGTATTTTAAAAACAGGTCAATGATTTTTTGCTGAGATTTAATTTATATCTTCAAAATACCTATTAAAAACTTCAAATTTTTGAAAAATTTATAAGTTCAATAATACTTTTAATAGTTATAATAAGTCACTAGGTACATTCTGATTTTCCAAGCGCTGTTGCACCACTTAATAATTGTATTTATTATTATTTTGCATCACACTAACTAATGCCTCAAAATTTCAAACAACAATTCAGGAGAAATTAAATAAAAATGAATCAAGTGCAAATATCCTTAAACTGAAGTGACATCTACATTCTCGTAATCAATTCATTCAAAGGATATTATATGAAAAGAATTTTTAGCATGCAGCGCCATCATATTCTTAAGCAAAGTTTTAAGGAAACTGTTCGGATTGGATTCAAATTGCTATTATTTTCCATAAGTTCCATTACTTTCTACAAGTTCCACATTCACTGTGGGATTTTATGTGAATAACCGGTTATGAATCTAAGGATTTTTTCTTATAAATTGTCTGTTAGGTCCTTTTTTCGGATAAATAAAAAACGGAAATGGGTAATTCCTACCAATGCCAACTATGGAAACTGTAATGCGAAAAGAAATAAATGGTAATGCAGTTCACTTTGGTTTAACGGACAGATTCTCTGGATTTACATATGAAAACACTTTTGAATACTTTTCCTGTTGCAAAATACATTATGTACATATGCATGAAGTTAAATCAAATTCGTATGAAATATCTGCATATATACGTCCAAGGTGAACATCGAGCTATAGAATCAAAGCATTGACGTTATTACAATCTATTTGAATATTATTTTCTCGATAAGAAATTGATGGTCGTAGAAACGGAGTTTCAAAAAAAAAATCAAAATTAGAGTAATACAGTCTAAGCCATATTAAAAATAACTAAAACTGGTGCTGAAATCTGTAGGGAAGTCAAATCCAGGACTTAACCCCAATACCCAGGGGACAAGGCCCTTGTTTCGCCTAAGCACACTAGGCTAGATAACCAATAAAGAACCAATTCCACCACCCAGTATAGAAGAGGTAACTTAGCTATCGATAAGCTTAAGAACAAGAAGGTCGTAGAATCTGATGGCTTACCTTCAGAACTCTTCAAGTACGGAGGGGATGTTTTATTACATCAAACCCTCAACTAAATATGAGTGGAAGGGAGCATGTCGATGACTGAACCCATCAGCTCCATATACTCCTAAAAAAAAATTTGATTCTAGTTCTTGCAAGAACTATCGAGGCATATCCCTACTAAATCTCGTATATACGATCCTAACCAACATGTTATGCGAAGACTGTTCTGTAATAATGAACAGCAAGTATACCAGACCCATAGATCGACCATATACCAAATATTCACATTGAAGCAAATCCTGGCCAACGAATTTCTAGTCGAGACTCACTATTTATTTATCGACTTCAATTACGATGAATTCCATATGACGGTGGCCAAACTCGGGACCCCAACTGTGGATCCAATTGTGTCGCGCGACATTGGAAAATACGCGGTCCAATGTGGATCTGGAGAGTAACTCTTCTGAACCATTCCAAACATGCACAGGGTTTGGGCATGGAGATGCGCTATCATTTGATTTATTCAATCTCGTTCTAAAACAAATAGCACACAGGGCAGGCGTTAGCACAAAGGGCACTATATTCAACAAATCTGTCCAACTGTTGGAGTATGCGACATCATCGGCCTCCTCACGCACGCTCTACAAAACACTTTTGAATTGTGTTTGCTTCGTATGAACTCAATTTCTTATTAAGTGTTATATGTATATTGCTTCAAAATTTGTTGGCCCATAAGAATCAATGTCTGGTTCTTCTCAACTCAGAATAAAAAATTTTTTACTACTCCGACTAAAAAAAAATAATAAATAGGAGGCCAAAACGGTTGGTACAGAGCCTAAACCTAGCGACTTACATACAACTCTCAACTATTCCTGTACGGGTGTTACCAAAAATTGAGGGAACCTACAACCTTCTGAAACTCTGAACGGCTAACGAGCAGCTTTTTTCACGACAAGAAATACTCTACTTTCTTTACAGCAGCTGAGAATTGAACCCAAGACCTTCTGCATGACAGTACAACGCACTAACCATTATTCCAAGAGGCACTACTCCGACTAAACAAAAATCTAAATGAGAGTGAAAATGAGGAAGCATTTGACGACTGTCATCTTTCGTCTAACACATTTTGCGATGCTTTAACTGTAAATCTAACAGTTAAAACGAACAAACACTCAAATAAAAATGTGCTTGGAAACAGAAACTAATAAAAATCAACCAATAAGCTTCTTGCAGCCATCTGATAAAGTTGGTTGCTTACGAGTACTCCCGCTCTGCTACCCCTCTATTTAGATGGGTCCAAAAATCACTGGAAGAATTTTCGAACAAGGTTTTATTCATCAGGAATGCTTTAATGCATACTCCTAGCTAAGTCATCGACGCCAAGATTGTCATCTACACAGGTTTAATAATACAAACTATCGAAAACATCTTCGATGTTACATACATATTTATATTTATGAAGATATGAAAACTATTTCGGTTTAAGTGGAGTGATCGAATTTAATTCAATCAAAAGCTCAAGTGACCTTAACTCCAAGGTGCGACAGTGGGCTCATCAGTTAGATGAATTAAATTCAATCACTCCCCTTAAACCGAAATAATTTTCATATCTTCATTGATTTAATAGTTTGACCACGGGCATTATTATTCTAGGTGTCTGAATTTAATCAAATTCCCCTATAAAAATAAAATTCACAATCTATTAATGCTGTAAATTTTTATTTTATAAGAGTCGGTAAACATCGACCGATATTTGCGTCTTAGAAGGGTACGACAGCATCTAACTGATGAGCCCACTATCGTACTTGGGCGAAACGCACCTTGAAGTTGAGGTCACTTGAGCTTTTAATTGAATCATATTTATATTATACAAAAATAATTTGTCTATAATTTCAGCATTGACCAGACTTTTTGAAACAAATTGACCTCAATGTCAAAATTTTGCTCAGGCAAGAAAAATTGAGGATCGCAGTCATATAATGTTCTCTTCACTTCTCTTATAAGCTTCAATTTGGACCTTGGCCTTTTTTACCTTGAAATACTCTCTTTACTTTTTTGTAAAATAAAATAAGGACAAGCTATGACATCTCTCTATTTCCTCTATTCCACGCTTCTCCATTTTTTTACTTGCGATATAGGTATTTTTGTTTTCCTTTGTTCTCCCGAGTAACTCTGACCCCAAGTTTGATTCTTCCCTAGTTGTGTGCTTGATGGAATTCATCTTTAAGCCAGGCGATTTCTTGGTAATGGTCGCGTAGAACTCAGCAACCAGAGCGACATCTCTAACTATTTCTTGGCAATGCTTTCACTGGTTCTCAATACTTGTTAGTGGCAGCATAAGACTTCTTAAGAGTTTATTATAGAATCTATCGGAAAAGTTACTACATCCGTCAGATGTCGGTCGAATTTACTTACATTATTTCGTTGTTTTGACTTTGTTGGGGATATCTGTGGCAGTACTTTCAATCAATATTTGCACTTCAGAACGTTCGAACAGCCTTGATACTGGAGGAGTACCGTGTTTCGATCGCAATGTGGTTAATCTAATTGATGGAAGATTGATCACGAGATCTCCATTATTACTTGTGAGTGTTGCAATTGCTTGCTAGCTAACATAATTTCCATTATAGGAGCAAATGTTATGCAGACTCCACCTTCTGCCTGTGCCACCAACGATGTCTTGTCCTTCTATCTTGGCGTAAAAATGGCTTAAGACTATTTAAATATGATAGATAGACCACTATTCCTCGGTGTCATAATCTAAGTGGATGCTAACATATGTCGTGTGGCACTTATTGTCCATTTAGCTGAAACTCGAGACTTTTTGCCCAAGTCTTCCTCCACAAACAAATCTACATCTAAATAAACTCTGCGTTTGTTCTCAGTAACAGTCACCATAGTATATGTATATCGCAGTTTTATAACATTCTTTTGCCCTTTTCATCCAATCGCATATCCTAGATGACTTTGATATCTGGTTTGTTGAAATCAACAATCTTCGGCTATAGGTACTTGGTCTATTAAGAGAACTAAAGTTCAACGTATCGCCTTATTTTGTTTCCTTGGTTCCATATCCGATATTGTTGTTGCTTCTCAATGAAAAAGCTTTACTAGGCCGGAAAATCACCTCTCTGACACGACTCCAAACCTGTAGGATGAGTTCATTAGTATAACTCCACGGACGGATAAACCACTTCTAAAAGGCTTGAGCTCCAAATCTGTTGTAGTAAAACAGACAAAAGGAATCGAACTCTTGGTTCTTTTCTGAGACTTTGAATATGTATAGGTCGGTTAGGCTACCCGATTCTGCTTGTATTTTTCAAGCTGAATTACTGGCCTGGAAGGTACTCAAAGAATATCCAAACCAGAACCGGAATCGGCTATTATCACAGTCAGTCGGCTGTTAAAACCATTGTAGTTCTAGTACATTATTCTCCAATTTTTTCCCGCAATGTCGGAATGAACTTGCTAGCCTCAATATTGACCAGAATGTCACTCGTTATCTAGATTCCGCACCATTGTGGCATTGATGGAAATGAACCTGCGGACGAGCTGGCCATAACTTCATAACTCACTTGCGGAAGGATTCAACATTCCGCTCGGATTCTCTCAATTTTGCTTAGCGAATCAAACCGTAAATGGAGCATGGACTAACTGCATTATATCTAGAAAGATTTGGCCCACCTATAATAAATCCCGAACACTTGATCTGATATGCAGAACCAGGCAATATATAGCCAGAATCGTTGATACCTGGCGGATATCAGCCAATAGGAGACCACCAATCTAGGCATTCCTCACAACACTAACTTTCATAGCTGTAGAGACCTGTGGGAAAAGAAAACAGTCATCTATTTCCTCTGCAAATACACTGCTCTAGACAAATTTAGAACACAATCATTAGGAAGGGCCTTTTTAACGAAAAAAAAAATTGAAAATGTTTTCAAGAAAATTTTCATTCACTTTCGATTTTACCTGGGTTGAATCCACTCAGACCATTGCATTGTGATGAAATATTATTGCTGTATTACAAACAAGCTTACGCATTAATAATGAGTCACCTTTGCAATTGGCACAAAGGGAATCAACCTCAAAATGCTTCGTAGACTATTTGGTCAGCGACGACTCATTTTTCAATCCGATGCATGAACGAGCGGCTAGTCGATTCTGTTTTTCTAAGTGCTTTTATATATATATGTATATTTCTATTTCATCAGATCCAACGGAGCGACAAATACCTGAAGAAAGTAAATACAACTACTTATGTTACTCAAAACAAGAGAAACCAAGTATCTGCTAGAATCGCTCCTTCTTTGACCTTTTTTAAACAAAAACCAAATCTTCCATAAAATAAAAACACGTATTTCTCAACACATCGTTTCCTTATTACAAAATAGCATTTTATTTTATTTATAACGTTATTAGGTTAATAGAAAACTTAAAAATACAACATTCTTTGTTTTTGTGTTTTATAAAAAGGCAAACATAGGCCTGGTTGTTTCTGGGAGCTCAAAAACTTACAAATTTCTCAGTTTTGCTGGTTGAATACTTGCTCATTTGTTTAATTTTTTTAAATTGTGAGTGCTCCCTAGAAAATTATACCGACCAAATGATTTAAACTAAGTGAAGAAAGAACAGAACTAAAAAAATCGTGGCCCAAAGAAGTTAATTCAAAGTATTGCAGTTGGGATAGCACGAAGTCATACCAATATATAAGGTAATCTAAGCCTATCAATGTGTTTTCTTATAGATAGAATAATTTAGTAGCCAGCTCCTCACCGCTCGAGCGTTTCACACTCTGTCCGATAAGGTAGGCCATCTTGTGAGCGTATTGGCAGCAAGCTGGCACACGCACGGTTCCAGGCCAATTGTAGTACATGAAACATAATTTGTAACTCAGTCTTTGCAATATGTCTGGAGCGAAGTCCGAATCGTCTCGCACTACTATATAGTGGGTGGGACTGACTGTTCCCTGTCGGACCATTTGCGATATCAAAAAGAAGTCATACAGGTATCTGTGTGTAACAGTGTGATCCAATACGGTGCCGGGCATCGGATTCGATAGCTCCCCGCGATTTGTGGCAAACATTCTGGTGTTGATGCGCTTCTGAACCACGACAAAAGTTATTTTGGCGGAGTAGTTCTCGAAGCCCTTGGCGCAAGCCGCCTCGAATTGGGGAATCTCGTAGTTGTTCACCAAGTCCAACTGTCCATAGCCCACGCCGTCGCGGTAGATTATGATTTTTTCCGGAAGCATGTTGTTCTCCTTCTCGTAGACTTTAAGGGCCGATATCAGCGACACACACAGCCCATTGACAATCTCCTCCCGCTTCGTCTGCACTACGGCCTTGCTGTACCAGCGGGTGAACTTTCCGTTTATGGAGGCTACAAAGGCCGCCACAGAATTGCCCTTCTGGCTGGCATCGTGGTAGGAATCGATGCCGCATATCATCACGTTCTTTAAGGGAATATTCACACTCCACAACGTTCCGCCCAACTTACAGTTCATCTGCAATGCAATCTTCTGGACTATCGAGCGATTCTTGGCGTCGTTCGCCAAAGTTCGGCCGTTGATTACCTGCGAAGGAATCGGCATCTCGGCGCAGCAAATCTTCTTGATGGCAGCATAGCGATCGTCGCGACTTGTCGGGCATATACAAACGACAATCTGAACTCCTTGGCGGATGTTTTCCCGCAAACACCCCACATACGACTCAATGCGGTCATTCGGCAGTGCAAATACAGTTGGACGCTGGATGTTGATACCCATGGGACGGGCATTCCTCTCCATGAGGTCTATAAAGTTCTTAGCCACGCGGTTGTCACTTTGGCAGTAGATCACTAGCCAGTTCCGCAGATGAACAACGTCTATGAGCTCATTGTTGGTGGCATATTTGCCAAAGTCGGCCTGCGTCCCGGCGGAAAACTTATTCCTGGCGAAGAAAATCTGTTCCTCCTCGAACTGACGAGCGACGACTTCCTGTGGGGCGTTAGACAGGTGCAGACCCCAGTTCTCGAGAATTTGTCGAGCTGCAGGAGTTTCGTTCACATTCCGGCAGAACTTCTCCAGCGCCAACGAACGCTGATTTGGAGTGACACGAGTTATGGTTGCAATGTCTCGCATTATCTTGAAATCCGACCTCATGTCATCACGTAACCCGGTCATGTAGCACAGCTCTGGAACAAGACAGAAAACTAACTCTTCCGGCTGGGCCTGATTAACAACACGTTGTTTCTTGATGCTTATCAACATCGGTTGCCCTCTGTCCCTTATTTCGATGTTATAATGCACGCGGTAGTACTCCATGTAGGAGATCTCAGAAGTTTTCGTCTTGAATGTGGACATGGGATTCGACGTGAAGGAGATGTCATCGATGCGGTAAGTCTTGTTGTTGTATCTGGTGAGAACCACCGAACCGAGAAGTGCCTTCTTCGCATTCTCCTGATATTTATTGGCCCCCGCCTGATAGGCCTGCCTCAGAGTGTCCAAAACGGTTTTCTGCGAGAGCAGACGATGCGAGACATCGCAGCACAACATGAGACCATCCTCATATTCGTCGACAGCGGTGATATAGCCTGGCCAGACTTCCAGCTTGTGCTGGGGAATGATCTTGGGGGCCGATGGATCGAACTGCTTGCGGTCGAAGCGGATGTAGTTCAAGGTGTGCATGATTCTGTCAAAGAGAATGTTGTACATGCTGATGCAGTCCTTCAGGGACTTCTTGCGCTTGTACATGATCCGTATTTCAATGTCCGAATTGTCACCGGGGTTTTTGCCAATGTAGGTGGTGAGTTTGTCTGGCAGAAGGATGGGCAGAAACAACACAACTCCATCGAAGGTTTTGGTGCCACCAAAATTGGCCGATTGTTCATTCAAAAGCCTGATTCTGATTGACCGTGAGTCGATGTCTGGACAGAAACGCACTTCATACTCGTAGACTCCTTTATTCGGGTCCAGTTGCTTGAGTCGAATGTAGTTGCAAACGAGTGGAACAGGTCTACCTTTGTTACCGTGTTTCATGACGGCCATCTGTTCTGCCTCTGGCACTTGCTGGACTGGTGATATGTTTTCCCTAGCGGGAGGAAGAGATACTTGCATATTACTTACATTTTGAGTCAGCTTTTCGATCTCTGGCGATGAGGATGTGCCACTCCCGGACAAGCCTGATGTCTTCGTCTGTGGGTCGGACGACTGCGATGAGCCAGCGAACAGTTGCCCACGCGACCGACCTCTCGCTGCGCCAGGAAAGACGATGCTATCTGACGTTGAGTTTGAAGTGTTGAGGAGCGTGGCAATGACTGATGCGCGACCGCTTCCACGTCCACTGGGTTCATGAGTAGAAGTTGATGCCAACGATAGTTGCTGCAGTAGTTTACCTCTTCCCAGACGTTGATGTTCCGAACTGGAAGTCGGACTGCGTGAATCGATTCCACTGTCTTTGATAGATTTGTCGCCCCCGCTTGAATTTGATGATTCCTGTGAGGAGAGTGGTGTCTCGTCAGGCATAGACTCGAACAGACGCTTTCCGCGTCCAAATCCACCGCGAGACATCTTTTATTCCGTGTATTTTATCTTGAAAATAAAGTAAAAGAAATCGAATATAGATTATGAAGAATATTAAAATAAAAATAAATATTTAACGGGACTGACCTAAATTTGCGCGAACAATAACGAAAAACAAATCATGAAACAAAAAAAGCCCAATGATAAAATGCCAACCTAATCTCAGCAAAAAATAAAAACAACAGTTGTTTTTAATATGGCTTGCTTGCTCTTGCATGCTCGCAAAAAAAGTGCTGCCAAGAAGTCATTCTGGAAGATGCTCAACAAATAATGATGCCAGGACTTCAAAATTTTGTTATGTATTTTTTGTTAATTTCGTGATAGTCCGAGGTTGTTTTATTGGGAGTTATATTAAAAAGGATTATTTCATACCTCTATGGCTAGGCGCGCACATTCAATTTTTAGTTGTGCAACTGCTTGGTTCGAGCAACTAAAAAGTTTGTGTTTTGACACAAACTAAACGATTGCGTAAAATGAGCTCGCTATTTTGTGTAACATATTATTATATGCACCTGCGTGGACATTTAACTAAATAGTTGAGCTGATTTATATAAGCGCAAGAGAGAAAAGAGTGGCCGTGAGTGAAGGGTTGACAGTGCGCGGTCCTCTATCAGCTGGTGATTAAAATATTTGATTTCGATCACAGTCGCAAGTGCACACCTAGCCTCATTTAGTGGCGGAGTGAACGAAATAGCTTTAGCTGGTACAATTTAATATGTATTTATTGCTCTATCTTCTTTGTGGTTTTCATTATTGTTCGGATATGTTTCATTTTCTATTTGTCATTTGAACAGTGAACTTCGCTAACCCCGAGGGCACGCAGGTAATTACTGGGTGCATATACTGCCAGTCAATTTCATTTGAGTGCATTTGATGTGACGAGCAAGTTGTTTTGAAAATTTACGTTTTATGTATACCTAGTTACCGATTTCGGTTCGAACGTACTCGCCACCGAAAATATATACTAAAGGCCACTTTACACGATAATAGAAGTCATATGCACTGTATGTATGATTTATCAAATGAGCTGTCATTTCAAGTCAAGTCATACCGTTTTGGGTTATGCTGTAAAGCCATTTTACACGATATTATAAGTCATATGCTTTCTCATATGACCTGTCAAACGAAAAAGCATATAACTTTTTTGACATTACTCGTAGAACTGTAGCTAATTCCATTTGAGAAGTCATACGAGATTTGTGGTTTTTGTGAGAAACATTGAATGGAGTGTTGAGAGTTGAATACAAAATATGGTAAAATTCTGAAAAGGTAACTATATGTAGCTATGCGGTTTTTTTTAAATATGTCAGATCTCATTAACACATATATACTGTAAAATTTTGAATTAATACAGCTATCATTGTTGATAAAACCACTGCCATTGCTTTCTTTTTGTTCTTCATCATGGAATAACGACACAAATTTATTTCTGTTTATACAAGTATTTTATGTTTATTTTGGAATTTGGTACTCTGAAAATCAAAGGGGAAGTCATAGACGTGTAAAGTATAGATAAACCAAAACGGTATGACTTGACTCGAAATGACAGGTCATTTGATAAATCATACAGAAAATGTGATAACAGGTCATATGACTTCTATTATCGTGTAAAGTGGCTTTAAAATGACTTCACATTTAATTTCAATATAAAAAAGAAAATATAAATAAAAATAAATTTGTTTCATTATTATTCGATGATGGAGAGCAATAAGAAGTCAATGGATTTAGTTGTTGATAAACAATGATAGCTGTAAAAATTCGAAAGAAAAAAAACAACAATTTAAAAGAAGAAGATATTTATAGAGCAGGAAATGTCTCTTAAAATGAGGTTCTGCATGTGATCTCGCAGAGCTCCTCATTAACGAACTGGAAGTTTGAGGACATAAGAATTAATGTCCAGAGTTACATACGGATGAAGGAGGACACATTTGAAAAATTATTGCAGAAACTAGAACCGATGATTTCTAACAAAAATACACCAATGAGGGAATTAATTTCAGCATCAACACGGTTTTCATAATATAATATATTGCATCTCATAATGTTTCTTCTTAAACTTTTCTTATCATTTGAAGATTGCTCCTAACATTGAGATTTTTGCGCATGTTTCCACGAAAATAACAAATCTCGTATGACTTCTCAAATGGAATTAGCTACAGTCTTACTGTCAAAAAAATCATATGATTTTTAATTTGAAAAGTGATATGAGTTTAATGAGTACCTTCAAACGATTTGATATGTTTTGTTTTTACAGTTTATAATATGAGGAAGCATATGATTTTTAATATCGTGTACAGTGTCGCTTTAAGGGTATTCATGCAAAGAGATAATTTTCCGCTTTGCAGAAAGATATAACTTTCCGCTACATGTTTACATGAACACTTCTAAAAAATACTTGCGTAAATGTGGGAAATAATCAGCTGTTCGTCCAAAGACAGTCAACTCATGGAAAAGTTGTTAAAAAAAAGGAATATCATTACAATATTTTAACTTAAAAGGTGGGTCTGTTTTCTTACTAAAAGGAAATAAGCAAGTAGTTTCAAAAAAAAAATATATTTGAAACCATTAATTAAAATTTAGAGAATTTCCTAGTTTATCAGGTTTATTTTTTTTTTCTTTTCGCATCAAATTCGTGAGATACTTTTATCAGCTTTGCAGAAAGTTTTTTCCATACAAATTTAGACAGCTCGTTTTTGCGGACATAAAATTATCTGGTTTCTGAGGTTTATTCGGGTTTTGCCCGTTTACATGAATACCCTTACTATTTTTATTCATGAATGTAAACGTCACACGGATAATCAAATACTTCAATAATTAATTTAACAGGCTTCTTGCTACCTAACTTGCCTAGCTACTGGGTACTGGCTTCAGTGTGCCAGCATAGTCTTCTTATGTTTGTTTCAAAATTTCCAAATTTATGCACTAATATTTTTCGACGTTAAAAAATATGACAGAACATGACAGAATGGCGATAACTTCTCAAGTTGCAAAAAATTTACTAATTTTATTCGATAGCTTCTTTTATTTTGAATTTCAATCTATCATTAATCACTTGATTAGTTAGTATATCTTAAGTTTTTATAGTATCGAGCTATGAAGTTTTCACTAAAATTCCAAACTAATTTCATGAATTTGTATTAGAAATTATATGACTTGAAATCAAACTCTGAAATATTCAACGAAGGTACCTCAATAATCCTAATAAAAACCGAAGTACACATCTATCGATAAGCTTAATTAATGAGTATTTAAACTATTGCAGAGTTTTAAGCTGAAGTGCAGGTTGCTAGCCATGAAGTGTTTGATGGAATTTCCAAGTATTAGAGATGTCAACTACACCAAGTACACATCAGGATATGGAGATAAACCTCCTACTCATGCCAATCAACTGACCTTGAAATACTCAAAACAAAGAATTGTGAAATAATTTGGATGTAAGTTTTTCAAGAGTGTTTTAGTTTTCAATTTTAAATAGCCTAGTGGCGCTAAGGTATAATAACCATGCTAGTTAACAATTTGCTAACTTTAAAGTAGTTTATCAACTCTTTCTTTATTTTAAAAATTCTGCAACTAGTTTTGTGCTAAGGCTACTTTTTAGTAAATTTTTCAGAACACACCTAGTGTCAGTTTGTGGAAAAATAGTAAACCTTACCTTTTTGACGTTTGTAAATGTCAAAAAGTCATAAGAAGTAAGCACGATACTAAAAAATAAAATAACTTTTTGATGATTTTAACTTTAATAAAATGTTAGAGAAAGTATAATAATAAACTCAATTAAAATTTGCAAAATCGTCGTTTTAACTAAGCCTCATACTAAAACAGTTTTAAAATCGTTATAATTCGATTAAAATTTTGCGCCATTATATTTATAATCTAAACGCTGGGCACTCTATGATCGTTTAAAAACTTAGACAAATTTGAGTTAAACTGACCTTTTTTCTATTGTTTCTCCTCGGAAAATAAAATATTATGCTATCGACGCTACAACTTTCTTAAATGAAGATTGAATATTTTCTCAATTGTGCATTTCCATAAATCCTTTTTTTGAAAAAATCGCTTTTTGGACACTAACCACTGCACACCACACGAAACTTAAATGTGATTATTTACAAATGAACTAACGCACACCTTTGTTCATAAATATTTTTGAAATTGATGAATTTAAGCACTTTAATTATTTTTTCTACACGAAGACACAACAATGAATGTTGAATTTCTGTTAAAAACCACGATTTGATTTTGTTAAGAAAAATCGATTTTTTTGTTGAATTGTTTTATTCGAAAAATTAATTTATACAACTAAATTATAAGCTTTTGGGAGCACTTTTTTCGTGATCTGCAAAAAGTAGCGTAGTGATTCCAATCTATTTATTACTCTAGAAAACTTCTAGAACATTTTATTTTACAAGAAACGCACATTGTCAATAACGGTAAAATATTGTACCGTTAAAAAATTTGGGCTTGGGATCTTTTGCACCCCTCTCGTGCATTTTTTTGTTTTTGTAATCTGGGATGATTTGTTATTGCCTGAACTGAAGAACAGTTGAACCTTGGACTTTGTCCTTTTTGTTAATTACTGATTCACTATCATTTTAGCTTAGCAAGCAGGCACGCTTTATGAAAAGATGCCTTGTGATTAAATTTTACTGCAGTTGGCTTTCGCTACTTGAAACGAGTGGAGGAAGGAAAACAGAGAGACATCAATTAAATAATCGTGGGTGTCAGTGACGCACTTTGCTTGCATTGCATCGTAATATGGGGCGTGATGGTAAGAGGTAGGTAAAGTAGGTATGATTATAATATAAATGAGAATAATTTTAATTGATATTTTTTTTAGCTCCAACTCCAAGTGCTTGTGCAGACAAATATTAAGATTAAAGATTCTTGTCTTATCTTGTATTTTCTGATAATTTGTGGTGTGTAGAGAATATGCTAAATTATATTTGTCAACTTTGTTTCGTTGGGTTAGGCTAGGCACGCACATTCAATTTTTAGTTGCACAACTATTTGGTTGCTTATAGAAAACATGAACTATTTTTTTGAATGTCTGCGCAGGTGCATATAATTATGGCTGAGTTCGTATTTGCAAAACTTCCGCATTCCTGCGAAAATTGCGTTCATATTGTAAACAAACAGCATCATCTCTGCATGAGTAGGGATGGACGATATATCGATAACTGTTATCAGTAACCGGTTATTCGTTCGTAACTGTTATAACCGGTTACTCAATGTCAAAGTTACCAGTTATTGAAATAACTTCTTAGTTCTTTTGTTTGTCGTAAAAATTAAAGTTTCCAGTTATTAAAATAACCGGTAGTAACTACTCTTTTAAAGCAAGTAGTTATTAAAATTGTTGATGTTGAATACAACCATAACAGATAAGGGTAACTAGTTCTTAGAAAAACTCATTTTATTGAAAGAATGAATGAAAAAATCTGAAAATATTTGCTTTTTATTTCTTACTCTTAAAAATAGGATTTCTGGCAATCGGTTGACATTTGTAAAGAAATATTCTCTTCACGTCAAAATATAGTTTGTCCGCTATCTGTCGAGCCACCAACTGTCAAATTCCATCAAAGGATGGCTACGAAGACGATGGATTAAAAAACCTCTAAAAACCACGAAAAATTAAGAATTTTGTTTTCTGCTCCGGAAAAATGCTTTTTTTTGGGCAATCGGTTGACATTTGTAAGGAAATATTCTCCTCACGTCAAAATATAGTTTGTCCGCTATCTGTCGAGCCATCAACTGTCAAATTCCATCGAAGGATGGCTACGATGACGATGGATTAAAAAACCTCTAAAAAACACGAAAAATTTAGAATTTTATTTTCTGCTCCGGAAAAATGCTTTTTTTGGGCAATCGGTTGACATTTGTAAGGAAATATTCTCCTCATATCAAAATATAGTTTGTCCGCTATCTGTCGAGCCACCAACTGTCAAATTCCATCAAAGGATGGCTACGATGACGATGGATTAAAAAACCTCTAAAAACACGAAAAATTTTGATTTTTGTTTTCTGCTCCGGAAAAATGCTTTTTTTGGGCAATCGGTTGACATTTGTAAGGAAATATTCTCCTCACGTCAAAATATAGTTTGTCCGCTATCTGTCGAGCCATCAACTGTCAAATTCCATCGAAGGATGGCTACGATGACGATGGATTAAAAAACCTCTAAAAAACACGAAAAATTTAGAATTTTATTTTCTGCTCCGGAAAAATGCTTTTTTTGGGCAATCGGTTGACATTTGTAAGGAAATATTCTCCTCACGTCAAAATATAATTTGTCCGCTATCTGTCGAGCCATCAACTGTCAAATTCCATCGAAGGATGGCTACGATGACGATGGATTAAAAAACCTCTAAAAACCACGAAAAATTAAGAATTTTGTTTTCTGCTCCGGAAAAATGCTTTTTTTTGGGCAATCGGTTGACATTTGTAAGGAAATATTCTCCTCATATCAAAATATAGTTTGTCCGCTATCTGTCGAGCCACCAACTGTCAAATTTCATCAAAGGATGGCTAAGATGACGATGGATTAAAAAACCTCTAAAAACACGAAAAATTTAGATTTTTGTTTTCTGCTCCGGAAAAATGCTTTTTTTTGGCAATCGGTTGACATTTGTAAGAAAATATTCTCCTCACGTCAAAATATACATAGTTTGTCTGCTATCTGTCGAGCCATCAACTGCCAAATTCCATCAAAGGATGGCTACGATGACGATGGATTGAAAAACCCTTAGAAAATCGAAAAAAAATGTACTACGGAAGAGATATTGATATCATACAAATTGCAAGCCCTTAAGTTCCATAATAACTGGGAATATAAAATATTTAATAAACCTAAATAACTCTTTCGTTTTGTAACCAGTTCTTATATTACCCAAGAATTCTACTTTAACCAGTTATTATATTAACTGGGAGATATTTTCTTTTACCAACAACTGGAAACAGTAACTAGGAACAGTAACTGGGAACAGGAACTGGGAACAGGAACTGGGAACAGGAACTGGAAACAGGAACTGCGCAACTGCGAAGACAGAACAGTTTCTGTAATACTCATAAGTTATTTTAGTAACTGGGCCTGGGGTATTGGGAGAATTTTTGTTACCAGTTCTTTATGTTTGACTGGTTTGAGAGTATAAGTTATTCTACTTAGTAGGTATTCAAGTATTCTTTCAATTTGTATAGATTGAATTCAGAAGTTAAGAAATATGAAAAGATACAACGGCGACAACTTTTGATATTATTTTGTTCCGTGTTTTGTATGGAAGTTTGTTGTATAAAGTTTCATAGTTCGTTGTCCTTTGTCTTATATGTTGTACGTATATGATAATTAACCTGAAAAATAGAATAGTGCTGTTAACTATTTATATAAAATTAGGTACTATAAAGTAAAGATAGATAGAAAGATTTTTATTTCGTTATAATTTTACATTAATGATATTTGATACAATACACATATCTTTCAACTTAAATATTATTTTGTAAGGGTTTCTTAAAATTTCAATTTTAAGTTAAATATGTATTACATTCGGAGGAAACATACGAAAAAAACCTCTAAAGTAATGTGAGGTGAAATTGTATTTTTATTTCGTGTTGTTTCTCTATTAGTTTTTTTAGTAAAACAAACTGCACAGTTCACACATTGAAGGTCTATCATCGTCTCGTTTCGTTTTCGTGCAAGTGCAAAAATTGTTTAAAAAAAGTTCGAAGGACGGGTCGATGGTAGGTTTGATTTGTTTGTCCGTCTGCGCCTGTAATGTTTTGAGTTCTAGGACGATAGAAATTTTGTACAGAGAATCTTAATTCTTAACGTAATTCGCCCTAGAGGATAAAAGAAAATTTTCAAATTTAGGTATCTAGTCTAGGTTCAATACTTCTTGAAGTTTTTTGAGGAATCGAAGTTATTTTTATTTTTTGGTTTTTCTCATATACATTACATATGTAGATATCCCCTTTGTGGCTTCACCAACATGTTCGCGTTTTAGACACAAGTGCTTCATATTTTTAAATTTAAATAATAACTATTTCATTAACAAAATCTATCTTTTGAATTTATTCACACTTTTACGTTAACATTACAATTTTTATCATGATAAATAAACTAATGCCATATAATTTAAATACGGACTTTATACTGAAAAAGCAAGTTCGTGTTTTCTAGTCGTGTAATAAATTTAATGTCAAGGAATTGATATCACTTATTTGCACTTATTTACCTAGGCAAAAAAGAAAAATTGTCACTGATTTTGGGTGAATTTTGCTGAAAAGAAAAATTACACCTTAAACTTTCAACTTTCAATTTTAATGAAAACTAACAGTAATATAGCATTTGAAAAAGTGGTTTTGTTATGCAGTCTGTCCAGATATAAATACATATAGGTATATGTACATATATATAGGCATTTACTCAAAATTATATGTACGTAGTTTATTTTTTTGTTGAAAAAGTTGTATTATTTTTGGTTACCAATTTTATTGTGTGAGACGTTCCACACTATGCATTGCCGGCTTTCTCGACCCGAGATTTAAGCTAGTTGGTTTCGTTGATTGGATTGTTATGCGGCAGAAACAACTAGGGAAAGGGTAGTTGACCTTGTTTGCCGCATGATGAATGAAGATAGGCCTAGCACAGGGAGCGAAATGATAAAGCATAGAGAAGACGAATTCGATGTAGAGGATGCTGAGACATCGATTTGTGGTGCCTTTTAGGTCTAAAGCCCTAGCTGAGGAGCAAAGATATTTAGACCAGGAACTTTTGAAAAGGAAACATTGGGTTATGTCCGCAGGCATCTTCGGTGCCTTGTGAGAGGCTATTCTCGAAAAAAAGCCTTATTTTATCTGATGTAAGATAAAATTAAGAAAAAAATGTTATGAATTTTTTGTTGATTTTAATGTTTTTAAGTTAAGTTCTATTTATAATAATAAGTTTTAAGTTCATAGTTCCTTTATGTAGATATCAATTTTATAAAAATATTTTGTTTGCTTTAACTTTACCTAATATTTTAGAATTAATAATTTTATTTGTGTTTCAAAATTGAAGTACTAACTGATGTTCCTACTTAATATATTGCATTTTTAAATGATTAAATTAATCAATTAAAAAAAATAAATAATTTGTCTTTATTATTCAAAATAACCGATACCCAATAACTGATAAGAATAACTGTTATCACGAAATAACTGGAACTGTTATAACAGTTATTCAAAAATAACTGATAAGGCCATCACTATGCATGAGCATGGCAACACTTGTGTTCATAAAAGTAAACTTACAGTCAACATGCGGTCAATTTGGCATGGTTTTTTTTTATGTTGCTGAATGGCAGAGGATCAAATGTGAGTAATTTTTACAAACATTGATTTTTTCATCTTTAATAAGAAATTAATAACTATCCATCCACAGGATTGAATACAAGGCCAAAATCTGGTCAGATGATGATATCGAACTATTGGTTTCCATCCGTTTGGGAATGGAATCTGAATTTTTAGCTGGGCGCAGGAACAAAAAAGTTCTATGGGAAAGGTTTTCCAAGAAATTAAAACTATTTTCCCTCGTTTCCTTATGATAGGGACGATATTATTTATTATAAGGAAGTTCCAAAATTTAAAAGCTTCCTATCATAGGATTAAAAAAAGAAAATAACTAAGCGGTAGAGAGATTTCTTTATAGGATTACTTCCATCAGTTCGATGAAGTTTATGGATCTCGACCAGGGTTAGAACCTCAGTCATGAAATTTCGGAGCAAATTTGAAAAAAGTGGAGCAAATGCAATATTTCTGGAGTAGATTTGAAACAAAAAGAAAATCCTTCCTTTTCAGGAAAATTAAAACATCCATGTGAACATAAAAAAAATAGTGTTAGCAAAAAAGAAAAATAAATAAACAAATTACAAATTCAGAAAGAATTTTTAACAAAGGTTTAATGGTTTATTTCAACACTAGCCGTGTTTTTTTGGAAAAGTTATCCTATCCTATACTATGGATAACACTTCCAAAAAACACGGCTAATGTCATATTTGTATATAAATTAGACAAATTGACTGTGTGGGAAAAGTGGAGTAAATCTCGAAAAATCCGAGCGTTGGAGTAATTTTTTTTTTCTTCAAAAGTGGAGCAAATTTGCTCCGAACGGAGTAAGGTTCGAACCCTGGGGTGGAATCGCGTAAGGTGATAGTTGATTATCAATTTGTTGATTGTCGTTTTGACAATCGCTCTCTCTATAATTCTTAATTGATATGATAGAGACAGCTATAGTCAAAAACGACAATCAACGAATTGATAGTCAACTATCACCTTACGCGATTCCACCCCTGATCTCGACACAATTTTGAACATCCTCCAGAGCTAATGGCTGAGGTATTTGATCGTTTTGAGGAAATTCATATTTTTTGGAATATGCCTAAACATCATTCTGCAGGTTCTCTTATTCAAAAAAGTTTTCCTTCGTCTTCGGTTTTTTTAATTTTCTATTTTTTACCTATTTTCGTCCCATGTTTTCAAAATGGGTCCGTCCGAAAGACGAATGACAATGAGCTTTAAAATTATGTTTTTACCAGCCAATTTTAAAATAACATTAGAGAACCAAATAAAAGTTCCTGAAAAATAAATTAATATTTATTGTATCTACATACATACATTATCTGACTTTTTCTATGTTTGCTATTATATTGCAATTATGAACCCATTTTTAATAAAGTATGATGACTGCACACATGCTGTTGTAATTGTGTTCAAAAATGTATTCGAAGCATGTTTTAGGCAGGGCAGATGCAACAAACATTGCAATTACGAACTCAGCCTACATATATGTTGCACAAATTATTAGCGAACTCATTTTAGGCAATCGTTTGTGTTTGTGTTATCTCAAATAACTTAATACTGAAGTGAAGTATATAAAATCTATAGTACTCTCATGGAAAAAAAGTTTTACAAGCGACTGTACTTGTGACGCTGTAGTAGATAAAAATTTACGTTGGATACTTTAGAATTAGGCTGGGATAGTGATGGAGAATAAAGCGAGAAAATTGTACCAGCTGTTACCTCATGCTCATGGCAACGAGAACAATGAGAATGAGAAAATGAAATTAGCTTTGTCGTGTTGACCTTTTCAAATATTTTTTTTTTTTTTTATAGTTTTTTATTTTCTTTGGTCTATTAGAATCACTTCAAAGCAATGTTCAATTTTGATATATCTAACCAAAATGCAACGTTGTTATGCACATAATGTTAAGGGTGGTAAAATTTTAAGGGCCGATGTTGATTTTGAATAAAACACAAATTATTTAGGAAATTATTGTCATTTCTTTTTATTATGATGGTATGGTTCAATTATGTATGGAACAAAATATCGGCCAAATGGCCGCCGCGATCTCGGCGGCACACCTACATCCGATGGTCCAAATTTTCGATGACGCTGAGGCATAATTGAGGTTCTATGCCGTTAATGTGCCGAATTATCTCATCCTTTAGCTCTTGAATTGTTGCTGGCTTATCGACGTACACCTTTTCTTTCAAATAACCCCAAAGAAAGAAGTCCAACGGTGTCAAATCACATGATATTGGCGGCCAATTGACATCGCCACCACGTGAGATAACACGGCCATTGAATTTGTCGCCAAAAGAGCCATTGTTTCGTTAGCTGTGTGGCAAGTGGCACCGTCCTGTTGAAACCACATATTGTCCACATCCATATCTTCCAATTCGGGCAATAAAAAGTTCGTTATCATCTCACGATAGCGAACACCGTTCACAGTAACTGCCTGACCGGCCTCATTTTGGGAAAAAATACGGCCCGATGATGCCGCCAGTCCATAAACTGCACCAAACAGCCACTCTTTGTGGGTGCATTTGTTTTTCGACAATCACTCTTGGATTATCATTCGCCCAAATGCGGCAGTTCTGTTTATTGACGAATCCACTGAGGTGAAAATGTGCCTCATCACTGAAGATGATTTTTGATCATCCACTGTTGCCATTTCTTGCCACCATTCTGACCATTGACGCTTGTAATGGTCAAGAGGCTTTAGTTCTTTAGTCAATTGCACCTTGTAAGCATGTAAATGTAAATTTTTATGCATAACGTTCATCAACGACGAGTGTGCGAGAGCTGCAACTGTTGAGCACGACGACGAGTTGAGGTGAACGGCTCTTCAGTCACACTATCGCGAACAGTAGCAATATTTTCAGCAGTACGAGCATGCACTGGTGTTTTCACATCTCCTACAGACCCGGTTTGTTCAAATTTTGCATGATTTTTCCGATTGTACGCACATTTGGAAGATTAAATTGACCGAAAAAATCACGAAGTGCACGATATGCATTTTGATTTGAACGCCCATTTTCACAATAAGCCTGAATAATTTAACGCGTTGCTCGATTAGGGGGGTTCACATGGAAGAACATGGTTGAACAACATTGTTCCATGGGAAAATAACTGTACACACTACTTTGCGTTCACATAGGATACTGATGTTGTCGAACATCATTATTTTTATATCTTAGAAGTGAACGGAAGCAGTATGGCGATACAAATTTTGGCAGCCGTAATTATGAACGATATTCTTGAAGAGGAAGAAAACACGAAACTTGCATTTTCTTCCACTTCTTTATATTTTGTTAGGAGTTTTATTCTTATAAAACTTATTCTTTATAAATTTCACTTTTTATTTTCCACAATTCTGGTAAATTTCTTATTATAAAGTTCAAAAAATTTTTTTAAAACTCATTATTTGGTATAGATGCCATTTTTCCGTTGAATGTTTTATGGCCGAGACAATTTACAGAATGAAAAAAAATATCCAAGTTGTCAACATCTGTTCACACAGGTTGGTTGGTTGCACGAACCACCCAGGTTTTCAAAATATTTTGAAAACCATGCAACATTGTTCGGTTTTGCGTTCATATGATAGAACATTGATGGTTATCGAACCATGTTGTACAAGATGTTCTTCCATGTGAACACCCCTATTGTGTATATTTCCATGCTTCAAATTGAGTTAGTCTGAAATTGAGAAATGTCAAATGAAATGCTGGAAAAAACTTGACGTTTAGGTGTGGTTCACATTCAACATCGGCCCTTAAAATTTAACCACCCTTTATATGTACATATATTTTAACAAATTTAAGTAGGAATATTTTTTAATTTAATAGTTGTTGGGCTTTTTTGATTTGTATGTACATACATTTGTAAATATATTAGGTAGCTTATATTGATTGTAAATTGTAATTAACATTATTTCTAATATTTAAAGGCTCGATTGGTGTTATTTTGAAAAAAAAAATTTGGTGTACTTGTTTGAGAAATTAATTGATATAGTATGTAGATACATGTACAAACAAAGAATATTAAAAAAAATCAAATAATTTTTTGGTAAAAAATAAATTTCACGCGTATACAGGGTGTCCGGTAATTCGTGTCCCATACTTTGGGATGTGATTCTTGGTCATATTCTAAGAAAAAAATTGTTCTACAGTAATGTCTGATTTTCAACTTTGACATCACTTTTTGACGATTTAAAAAATGGCTAACTTTGGTGTACCCTGACCCATAGTAAGGTCAATTTCTCTGTCAGTACTAATGGCAAGGACCTCATTTTGGACTTTTTTTTATTAGAAACACTAACCTTGAAAACTACGTTTTAATTGAGCTGATGTGTTTTTAGGGTTGCCAGATATTCAATTTTAAATGGTGTTCAATTTTTCTTGCCCGAGCAAAGTTTTCTTATTTTTACCTGATGAACAAAACAATAATAAAAAAAAAAATCATGAATAAGTGCACCGAAAACCCATACATTTTATGATACTTGGGAAAATCTAAGACATTTTAAAGAAAAATAATTTCTAAAAAAAGTCATTTTGTCAAAAGTGCTCCGGTAGTGGGGCACCTTTGACTTAAAAGGGGTACATTTGACAATGGTGGATTAAACCCCACATCGTGTGCATTAAATTTTTATAAGTATCAACGGATCCAGCACGTCTGTTGTTTGAATAGTAAAAAAGTAAATTTTTGTTTTTGAACAATTTATTAAATAATATAACGAAAAAAATAAATCAATAAATTCACTTTTTTAAAAAAAAAAACAAAAAGAATACAAAACATAAATAATTTCATTTATAAACATAAAAAAAAATCAGTCCATGTAAATCTTAATTCAAATTTATCGATATCGACATTTTTTAAACAATTTATTTAATATATAATTTCCCAAAAGCAACGTCAAACAAATATTTTTTGCAAAAGTCAAAGGTGCCCCGAAGGAACTTTATAAGTTAAGCATAGTACTATCATAACATTGATTCACGATAGAAAAATCTATTTTATTAAGTTCACAAATCGCTTACTTACCGGTGGTCAAAAATTAGATCAGAGACACAGAAAACACGAAAACACGTGGTACTCCACGAAGAGTTAAAGAAAGACTGCCAAATTTCATAACGTTTCTTTAAATCAAACTAAGCTTCTTCCTTCATCCAAACTTTTCTTTTTTAAGGGCACGATCATACCGAAAAACGCAAAGTCAAATGTGCCCCGGTGTCAAATGTACCCCAGCTTAAAAAAATAATGTTTTGCCCTGAGGTGTAAAGGGTTTGAATAAAACAATAATTTTATTTGTTTTATGTTTTATTTTAGTTCTGTTCAACCAGCTGCACTGGACTACTCGGGGCAGAAAAGTGTAGCTTTTTTGTGTTCATTGAGAAAATTTCTGCACTGACTTACACTGATTAGCGTTCATTGAGCTGAACTAGTGTACACTAGTTCAAAATATTTTGCACTACCTTTTGAGCTAGTGCAGGTTGGTGAAAACTGTCAAAATCAGTTGATGTCATTATTCGATTATATTTTGTTAACGAATAAAGTTGATTTTTTTCCGTGCTTTGTATTTTTGATTAAGGTTTTTAAATAATGCATAGATTAGAGCCAACTTTGAGTGAAGGGCATCTTTGGTGATTCAGTGTTCTGCAATTAATCCAATAATATCTTTAGTAAATCTATGTATGTATATTTATACGAAGAATTCCTAACGCAAGTGTTTGAAAGTTCGATGAATGAAAAAAGGTGAAGAGGAGGAAGAAATTTTGTGCCTAAAAAGCCAAAAACGTCGTCGCAGGCACTGGGAATGAATTTCGTCCCTTTGCCGGCGACTTCAGAGCAGGCATAAGACATTTTACTTGCGCCGAATTTAATTTGTTTTCTTCTTTTTAACATCTGACGTATGACGTTTTTGCTTGAGTTTGCTCTGACAGTTTTCATGAACCTGCACTGCACTACACTACTCTACACTGGCCTTTTCCTGGTTGAACACAACTTTTATGTTCACACAAATCGTCACCTGAGTTCTATCTTGTTCAATAGACCATTTTTGACGAAATTGAGTTAGAAATGCAGTTTTTATAATTCGAGGGTACTCTTTCGATTGGCGCAAACCATTTTGTTCTATCTCATTTAGTTTTCAAGTTATGTATAACTGTTTTGTTCAATAAACCACTTTTCTGAATAGTTTGAGTGTCACTTTTGTTCAATAAACCACTATTCATTCTTTTTGTATCATATTGAACAATTCATAGTATATCTTTAAAATCATATCTTCTTATTTCTTTCTTGTTCAATATCCACATTTATGGATTTTTTGTTCAATATCTTTATATATTTCATTCATTTCTTTTTTGTTCAATGTTCAAATTATGTTGGTTACAATTTGTACCTTAATGAACAAAAAGATATGAATTTGGTTGTGTAAGAACAAGAATTCTATCTTGTTCAATATCATACGAGATCACCATTGTTGTATTTGATTTGGGTATATGATCAGTTCTGATCTCTCATCGAGTAAGAACGTCAGTGCAAGTGCAGTGCGTTGTTATAAAAAATGAACTCAAAACATGTAAGTTCCTACCAAGAAAATAATTTTTGATTGAAGTTTGACGCATTTTTTTATCATATTATAATTTGATGGAGGGAACCGAATATTTGTCTTCCCCTGAACCAGAAGTGCCAAACGAAATTTTAATGTTAAAATGACTATTGGGCCTATATTAACTTTTTTGACTTATACCTATTTCAGGACTTTGAATGATATTGACATAAGCTCTCCAGATCAAAACAACACAACCAATCCCTTAAAGTAGAGTGTCCATAACGTGTTTGAAAAAAAGAGGACATTTTCGAAACTCCAAACATTTACTGTTAGACCGCTTCCCCCTCTGCGCACAGCAGTGTCTTTCAAATAAAAGATATGATCAAAACTTCATTTTAAAAAAAAATATACACATATTTACAAAAGTAAGGTAGATACACAAATAGCATCAGTTTAGTTACTAATAGCCGTGTTTTTTTCGCAAGTCCATATAGAATTGTAAAAAAAACGAGATCGGGATTTAGGAGCTTTTTTCCAAATAGCTCGAAGCACTGTGTACGCTATGGCATTTGTCAGCTGTATTGACGACTAGCATCAACCAGCATCCACAAACGTCATTTTTGACTTCTCTGAACAAATTATTGATAACATATAAATAATATTATTTTGGCATCACAGTTTTTATCGCGTCTTAGCTTAAGTCTCGAAAATTATCTGGTCTTAGCTAACTCTGTATAGATTTAAGTAGTTGTTGTATTTCATGTAAAGCGCTTAGTCCCGATGTCGTTTTTTCTACAATTCTATATGAACTTGCGAAAAAAACACACCTAATATGTAGTTAGTTTATTTTAACATCTTGTTAAGGAAAACAACTGACATAAATAGGTATAAACGCTTAATTGCGTTAACTTCAAATTAACAAAAATAAAATAAAAAATTAATGTTAATTTAACCGGGTTAGAAGAGTGCAGAGATGGTGTGGTGAGTTTTGCATTCATGACATTAAATAGGTCTGTTCTTGTTCATGCATGTTAAATGTTCGAAACAGGGTTTGGCGATTGCTCCCAAATGGATAGGTGCGTACTTCAGTGTTAATGGTTCATTTTAGGAGGCTTATACAAAAGTATATAAGTGCAAAGTGAGTCAGATTAATATTTTGGAAAAAAAGAGACAAAAAAGAGTACACAAATAAAAAAGAGTAAAAAAAAAAATTGATGAAAAAAGAAAGAATAAGAAAGATCGGAGTCAAAAAAGAGAACATGTTCTCTTTAAAAGAGATGTTCTGGAAACCCTAAAAAGTAAGTTTTCAAACAATTTAATAGCATATTTTTATAATTAGTTTCAACAAAATCTTAAATGTAAAGGGTGGTTAAATTTTAAGGGCCGATGTTGATTTTGAATAAA
Organism: Philhelius festivus; assembly: GCA_963931855.1. Lineage (NCBI taxonomy): Eukaryota > Metazoa > Arthropoda > Insecta > Diptera > Syrphidae > Philhelius > Philhelius festivus. The sequence continues at coordinate 79,598,826 of OZ007556.1, read as the reverse complement.
ACACAAATTATTTAGGAAATTATTCTCATTTCTTTTTGTTGGACACGACGACGAGTTGAGGTGGACGGCTCTTCAGCTACACTATCGCGAACAGAAGCTATATTTTCTGCAGTACATCTCCTACAGACCCGGTTTGCACAAATTTTTGCACGATTTTTCCGACTATACGCACATTTGGACGATTAAATTGATCGAAAAAAATCACGAAGTGCACGATACGCATTTTGATTTGAACGCCCATTTTCATAATAAGCCTGAATAACTTTAACGCGTTGCTCGATTGTGTATCTTTCCATGGTTCAAATTGAGTTAGACTGAAATTGAGAAATGTCAAATGAAATGCAGACAAAACTTGACGTTTAGGTGTGGTTCACATTCAACATCGGCCCTTAAAATTTAACCACCCTTTATTTCAGTGTTGCAAATAATAATGAAATCATAACAAATAATCCTGTTTGTATTCCTGTAAATTCAAAACAGAGCGCAGATCTAGAGCAGTACCCGAAAACACTTTTAAGGTAATATAAACAATCATTTTTTCGTTCAGAAAATGTAACTCAAAAATCTCTAAAATTTGTTTTCTCAGCGATTTACAGTAAAATAGAAATTCTGTTTAAGACTCGAAGTGTGATATCTTTCCTACTGTCTTACAAAGTGTTTTTAACATAAAGCTAACAAAGGAAAAGAAAAAAGACATTCAAGCAATGTGACCGTACATGCCTAACGTACAAGATCAACGTTTTTTTTTAAGAATTTCTCCTTTATTTTTTGTTTAAGAAAAATAAATTATTCAACCCTTTGTTTTAGAAATACATAGATCTTTTAGTTATGAAACCTACATAATTTTTTTTTTTATTTCAGATGATAAAAACATACCAAGATATTCAAAATTTTGTTGTTCCCATTCATAGTACCATTCAGAGAACCTAATGAAATCTGATTTGAATAATGAAATATGTTTTTGTTCAATTTAATACAAAATACATCTAGTTTCCTATAGTATCCTTGTTAATTTCTGTCTTGTTCAATATTAAGTTTTTTTGTTCAATATCCACCAATTTTATCAAACTATCTTCACTCCATACAACTTTGTTCAATATCCAAAATGACTTCTGCGTGGATTTTTATTTATCATTATTTCAAAACAAAAGAAAAAAGAAATTTGTGAATTGTTTTTAAAACAAAATTGTTAAGGCATTCAGAAAAACATCACTTCCAAAAATAAATTAGGTAAAATAAACAAAAGTTTTCGATCTGAACTTTAAAAATCGATTTCCCAACATTTTGAAAAATGGACATAGAACAAGATAGAACTCAGGTGACGAAATACAGTCATAATGAGTGCTCAAAGTGCCCTCCTGCGTTTTGAATGCATGCTAGAGCCCGTTTTTGGATTTCATTTTGAATGTTTATTCTCGATAACTCTTGCCTTACTTTTAGTGATCCTTCGGAATACGTTGTTCTAATTCAGTTAAAGTTGTTATGGAGATTATGGAAATTCGTAATACCATCTCTTGTGAATTGAGATTTGTCTGTTCAAGGAATTCTGTTTATAAACTGGTTGTTATACCAAGCTTCTCTCTAGCAAGCAGTTACAAAATTCGAGTCTCTTTTCAAAATAATTATGAAGCAGTTCTTGTAGAGATGTATGGTGATATTGTGATAGTGATATTTTCTGCATGCAGTATACTGGAAATTCTGTGTCTGGAAACATTAAACTGTAGAGCCAAGAGTCTTATGCTGATGGAAGGATCGATTTCTACAGCTGCCAGTATTTTTTCATCTACCGAAACTCTTCTTGTGCTTGCAGCTCTCGCGTTAGGTCTTGCAGTTGAAACTGATCCAGTTTCTCGAAGAATTCGTAAGGTTTTTCCAAAAACATTTCGAAATGGAAGTCGTCTGTTAGAATAAAGTTTGTGCTCTTCTTGAATTTCCATTGCACAACCCATAAACGAATAAAATGTCTGCGTATTCTTCTCCCGTAAATGAAGGCATTTCAAAAACCGCTCTTTTCCAACTGTAATCGTGACTTAACTTGATAATCTGATGAATGAATTTGTTTTTCTATTCTTTTATACCACTTATTTAGTTAGTTTACCCATTAAATATTCATACCCCAAATTTAACTCTCCCGAGAAGAGGTAAGCTACATAGGGTGTTAACAGCAAGCCAAGTAGGCATAAATACACTTTTAACCCTTTAAAAATTTGAACCTTCTTAAAAATTACCTAAAAACTATCAATTATTGGAAAACCACTCGAATTTCAAAGTGCTGCAATAGAAAAAGGTAAAAAACCTATTGCTTAGAAAGCCGTATTGTCGGTTATAAGAGCTTTCTTTCTTTGAGATATTTCTTAAGCTGATGACGTTAGTACGATTAGATGGCAGTTGGATGCGAAGGAAGATTCGCCTTTTTTTAGGGCTTTTTTAGGCTGGACGAATTATATTTTTTATCTACTCGTATGCCAGATAAAAAAGCTTACCTAATGGTTTTGCCAGCAGAGAAGAATACCTCTTCAGAACTAAAGTATTAGATAAACTAAGTGTCAGCTTCTTTGTAAGCCGATATTTTGAATGCAAGTGCGGAAATGGAGTTTTTCCTGCAATTCCCTGGTTGAACCTCAGTTAACCGCCCAAAACTGGTCCGTAGATCGAACCGTTGCAACATTGCATCTCAAGACAAGTTAAGACACATTAAATAAATACATCAATTTTAAAGGAAAAAATTAAATCTCTTACCTCCTTCGGATGAAATTATTTTCAAATTCCACACCTAATTCAAAACTATCTTCAAAACACACTTCTCCAATTTATTGAAAATGATTGCGATAAATTTTTGTGTGGAGATACGAAAATTGCCTTTGAAAGACATTTTTGTCGGTTCATTGGCAATACAGAGGAAGAATGGATACTACATATTATGATGACCCGTATGTATCTAACCTCGTGCCAGTCCACAATAATAAGAGATTTTCAACGATTTTGCCTGCTTTACCATCTGCAAATTGCTAAATTCCCCACCCAAATTAAGGGGTTTATTGTTTTTGGTCAATGTTTCATAACTCCAAGCGGAATAATATTTCCACTCTGAGCTCTCTGGCCTCTGAGCCTCTGCCTCTAACGATGGTTTCACACAGATTGTTTTTTTATTGTTATTGTTCTTATTTTGGGGCAAAGACTGATATTGGGAGCATAAGAGGTACGGGTATGGTGTGTATATTTGTTGGCCTGCCTGTGTCCTAAAACGATATCCTCTTTGGTTGCACTCCTTCCTTTGGCTGGTTGGTAATTTTTTTTTTTTTTTGCTTTGTGGATTGCAATAAAATTTCCTAAAAGGATGCTTACATATAAAAAAGCAATATTGTGTGTATGATATTTTCACAGGATACAGAACCTAAACCTAAACTAAAGTAGGTATATATACATACGTAGCAATAGAATCAGAACAAAAAAAAATAACAATAATAAAAACAGACAAAAAAGTACATAACAGTTCGGAGGGCAGGATTGCTCACACATCCGTTTCATCGCCTTCTATATCTACCGCAATACCATTTAGATAAATTCTATTTGGGTTGTGTTTTGAATACGTTATGTTCCTGTGAAGCAAAATGTGTTAACACCCTTACCCTCCAATAGACTTTTCTTGTCAATACACTATAGTTGGGGTCGATTCAGTTGGTCAATCAATGTAGCAGTTCGCTTTGTTGCTTTGAAAGCTTCGAACTTTTCTGAAATTTTCTTAAAAAATTCATTAGCTGAAATACAGAGTTTCAAATCCAAATACATTAACCTGAATATATTACAATGCTTAGGATAAAAACGAGCCAGATCGTAGGCTGCATAATATCAGCATCGTGCTTGTCAATTATTTCAATAATCACTTGTGTTGCTAGATAGGTGCGGGTTTCGATTTTGCCAGTAACGGAGTTTGTTAGAGTAATATGTTCGATACATAATTTGTGGCGCTACTCTGCAGTACCAAAATCAAATTGACAGCGAAAATATCGATCAAAACAAAAACATAAACGTTAAAAAAAGAGCCAAGTTCTTCTATACAAAAACCTTTGAGTAACAAGTCAGCCGTGAAAAGTACTGGGATCTAAAAGTACGCCAATTCTTACTTCATGAAGGTTTAATACCGAATATTTAAAGGAGAATAATATTGAAACAGCTACAATGTAATAGAGAAATTTTATTATTTAATGATTACTGATTAAAATTTGATGGGTTCACTGGTCAAGTTTTTAAAACCTTTCGAATTAGTCATACAAAAAAACTTGCCAAGTAAGCCCATCAAATTTTAGAATTTTAGGTTTTTGTATAGAAGAACTTGGCTCTTTTTTTAACATTTATGTTTTTGGTCTGATCTCACTCCTTTTTGCAAAGATTTTAATATTTTGCCATGTCAAAATCTCGAAAGATACGGAAAGATAGAAGGGTGGACTCTACCTACTAAAATCAACTTTGTTTAAAAATCAACCTATTTCTTTTGGTTATTGGTTGTTTTGATTTGCGCTTGAGTTGTTTCTTCTTGTCCTGGCAATATACCTAACACTAACATACCTACCTTAATTATAAATACTAGTACCTACATCCGCTCAAAATCATAAAAAAGCAATAATTGTTGAGGATGCGATGATGTTTTTGTTGCGATTTTAACTAATTTTTTTAAATGAAGGTAGCCCAGCAATTAATAGCCTAATTAGTGGTTAGATTAAAGTTCACATCACAGTTAAGAGTTTTTTTTGTAAGCTTCTAATTTTTTCAGGTATGCAAATGTTTTTTTTTTTCATTCATGTTAACATAACATAGAGTACCAAATCGAGCACTCTATACTCTGTTCAATTTATATTTGCAGTACAGGCCTTATGGGAGAGCTTTTTTAGAAACACTGGTGCCTGCTGCTGTTTGCACGGCAGCTTAACTTAAGAAATTGCCACTGAAATAAGAAAGAGAATCACTGAGTTACATTAAAATTGTTTGTGTAATCTTCTTTGAGCTCATGTACAACCCTCCATGACCTATCTGCTCCATGAGTGAAAGGAGATAGGAGACTGATCGCCAATTTGCAACCAACCCTTATTGTGTTTATTAAACAAAGAACACTGAATCAGAGTTACCACTGCCAAGTTGATGGAAATTTATATGGCATTTTCTTTGGTTTGTGCTATGTAACTTTCAGGATTTAAGCTTTTTCGAGCTTTTGGTAGCAAATATTTTTCTGAGATTTGCGGCAATTTTAATGCTCACTACGGCAATCCTGTAAGAGCTTTAAATTAAAGATAGCTTATTGAAATCCATAATGGTCAGACTGAAAGGCAAATATCCTATCTTCCCTGTACTGCAAATTTAAATTGAAACAGAGTATAGTTCTAAGAAAATTCAGGAATTTTCAAGATGCATATATAGTTTCAAAATGAAAATAATAAGACACTTCGAATGAAAAATCTTGGATTTTCTATTTTTCGCTTTGAATGTACATTAAGCTATACCACTCTACCAAATTTCATCCTTCTACAGCAATCGGAAGTGATCCATATAAATTAAACATTTTATCAGAAAGTGGGCGGATACCACGCCCCTGAATGGAAACCTCAATTTTTATTTTTGGTCCTTTATATGCAATTTGAGCCCTACCGTTCTACAAAATTTCATTGTTCTACTGCAATCGGAAGTGTGCCATATAATTTACATCAGTTCTGAATAAGTGGGCGGATACCACGCCCCTGAATGAGAAATCTCAAATTTTATATTTTTTTCTTTGTATGCAATTTAAGCCCTACCGCTTTAACAAATTTCATCGTTTTACAGGAGTCGGAAGTGCTCCATTCAACCAACACCAATTCGGAGAAAGTGGGCTGATACCACGCCTCTTCAATGGAAAACCTCAAATTTTCGATTTATTCCTCTGCTTGCATCACAAGACCTACCGTTGTGCAAAATTACTAGATTCTACGATGTCGGAAAGTGCTCCATAACTTTGATGATCTGTCCGTCAGTGAGTCAGTCAGTTACGATTTGTGTGATTTTTGAGGCCTTATATCTTAGGAACCGCTTATGCTAGAAAATTGAAATTTGGTGAGGCGCCTGTGCCTGTGCCTGACTAGCTTAGCAAATATTCGGAATTGTCAAATGTTATTAACGATGATCAAACGGATGCATTAAGTCGACGGCCGTTTTCAAAAACGTCAAATCAACGTTATTTTGATCGTCAAAGGAAAGTCAGTTTTTGACGTAAATATTTGTATCACGTTTGATCAACGTCAGTATATTTTCTTTTAAACGCATTTGACGTTTACATGCTCTTTGACTTATAAATATTTTTCTAGTCAACTCGATTTTTTGTATTCCAAAATTGCGACGCAAATAATGTTATCGAACATATGGCTTTAGCAAACTGCGTTTTCGAAAATAATACTTTAACATATGAATTTCGATTTGAGTTTTCCAACAGTTGACTTATACAGTTTCCGTTTAAGGATATCTTTGCAATAGCGTTTTTCCAGCCATCTAGGCCAAGTGCTCTAGCATCCATGATGGTTTGTTTTTTAAACCGAAGGTTTGGTCTGACATTCGAAGGCCTTCTCAGCTGGAGCATTGTTATCCAATATAGTCGATGTGTTTTGGCTTTCTAGACTACATCCACATCTTGGTACAACTGAAAGAGTTATATCTTTTACTCCATACGTTTTCCTCACACTAAATATACGTCGAAAAAATTTTTTGTTCGAAAGACCCCAATATCATCGGTCCCTTTATGCTTATAGTCCAGCACCTTGCGCCATAAAGCAGGTCTTGTAATTTAAGGGTTTGCAAAGCGTGCTCTTCATCTTACGAGTGAGGAGTTTTAGAACCCATTTGTGTTGCTAAGCCGAAATAGCAGCGGTTTCCTAGCGTGATTCTTCTTCGGATCTCCACTTAGGTGTCGTTCGTGGAGTTAATATTAACTCGAAGCTAGATGAACTCCTTAACTACCTCGAAGATTTTGCTATCGATGGTGACGTTTTATCCTAATCGGTGGACAGATGTTTGTTTGTTGATGGCATATACTTGGATCTTATCCCCATTTACTTCCATTTACTTCAAGTCCAAAAAGTCTGGACAGATTTTCAACAGCCGTAAGAGGCTATTATAGAACGTTGAAAATGGTCAATTATTTCGATATGGTCCGCATACCCCAACAATTGGACAGATTTATTGAATATAGTGCCCTCCGTCTTAACGCCTGCCCTCCGCATAATTCGCTCTGGAAGGAGATTGAAGAAATCACATGGTAGCGAATCTCTTTGCCGAAACCCTGTGCATGCTTGGAATAGTTCTGAGGTATTGCTCCCCAGTAGCACATTGCACTGAGAAGACAAGCACTGAAAATATTTCTGATGCCCTAGTTGATGAAGTATTATAATGATCATGAAAAGAATAAAGGTGATTCAACCAAAGCATGTCGCTGCAGCAAGTCCACAGCGAGTTAAGAATCAAAAATAAACTATTGCTCTTCAATAAAAGGATCCTTTCAAGTATACATTAAGGGCCTATCACAATAAAAATAAAGGTTTTTGAAGAATTGATTGAGAAATCACAAAGCAGTTCAAGAAAATAGCTAAATCAGGAAAATATCAGAGCGAAAGTGAACGTAAAACTTGAGGTCTCATGTCTCTCGTTGTACCAGAATTAAGCTCCGCAACCATGGAGGTCATTGTCTGGAGAATTGTAGCAACCGAATATTGGAATCAATCTTTATATCGATACCTTCCTGCAAGAATGTATTAAGCGACATTTTTAAATTTGTTTCGTCCAATAAAATACACAAAAAAATAACTAAATGAGACGTTTTTTTTCAATTCTTGAACAATTTTAAAAATGTCGCTTAATACATTCTTGCGGGAAGGTATCGTTATGCTTTTGGAGAGAGAAATATGATTGCACTCTATATTTGGAATGCAGTATAGTCTCAATCGCTCTTAGCCAAAATATCTTCATTTGGTATCGATGAATCAATTCCTCGTTGAATAAGAAATAACCATTTAATACAAGTTAAAAGTCTGATGCTCATAAAATAAACGCTCCAGGGCTCCGCTTTATCTCCGATAGTCACCTTTCAATCCAAAATAATCTTTTACTTGAAATGTCTAATCCTCCAAACTGTTTTCCTGACAACATTATCCTCCGCTTTCTTTATTTGTTTCCAGATACAAATCCTTGTAATTCCAATGTGGAAACGCAAAGGCAACGTATGATGAGATCTGACCACGACAGCATTATCCAGCTCCATAAATGCAATGCTATTTCCTATCTATAAAAAGAAAGTCCTCTCCAAGCAGTTGTCAGTTCTCAATATCTGCATCTCAGAAAACATTTTTTTAAACGAATCCATAATTGACGTCGCCAAAAATACTGCCATGTAAGGGTATTTGGATTTTCTTCGACGACTATGCAAGAAATCTATCCCCCCTTCTCAACTTGCCTTTATCTATCTACTTGAGTCTTTTAGATGGTTTACAGAAAAAAGCTTTGAAAATTTAAAGGGAACATATAAAAATAACCTTTTGAATTTAGAATTTACATAATCGCCCGCTTTGATTGTCAACTTAATTGGTCCCAACTATACTGAATCCCTTGGCACGGCACCTTAAAAAATAAATAAAGTCTATGTGTACATAAAACTGATCACACTGCTTATATGAAAGCAAATAAAGACGAAAGGATATGATTAGGGAGTCCCTTGCTTGAAGCTAGGTGATTCAAAAAGGGCGCAGGGAATATGGACACACTACTCATTGAAATCGAGTGAAATAATATCAATCACTTGAAGGGGATGACCTTAATAAATTAAACTGATACTCTCCCGATATCGATGTGGATATAAATAGATAAACGGGTGACCCAGCTAAATTGAAAGGGGGCAAATTGGGAATTATGCGGTATCTTTTTTGAAAACGAAAACAATCGGATATATCTATGTATGTATCTATATAAAATAGATAATTTTCAAACAATGCATAATTTAGGTAGGTAGAGTATGTTTTAAGGTGAGTTTTAAGTAAGTATGAGGATTGGGATAAGCAATAGGACATACTTAGTTAATTCAATAGAGATATTCGAATCAATTTTATATATAGAAAAATGAAGAGTAAGTAAAAATTCTCTTGTGTGCATTTGTTTCAGATGTATTTTTACTATTATTGTAAAGGGTCAAGCACAATTTTTAAACCATAGCGATGATTTATATTCAATGCATCATAAGCAATCATTTCATTTTCACCAAATTTATTTTCTTCACATGAGTGGAGAGATGGTTCCATTTATCCAGTTTTAGAAAAGAAGCATCTACTGAGAATATAATCTCATACATCCAATCTGAAACTCAAATTGATCCATCCACTTTCCCACGCAAAACTCTCCAACTCCTAAACGCTCGCACTCTGCTCAAACACAAAAAGTTAGTCAAAATCTCTTTAGTGCGGGCGAATATAAAAAAAAAAACAAGATGTGATGAAGATAAGATTTGTAAATTTTTAAATTGGAATTCCGCTGGAATATGTTAATTTGATATTTTATTTATCCGCCACCGGAAATTGGTCTTGTGACGATATAAAATTTTCAATCACTTCCGATGTTGAAAATGTTCCTGTTGCTGCTGATGTATTTGTTGCTTAAGACAAGATTCTTGCTGTCGATGTCGATGATTTTGTTGCGGCTGATATTGTTGCCCTCGATATCGTTGGTGACGATTTTATTGTTGACGATCTTGTAACTGTTGGCGAATTTGTTATCGCTAACAATATTAATGTTGCTGATGATGATTTTGTTGCTGTTGTTGTGATGTTTTTTCTTCGTGGCTGAGTTAAGCTCGCCGTTGGCCAGGTTTCAACCCAAAAAGAAGCAACAAAACTTGGGCTTGGAAGGTCTAAATTCCAAATGAAATGGCTTCTATTAATAATAGTTTTGTTCACTGAATAAAAGTTCAGAGTAGAACAGAACAGAACAGAGCAGAACAGAGAAGAGCAGAACAGAACAGAACAGAACAGTTTCCATGAGAAATGTCAGACAAGTTAGAACAGTCATCTGGCAGATGTAATTGTCAAACAAAAAGAATTGATAATTTTATTGTTTTGTGCTTGTATTTGGTTTGTTTATTTTAGCAAATAATTACTAATTATTCTATAAAAAATGGAATTTGAATTACTGAAAAGTGCTATTTTGGAGGATTTTGAAAGTGATTACGATACACAAAGTGATATGTTGACGGATTCTTCTTCGGATTCGTGTAATGAAACTATATCAAATGCAATCGTTTGTTTTTATTTTTCAATCTTCAACCATCAAAGACCAAAACTGTAAGCAAAATATTCCCGCCAACTGATTTTGACCAGTTTTCACGAACATGTTCTATTTTTCTCTAACTAAAAAGCGAGGGCAAGAAATCTTGTTCTAAACTGTTCCAAACTGTTCCAGACAGACTCATTGAACAGCAAATCAGAACAGTTTAGAACAGAAAATTCCTCATTGAACAGCAACAAGGTGTACTTTTCTGTTCGGAACAGCGCCACTGAACAGTACTAATACTAAACTCTCAATCAATATATTTCTTCGTTTTCATTTCTAACACGGTATCTCATATAACGTAGTTTACAATATTTCGTTTTTCTCTTAAGGTAAATAACAATTAAGAATTTTATTTTTCAATTTGTTTTATATACAATTTTGTAGCACCTCAGTATATATTATTTAACTTGAATTATTATTCTTTTATTTTATTTTATTCTTATATTTTTATTTTTGTAAACCTAAGGTGACAATTATGAAAATTAAAGCTTTCATATATTGAAAAATTGAAAACAACAAAAGCTCACGTCTAAACAATAAAAAAAATAAAACAACAAAAAGTTGACAGTAGAGTAGTTAAAATAGTATAAAAGGAGAGTTTCTGTCGATATATTTTCATTCATCCCAGACATGCAGTTTGGCTTTCGGGAAGGGCATTCAACACTGCATCCATTAATAAAGTTCCAGTCTGACGTCTCCTCAGCACTCAACAGCCATCGTGCCACCGTAGGATGCTTTCTGGATGTCGAGAAAGCATTCGACAGCGTATGGATAGAAGCCCTTATCCATAAGCTTCGAGTACTTGGATTACCTTCGCCACTAATAAAGATTTTATTTTCTTTTCTCTCTTTTAGGAAATTCTTCGTTCAGCTAGACAACTGCAAGTCTTCTATCAAATCCATCAAAGCCGGAGTCGCCCAAGGATCAAAGCTGGGTCCCTTCCTATATAACCTGATGACGTCTGATCAACCCGTGCCAACTGACTGCGAGAACCTGCTATTCGCTGACGACTCTTTAACCTACTCCTCGTCGATAGCGCCAAAAATTGCAGCTCGGCGAGTGGAAGCCCATGTCTCCAAACTCTACGAGTACTACAAAAAGTGGGGTATCCGAATAAACACTGCCAAATCGGAGCTTGTGTGTTTCAGGAGACCCACCACCAATGGCAACCGATGTCGTTCAGCAGCTACTTGCAGAAACTTGACCGTGAAGTTCCCCGATGGTTCAACGATAGCAGCCAAAAGAAATGCTAAATACCTCGGAGTAAACTTCAACGAGCTGTTCAATTTCAACCCGCACTCCAGGCAGGTTTTAAGGAAGGCCAACTTCGCGTTTCACCGTTTGCACCCGTTGCTAGCCAGAAGAACCGGACTAAGCCAGCCAGTGAATCTATTGATATACAAACAGCTCATCAGACTCATCATCAGCTACAATTTTCCTGCATGGTACACCATTTCGAAGACAGCAATGCTGAAGCTCCAAATCTTCGAAAGGAAAATACTAAGGATAAGCACCGGACTTATCTTCGATCGACAGCGAAGGAAGCACTTCAGCAATGAAAGACTCTATGAAGAAGCAAAAATCAAGCCACTGGACCAGTTTCTTGTGCAATTAGCGAAGAAGCTTATAGCTAGCACCACCAACCACCCAAACCCCCTGATGAGAAGGATGACCACCCAGGAACGACATCCAGAGCCTAGATACCTCACTGCTCTGGATATGATAGAAAGGATCCCAGCTGACAACGAACCAGCAGTTCGTTTCTACGCTGACGCCGAGTCAGCATATCACCATGGCTGAAAACATAAAAAAACAACCCCCAACAACCCACCAACTGGACAACCGGGACTGAACACCCCGAGTCAAAAACCAAGACAAATTTTCATAATGCTAGTTTTGAACCATGTACATTACAAATATTATAATTTTTAGAGTTTAAGTCATTTTATAAGTTAGGCCCCCTATGTGCCAACAAATTTCTACCCTATATATATTATCCTCAAGTTTCACAATTGTATATATTAAGTTCAATAAAAAACCTTGCAACCTTGAAACCTTGAATATATTTTCATTCCATTCATAACCACCCAGGAACGAAATCCAGAGCCTAGATACCTTAGTGCTCTGGATATGATAGAAAGGATCCCAGCCGACAACGAACCAGCAGTTCGTTGCTACGCTGACGCCGAGTCAGTATACACCGAAAGAAAAAAGCTTGGTTGATTCAAGCACGTTGCGTGCTCAATATACAATTCAGCTAAAATTGTTGAATTGAATACGTTTGTGCTTGAATCATCGCAGGTTTGGACTCCTCTTTATGATATTCATATTGAGAGATTAGAATCTGTGCAAAGAAACTTTACTCGTTTTGCCTTGAAAGGACTTCAATGGAATGATCCTTCGTATGTCCTCTCTTATGACCAACGATTATCTATTCTTCAGATGCAAACTTTGGAACAAAGAAGAACAAACAATGATTTGGTATTTTTCCACCAATTAATAACAGGCGTCACAGATGCACCAGATCTTTTATGTTCGGTTTATTTTAATTATCGGGGAGGAGGTTATAATCTTCGAGGCCTCGATATGGTTAAGGTCCCAACACACAGGACCAACTATGGCATTCATGAGCCCTTGACACGTATGGGTAGACTTGTAAATTGGAATTCAAATATTTTTGATTTTAATATAAATAAATGTAAATTAAAAAACCTTCTCAAAACCAGTGGTCCACGCTCCTAAATGTTCTTTGTTTCCTGTTATGTTATTGTTTTGTGCTTACGTAATATTATTTGTGTCAGTGTTAATTGTAATAGAGTTTGCCTACTAACAACTAACACTGCACTAAATGATGAGCCGGTGGTATAACACAGTTCTCTGTGTTGGCAAACCATTGGTCGAAAGACGGAGCTTGCTATAAGCTTTCTTCGACCAATTCTGATAGTGTAAAAAAAAAAAAGAAAAAAATCAAGTATGGCGTCATATTCAATTCTACAATGACCGCATTGTTAATTTTATTTTTAAAAAGTGTCACGAAAATACTTGATTCAAGAACGTTTCTACTTGATTCAAGTATGAATTAATGTTTTATTAACAACGCCATTGTTGATTTCGTTGCTGTTTAAACACAAACGTGATAGTTAGAAAATAAAGTCAAGAATGTTGAAATCGATAACGTTTCTACTGAAAACAACAACGTTTCGTGCTTAACCGGCCAATCTATCTTTGCCAAAAATGTTTGTATTTAATAAGTATCACAAATGTGTTTGATTAAGCACGTTTGTATTTGATTTGAATATGGATTAATTCTGGAACTACCATGCTTACGTGAGTTTCATTGTAAAACAACCACAAACGTGATAGATTATGAATATGAAAAAAATATCACGAAACTTGCAATTTTCGTGTTTGATCAACAACTCAATAATTGTTGGTTTGAATACGTTCTAGAAAAAAAGTTTTTTTGAGCACGTTTCTACTTGATTTGAGCACGATCTCATATTATCATGGCAGATTTTAGGATCAAAATTCCAGTGTGTGCGTTGAAGATCGAGCATGAAAATTGTTCATTTGAGTACATACGTGATGCTGTTACAATTTGCGTGCTTAATAAAGCACGTTGGTATTTCCTTAACAATTTCTGTGCTTCTCCAACACGAACACACACAAGAATCATACGATTCTCCAAGTTCATACTTAAGCAAGCATATACATTGTTGAGCAAATACGAACGTGCTTATACATAAGCACCCACATTCTAACAGCATCACGTATATGTACTCAAATGAACAATTTTCATGCTCGATCTACAACGCACAAACTATAGAATTTTCATTCGAACCATGAGGTTTTTGGCAACCAGTCACAGTCGTTGAAGTGCATTGCATTATAAAGGTTTAATTTAGTGATTTAAGGGTAAAAAATTTAAATCAAGCTAAAATAGTGAAGTTAAGCAAAACAAACTAAATAAATACAAGGAATCTGCTCCGAAAAAAAAAAAACAATAATAAGAACAAAAATTTTAATTTGTGTTAAAGATAATTTAATTTATTTGTGCGTGTTACTATTTACTATGGGCCCTACCAACAATCAAATTAAGAGACGACTTTAATATTTGAGCGATTGACCATTATGTAAAGAGCTCTATAAAGTTAGTCATACATGTTATGAACTTAATATCCTAATGGAAAACAATTTACGTTTGTAAAATACTTTTAAATTTTGTATTATTTTTATTATTTAATTCAAAAAGCACTACAAAAAATTGCTCAAACAAATTTGTATCTTATTTTTGTAAAAAAAACTGATAGTGTTAAGCTTAATGTTAATTTAATTTAAGTTACATAATGCAGAAAAATAAAAATTAAGAAAATGTACAAACTTTATTTTATTTATTTTTTTTTTTGGGAAATATTGACAAATTTAAAAATTGCTTCAATAAAAATAATAGTAAAACATAAATCATGTAAGGTTTTTTCTAAAAGGAATTTTCAGGTGGAAAATCAATAGTTTCAGCAAAGAAGACAATGTAAGTTGATCATATTTATTTGAAGCATTCTTCACAGATATGGTACCTGGAAAATTTACAACAAGAACTTGATTGTCAGTCAACTAGCACCATTCTCGCATGCAAGCATAAAAACTTAAAGCACGTTCATTGTTTAATGAACACGTTTTTAATATTAAGAGTATCTATCAAGAACGTTGTTGCCAAACAATGAATGTGCTTTATCAACAATTTAACAATGCTGAAACAAAAAGCTTATCATATTCATACAAGCACGTTTATTGTTAAATAAACACAATTTTCTTTATTAAAAGTATCACGAACGTTGTTGCCGAACAATAAACGTGCTCAATCAACAAGCCTTTCGTGCTTATCCGAGCACAAATATTTAAACTGAAGCACGTTCATTGCTAACTAAACACGTTTTTTCGTATCGAAAGTAGCACGAACGTTGTTGTCGAACAATAAACATGCTTAATCACCAAGCCTTTCGTGCTTATCCGAGCACAAATATTTAAACTGAAGCACGTTCATTGCTAACTAAACACGTTTTTTCGTATTAAAAGTATCACGAACGTTATTGCCCAACAATAACGCTGATCACTCAACGATCTTTTCATGATAATGCAAACACGAATATTTTTAAATATTCGTGTTTTTTTGAGCACGAAAATGCTTAATCAAATATGATTAATACTTGTTTAACTACGGAATTGAGCAGGAACGTTGCAACATTTAAATAAAGTTTTTATCCAAAATTGATCACGCTGCGTTGTTGAAAATGAGCACGTTCATGTTTGACGCAAAATCAAATAAGAAACGTGCTTGATTCTACCAAGGTTTTTCTTTGGGTGTATCACCGTGGCTGAAAACATCAAAAAACAACCCGCCAACTGGACAAAAGGGACTGAACAACCCGAGTCAAAAACCAAGACAATTTATCATAATGCTAATTTTGAACCATGTACATTATAAATATTATAATTTTTAGAGTTTAAGTCATTTTATAAGTTAGGCCCCTATGTGCCAACAAATTTCTACCCTATACAATACATACTATCCTTAAGTTTCACAATTGTATATAATTAAAGTTCAATAAAAAACCTTGAAACCTTGAAATATACTTTCATTCTCGTTTAATACTTCGCTTGAGATAGTCGGCTAATCCATTGTCTAAAAAGAAAAGTAATACACTTGAAGCCTGAGAAATTAATAATCACAATAATTCTTGTGTTAATGTTTTATTATTCGACGAACGGGTTTTCTCCTCCACCTTTAATAACATCTACCCTTGATTGTGACACTCTCATAAGTAATTCAGTGCTCTTGTTTTGCACATCCGCGATAAATTTAATTTGAGAGTTTTATTCGACGGACGGGTTCACCTCCAAACTCGCACATTAGATCTTGCCTCCTTAATTGATTATTTCACTACATATACCTTTGAATTTTTAATTATTTTTTTTGTTCCTAAATATCAATTTGTTTTTTTTTCATTACATTCAAATTTTTTAAATAAAACTGTCATAATTAACTTACATTAAAATACAAACGTGACTTTATTTTTTTGAAATTGACGACTACAAAGTTTCAAAAGTTTATACTGAGGATCTTTAACTCACGAAACCTGTAATCTTAAGAGGTTCACTCTTCACTTTGCAATTTGACTTAAAACTAACTAATTACTAAATTAAATCATGTTGGCTCAAAAATAGGGGCCCAACGTTCTTCATTGGGTTTTACATTATGCTATTTGCTTGGAATATCATATTAATGTTTTCTTAATCTAATTCATGATTTTTTAATATTAACTGAATAATAATTTTTGATGAGAATGAAGGTAAATAAAATATTATTTCGTAAAATACAATATTCAAATGCTTAAAATAACTAACACGGTACTTCATATAATGTGTCCCCAGTACGCAACCTGGGGGAAAAACGGTCGAAAACTCTTTGAAGAGAACCTTGTTCAGCGCAATCCTTGAAGAGGATACACGAAGGAACTAAACGGTCGGGATCCTTATCGGAAACCCTATATCCATAGTACGCAACGTAGGAGACAAACGGGTGCAGCTCTCGGAGAAGTCCAGTGAGTTACTTGAAGAGGAGCCCAAAGGCACTAAAGGCTCGGGTGACCGGTATTCTTATAGAAAGCCCCTGTAACTAGCACCTCTCAGAAGAGAACCTGTCTTGAAGAAGAGCTCAGAGAAACAAAACGGGTGTGGATTAGTAAATAACTAAATAATAAATAATTCTCCTAATAATAATAAGCCCTACTCTAGCTAATACCATAACAATTTATATGAAACATATATGTACATATGTAGATCGGATTCAAAAGTAGAGTAATGCCTCTCTGTCACCGAAACACATTATAAGAGTTTTTTGTTTGCGGTCCGATCTTAAAATCTCTATACACTATATTGGTATCCATACTTGGACGAGAATAACAGACAATTTTGTCATTTTCTTAACTTCTACTTATCAAACTTGGAATTCAAAGTTTGTAATGATTACATGACATCAGGTGCATACTGAATGTGCAATATTAGCCGTGTTTTATTGGTTAGTGAATACACTACATCGCAAAATTTAACATGGAAAACAACAACAAACGATTAGTGAATAAAAATAAGCTAGTAATTGAAATTGATAATTTAGTGAAGATGGAGTTTTGGATGTTGAAATGTAGGAGGTGTTTAGGTGGTGTCCGAAAAAATATATGTGGCATGTGGGTGTGTTCGTTGGTATTTATTTTGTTATACTTTGCCTTTACTAATGCAAAGTGTGATCGCTCCGAAATTTATAGAACAAATATTTTTTCAAATGCAAAACTTTAATTCATACCATAGTTCCGGCTTTACACTACTGCCACTAATTTTGTCATAAAATATTGAATTCGATTGATATGTTTTATCAGTTCACTGGCATTTGTTCAAAAATGTCGGTTAACTGCGGCATTATGCTGAATTTATACAACAACTGAAAAAATTAAAGCTAAACTCTCAGAATACCTATTTTATTTTTTTAGTATCGTTATAACTTCATATGACTCTCTAACATTTAAGAACGTCCAAATAGGTCTGTTTACTAATTTTTTTGCACGAACTACTATTGTTTTAAGGTTGCTCAGAATCAATTTATTAAAAGAAACTGCCTTAGGCTAGGCGGTTTTGCAACTGCTTGGTTCGAACAACTAAAAAGTTTGTATTTGGACACAAACTAAACGATTGCCTAAAATGAGTTCGCTATTTTGTGTAACATATAATTATATGCACCTGCGCGGACATTCAACCAAATAGTTCATCTGTTTTCTATAAGTATCCAAACAGTGTTGTGCAACTAAAAATTGAATGTGCGCTCCCAGCCTTAGGACGATCTTAGTTAAAAAATGTTTAAAATTAGAAAACTACTTTAAAGTTAGGAAATATATAAGAAGTATAATACTACTACCTTAATAAGAGGCTGTTTAAAATTTTGCGCCAATGTCATTTTATTGAGTACTATGTTTTTTTTCTCCAATGCTTAGTATATATGTATATGCGATATATTTTCGCACTTTTGTAAGTTTTAAATCAAATTTAACAGTGAGAAAAACTCTAAATCAACTCGATCTGCCATTGCATGAATATTTCAACTCAATCTGCATTTTCGTGAATATTTCAAACTCCAGCCTAAAAACGAGATACAGATCTTTCGAACACATCCGTGTAAATTAATTCTTAATTCCACAAGTAGGAAAGAACAAGGAAGATTGATTTAAAGAGTGAATAAAGCGTTTTTTTGGTGCTTGTATTACTGCGCTGGATATAGATTACCAATAAAACGCGCCTATTATGATTATTTAATAAGACGGTACGTAGGTGTAGTAGCATTTCGCTTGGTATTATTATTAAGGGTATGTATGCGTTGTAACGCTTCGTTACATTGTTGCTCATGATATTATGTATTGTTGCTAATAATGACATTGATGTTGCTGATGATGATGTTGTTGCTGCTGTTAAAAAATGATCTACCTAATTGGGACAGTCTTAATATTCATTACCAAAGTTATGATGCAGTAAGATCAAAACTTAATGACTTGTTTTTTATACATGGTGTTCCTTGATTCGTGCATAATATTTAGGGACGTGGTTTTTGGGTATATTCTAAGAAAAAAATCGTTCAACAGTAAAGAACTCCACTTTTTATATCATGCATCGAGGATTTCAGAAGAGGCTTCCTTTAGTGTTGGCTGACCCATATTAACGGTAATTTTGCTGTTAGTACTTATGATAGAAACTTCATTTAGGCCCTTATTTTTAGAAAATATATCAGCTTTTGTAATTGCGTTCAAGCTTATTTGATATCTTATCTCGGTCTTGTACTATCCAGTTGCTAATACGTTCCACTTTTCTTGCCCATGCTTATTTTTTGACCTTGGGCTCAATTATCTCCAGAAAATGCGTAATAAGCATAACATTTAAAGATAAAACTCAATGCGACAAGGTTGGGAAAAAACCTGTAGATTTTTTAATACTTGGGAAATCCTGGAACAAGTAAAATTAAAAGAAATGTTTTTTTTTGCTTTAAACTCCAAAGGCTGTGAATAAAAGATGATTTTGTGTGGGTTTAGATTTTTTTTTGTATGTGTGTACTAAAATAGTTATAACGTGTGTTCAAAGTATCTTTTTGGTTTTTATATGCATTCTAAAACCCGTTTTTTTGATTTCACTGTGAATATTTTTATTGATAATAGCTGCTCCTTCACTTTTGATGACGCTTCAAAAATACGGTCTTCTAATTTATCTAAATTTGCTATTTCGGTTGAATAAACAAATTCTTTCATTCTTCCCCATACAAAGTATTAAGTATTGCAAACTATTATCATTAATCTGGCAACATCGCAATTATATATTTTAATTATTAATGATCATTAACAATAATATGTAACCTACTCTCTAGTTTATAAGAATATGAAATAAATTTAGTCTTGTATTACCAATTGAACTGCACTCGTCTTTTTCTGTTCTTACAATACATAACATAATTGGCGACGAGATAAAATAAAAAAATCAAGTTTTGATTTCTTATAAAAAAAAAATCAAGTTTTGATTTCTTTTAAATAAAAAAAAATAGTTAATTTTAAATCGATTGAATATCTTAAAACAAAACAAATAAATATGAGCACCGAACCGAAAATAACTCCAAATATAATGACCACCGTATACCAAACCGCAAATTTGCCGGAATTTTCTCCATCAAGTGAAACGTGGTTTGTATGGAAAGAGAAATTGGATCTTCACTTTTGTGAAATAAATTGTGAACTTGAAAATACAAAAAAAGCTATTTTGTTAAAATCAATCGGTGCCGTTCCATACAATTTACTGCATAGTTTGTGTTCACCTGATTCACCAGTTTCCAAAACATTTAAAGAATTGTGTGACATTTTGGAAACCCACTACACACCTCCAACTATTATATATCGTGAACGTCGTAATTTCCATAATGCTAAAAATGGAGGGGAATCTGTATCTGAATGGTTTGCTAAAGTAAAAAAATTAGCAATTAATTGCAAGTTTGGACATCACTTAGATGCATTTATTTTGGACAAATTTATAATGGGTCTACCAGATAAAATTTTCGACAAAATTTGTGAGGAGGATGAAACACTCACAGTACAGACAGCCCTAAAAAAAGCATTAATAGCAGAAACAAAATTTTCAACAAAAGAAGAAACAATTAAAGAATGCAGCGTTAATATGATAAAAAAATATAGTAAAAACAACAGTAAATTCAGAAAAAGTTATAACAGTAACAACAGTAACAACAGTAGCAACAGTAACTACAGTAACAACAGTAACAACAGTAATCATAGCGGTCGAAAATCGTCATGCCAGCATTGCGGATGGCGAAATCATAGTTCCAGCACATGTAAATTCAAGAACAGCACATGCAATTATTGTAAAAAGATAGGACATTTGGCATCTATTTGTCGACTTAAATTAAAGGAAAGTGTAAATTATATATCTGATTCAGATAATATTGTAGTTAATGATGACAATGTAATTAAAGATCAACTTGAATATTCTGTTTTTAGTCTCTCCGCAGGTAATTCGTCTGACGTGTACTCGCTTTCGGTGGAATTGAATGGGACTTCTATGAACATGGTTTGTGATACGGGTGCTCCGTGTACATTGATATCAGCTTCAGTATACAGAAGTTTGCAAAACAAAAATAAGCTTAAATGCTGCAGCATACCGTATGTTAACTATAATGGTGATCGAATTAAATTGCTTGGTGAGTTTGACGCTACAATTAAGTACAGAGGTATCAATAAAAAGATAACAGTAGGTATAAGGCTACTTGAGAGCGGGAACCAGATAAGAGTTCATGGGGGGTCAGATAAGAGTTTGTAGGTACGGTTGCGGTTGGGTTGATAAGAGTTTGTAGGTACGGTGGCGGTTGTGAGATAAGAGTTTGTAGGTACTGTGGCGGTTGGGTTGATAAGAGTTTTAGGTATGGTTTGTTTTAGGATTTGTACATCTGTTGTGATTGATAATGACAAATAATATGTATGACGTGTGGAAGTGGATGCGGTATTAGATTGAAAATGTGTTCGTCTTGTGTTATGAGAATAGTATTTTATGTTTATGATTCATATTTTGAAAATGTATGGCTATTTGTGAGAAATGTACTATGATGAGTTGTTGATATTTTGGCAGGGGCGGGGGTCGGAATCGTGGGGTTAGGGTTGGGGTTGGGTGGGAATGGGTTTGCTTGATTTGGAATTGAGTGGGTTGTGTTCTAGGGTGGGATGGGTGGTATGGGTGGAATGGTGGGTGTGGGTGTGGGTGTGGGTGTGGGTGTGGGTGTGGGTGTGGGTGTGGGTGTGGGTGTGGGTGTGGCTGTGGGTGTGGGTGGGGTGGGTATTGCTTGTGTGTATTAGGGCGCGCTTGACGATGGCGACAAAGACTTTAGATAAATTATTTGTGGTTAGGTGAGTGTTAATAAATGTTTGGTTTGATAATGACTTTAGATATTTTAGGAATATATATATACATATATATCAGGGACGAAGCGTCCATATATTGAGTGGAATGAGTGCTTCCGTTGAACCATTTTAAAAATCGTACCTAGCAAGGAATTAAATTCAAAATTCCAAATTGTATTCATTTTCTTATTATATTATTTTTATCTATTAATGAATCTTCATTTACTCTATACTGTAAATTACATTCCAACATCATTATGACAACATCTTTTACTAAAATGTCTAAAGGAAATAAAGATCTCTGCTTATTACAACTTCACTGCAAACCAACTGAGAATGCTCAACATCACTCCATTATTTATAATGCTCAATCTCATGAAAGTTCTTGCTAAAATGCTTAACAGCTATGCATTCCTTATTATCGCCTCCTTAACTCAATTTCAAAATACCCTTCCACTCCAAGTCAACTGAAAATATACCTACAACACTCACCAATATTCACAAAATGCTCAAACAAAAATGATTCTCAAACAATATAGAATGCACAACAGCTGGGCATTCCATTATTTCGCATACTTAACTTAGATCTCAACCCAAAGTCAAAATAATTTTGTCTCGTTTCTTGCCTTTTGCACAATGTGTGAAGAATGAGTTGAGTGAATGCATTACGAGAATTTTCTACAAGAGAGATAGAAAAACAAAAATGTATCTATTGAGTTGCTTATTGTCTCAAACTGATAATGAGTTTAATTTCATGGCCAAAAGGGGTAGAAAAGTTTTATTTTAATATAATGTGTGTGCAAATTTAGGTGCAATTCATAACTATCAAAAAACAAACAAATATGAATTTAAAAGGTGGTAGTTTTTTAATTATTTTCGTGGCGATAAATACAATCCACCTGTTTTCTGTTTATTTTTTGATATTATAAAAAAAGGTGGTCAAAATAGTATTTCTAATATTAATATCTGAGGTTTCTTGACATTCCAGCAGAAATATAATATAATTTTCAATTATGAGAATTTTAAATCAAAAAAAAAAACTTCAAGGAATCTTAAGATTTTTAATATCCCGTAATAATGGCATCTGTAGAGAGATCATATTCATGTTTTAAGAGAATTAAATATTTTTTTAGAAATAAATGTGGACAAGAAAGGTTATCTCCTCGTAGCTTAGTTCTCACCAATTCGTACTTAGATAATTTTGCCTTAAAAGAAAAAGGATAAACCTTTGCGCAAGGCATCAAGGTTTTTTTTTAATTAGACTTTACTGTAATATATTATTTATGTATATTATTTTATGTGTATTATCATTAAGTGGAATTTAAAAGGTTGAATCTCAAAGGTATTTCAGTTTTGGTTTTTATGTTCAGTGCTTCCGCTATCGAAAAAGTCACGCCTCGTGCCTGATCTATATATATTATATATATATATAGTATGTCAGGGGCTTACTAGGGTGGGATGGGGTGGAATGGTGGGTGTGGGTGTGTTTGAAAAACCGCATCTTGTCAGCCGATACAAATTTTCAGACGACAGGAAATATTAAAATTATTTTTTGTTCTTATGCTTAAATTTAATATACGTATGGGAGAGTAGCCTACTGATAAGACAAAATAAAATAACTTTGAAAAACCGCAACCTGTCAGACGATACAAATTTTCAGACGACAGGAAATATTAAAATTATTTTTTTTTTTGTTCTTATGGTTAAATTTAATATACGTATGGGAGAGTAGCCTACTGATAAGACAAAATAAAATAACTTTGAAAAAGCCGCATCTTGTCAGCCAAAACAGTGTCATATCTGCTTTGTGTATGCGGTTAGGTGAGTGGTAATAAATTTTTAATGGGAAATATTAAAATTGTATTTCCGTTCTTATGATTAAAGTTAAATTACTTATGGATGAGAAGCTTAATGATTAAAAAATAATATAATAACTTTTAGAAACCACATCATATCATCAAATGTTAAATTTGCCTATGCTGATTAATAAAAAATAATTGGAGGGAGGGAATGATAAGGGATGATGTTTGTGTTTTATCTGTTTTCAAGCTAAGACATATAAAAAGGGGAGCACTATTATTTAAATTTGCATTTGTAAGTAACATCACCGGCACCACTTACCAGTTCGTTAGCGTTAACACCAAAAAAACAAAAAAACAAAATGGAATCATTTTTAACGAAAATAAACAGCTACACTGTTGAGAAGCCGCTTCTCCCCCTAAAGGATTTGGGCGCAATACCCCAAAATATAATTGGAGCAAAGCTGTGCCGAACGAAGTACGGCCCAAAAGTTCTAATCGAAATAGAACAATATAACATTTTCCTGGGGGAAAAATTTAAAAATTTAAGTACTGACGAAATAGGCCAGCTAGTAGGGATGCGAATCCTACGAAATAGCGAAGGAGTTAAGTTCCTGCCGCCTCTACCAAGCAAAAGAAGACTTCCTGAGGAGACCGAAGTCGTCGATGACGAGGATGATGACGAGGATCTCTTCGTTTATTCTCAGAAGCGTCAATGCTTCTAAGAAAAAAAGTTTTTCTCTAAAAAAAAAAATAAAATTTTAAAAAAAAATAAAAAAAAACTGTTTTCCTTTATTCTCTTTTTCAGCTTTAGACAAAAAATTTAATAAAATACAAAAAAAAAAAATGAAAATTAAAACAAAAAGTCTTCTCATTTATATATTTTTTTGGTCTTACGTATTTGCTCTTCTCTGAATGGTTTTGCTTTTCTGTAACGAAGATGATGAAGAGGATCTCTTCGTTTATTCTCCGAAGCGTCAATGCTTCTGAGAAAAAATGTTTTTCTTAAAACATAAAATAAAAAAAAAAAAATTAAAAAAACTGTTTTCCTTTATTCTCTTTTTCAGCCTTAGACAAAAAAAAAAAAAAAAAAAAAAAAAAAAAAAATTTATAAAATAAAAAAAAATGAGAATTGAAACAAAAAGTCTTTTCATTCATATATTTTTTTTTGGTCTTACTTGCTCTTCTCTGAATGGTTTTGCTTTCTATAAAAGACAACAAGGAAACTTATATTTTAAAAGTTATTCATTTTGAGTCTAGTTGTTGGTGAAGAAACTTTAAAAAATTATGAGTTCTACAATTTTTTTAAATAAACTGAACAGTTTAGCGGCTGAAAAGGTTTGTACATACGAGAATATTAATTTTAAAAAGGGATCGGAGTTCAAATAATAAATTTAATTTCGATTTTCTAGTGTTACGAGATCATTTCAAATGAAGTGACTATCGTAAAGCGCTTCAGCCTTAGAGGGAGGAACATTATGTTCAAAATAAAGGCAATTCCTGAAGGTATGGAACCCACGAGCTGGATTAAAGAAGCCATAGAAGAAATCATTCAATATAGCTTCAAGGAATTAGCACCGGGGGATAAGGTAGGAATAACGTTTTCTGGTAAAGGATTTTCAGAGGAGAGAGGCAGTGGCTGGATTAGTTTTCGCAATGCAAGCGAGATTCAACTTAATGATGTTTGGGATATGATAACGAAAATATTCCAGAGTAACTCTGAAGGCCTAGACACAGATTCGTTTAGTATAAAGGTAACGAGTGTTAAAATACCAACCGGCCTAGGAAGAAGAAATGCTAACTATTACAACACTTTTGAGGAGGAATGTGTTAAGCGCCGAGGCATTGTTTCCATCAAAAACAAGGATAATCTTTGCCTACCTCGTGCCTTAGTTGTTGGAATAGCATTTGCAGACAAATCAACAGATTACAACAGTTTACGTACTGACAAAGGAAAAAAGCAGACAACTGAGACATATAGACTATTAAGTAACGCCCAAGTAGAAGTGCCATCGGAAGGCTGTGGTATTCCTGAATTACAGCTTTTTCAAGCTCATTTGGGAGAAGCATACACAATAACGGTATATGAGTACCGAACAAAGGGTCATACGGTTATATATAAAGGTATTCCTACCAACAACAATGCGGAAGGAAAAAGAATTAATCTGTTACATCATAAGCAGCATTTTAATTTGATAACGTCATTGACATCTGCGTTTTGTTGCTCATATTACTGTGAAATATGTCATGTACCGTATAATGATAAATCCAGGCATTGTTGCGTGAAATCTTGTCCACAATGTCAAAAAACTCCGGGATGTGAAAGGGTGCCAGCAGAAATTCTTTGTGGAGATTGTTACAGGAAATTCCGAGGACAAATATGTTTTGACAACCACAAATCTGCCAGTTCAGGTAAAAAATCTATCTGTGAAGAGATGAAGCGCTGTAAGGAATGTTTAAAAACAACCAGCTATAGAGAACACTTCTGCAATGAGTATTTTTGCAAACAGTGTGGAAAATTCGTTCCACAAGAACATCAATGTTTTATGTTACCTGATGGAAAAACACCCAAAACCAACAACTGCCTGTATATATTTTATGATTTTGAAAGTAGACAAGAAGATGTCGAAACAAATGAAGAGGATGGAAGCCTGCTTAATATACACAAACCAAACTTGTGTGTATTTCAACAAAGATGCAGTTCTTGCATCCACATTGAAAAACTAATGTTTTGTAATACGTGTAAATTCAGACAGCAAATAATAAGTGAAGACGTTGTCTCTAAATTTCTGCAGTACATATTGAAAGTACGTCAATTGTTCAAGAATGTGATAGTGTTGGCCCATAATGGTCAGGCCTATGATCACCAATTTATCCTGAATTTTATTTTGGTCAAAACGAGTTTGAAGCCCGAATTGATAATGCGAGGAACAAAAATATTAATGATGAACATAGCTAACGTAAAGTTCTTAGATTCAATAAATTACTTTCCAATGGCTCTCTCAAAGTTACCGAAGGCATTCGATTTATCTCCATCGTTGAAGAAAGGATACTTTCCACACTTTTTTAATACATCAGAAAATGCAAAATATGTGGGAAAACTTCCTAGTGTGAAATACTATGGGGCCGATACAATGAAAACTGAAGATCGAGTAATATTCCTGAAATGGTATGACGAACACAAGAATGATGAATTCAATATGGAGCGTGATCTCATTGACTATTGCATTAGTGATGTCAAAATTCTAGTCGATTCATGTCTGAAATTTAGAAATTTGTTCCTTACGCAGAGCAATGTTGAGCCATTTTTGGAATCGACAACTATTGCATCGGCTTGTAGTCTTGTTTACCGACGTAATTTCCTAATTGAAAACACCATAGGACTTATACCTAAAAATGGATATAGAAATGTCAACAAACATTCCAAAGTTTCAATAAAGTGGTTAATTTGGGAGGCGAAAAACCGTAACATTTGTATTAAACATGCTGCCAACGGCAAAGAAGCAGTTGTTGCAGGTGTGAAGGTGGATGGCTTCTGTGAAGAAACTAATCAAGTTTTCGAGTTTCATGGATGTTATTATCATGGACATCCAGTATGCATGACCCATAGAAGGAATGAACCTTTAGAAGGAGATAAGCTCGATACTTTAAATTTAAGGTTTGAAAGAACGCAATCTAAAACAAAACGACTTAGATCATTCAACTATGAGGTCATCGAAATATGGAATTGTGAGTTTCAAAGAAAACATTCAATGATGAGCCAGGAGGATTTAGTATTCTTGAGAACACATCCTCTTGTTGAAAAAGACCCTCTCAACCCACGAGATGCCTTTTATGGAGGAAGAACCGGTAATACATCGATGTATTACAAGTGCAAAAGTGGAGAAAAGATTAACTATATAGATGTATGCTCATTATACCCCTGGGTTTGCAAATATGGCAAATATCCTATAGGACATCCAAAACTATATACAGATCCTTCTATAACTTCACACCTTGAACTAAAAGATATCAGTGGGCTCATTAAATGCAAAGTATTGCCTCCAGAAAATTTGTTTCATCCAGTTCTTCCGATAAAGCAAAATAATAAGCTCATATTTACATTGTGTATGACATGCAGCAACATCAAATCAAGAGATAAATTCTGCTATCATTCAGATGATGAACGTTCGATTTGCGGCACTTGGGTCATTGAGGAGGTTGTTAAGGCCTTAGAAAAGGGTTATAAACTTGTGAGAATTATTGAAATATGGGAATATAATGTAATTCAATACAATAAGGAAAATAATTCTAAAGGCCTTTTTGATTCTATGATGAACAAGTTCTTAAAAATTAAGCAAGAAGCTTCGGGATGGCCTTCAAACTGTGAGACGGAGGCAGAAAAACAGTCTTATATTTCGCATTTTCTAGAAAATGAAAATATCCAACTAGATTATGCGAACATTTCTCATAATCAAGGAAAGAGGTCTTTCTCAAAGCTTATATTGAATTCATTCTGGGGAAAATTCGGTCAAAGAGAAAATCAGACCAGAACACGTATTGTTAACAGTCCTTCAGAGTTATACGAAGTGTTGACAAATCCAACCTTAGAAGTGTGTAATATTTTACCTGTAAATGATGAAAATGTTGTAATTAATTTTGTAAGCAGAGAAGAAGCTGCGGAATCTTTGCCTTCTGTGAATGTGAGCATCGCAGCATATACTACGACTCAAGCTCGTCTCAAATTGTATGAATACTTGGAAAAGCTGGATAGAAGAGTTTTATATTATGATACAGATTCTGTTATTTACATAAGCCGGGAAGGAGATTTTGAACCTGAGACAGGAGACTTAATAGGTGATATGACAGATGAGCTAGAGCTTTATGGAAAAGGTAGTTTTATTACCGAATTCGTAAGTGGAGGTCCAAAGAATTACGCTTTTAAAGTCTTTAATCCAAAGAATAAAACCGAAAACATTGTGTGTAAGGTGAAAGGCATATCATTGAATTATGACTCTTCGAAAAAAGTAAATTTTGATTCGATAAAAGAAGCAGTTCTTAGCAGCGTTACCACTTCCGGAAAAAAAGTCGAAGTAGATTTGAAGAAAAAAGTGAAGTAAATTGAGAAAAATCGAAGTAGATTTTAAAATTACTTTTTACTGCCTTTTTGAAAAATTTTAACTCGAGATTTTCATCAATTGACATTACAATACGAAAAAGTAAAGATTCCGTCTGTCTGCAGGTCTGTACCTCAACCTGCAGCCTAAATGAGAAATTGAAATGTTTTTTTTGTTCTTAGCTCGGTTCCTTCCATACAGCCATTATGAAATATCATATTTATTTCGAAGACGGCTCTAATGGTTTTTATAAAAAAAAATATGTTCAGACGATACCAACAATGCATTCCACATTTTGGTAAAATAAATGTTATTAACTGTACCTGTCATAGATCCTTTTTTCAATTTTCTATATTCTCATTTCTGACTCTACCGATTTCGATCAAAATTTTCATATAGGAGGTTCTTTGATTTTTAAATAATATTGTATACAAAACATTTTTTCTTAAATGTTTATTTTGTTATTAAATATTTAAAATTGTCAATATATTTCTTTTAATTTTAAAGAAATTTTTATAGCTATAAAGAATTAATTTATTAATAAAACACACTCAAGCGAAATTTTCAAAAGATTCGTGTTTCTATGCTTTTAAAATTATTCATTTATGTATTTTAATTGGGCCTTACCAATAATCAAATTTAGAGACGACTTTAATATTTGCGCAAAATTGACCATTATTTAATGGACTCTATATAACTGACCATACATGTTACATTTTAATTTTTAAGTTCCGCACAATAAATGGTTCATAACTTAGAGTCCACTTCAATATTAAGTTCGTAACATATATGGCTAACTATATAGAGCTCATTACATATTGGTTCATTTCACACAAATATTAAAGTCGTCTCTAAATTTGATTATTGTGTTGACGTACATTTTTTTTGTAATTCTCTTGCTACATACTACCTAGAGAAAAATAGAAAAAAAAGAAGTAGATTTGAGCTTTTTTTTGTGAAATTGAAGTAGATTGAAACAGAGATTTTTAAAGTGAAGTAGATTTCAGTATTTTAATGATGGTGCGAAGTAGGAAGTAAATTTTAAAATATTTTGAAAAAAAGAAGTAGATCTACTTCAATTGAAGTAAAGTGGTACCACTGGTTCTTAGTGCTGATGACAGAAATGAGAGCATTCTTATTGCTTCTGATAACATTATACGAACAAAAGAACATCGGGTGGTGACAAAAAGGGTATACAAAACATATCGGCCCGTGTCAGAGAAGCACCATTTTCTCCCCAATTACAGTTCCCTTCCTTATGGATTCCAAAGAAAAAGTATATCACCATCAAATAACTAATTAATAAAACTTTAGTATAAATAAAAAGAAATAATTTTAAGTATTTTGTATTGTTTTATTTTAATCAGGATTTTTTAGCTTCACAAATAAACTTGTTTAATAGATAAACATTTTGGAGTGCACAAATCTTTCTATGGTATTTACATTTTAGAGTTATTTCTGGATACATATTTTTCAGTTCTTTAATATTTGGACATGTGTTGTTGCTGTTGTTGCTGTTATTGTTGTCTTCTAGGTTCACGACTTCCACATTTGCGTTATTGAGTAACGACTGAAGCCATTGTTTCTTTTCGGAGCCCTTTACGAAAACGACTCCAGTTTGAATTTGTTCTTGAAGAAATAATTTAACTTGGTGAAAATTAACGTCTCCTCCATCCCAGGTTAAAACGTGATGGTTTTGATGTAGCCAACGAACCTGCCTTTTGAGAGATATTGGAAGATGGTTAGAGCTGAATGGTGGTGTTAGTATGAAGTGCTGGTGATGTCCTTTAGTCTTTATCACTATGCGTTTCGTTAAACAGCAATGTCAGTTACCGGTACAAAATATGGAACTGTCTAAAAATATTGAAAGAAAAAAACATGGCAAACTATTCCCTAATAGTATTAGAGGGTTAATAACAGGCCCTTCAAACTGTGGAAAAACAAATGTCATGATGAGCTTGTTACATCATCCCAATGGATTGAAATTTGAAAATATCTATATATATTCTAAATCTTTACACCAGCCAAAGTATGAGTTTTTGCAAAAAGCCATAGAACCAATCAAAAATATGGGTTGTTTCACTTTCTCCAATAACGCAGATGTTATTCCAGTCGAAGAGACCAAGCCTAATTCTATATTTATTTTTGATGACATTGCTTGTGAAAAACAAGACACAATCCGAGTATACTTTAGTATGGGTCGACACCATGGCCTCGATAGCTTTTATTTGTGTCAAACGTACACACGAATACCCAAACACCTAATTCGAGACAATGCAAATTTCCTTATCATCTTCAAACAAGATGATATGAATTTAAAACACATTTATAATGACCATATCAATTCAGATATGACATTCATTGCATTTCAAAAGGTATGTGCAGAATGCTGGAATGCAGACTACGGCTTTGTGGTCATTGACAAAGAAAGCCCTATAAATGAAGGACGTTATAGAAAAGGTTTCGACTGTTTCCTTATGTTATAAAAAAAGGATGTCACATTTAATTTCATATCATACCTAAAGAGATGTTCTATGAGAGCAGTACAGAACAGTTCAGTGAGCAGATTGTAGCAGTAAAAAACAGTTCAAACCAGTTCGAGACCCAGTATTCTTCAGTTAAGACCAGTAACCTCAATATCAGATTCAGTTTAAAACCTGTTGAACGATTCTTTCAACGCCTTCGAAACTTATTCATCACCTGTTTCTCTAAGAAAATTTAATTCAGTATGAATATAGATGTTAAACTAACAAAAGAACTAATCAAAACTACTAATGCTCTGCGAAAAAAATACAAAGCTCTAAGGACTGGCAGGGAAGCTTACGAAACCTTCAAATAAGATGATATGAATTTAAAACACATTTATAATGACCATATCAATTCAGATATGACATTCATTGCATTTCAAAAGGTATGTGCAGAATGCTGGAATGCAGACTACGGCTTTGTGGTCATTGACAAAGAAAGCCCTATAAATGAAGGACGTTATAGAAAAGGTTTCGACTGTTTCCTTATGTTATAAAAAAAGGATGTCACATTTAATTTCATATCATACCTAAAGAGATGTTCTATGAGAGCAGTACAGAACAGTTCAGTGAGCAGATTGTAGCAGTAAAAAACAGTTCAAACCAGTTCGAGACCCAGTATTCTTCAGTTAAGACCAGTAACCTCAATATCAGATTCAGTTTAAAACCTGTTGAACGATTCTTTCAACGACTTCGAAACTTATTCACCACCTGTTTCTCTAAGAAAATTTAATTCAGTATGAATATAGATGTTAAACTAACAAAAGAACTAATCAAAACTACTAATGCTCTGCGAAAAAAATACAAAGCTCTAAGGACTGGCAGGGAAGCTTACGAATATTAATATTTCCTGTCGTCTGAAAATTTGTATCGTCTGACAGGTTGCGGTTTTTCAAAGTTATTTTATTTTGTCTAATCAGTAGGCTATTCTCCCATACGCATATTAACATTAACCATAAGAACAAAAAAAACAATTTTAATATTTCCTATCATTTGCGAATTTGTATCGCCTGACAAGATGCGGCTTTTTCAAAGTTATTTTATTTTGTCTAATCAGTAGGCTACTCTCCCATACGTATATTAAATTTAAGCATAAGAACAAAAAAATAATTTTAATATTTCCTGTCGTCTGAAAATTTGTATCGTCTGACAGGTTGCGGTTTTTCAAAGTTATTTTATTTTGTCTAATCAGTAGGCTATTCTCCCATACGCATATTAACATTAACCATAAGAAAAAAACAATTTTAATATTTCCTATCATTTGCGAATTTGTATCGCCTGACAAGATGCGGCTTTTTCAAAGTTATTTTATTTTGTCTTATCAGTAGGCTACTCTCCTATACATATATTAAAATTAACCATAAGAACAAAAAAAAAAATAATTTTAATATTTCCTGTCGTCTGAAAATTTGTATCGGCTGACAAGATGCGGTTTTTCAAACACACCCACACCCACCATTCCACCCCATCCCACCCTAGTAAGCCCCTGACATACTATATATATATATATATATATATATATAATATATATAGATCAGGCACGAGGCGTGACTTTTTCGATAGCGGAAGCACTGAACATAAAAACCAAAACTGAAATACCTTTGAGATTCAACCTTTTAAATTCCACTTAATGATAATACACATAAAATAATATACATAAATAATATATTACAGTAAAGTCTAATTAAAAAAAAAAACCTTGATGCCTTGCGCAAAGGTTTATCCTTTTTCTTTTAAGGCAAAATTATCTAAGTACGATTTGGTGAGAACTAAGCTACGAGGAGATAACCTTTCTTGTCCACATTTATTTCTAAAAAAATATTTAATTCTCTTAAAACATGAATATGATCTCTCTACAGATGCCATTATTACGGGATATTAAAAATCTTAAGATTCCTTGAAGTTTTTTTTTTGATTTAAAATTCTCATAATTGAAAATTATATTATATTTCTGCTGGAATGTCAAGAAACCTCAGATATTAATATTAGAAATACTATTTTGACCACCTTTTTTTATAATATCAAAAAATAAACAGAAAACAGGTGGATTGTATTTATCGCCACGAAAATAATTAAAAAACTACCACCTTTTAAATTCATATTTGCTTGTTTTTTGATAGTTATGAATTGCACCTAAATTTGCACACACATTATGTTAAAATAAAACTCTTCTACCCCTTTTGTCCACGAAATTAAACTCATTATCAGTTTGAGACAATAAGCAACTCAATAGATACATTTTTGTTTTTCTATCTCTCTTGTAGGAAATTCTCGTAATGCATTCACTCAAGTCATTCTTCACACATTGTGCAAAAGGCAAGAAACGAGACAAAATTATTTTGACTTTGGGTTGAGATCTAAGTTAAGTATGCGAAATAATGGAATGCCCAGCTGTTGTGCATTCTATATTGTTTGAGAATCATTTTTTGTTTGAGCATTTTGTGAATATTGGTGAGTGATGTTGTAGGTATATTTTCAGTTGACTTGGAGTGGAAGGGTATTTTGAAATTGAGTTAAGGAGGCGATAATAAGGAATGCATAGCTGTTAAGCATTTTAGCAAGAACTTTCATGAGATTGAGCATTATAAATAATGGAGTGATGTTGAGCATCCTCAGTTGGTTTGCAGTGAAGTTGTAATAAGCAGAGATCTTTATTTCCTTTAGAAATTTTAGTAAAAGATGTTGTCATAATGATGTTGGAATGTAATTTACAGTATAGAGTAAATGAAGATTCATTAATAGATAAAAATAATATAATAAGAAAATGAATACAATTTGGAATTTTGAATTTAATTCCTTGCTAGGTACGATTTTTAAAATGGTTCAACGGAAGCACTCATTCCACTCAATATATGGACGCTTCGTCCCTGATATATATGTATATATATATTCCTAAAATATCTAAAGTCATTATCAAACCAAGCATTTATTAACACTCACCTAACCACAAATAATTTATCTAAAGTCTTTGTCGCCATCGTCAAGCGCGCCCTAATACACACAAGCAATACCCACCCCACCCACACCCACAGCCACACCCACACCCACACCCACACCCACACCCACACCCACACCCACACCCACACCCACACCCACACCCACACCCACACCCACACCCACCATTCCACCCATACCACCCATCCCACCCTAGAACACAACCCACTCAATTCCAAATCAAGCAAACCCATTCCCACCCAACCCCAACCCTAACCCCACGATTCCGACCCCCGCCCCTGCCAAAATATCAACAACTCATCATAGTACATTTCTCACAAATAGCCATACATTTTCAAAATATGAATCATAAACATAAAATACTATTCTCATAACACAAGACGAACACATTTTCAATCTAATACCGCATCCACTTCCACACGTCATACATATTATTTGTCATTATCAATCACAACAGATGTACAAATCCTAAAACAAACCATACCTAAAACTCTTATCAACCCAACCGCCACAGTACCTACAAACTCTTATCTCACAACCGCCACCGTACCTACAAACTCTTATCAACCCAACCGCAACCGTACCTACAAACTCTTATCTGACCCCCCATGAACTCTTATCTGGTTCCCGCTCTCAAGTAGCCTTATACCTACTGATAACAGTCGTGGTTTCTGATACCAATAATCCACCTTTGTTAGG
Organism: Philhelius festivus; assembly: GCA_963931855.1. Taxonomy (NCBI): domain Eukaryota; kingdom Metazoa; phylum Arthropoda; class Insecta; order Diptera; family Syrphidae; genus Philhelius; species Philhelius festivus. Next base: position 79,563,940 of record OZ007556.1, on the reverse strand, counting down.
ACGCTCATTTTTAAGAAAATTCAATTTTGAATTAACACAAGTAAATGTAGTTAATGTTGATGAAAAATATTCAATTATTATTGAACAATTAAAAGACGAATTTAAAAGTGTTTTTGATGGAAATCTGGGTTCATACATTGGACCGAAGATTTCACTACCAATAAGTAATGAGGCAAAACCTATTTTTTTTAAACCACGTTCTATTCCATTTGCGTGGAAAGATAAAATTGAGAGCCAATTAAAAGACCTAATTAAAAAAGGGGTATTAGAGCCAGTAGATAGTGCTGATTGGGGAACACCACTAGTTCCTATACTTAAACCGAACGGTGAGTTACGAATTTGTGGAGATTACAAGGTGACGTTAAATAAATACTTAGTGGATATAAAGTATCCATTGCCACGAATCGATGAAATATTTGCATCCTTAGAAGGCGGTAAGCTTTTTACGAAACTCGATTTATCAAACGCGTATAATCAGCTCATTTTAAATGACGAATCACAACTTTTGTGTACGTGGAGTACTCACATTGGTACTTTAAAAATGAAACGATTACCTTTCGGTGTTAAGCCAGCTGCTGCAATCTTTCAAAAAACTATAGAAAATCTCTTATGTAATATTCCATTCGTCGTTGTTTATCAAGATGACATTACTGTCACAGGTAAAACTTTTCAAGATCATGTTCAAACATTAAGATTAGTTTTAAATAAACTTCAAAATGCGGGATTGAAATTAAACAAAAACAAATGTGCCTTCTTTCAATCAAAAATTCAGTTCCTTGGATTTTCAATTGATCAATTCGGATTATCTAAGACCAATGAAAGAATTTCAAATATTTTGAGAGCACCTATTCCTACCAATGTTTCTGAAGTAAGAGCATTCATTGGTATAATTAACCATTATTCGAAATTTATAGATAAATTTGCTGATAAAATGATTCCTTTATACCATTTATTAAAAAAGGGAGTATCATTTAACTGGTCTAAAGATTGTCAGGACACTTATGAGTTAATGAAAAAAGAGGTTACTTCTGACAAAGTTTTGGTGCATTTCAATTCAAAATTACCTATTATTTTAACGACCGATGCTTCTAATAATGCAGTTGCTGGTGTGCTTTCACACAAATATCCGGATAACTCTGTAAAACCTATTGCTTTTATTTCTAGGTCTCTTTCAAAAAGCGAAAAAAATTACAGTACGCTTGAAAAGGAAGGCCTAGCTATTATTTTTAGTGTAACTAAACTAAGACAATATCTTCTAGGCAATCACTTCATTTTACAAACCGACCACAAGCCTCTCATTACAATTTTCGGGGAAAACAAATGTCTTCCAATAATGGCAGCTGCACGAATCCAAAGATGGGCATTCATTTTATCAGGGTTCAATTACACGATTCTATATGTTAAAGGAAGTTCGAATGAAGCTGATAATTTATCACGCATTCCTCATTTAAATTCTTCGGATGATACCATCAATGAAGAAAATTATATTAATTTTATTGAGAAAGAAAATCCATTACGTCTAAGTTTTAAAGATATTGCAATTGAATCAAGACGAGATCCTATATTGTCAAAACTAAATCACGCAATTCAAAATGGTTCAGTTAAAAACTTAGAAGATTCAGAATTCAAATCATTTAAAAATAAAGCGTTAGAATTGACTGTTGAGCAAGATTGCATTATGTGGGGATTTCGAACTGTAATTCCTCAAAAATTACGAAATTTAATTTTGAGCGAATTACATATTTCACATCTTGGAATCGTGAAAACAAAAGCACTTGCTAGATCATATGTTTGGTGGCCAAATATAGATGGTGACATCGAAAATTTAATAAAAAATTGCAACCCATGTCAAGAATTACAAGCAAATCCAGAAAAAAGTTCTTTGATTTCTTGGCAACCAACATGTTCGGTTTGGAGTCGCATCCATATCGATTTTGCTGGTCCAATAAATGGCTTCCATTTTCTTATAGTAATTGATTCATTCACAAAATGGGTCGAGGTTTTTAAGACCAAAGAATTAACATCAACATTTGTTATACAAAAATTGAAAGAACTATTTTGTCGGTACGGTTTAGTTGATACATTAGTCAGTGACAATGGCCGCCAATTTACCTCTCAAGAATTCGAGTATTTTCTTAAAATGAATAACGTAAAACACATATTAACGCCACCAGGCCATCCAGCTACTAACGGTCAAGCTGAAATTTTTGTCAAGATACTAAAAAAATCAATATATGCTAACATTAAATCCGAAGAACAACCTGATATCGACACTATACTAAATCGTTTTTTATGTGACTATCGCAACACAAAACATTGCACAACAGAAGAAACACCGGCTAAATTATTTTTCGGTCGGAATTTGAAAACGCGATTTAGTTTATTAAAACCACCATTAATTAGAGAAAATATCGTAAAAAGTCAAAATAAAAGCAAACAATATTTTAAAGGAAATCGTCAAATAAGTTTTAACAAAGGTCAAAAGGTATATATTCGTGATTACAGAAATCCTAACAAACCAAGTTGGTCAGCAGCCACTATTAAAGATAAAATTGGTCCTCGTACGTACTGTTGTATCATCTCACACAATAATAGATTTATTAAAAGACATTTAGATCAAATTCGTGCTGAAAACAGCAACAATTTGCAGACTGCCAATGCTGAGGTAGATAACAATTCAATACCTAAAATTACCACAAATATAAATATCATTCCACCCGAGGAGAGTGCACCTCATGACATTTATCCTTCGCCTCATATTAAGAATAAAGATTCTATTGAATCTAGGCAACTAAGAGCAAGATGCGATAGTGGTAGAGCAATCTGTGAAAAGAAACGTTGCTTTTACGAAATAAAAAAATCATAATCCATGTAATTTGAACTTTTGTTAAATAAATAATAATAAATAATTGTATGTTAACAATTTGTATATTTTAACTTTGAATATTTTATAAATTCATGAACTCAATCTCAATTATTTTCAATTATATTCAAATTCTTAAATCAATTAAAAATAACTATTAAAAATGCATAAAATTTTAATAAAAAGCTCATGGAGAGCATATTAAGTATTGCAAACTATTATCATTAATCTGGCAACATCGCAATTATATATTTTAATTATTAATGATCATTAACAATAATATGTAACCTACTCTCTAGTTTATAAGAATATGAAATAAATTTAGTCTTGTATTACCAATTGAACTGCACTCGTCTTTTTCTGTTCTTACAATACATAACACAAAGAAATCCAAAACTGTAAGATCAGGAGATCTAGCAAGCCAGTGAAACGGCCCATTTCTTCCTATCCAACGATTACCGTACTTTTTATCTAACCGATTCTTAACCTCTGGAACATAATGTAGTCTGGTGCGCCATCCTATTGGAAATATGATAAAGCTAGTTGCATAGGTGGAATATCTTCCAATAATTCTGGTAAATCATTGGACAAAATGTTTAGATACCTAGTTTGTAGAATTCAGGCTGGGGTTAATTTAAAGGGACCGATTAATTTGTTTCCAATTACGCCTGCTAACATATTGACGCTGAATCTGTGTTGAAATGAAATGGGAAGCTTGTGAAAGTTTGTGATCCCGTCTCTTGTTAATTGAGATTCGTCCATCCAAAGAATTCTGCTAATAAAATCGTTACTCGTTGTCATCCAAGCTCCACTCCAACAACAAGATAAGGAAATATTAAAAAGCTAAGCATTAGACGCTTTCTACAGATACCTTAGACAGCTAGTCCAGCTTCACGGATTCGAGGGTTGGATATTTAACAGAAAGGGAGAGAGTATGAAGTACCCGTGGGCTTCAAGTTTATTATTTACAGCTGTCATTAATATTTGATTATTTCAACCTTTGAAATCAGCTTTAATTCGTTAATTTAGGAATGTTAAAAAGAAAAGCACAAATTAATACTTAAGCCCCAACACTCACAAATATTATTTTGTATCTAAACCTTTTGTCATCACAATATTTTCTAACGGGTGAAATATAGCATTTTATTGCTCCTCAAAGGTTTTTTATTTATTTGGAAATCGTTAAATTCTAACGTTACATAAAAAACTTAAATCTAATTATAAATCTATTGTTCTAAAAAACATAGTCTTGAATTTTACAGTTTTCAAATTGTCATTTACAGATATTGGAATAAAATATAATTTATTATATATTGCAATCAATTGATTTAAGGGACTATTTGCACCATAGCTGGGGGTGGTCGTGGCGCGATGGTTGTGTGCTCGCCTGTCAACCCCAATATCACAGGTTCGATCCCTGCCGTCGTCTATGTCGTCTTTAATTCCATTAAAACCTTCTATAAATTGTCATCAATGGGTTGCTGGTTTACTCATTACATGTTGTTCGGGCATAACACGAACAACATGTGATTGAGTTAAACTAGTATGCCCAACAAGGATGAAAAACGAATAAAATAATGCGAATTATATAAGGGACATAGAAATAAGACACGGCAATTCTCCGCTTTAGTTCAGCCGCCATCCCTGGAGATAAAAAATCTGAGACAACCACCTTCAGTCTCAGAACATCGTGCCACACACCTTTCCTATCCTTCTTTCTCTTCCGTAACTTCACGCCCTTGAACGTGAGTAGATTATAAAAAAAAAAAAAATAAGAATCCTTAAAATCCCGTGAAAATCGCTTGATAAATCCAAGTGTTTTTATTGGCTCTTTTAATTATGTAATCTATGTGATCGTTAAAAGTCAATTTAGAGTCTAAAATAATTCCTAAGTCTGAAAATAGTGAAACTCTATTCAATGGGTCCGAACTAAATGTGTAGTTATATGTTATCGTCGTTTCTTTGCTTATAAAACTCATAGCTTTACACTTGCCAACATTTAGAAAAAGTCTGTTTTTATTGCACCACTCCCTAAATCTTAATAAATCGTCTTGTAAAAGAGTACAGTCAGTTTCAAATTGTATTCTTTTGTAAAGTTTAATGTCGTCAGCATAAATAAGAATTCTTGAATTTTGGACAGTTGAGACGACATCATTTATAAAAAGGATAAACAAGACAGGTCCTAAATGGCTACCCTGAGGAACACCAGAGTTAACAATAAAATTTTTGGAAGAAACATTACGAAAAACTACACTAAGGGGCCAGTTATAGCTATCATTGAAATGAATCATTGAAAATGTTCATTCCCATTTTTTAAGCCGAATAAATTAAATGCAATGGTTTTAATTGGTACCAGAATGAAGGTAATGAGTAGTAGAATTTTTTTACTCTATAAAATACAAAATTCTGATTTAAACTTTCTTTTAAATCCACTTTTATTAATTCACTGATAGAAATCAATTTCAATGAACTGCTGATTTTCGTTTCTTTAATATGGAACACAATCATTCCACTGAATGTGTTCGATTCTCTTTCTATTCTCAAATGTCAGTTTTCCTTTCAATGATCAACTCTAACCTCAAATGCATAGAATTGGTTGTAATCAACCAATGACAGGATCTTTTACTGAAACCAATTTTTCAATGATTGCTATAACTGGCTTGTCAAAAAAATGAAGTCAGCATTCCACTGATTTGTTCCAATGATGCGTTTCAATGAAAGCTATAACTGGGGCCTAAAGCATACAACTAAAGCATACAAAGAAATTTGGTGCTTCCAGCGCTTTTCAATGTGAAGGACTAAAGGCAAGCAAGTTACAGCTTCCATTTATAAACATTTGCTGATAGTTAAACTGTTGTCATAGATCTTACTCTCTATAGTATAGTGAAAGTATAAAAGAACTGCCAGGTTAAATCAAAAAATGAGTCACTTAATTTTTGAACTGATGGACTTTTGGAAACTTTACCGCTCTAAATTTTAAGTCGTTAACTACAGAGAGTCTGACATACATATGTACATAAATAATATAACAAGATGAACATTTTTGAAGCTGCACAGTTTTTCTCTCCAACCAATTCGTCAAGCACTGGGAGACTACTGGGGAACACCCCAAATTTTGCTTTAGTCTTTGGGCAACTAAAAAATTAGAGGTCTAGTCCGTTACAAATAACCACCCAATTTCTGTCTAGTTTGACTGCACTAAATAGAGAAATTTAAATTCAACGTCAAATGTCAAATTTATTTCCATAAAAAAATAAATAATATAATAGGAATATTTTATGCTCGATATAAAAAAAAAATCATTCTGCTTTCGGATTTTGTTTAATAAATTTAATTTTTAATAATACAAAGGTACGAGTAATATGAAAGTTACATAAAATGAGCCACGACTAAAGCTATAACAATAAAGCAAATATTAAAGGTACCTTCGTGAAACAATATTCCACCCATAACAACACCTCTATTGTGGTGGTAACATCACGTTTTATAATTTCAGAATTCAATCATATCTTCCGTAATTCGTAATCGATTAATCTAAATGTATAAATCTACCTGTGGTATTGTGCTACCGTTTAAAATTTCCATCCGATTTTCAATTTTCAACGCACACTCATATTAAACAAACAAAAGACCCAAAAAAAAATGGTCCATAATTTCCACAAAAGACCTTAATAATTGAAAAATGAAAATGACGATAATTACTTTAACCACCCCCATTCCATAGAATTCCCACAATTAATAAAACATAAGCTCTGAGTCATACCATCGATGGCGACCAGCGTGGTCGGTCCAAATACCAGCCAGGACCCAGGATCAACCTGGCACGGCACCACCCTTTATGTGATACGACGAACTTAATTTAAGTATGCAAATAACAATGACATTGTCATCGCAATTATGCACGACAGTCACAACAATAAAACAAAGAGAAAAAAATTAAAACAATTAAAAAAATAACAGGTTTTATTTTTTTTTGTTGTTGTTCAGATTCTTGGCGTATGAATTCGAGTGAAGCTTTTATGAGGTTTTCTGGATTGTGTCGGATTAATCTACGGCCTTGAACGCATACAAACTAGAGCCTATGATTCTGTTGGTATATTTGCAAAGCCAGAAGTATTTATTTGCCTATTAAACGGCTATCCGGTTCTTAAGTACAAGGATATTATCCGAATTCCTTTTACACGAAATTTAATGATAATTTTTTTTATAGTCGATTGATTAAAAAATCAATAAAATGCATGACTTCGTATTACAAACTTTGACTTGGGTCTTTTGGAGACTTATTCCCTTTTTCCTATTTCTATATAATACTCGTATGTATATGAGGGTTTGATACGAGCTTGAAAGCTGCATCAAGTTAAATGGAGTTTCGGTCAAGGTGTCTGAATTTATTCGAATTCCCCTAGAAAATTTAAATTCAGTGTATTACTGCTGTGAAATTTATAAGAGTAGGTAAACATCGACCATAATTGGGTCTTAGGAGGATACGACAGCATCTAACTCCCCACTGTCGTACTTGGGCGAAACGCACTTTGGAGTTGAGGTCGCTTAAATTTTCAATTGAATTCTATTCAATCACTCCACTTAAAAATTGAAATAATTTCCTTATTTCATATATACCGGAGTTTTGTTCTGCTATATTCTACTCGCTGAAATAAAAGATAAGTTCGGTCCTTGGTGGTGCAACAGCTCGAGGATAACCAGGACCTAGTGACTATAACTTTCAAACATTTCTAGTTGAGTGTTCTAAGAAATGGAGGACACATTCAATTTTCTACCGATTCTGAGCGGATAATGGGCAAAACTTTTCATGACAAGAGATACTCTTAAAGCCCTATTTATTAGATTTCACTAATACTCGATCCAACCTCGGAAACATGCTTACGCCATCGCCATGTCAAACAAATCCTTATTTTTATTTTTTTTTAAATACAGCCATTTTAGCTACACCTTCCACATAAGTCAAATATGTTATCAAAAAAATCACCAATCTAAGACTCTGGTTATTATTATTAAGGTAAGTCGGAGTAACTTTACTCTGTTGCCAAAATAAGTTAATAAATCAGGTTATTACAGAAATTGTCAATTCCTCACAAGAGGTAGTACACCCCTGCAGTGGCTGAAAATCGAAAGCCAGACCCTCTGTATCACTGTCCAACGCACTTGCCATTATGCCAAGGGGCATCGAGCTAAATAGTTTGATAAACAGCTAAGAACAAAAGATTCTTAATTGGATTTAGATGATGAGAGTTATTTTTTTTTTTAAATGTAGAGTTTAAAAGCATCCATGCTTATGTCACCGAAAAAAAACATGGCCGCCACAGGCCGTCAAAATCTACAATGGCCCTTTAGTTTTATTATTAGCTAACGTCAAGTGCTGCGGTCAGAGAAAGTCGGTTCCTGAATAATAGGCCGTTTTCGAAAACGTCATCTGCATCAAAAATGCATTTACAGAATGTTCTTAAACGCACACTGCAAAAGTCAACTGTTCGAAAACCCAACACGAAATTTTCATGCAAAAGCATAACGCAGTTTGCTTAAGTCATATGTTCGATAAAATCATTTGCGGCGGAGATCTGCAGTAAAAAAATCGAGTTGACGACAAAAATAATTTAAGTTCAGAAAATAGAGTTTAGATTGTCTTTTTTTTGTGTGTGTGGGTGAAAGTAGTTAAATTGGTGCACAACATTATCAACCATTTCATTTGTAGTTGGCCATCTCACAAATTTTGAATGCGTCTGCATTCAAAATTTGTGAGATTGTTTTACAAGTTTTAATAAAAGTATGAAATACGCAGTTGCTAGATTTGTTGAAACGATCTCTGATTTTTCGGTATGAATTTTTGTTGCTTAAAGCTCAAAGAGTAATGTATATGCTTTTTTCTAAGTCTGTACCTGGGCGTACTGTTTTTGCTTTTTTCATAAAGGACTTAGTTCTTCCTTCAATCCCTAGAATTAGGTATTCACTAAGAATGTTACTTTTTATGAATTGAAGCATTTCATTTGTTTGTACTTACAAGAAATAATTGCTTTGACATTCTGAAATGACCGAAAAATTCCTCATCCGAAAACTTTTCGATTGTTTTGATGTAATCACGCATACGCACCTTTGGAATTTTACGGCTCGAACTTCGGAGTTTAAACAAAATCGCCTTCTTTTTTTGTTTAAAAATAATTTTGTTTTTGCTAAAGTAGCACGTATTTAAATTTTTCGAACAATTTTCAACCACAATTTTTGAAAAATTTTTAGCATCCATTTTTAATTTTGTTGACCGTGTTCGTAAACGTCGAATGCATTTGCATGAAAATTCACTGACGTTGATCAAATATATTTTATGCAAGCAGGACCATTGCATATTTAACGACAGCAATATTTGCGTCAAAAAATGACGATCATTTGACGATCAAATTGACGTTGATTTGACGTTTTCGAAAACAGCCAAACACTCCACTTTGAGAGCTTTTATGAAGAAGAAGAAATTTTAATAAATGCAAATGTTTTGATTACTGAAGTTTTATACCTATATTTTGAACCTACGTGGCGTCATTGAGAAGATACCATGTAAGTTGTAAGCATCTACTTATTTGGCAGGAAATCAATATTTATTATTTTGAGTTCCGTGAAAAAATAATAACACATATTATCCGTTTTGGATAATTTTGGATAAATGTATAAGCAGCGCAGCAAAATTTTACGCATTTTAACAACAACAAATGAATATGCAGATAAATTAGCCAATAAAAATAGTGCATATACTAAATGCAGATAAAGTTTTGGAACGCCTGGCCTAGAATGATGGTCAAATGGGTTGCAAACAAATGTTTTTTGTGTGAGGTTGGCAGGTTTTAATTATTTGAGGTTGTGTTTGGTGATATTTGTTTATTTTATGGTTTGTTTTCACTAGAGTCAAAATAATGTGGTTTGTAATATTAATCTTAGACATAAATAGTCAACGGTCAAAATGTTGTCTCTTAATATGTTGGCGTGTAATATGTGTCAAAGTTTTAACGTATGTGGTTTCTAATCTGAAATCAAATAAAGATGAATGTTCCCTATAGGTAAGAGTATTAATTCATCGAAGAATGGCTGAGATGCTAGTAGATTAAAAAAAAATATGAAAAGTTAAAAGACAAAATTTATTTTTCGTTCTGGAAAAAAACAATTGGAGTGCTTGCGGTGGCATTTGCAACGAAATCAATAAAATCCACAATTTTGCTGTCTTATTTTCATTAACTGACAAGGATAAAAAGTTTTCTATAAACGATGTGTCATTCCTATTCCTGGCGAAACCACTAATGCCGTATTCCGACGACTTACAAGTTGTTTTCCATTTATTTGTGAATTTATCATAAAGTAAATTGAAATTTTTACCAAGTTTAGTTAAGTTGGTTTTTGCGTACGGGTTTTGACAGCAAATTGTCAAAATTTGTGAGCAATTCTAGGTTACCAAATACACGTAATATTATATGACCATACCACCATATTGCAAATCATGACATAATATAAGGAAAAAAAATCTTGCTGATTTTTTCTGACACCGCGCCATTATTTAACTTCATGTTTGTATATGCATGCCACTAAGATTTGATTTTGCCATTTATGTGACAGAAATTTTGTCAGCGGACCAAATCCAGCGCACAAACCATATTTTTACTTTTAGAGTGAATTAAAGATTTTAACATTTTATTTTTTTTTTATCAAACATTATCTTAAAGGAATGTATAGCTTAAGCGAAGATTTTAAGAATATTTGTATACCTATATAACCATCAATTTCAAATCTATTTGAACTTGACAAACAATAATAGTCGTTTTTTATTGGTAAATGTATAGGCAGCGCAGTTAAATTTTACACAGTAAACAACAACAAAGGAATAGTGCGTATAAACAAGGCAGTAATAAGAGTGCACATAATAGTGCTGATAAAGTTTTGGAGCATCTGGATTACAGTGACACTCAAATTGGTTGCAAAAGTTTTATTTTTCGTGAGGTTGGCAGGTTTTGATTATTCGAGAATGTGTTCGGTTATATTTGTTCATTTTATGGTAAATTTTCACAAGAGCCAAAATTATTTGGTTTGAAATATTAATTTACGTAAATGTTAATTCAGCATAAACCACATCAAAACCTATACTTTTCCAACGCATCCCTTAGCTTATTCAAAAGTGGATTGTTTATTCGTAGGTATATATTTCATTTTAAGTTTTCGTTTCCTTTTACTTTGTTCACTTAATGAGTCTGAAATATCTACTAAATTAAGATGATTTATTAAAAGAAACTCAGAAATTATGTATAGCCCTTTTCTGTTTTGGATCTTTATTCATTCCAATTTGTATTATTTTTGTAAGAAATTACATATTTATTTTACTTCTTTTCCAAATCATCTGATTTTGACACGGGTATAAATACAAAGCATACTAACTTTAAAATTTAAAGTAAAAGTGTATATGTAGTCAAAAAAGCATTATATTCGGACTTCCATTGCTGCACTATGTATACATTATACATTACCAAAAAAATACTCCTAATTAAGTATACATGACATTATACTTGTCCAACGCATCCTTAAGCTTTTTCAAAAGTGGATTGTTTATTTATCAGTTACACGATTCATCTTTTGTTTGACATTGATGAAACTGACATTTGTTCATGTATATTTGCAAGCAAATGTTGGCATTGTGTTTAATATATAAATATATAGCAATTAAAATTATATTTTAAAAATCACAATTGTGCAAAAATGTCTCTAAAGATAAAAACGTCTTTTTACTTGCGTTTTGCAATTTTCATCAAAGTACTATATGTCACTTTGTGGTTGACAGATTTGAAAAGTTCACTATTATCAATTTCCTTAAATATAAAGTATAAATAAGAGAATGCTTACATATTATAATTGATTTTCTTTGAATGAACATAAGTCTACTGTTGTCTGAACATTTTATTTTAATTAATAAACGGTGAAATTAACTCGCAATTGTGAGTTAAAGGTTTTTTTTGGATTGATAAAGCAGCAATAATGAATTAAAGCAACAAAGTTGAGAAGAATGCGAAATATCTAATAGTGTACATAAATTTAGCTTAATTTCGATGCATTCTAATAAAAAATCGTTTGAGAAAAGTAATGAAAATGTAATAAAATTTCATGCGATAAATAAATTAAGGTTGGAAAACTATTTTCATATTTTGTTTTCACACTTACTTCGTTTTCAATTTTGACATAACTTCAAACACTTTAATGTAATAGAAGAGGTGTGTTCAATAAATCAATTTAAAAATAACTTCAAAACACTTTAATGTAATAGAAGAGGTGTGTTCAATGAATGTGTTTTGTAAAGATATATTGAATAAAAAAAAATAGAGCAGGCAAGTGAGAAGCATCAAAGCAGCAAAACGGAATCAACTTTAATTTATCTATATTTTTTGTATATAATTTACGCGCAATCTATGGGTAGATAAAACATTTTTAATGTTTTAACACAGTGCGAGCATTTAGGAATAGAGGAGAGAATTGAGTAGGATATAACGATGTACATTTGTCTTAAATGTCTGGATACTAAAATGGAAAGACAAAAAAGAGTTATGAAAATAATTCCACATTCGTGTGGCACGGCTTTGAAGGAATCTCCATACTTAATGGTACATCCAAAGTTAGGCACAAAGCTGTACTGTAGATATTCCTGAATAATCTGTATGTAAAACATGTTTGTGGCCAACACAGGCCCCAAATCATTTTATTCCGGTCCTTTGTAATAACTCCTGACTCGTGTTCATACCTAACATACTTCATTTGAGAAATTATAATGATCTCTTCAATTCTCCGAAAAACAGTGGGTTTTTAATTTTTGCTCTCATTGTCTACCATTTTAATCGACGCGATGCTTAATTTTAATTATTTTCATTATGTGTTTGAGTTTTTTTAATCAAAATGAAATTCAGTAATCTTGATGGGATTGTGGTGATGATAAGGCGGGAGCAAAATATGCGGACCAACTGTACCAGGAATAGCCACTTAATTGAATTTAACTGACTTCAGTGCAATAACCGCCATCGCTCGCCAAAGCCAGCACGCCGCTGCCGCAGTTCGATACTTGAAACTTTTTTCCAAATTAAAACAAACAAAAATATACAGCTTCAAGTGGACTTCTTTTTTCAGTTGCGGTTATAAAAATTATACACTCAGAAAAATGAAAAGTTATATGAAAGACAAATGCGGATTAGCACAAGTTGAAGGCACTGGGTATTCCCTCAAATTTTTTTTGAAACATTTCAATGTTGAGTTGAAATTTTTGGACCATAAGATTATGAAGAAAAATTTTGGAACTAACTATAATCGGAAAAATGCCTTTTTTTCAAATGCTTAAACGGTTAAAGAAAAATAGTGGGAAATAATTCAGTTTGTTGTTTTGTAAATATTAAAAAAAAAAAATGTATTAATGCAACTGTAATGCGGGTAGTAAGACCTGCATTCTAAATTTATTGTTGCCTCTATCCAGAGTGTTTCATTCTTCTTACATAATGCAAGTTATTTCTATCGGTGTAGCAATATACAATATACCTATGCTTCAAAGTTGCAATGAAACATGATCTCATTCCAACTGAATGAATTTGTTTTTATTCATTGAAACTTAAACCAATTGAATTTACTTAGTTTTTTTTTTATTCAGGCTTTTGTTTGGCATTTTGTTGCAATTTAGTTTTTAGATTGCGATTTTGATTGGCCCTTATAACTAAGTTGCTTCAGTTGATAACTAAGTGGATAGGTGCAAAAATTAATTGGAAATAATGAGATCAATTTTTTGTTAATGTTTATTCCATGCCAAGTTATGAATTCCTAAAAAATCGAACTCGAGAAGTATGTATGTCAATAGGTATATAAATTCGGCTTGAAAGTTATGGGTAAATCTAATCTTTATTTGTCTCAATCAAATATTGATTGAATATCGTTAAATTTATAATTATTATTGCTTTCGCATTTAAATTCGCAAACATGCGAAATAATGCATCTAACGATTACTTTTTAAACTATGAAGCTGTCTGTCGGTGACATGTCAAAACGACACGTTATCCGTCAAATACGGCGACATGTTTTTTACAACTATTGTTCGAGGTTATTTAAAACACTTTAAAACCTTTTATCGCCGAAAGACGATGAGTGAGGAATGAATTGTTTCATTTTTTAACGATTCGAAAAGTAATCGGCTGGCTGAATTACAGAACATGTGCCTACACAATTCTAGTGGCTAAGCGAATCCCATCAACTTTATTTTGCTTATATAACCAAAATTTTAAATTCATTATAGTCTTAATCAACAATTAGTTCTTATCTTGGCTTGTGCAAAATGTTTGTACGTTTAATAGGTTAGAGGCTTACAGAGGCTTTGCTTGAGGGAAAAGATGTTTTACTTTCAGCGCGCGTACATCAGTACACACACTCTTTTCCTGCCACATGAGCGTTGAATTTGTCGAGTTTTAGAAGCTGAGCAGGGTGAAAGAGTTTCGATATAATCTCTCCAGATGTGTTATGAAACTAAAGGATGCTTTAAATCTTCCCGTAACCAGTCAATTTCATACTCCCCTCTATCCCCTCCCCCGGGGATACGGCGTATAGTTATCCAACGGTACGGCGAAAATCTGTGCAGCGGGTCCACAACCTTTATTCCTTCCTTGATGTTACAGCAAAAAAGCTGCATATCAATCCTGTACTCATCTTTTCACTTCCATACTAACTCCATTTTCGTTATTATTGGCTTGTATCTAGGGTGTTATGTAACCCGCGCCGATGATCAGCCTGGTCCAATTCAAAATGCATCAAGCTAAGTCGCTTACGGAATATCCGGATACCTGGTTACCTCCGGATTTATTAGCCTTACCTGCACATACGAATCACTGTGCAAATAGAGCACCTTTTTTCGGTACTCGTGGAATTCAAAATTGAATAAATAGAAAAAAAAAATATGAATGGATAGATGTAGTTGAGTCCGGTTCTTCTTTAAAACCAGCAGTGCAGCGCCATAGCTGTTTGCCGTTTCTCCGGTGATTCGTATCAGTGAGGGGGTTGTGGCATATCATGGTGGTGGGATTGTGAATAAAGATATTTCCACTACTAAAGAGTGTAAAACCTCTCCAAAGATGTCTCGATGTCATAAGAACAATGATCGTCCTTTAAAAACGACTGTTTTTTATCTTGCTTTTTGTCCTTAAACAACTGAGATAAGGGTCTGACGTCAATAGAAGTCGGTTAAACACATCCTCATGCATGCCGTCGTAGAGAATTTTCTTGAAAAGTGTTCCCTGAATTGGTGGAAATGCTTATTTCTAGTTTCTAGCTTCTTCGGACAACTGGCCCATTGGCAATAATGCATCGGATATTACACTAGAAGATTGAATTAAAATTTTTTGCACTGTTGTTTACATAATATTTAGCAGTATCCATAGTGAATTTTGCGAATTTTTGAAGATCTATCTCATAACCAGAGGATATCACTTCTAATATTATTTTGATTTTTTTAATTAATGATAAATCTACGCCTGTAATGGAAACTGCTTCTACTTGGCTATCAAAAAATCTATGCGAGTTGTTGCCGTCATTGGTGTTGCCATACCCAGCTTTTGGAATGTCCACCAGTAGGCCCATTTTATTGTGGAACTCTTTTTGTCTTTGTCTTTTGGCCGCTTGAATTTTTTCCTTTTTTCTGTAACGCGACACTTATGCACTTCCGCTTTTAATTGCAGATGCAGCGGGAATTCAAAAAACCTAGTCCTGGTATGTAAGATTGATAGCCCAATTTTTTTTTGAAGTTTTTCCGCATATTTAATAACGTAATGTAGATGAAGTATTCATAGCTGCGTTACACACTATTCCATCGACCATTCTTGGAAGCAGTACATTGCTTGAAGATTTCGGGCCTGGTTTTCAACGTATTCGATTTTATCATTGGTTATGTCCTTATTTTCTTTTACATATCGAATGCGTATTGGTCAGCACCATCTTGGTGATGAAGAGTGGAAGTTTTGCTTTTTAATTTGACTCCCATACTTGAGACGAAGAGGCACAAGGGAACTCACTATTATCATCTTCAAATGTCTGCTTGTATTGGATCCTGCGCATCCCCACTTATATATGAGTTCTAAATCTGTTTCCCTGCTCTCAAGGCACTGTTGGAGTTCTGGTTCCAAATATTTACATAATCGCGATGTTGTGTGATCTACAAAATCTTGACTCATCTGTGCCGTGTATGTCCGATCATCAACGGACCCACTCTTTCAGAGTTCCACTGTTTTTCGACACTTTGTTCGGTCACTCGATTCCCCGATTTCTTTACTTGGGCCACCTTTAGACCTTCCGGGAAGTATGCCAACAGCTAGTGTTATTTCTTCGCTAAGCCACTCTTCATTCTTATCCTAGGAACGCCTTTCTGTGTTATGCAGAGTTGCCACCTCCGTTTATAATTCGGTTTGAACGCCCTCATAACTTTGTGAAGTTCATCATTTTTTCTCTGGGGGACACCTTGTTATATCCATGTCAAGGAGTCTTTGAGAGCTTCTTCTTACCCACTCTTGGATCTATTTTCTAGTCATAGACAAGGTGGAATTAGAGTCATCTTGAATAATATAAAAATCTATTAGTTAGGGTCGCTTTAAAGGAGGTTTTTTCAAAGGTTTTGTTTTTTTTTTAGGTGGAATCTTTTGAAAGCTAAGATTGTTCTACATATCTAGGAGTTAAATAAAATATATGAAAGACTTTATTTAAAAACTTTATTTAAAAACAATAATATGTATTTGGTAAAAACAACGAAAAAAGTGCAAATTTTTTAAGTGGATACTTAAAATCATCCGTATGAATAAATTAAGTTTAATATACAAATAAATGCTTGCTTAAAATACTATACCTTAATTGACGATATACATATCAAAGTTTGTCACTGAAAACACTTTAAGATTTAAAAAAAAACACGCAGAAAATACACTTTTTGGACAAAAAAATGACAAATAAACTCGGGCTTATTCAACTAGTGCTAGTTTTAACTGATGGTGTCGCGAGTGGGGTGACCAATTTATATATCGACTTCACTAAAGAGTAGCCTGGTTATCTACTTGTTACGGGACACGGGCTTAATCCTGGGAGGGAAAGTTGACAAAATTGTTTTTGGCCACGTTTCAGGTCAAAATACCACACTGTGCGTCCGTCGCCAGAGTGGGTTCTCTCAAGAGAAAGTCACGTAAAAACATTCACAAGAGGCCGTCTAATGTCAGTTACAAAGAAACTTAAGCGTTTATGACTTCCATAAAATCATGGACCATAGATCGAGCGTTACGGAAAGTTTGAGGAAATTTAAAATAATTTGATTTGAATGTTTTAATATCACAATGGGAGGGAAAACCTTTAACACTCTTGATTTGATTGAACGTACAAAGTAAGGCTCTAGTGTAAAGTGATGGGAATTTTCTAAAGCGCGAGTACTATGGTTGATTCGTTTTATGAGAGGAATACAAATGGCTGTTAAAATATTTTTTTACACTATCAGAATTGGTCGAAGAAAGCTTATAGCAAGCTCCGTCTTTCAACCAATGGTTTGCCAACACAGAGAACTGTGTTATACCACCGGCTCATCATTTAGTGCAGTGTTAGTTGTTAGTAGGCAAACTCTATTACAATTAACACTGACACAAGAAAACATGAAAAATAAACAAATAATATTACGTAAAAACAAAACAATAACATAACATGAAACAAAGAACATTTAGGAGCGTGGACCACTGGTTTTGAGTAGGTTTTTTAATTTACTTTTATTTATATTAAAATCCAAAATATTTGAATTCCAATTTACAAGTCTACCCATACGTGTCAAGGGCTCATGCATGCCATAGTTGGTCCTATGTGACGCTGTTTATAAAAAGTAGATATACAATTATGACAGACATGAAACACTGTCTTGGTGAGCGAGAGATACAACTGTTATACTTTTATAACCTATTAATTTTTTTTGGATTCTATTGAAGAGACTCAAGTGGTTTATTTGAGCACCTTTGCACGAATAGGCTTTATGGATTACAGCCTGATCAGAAGGGGTGAAAAATTCCTTAAATTCGTCCTCAAAAGAAAACTAAGCATTTACCAGCGTTTTTAGCGAAGTTATATTTGTGGTCGTTCCGCAAAACTTCAAAAGATAGTATCTGATGGACCGAGAACTGTTAGCTGTATCGCTCATCAAATACAGCATTGGCAGAATTGACATTACATTACATTTTACACTACACCGTAGATAAATCTACGAGGTAGAGACAGAGAAAAGCACTGGCAACTGAGGCCATCGACTTTAGACAATACGACAGAGAAAGACACACAAAGAAAGAACAACAGAAGAAGAAACACATGTCAACAGCACACGGTTGGTATTTGAACGGTCACCCATCCAAGTACTAACCGCGCGCAATGATGCTTGATTTCGCTGATCGATGGGAAGCGATGCTTTTTTTTTTTTTTTTTTTTTTTAATTCATTTTTATTCAATTCATTCTTATAACTATCTTAATGCTAGACAAAAATTCATAAAACTAGCCTACTTATCAATAACTTACACCTAACTTACTGGCCCCATGCGGGCACTCTAAGTTAAACTATATACTTATAACTACTGCCTTTCGGCCTAAAAAAACTATTTGGAATTCAATAACTATATCTATATTTTTTTGTTTTCTCGAGAAAATTTGAAAAACTCGGATTCTTTATCATTTTTACTTTTTTATATAAAACTTACAAACTAAAATTAAACTAATTAAAACTACCTATAACCAATTAAACTACTTAAAATAAACTAAAACTACCTAAAACCACTTAAACTACTTAAAATAAACTAAAACTAAAATAAAACTACCTAAAACCACTTAAACTACTTAAAATAAACTAAAACTACTTAAAAACTAGAACAACCACAGCGGAGTTTTTTTTTTTTTTTTTTTTTTTTTTTTTTTTTTTAAGTTTTTTGTACATTTGAAGAATGTATTTTTTTTTTTTTTTTTTTTTGCCACTATGCCTATTCTTTTTAAAACTAAACCTGTGACTAAAAAACAGGTATGCAAGCCGGCCACGGCTCTAACACCCCACCCCGACTACCCATTATCAAATATCGATTGAAGCCACCAAAACTGGTTCTCCTGCTTCACCCTATCAGTTTTGTCCCGTTCGGACACAGCCCTACTGAACCGTAGGAGCTCTTCTCCGTCTTGTGCCAGGACGTCCCGAGTGTAAAGGAGCCGCCGGTCCACGGTTCTTCGTCTGACGTGGTAGATTAGCGGTACTGCCAATCTATCCTGTATCAGACCGCATCTATCTAAATAGAGGAATGCCTCTGGAGGAATGAAGCCACTCAAGCGTGCATTTTCAAAATATTCATCATTTGGGTAGAACGCCCCGAATATCAAATTATTGGTCGAAGTCATAGCCCTCGCAATGTGACCCCGAATAAGTTTTATCACGAAATTGTCAACTCTGTTGATCCGAGCCCCGTTGTATAGAGCCTCGTTCGGATAATAGTGAACATAAGAAGATTCGGGTGTCCGATGCAAACCAGTACAGCGTCGAAGACACTGCCGCTCGAACACCCGAATTCTCTCCATCTGAGATGGAGCAACGTTGAACCACACTGGACAACCATAAACGATCATCGGCCGTATGAGGGCCATGTAGCAAATGACCTTCACTCTGGGGTCAAGCCGACTGCTGTAAAACAGTCGTTTCGTCAGACCGAAGGCTCCTCTGGCCCTGGCCAGCGCAGCATCTATATGTCTGTCGAAATATAGATACTGATCCAACCAGATACCGAGGTACTTCACTACACTTTTGCTCGTTAATCGCTGCCCGTGAGGATCAACGATGACCATCTTGCGCCAATTCTTGCGCGTATCCCGCGGGGCTCCAGCCAACGGAGTCCGGAACAAAATTGTTTCCGACTTCTGGACATTTATTTTCAGTTTCCAGTCATCGCAATATCGCTGAGTCTTCTCAAAGTCACGCTGCAAGAGAATTCTAATAACCTCAACCTTTCGGGCCGTTCTGTACGCAATTAGATCGTCGGCATACGCTATTGATTGCGGAAGACTACCTATCAGATCGCTGGTGTAAATGCTGAAGAGAATTGGCGAATTAACCGCTCCCTGTTGTAGACCGTTTTTGATTTCAAAAGTTGTGGTAGAAGTTACATTGCCACTTTTGACAACAAACTTTCTACCGTTAAGCATATCATAAAGCATATACATCAATGGTTTACTAATGCCAAGTCTGTTCAGTTTCAGATAAAGACCCTCTAACCATACGGTGTCGAAGGCCTTTTCTAAGTCCACCAAAACAGCACCCGTGCATTGTTGTTTTGACTTATTCCATTGGATATCAGAAACGAGCTTAGCCGCGGCATGAATTGTGTCATGTCCCGCCTTGAACCCGAACTGGTTATCCGGAATTATTGTGTTGTCCGCAGCCCATTTAATCAGAGCCCTATTGATGATCTTTTCGAAAACCTTGCTGATGCTCGGAAGAAGACTTATCGACCGAAGATTGGACGGATTGGAGTTGTCCTTTCCCTTTTTCGGGAGAGGATGTACCACAGCTGTCTTCCAATGCACTGGATAATATGCATTATTCAGCGCATTGTTAAAGAGTGTGGTGTAAATGTCAATTGCCTCATTCGGTAAATGTCTTAGTACAACGTTAGATATACCATCGACACCTGCTGACTTCTTATTCTTAATAGAACTGAAGATGAGCTGGAGATCCATCTTCGTCACTAACAAGGGACTTGTCCCTATTCGCTCGGCGATTGTGGCATTTGCCAAAAGATCGTCATTGAACCTCAAGAAACCAGGGTTCTCAGATCGCCATTGCGTTATTTCATTTCGAAGATAGAAGTGATGCAGTAGTGCTCTGTTTTCCAGGTCGTGGTTCGGGCGAATGCAAGCATTCACCTTGTACACTTGCTGAAACGCAGCCCCCACTGCCTCGACCTTCTCCCTCTGATCCTCAACTATAAAGAAGTCATCGTCCAAGACGGCTTCCTCTGGATCAATTTGCGCTGTCAGGAGTACGTCTGTGTTCTCTACTGTTCTCTGGAGTTTAAGACACGGAAGGTCATTTTGATTGTTTTTCCTAAATATCTTATTGATTTCAGGAAACATACCAGGGTCGCTGGAATTTACAGAACGAATTCTGTTGTCCCAGAACCTGTTAATAGATAACCTGTAGTTATCCTTAATCAATTGATTGACATTCTTTATTGACGACTTCAGTGTCCTAACCTCCAGGTCGTGCGGGTCTGTGAATCGTCTGTATAAGTTTTTAAGTCTTGTCAGTAAGCCACTCTTATGTCTATGTAGTGCGTCTATGGTCGCGTTTCTGTAGACGTCCATTTGGTCGCGTTCTTTGTATTTGGGTATTGTCCGTTCCATTGTTCGTTTAATCGTTTCGTCCATCTGTTGTAGATATTGGTCGATTTCTGTATTTGTGAGATTTCTGTTATTTGGTGGGGCTATGTCACTCGAACGAATTTCTCTCGCTAAGGCGTTGGTGAAACGAGGCCAGCGCATCTTACTGTAATTGTAAGAATGCGTCGCAACGTATTCCTCCAACTCCACGCGTTCGTTCGGAATCTGAATTACAGCAGCCAGTCCGCAGTGATCACTGTCGTACTCGATTGTCTGTAAGCAGTTTCGAGGGTGATTACCCACTTTGTCTGTAACTGTCAGTCTGGTATCGTACAGCAAAAGGTCCAGAAAGGAACCGCACCTTGGATACGACGGCCTTTCAGTAGTCAGCAGGTCAATACCATATTCAACGCTGTAAAGATTCATCAAATTAAAAAGATGATTACCTCTGAGATTATTTGTTTGGTTTCCCCAATCTTCATGTTTTGCGTTCAAATCACCGGCCATAATATAGTAGTTTTCTTCCAAGCTCAGTTTAAGTGTTCTAAAAAGAATCTCGAGCTCTGAGTCAAAAGTAATAGCCTGCGGAGCTTCAGCCGCATAGGCCGCAATCACATACATCCGCTTCCCTTGAGTGAGAGAGATGCATATGACGCAAACCTCTAGCGTCTGGAGCTTTCGAAGATCATTGTTGTATATGACTTTATAATTAATGCCTTTTCGTATGAAGATGGCGACACCGCCTCCTTGAGTAGAGTCGGGTCGATCTCTTCTTACGATATTGTAATTTTTATGAGTCAATTTATGTTTCAGGTTTAGCTTGGTTTCGCTAGCCAAAAACACATCTGGACTGAGGTCTTTCAACAATTGGAACAAATTAGCTCTACGTTCAATCCTAATCAGTGAATTTACATTCACAGCCAGGATTTTTAAGCGCGTCTCCGGTAGCGCGCCCATTATGGTCTATGTTGCACTAGGCCAGGCAACAAAGAGTAGAGATGGTCTACCCTTTTGCCTTGCTCCTTTAACTGACTTTGCAGTCCTGCTAGCTGGCCTTGAATGCTCAGTAACAAAGCTACAATGTCGGGCTGCACCTCTGGCGCCTTAGGCACGGGTGCCTGTGGGGCAACCTTTGGTGGGGCCTGTCTCGTAATCCTATCTCTTGATGCCATTTGGGCGTAAGAAAGGTTAGGAACCACGAATTTTGTTGTTGGAGCCTGTCGAACTTCGGCTTTTTGACTGGCCTGTTGTTGTTTTATTTGCTGAACCTTAGGGCAGCCCCTATAATTAGCGGGGTGCCCCTCGTTTCCGCAGATGACACACTTGAGCTGGGTCAAATCTTCAACCCTCTCAATTCCTAATTGACATTCCCCCCTCATGTGGGTTTCTGCGCACTTGACACAGCGCATCCGCATATCGCAGTTGGCTGCGACATGGCCGAACCTCTGACAACGCATGCACTGAAGCATGTCGTTATGTCTTTTTAGTGTTTCCCAACGTACAGCCTGGAAGTCGAGGCGGGAAATACTCCTCAGACTTTCAACCTTGCTCTGGGGCGATAATGTTACGAGGAACATTGGCAATCCGTAACCCCCTCGTCTTGACTTCACCGTGGTGAAAGGCTTGACCCCGATAAACTCGAGATCGTCGCTGGCTTTTTGACGGAGCTCATCTAAGAGCGCCTCCGGTTCCGTGCAGGAACTTATGCCCTTCAGGAGGACCGTTTTGAATTTTTCACTTTTAGGGGTGAAGCTGAAAAATTCAGCTGTTACTTCTCTTAATAGCTCTTTAGCTGTTTTATATTCGGCCAGTGAGAAGCACTGTACCGAGTACCGTTTTTCTTTGTCATTAATAATTTTTATAAGGAAGTGGCCGTTTGTGGCCCGCTTACATACCTGTTTTATGTCCTTCAGGTCGATCTTAAAAGTTCTTATCGGTGGCACTTTCTCCGTTTTCGGCTGTGGCTGCTTCTGGTGTTGCTGTTCTGGCTGCTGCTGCTGCTGCTGCTGCTGCTGCTGCTGCTGCTGCTGTTGCTGCTGCTGCTTCTCCTGTTGTTGCAATTTCCTGGCTGCTGCTGATGTTGATGGGCCATCCGTCCTTGGGCCTGCTGCTGTTGACACTTTTTGGGAGCCTTGCTCCGCTCCTGGAGTTTTCTTTGCGGGCTTTGGCTGCTGCTGCTTTTGCGCTTGTTGCTGCTGTGGTTGTTGCGGTGGTTTGTTTGCAATTTGAACCACCTGATTGCCCGTTGGTTGCTGGACTTGTTGCTGCTGTTGTTGTTGCTTTTGCTGCTGCCGCTCTGCTGCTTTTTTAGCTTGCAGCTGTTTTTGGGCCTGCTTTTCGTCTGCCTCTTTTTGACGGAGCGCTTCCATTTTTCTCCTTATCTGACTGAGGAGGGGCTCCATTTCCTCCTTCAGCTTGTCTAGGTGTTGCTGGTACTTATCTACCTCAGCTTTCTTTGCCTGGAGGGCCTGCTCCAGCTCGCTTACAAGCGTGTCTTCCTGGGGGTCTTTTTCCACTTCCAGCTCCCTATCTGTCTGCGGCTCTGGCTCCGATAGTAAAGCAAATTGATTGCTACCCGGAGACCTGTAGAGCCCCTCTCCTCCTTCTGACATGTACTCGGTGCCAGCCGAGTCGGAATACTCGTCAGTATCACCAATCTGACCTGCTGTTGTTGCTGCCCGCTCCTTGCGTCCCACCCCAGCTCGCAGCTTACCTGAGGTGGCTCTCGGTGCATCGAGATTGGGTTGCGGTCTCAATGTTCTCCTACGCTTCTTCGTAGGCTGGGTGGCTATTGCATTTGCATTGGTGTTCGGATGTACCGCTGCTGCTGCCACAACTGCAACCTCATCCGATTTTGCGGAGGAATCTTTCGATCCCCCCGCCCTTCTCTCCTTCTCCATCAGCTTTTTTTCCCAATAAATAATTCCACTCACTTCGTTATTGTGAAAAAAAGCTTCAACAATTTTGTTTTGCTCCGTCTGGGATTTGAACCCACGACCCTTGGATCCACCAGCCGACGCCACTACCTCTAGGCTATCGTATACTTGCTGGAATCGATGTCAAACTAAGAACTTTACTAATAGCTTTTTATTTCTTACACTTTTAAATAATACTTGGCACACTGATAAGTCTTTCCTGAGTGAAAGTCAAAGATCGACTGAGGGAAGCGATGCTTTCATCAAAGCCACGGCCGTTGACTGGCAGAATTGAATTTTTAAGAATTCAATTATATGCGGTTTTTGATTCCTTACTTGGCAATTCTGTCGAGATCAGAATTAATGTACCATCTTTTTACCACCATTTTGGATTTTAGTAAAGAAGAAGTGATAAAACTCATAAGAAGACAGTGGCACGATAAAAAGTGTGTAATATTTTATGTTCTCAAAATTCAAACAAATTTTAAGGAAAGGTTAATTGGGTTTTAAATTCTCAAAATTTTGTATTACACCTTTTCTTTTTTACTCGCAATATACATACATACATACATATGTAGGTACTATAGAGCAAGTTATGTATGTATTTGGAAAAAAAATCGAACTCGAGTTTTTGATCAAATTTGACATAACGATAATAGCGAAGACGAAAAAATTGGGCCGGCAATTCCGTCTTTCTGTCTGTATGTCTTTATGTCTGTACCTCGATCTACAGCCTAAACTACTTAAGATAATTTCTTCAAACTCGGTACTTACTCGGCTCTAACGATCTTAGCCAAAATATTCTAGCAGCTCAAAATAAACACCTCTATACGGCGAATGAGCTATAGTGACAGTCTCAATTAATTTACAAACTTTTGCTATTACTGAATCCGGCGAATGAAAGTTGAACGAATGTCGGTAGCATGCCCTGCACCACCGACATTCGGTTCAACTTATCTGGTATTACTAAATCCGCAATCCATCCACACTCCATACTATTTCTATCATTTTACATTCGCACCAATTTCGAGACGAATCTGAAGTGAATTTTTGATTAAACAAAAAAAAAAATAAAATGCACGACTGGGTCGCACGAACTTGCTCCTATGTAATAGACTAGGAATTTCAAAAACGAATGTTATTAAAGAAAACTGTTCATAAGGATAAAATGAATTTTTTAAATTCTTTAAGTGGTAAGAGATTCAAACAAATATGAATTTATGCAAGAACAAAAATTATAAGTCGTTGTAGCGGTTCCTTAAAAAAATACGCTTTTATGTACAAAATTTTTAAAACATTTTTAATAAAAAATTTTGGTACGCCAACCTTAAGTTTTTATTATTGTACGAATAAGAGTCTAATTTTCAAAACAAATACTAAGCTGTTCTTGAGATATCGAATTTTTCAAAAAAAAAAAAAATAACTTTTTTTTCTAAAAATTGAGAAAATATTTTTTTAAGTTTTGAAATGCAATGTTTTTTCAACTTTTTAGGAGCTTCTTTATAAAAAAATTTCATTAAAATCCGTTATGCCAATAATGAGAAATTCAAAATTCGAGAAAAATACGATTTTCGAAAACCTTTTTTTAAAATTTGTATGGAAGGTACCGTTAGTCTTAGATAAAACAAATTTTTTTTTTCTCAAATCTCGTAGATTATGTTAAGAAACTTTTATTTGTTAAGTTTGAAGAAAATCGATTTTGGGGTTTTCGAAATATTGAGTTTCCAAAAAATAATTTTGAATTTTTTTTTTAAATCCAAAAAATTAAAAATTGAAAATTTGAATATGTAATAATATTCAAACTTTAGAGGAGCTTTAGCATAAGAAAAATGATTTAAATCGGCTGTACCGTTTTCGAGAAAATCAAAAACAAAAAAAAAATGGATCCAGGGGGTCTACCAAAAATAACAATTTTTTGGAAAAATTTTTTCAACCATTAGCTAGTTTTAACCAAATGAAATTTTTCAAATTTTTTTTTAAAAATTCTGTGGGACAATTTTTTGAGAAAAAAAAATATTTATAAAATTTCGAAACAAAATCGCATGGCAGATACCGTTATTTTTGGTCTTAAGAAAAAAAGAAAAAAACGTGTGGGGGGAAAAAATTAAAACCCATATCTACCAAGTTTGAAGAAAATCGGCGGAGCCGTTTAGGCTGTAATCGAACCGACAGACAGACAGACAGACAGACAGACAGACAGACAGACAGACAGACAGACAGACAGACAGACAGACAGACAGACAGACAGACAGACAGACAGACAGACAGACAGACAGACAGACAGACAGACAGACAGACAGACAGACAGACAGACAGACAGACAGACAGACAGACAGACAGACAGACAGACAGACAGACAGACAGACAGACAGACAGACAGACAGACAGACAGACAGACAGACAGACAGACAGACAGACAGACAGACAGACAGACAGACAGACAGACAGACAGACAGACAGACAGACAGACGGACAGACAGACAGACAGAATTGCGAGACCCACTTTTTTGGTCTTCGCTATCATCGTAATGTCAACTTTGATCAAAATCTCGAGTTCGATTTTTTTTACGAAGGCATAACTTGCCTTATAGTACCTACAAGTCGCAAGTACAAACGAAAATAAACAATGGAAAGCACACAAATGTAAGTCAAACGCTTATCATACTGAATGTTAAAGTGTTTGTTTAACAAATTTTAATAGAAAACGGACAACTAACAACGCAACCGGAGAGCCAGAAATCTTAAAAAAAAGAGAGCACACGGTTGGTACGAGTATTGAACCGTCCTCTATCCAAGTACTAACCACTCAAAACGATGCAGATGCTTGATTTCGTTGATCGATAGCGTTGCTATTATCAAAGCCTACGCCGCCGGTTGACTAAATGTCTGTAGCTGACAGTGTCGATACGAAAGTTCATAAATTATAAGGTAATTTTAGGAATAGACAATGTAGTTCATCCGGCGAATTTCATAATTCATTTTTACAGCGGATGCGAAAGGTCAACGGATCGAGACAACTCACCGGGAGTTAAATTCTGCGAATTCTGTAATCGACATGATTGTTACTTGTTGTATGTGAAATGTAGGGTGACCACGAATTCTTGTCACAAAATTTCTGTTTGCTCATCCGAAATGACACAAACTGCATCAGGTCCTTATTTCTAGGATCAATTTAAGAATTTTATCGTGTCAACATTCATGCTTCACTTTAATTAATGTCATTCAAGAAGGCACTTCTGGCCGTTGTGCAAAAGCAAGCTCTTTTAACCACATCTTACATAACAAATTTGGCAGACTTCTGTTGTAATTTCAACAATTTCGTTTCTTATGTTGTGTTCTAAAGTATGGCCATTGTGTTTTGTTTGTTTTGCTGATGTTTATCTTTTCCTTAAAGAGCTGCCAAAGAAATCGGGAGGCAATCCGAGAATCATGGGCCATTTGATATCACAAAAGATGACAAGCATTCAAGAGTTTCTGATTTGCAATTGAAAGAAACTCCAGTCAAAAGCCTAACAGGTTTACGTTGCTTCTGCTATGCCTCAAATCGGTCGTGCAGAATGTTCATTATGGTATCAGCTGTGTGACATGTTTCGCCCTTCTGTTGGAACCACATGTCATTCACATCCATATTATTGCAGTAATTTATCATGGATCAGTTAAGAGGAAATTCCATCATCCTTTTCGATGAATTACAGGCCGATAAGACACTGACTTTCTGCGGATGCATTATCACTTGGTGAACCTAGTATGGATTTGATTTTTCCTAATTCTTTTTTTTTTTTTTTTTTTTTTTTTATAATCTACACGCGCTCAAGGGATTATGATTACCCTTTAAATGTTTGGACACAGCGCGGCGTGAAGTTAAGGAAGAGAAAGAAGGATAGGAAAGATGTGTGGCGCGATGTTCTGAGACTGAAGGTTGTTGTCTCAGATATTTTATCTCCAGGGATGGCGGCTGAACTAAAGCGGAGAATGCCGTCTCTTATTTCTATGTCGCTTATAATTCACATTATTTTATTCGTGTTCATCCTTGTTAGGCATACTAGTTTAACTCAATAACATGTTGTTAGTGTTATGCCTGAACAACATGTAATGAGTAAGCCAGCACAACCCATTGATGACAATTTTAGAAAGTTTTTAATGGAATTAAAACGACATAGACGACGGCAGGGATCGAACCTGTGATCATGAGGTTCACAGGCGAGCACACATCCATCGCGCCACGGCCACCCCCCAATTCTGAAAATTTACCTTGTTGATTTCCCTGTTTGCTGAAATCAGGGTTCACTTTCAATCTGTTCTATACCTCTAGGTCAGCGAACACAAGGCGGCGGGCGTCGTTGTATATGATCGTTTAAACTTGCCGTGGTGACTTGTGCTTAGTGTTTGAAAACCAAAAAAAAAGGAAAAATCAGAAAGCCATGATGCGTCAAAATCCTACGCATCCCCATTGGAAAACTCTATACAAAGTTAGCAATTCATTTTTTTTTATAATCTACCCGCGCTCAAGGGATTATGATTACCCTTTAAATGTTTCAACACAGCGCGGGCGCGAAGTTAAGCTATCGATTATTTTGATATCTTAAAACCCCAAAAAACACTTAATAAAAGACCATTTTTTTTAAATTTAATATTTTACAAACGTATGCATATTTGAAAAGAAGGCATTTGTGAATAGATGAGCATAAGCCCAGCTGTCATCGTAGAACGAAAGGAAATTCCCTATGAGAATGAAAAGGGAATTAATATCCTTAATATTCCGTTCACAAATCCAAAGTGCTTAAATATAGATCCTAAGAGTCCTACCAGATAAATTTGTCCCCGCCATCGGGAATCATTGTAGATCAAAAATTTTCAATTTAACACAAAAGCTTCAACTTAAAAAGGGTAAATAGTTATCCAATTGACTTTTACCCTTTACAAAAGTTAGGACCTATTAAATGGAAAATGATTTTAAATATCTACCCACACTAAAACTGTATTCAAGAGATTGAATGTATCTATAGAAACTTATAAGCCGATTTTAACTATCGTGTATGCCCTGTTAACTTTCGAAAGGCTTACATCCTCAGACACAAAACACACACAAGTACTCGTACATGGTTGAACAACTGAATTCATCAAAAGCAAATATAAGCCATAACTTATATGAATTGGATTTGGTTTAAATTTAATCGAACAAAGATTTATCCATATCAATTTGTAATTACTGGGACCGAGAGCATATAATTTTTTTTAAGCTAATTGAAAAGGCTATTTCATCAGAAACTTCATGTTGAAGATTGGAGATCCTTGGGAAATACTAAATGCAATAATAAATTTAGATGTAAGTGAATCTTTTCTCTTCGTGTCCAAGATTTCCGCATCATCTTCAAAGCGGATATTACTCCTGACAAAATGGATGACGCTTGAATTCACTAAGGTTTCCCTCTATTCTGCTCTATGTGACAGGAGAGGTGTACCCTGCACACCCAAGGATCTAGAGGGCGGACAGAATCCAAGAATGCCAACAACAACTGCTTCATCAGAGGAGGGTGGCCAGGAAGCACAAGAACGAAATAGATTTATTTGCTTCCTCTATGCTTAACAAATTTGGACATTTCCATATATTTTATTGGATATTACCAGGAAACGAAAACGAGGAGCAAGCATGTGATGGGGCGAGGGACAAGAGACGATCGACCGACGCCGACGAACGGACATAAAACCGACTATGGAAGGATGAAGTGGATGCCATGCTTACCTACCGAACCGACTATACTCGCTTCTCGAGCATACATGCTTTATGTAAGTGGATCAAAATACATACCATCGCCATCTCGGTTGGGTTGTGAGTTGTGAGGGATGCAGAGTTGTTTGCATCACTTTTTGAAACTTTAACCCTTTTCATTCCTTTATGGTAAAAGGGACATATTTGTAGTGGTGGTGTGGTAGGGATTTCTGCTTTTCTGCTGAGCAGCTTTAACTGGAATATTAGCCATATGTGGGTGGGTGGTGTTAGTGTTGGTGGTTATGTGTGGCATAGGAGGAAGATAGTGGTGACTTCTCAAAGCCCCCAACGGTCAACTGCTTAGGGTTTTGTCTCCAATCTGAAAGTTTGAGGAGGCCACTTAAAGCTGCCCGAGGGCGGATAACGTATAACCCGAGAGACTTAGGGCGAGTAAGGGAATATCTGGTTACGGACGGTTCGTTCTGGGAAGTTTATCGAGCAGGAGCCGAAAGCGGAAGAACATTTTTCATTTTCTTGGATATTTATTACTTTGCTCTCTGACATTGTGGTGTTAAATGCTGTTTACGTGGGTGTGTGTGGGTGTGAGAGTGTGTTGGTGAATGCATACTCTGCATGAATATTTTTTTTTTCGATTGGAGTATACTACTTGTTCAATCGAAGAGTGAAAATGGATTTATTTTTTCTTTGTTTGCTGTATTTTTTGTCTGATCCCGGCTTGCAGTGCCGAAAGTTTGATTTGTGTTGGAGTTGGTATGTATGTATGTAGTTTTCGTAGTCACAGATGCAGATGAATGAGGTTTTGGACAAAAGATGGCGGGCACATATAAATCAGATTTTGGCAAGAGTTTTATTTAAATTTTGGTATTATAAGTAATCGAAATACTCTTTTGAAGATGAATTGAATGATTATTTTGTCTGACATGAAGTTTATTTATGATGAATGAGAAGTGGAGAGTTTTGTGAAAAGACTTAAAGGAAAAGAGTTGAACAGTTTTAAATATATTTTTTGATAACTTCAAATCCTTATCTTATTTGGTCATAAGAAAATTGTAATTTTCAATTTACTCGTTTTCATTTAAAATTTTAAACAGGTTTATTTATTGAGTACTTTCTCTAATTAAAATAATAAAATTTACCTTATAATTATATAAGGTGTTATATACAGCAGAAGAAATATTAAGCAAAAGATTTTGGAGAAATGAAAAAATTGTACTTAATGTGAGAATCGTTCAGTAAGTACCAATAGGAAAAACATTCTGCCCTCTTAGATCCCGAGCACAGTGGTTCCAGTTATCGAGACTAAGCACTTTGATATTCATAATGATTTGGTCCTTAACCCGGATGTTCGATCTTCTTTGCCACTTTGAAACTAGTCTATGGTTTAAAGACTTTTTCGGTTGCATTGTTAGTTGATGTGTTTAGACTTTTTATTTTCCATACAGATCTTCGTGCAGTTATATGTACTCTTCCATTTGCCTTATGTTTTGTCCGATCTCAATTAACCTATCATTTGTACAATAAGTGCTTACTCCGAAGTAGATGAACTCCTTAACTACCTTAAAGTTCCTACTATTAGTGATGGAAAGATGTTTCTTTATTTATTTATTTCACTTATTTGGTAATAACAATAGTATTTTCCCTACACGGGGCCACGGGGCTATCATCTCCAGAACGGGATCGTGTAAATCATGCGATAGTCATCAAAAATGGCATCTTCACCCACACTTCACCCTATTGAAAAATCCATTCGTAATGCGAACAAAAGGCTTTTGGTTAATTTGTTTACGTAGTCATAATCTAAAACTGAAGCTCTGAAAGTATAAGTCCTACAAAAAAAATTCTATACAAATAGAAGATAATTAAAGCGTTATTCGATGAGCAGAAGTACTGGTTGGAAACCATTTTAGAAATGGTGCCTTAAGAAAAACACTTTTGTGAAACTCAGACTCGACATTTATATTGGCCTAAAACCAGGCAATTCGGTGGATTAACTTTTGCAAGCACTAATTAGGGATAATAGACGTCCTGTCAAATGAAATATCGTTTCTCAAATATGAGAAAAATATCGTGCGATAAATATACTATAGGAGAATACTATCCTGCGAGAAAAATATTATATGCGAGGAAACTATCGTGCGACACAAAATTTCATGTCATGCAAAAAAAAACTATCATGCGAGGAAACTATCACGTGAACAATCTATGATGCGAGAAAACAATCATGCAATAAATATATCAAAAGATACTGATAATTTTCTTGATAACAATTTGAAGTTAAGTTAAGCTTACCACAATAGAAGCAACTTCAATTTCCTTCCATAAACCAGAGGCACACATTTAAAGTTCACTGTGGCGTATACTTACTATTTTATCTTGGAATTTTCACGAGCTCGTGATTGAATTGTAAATTGTATTACTAATATGAGTAATTTACACGCTTTCGATAAATTATGAATAAGTACACTCTTATATCGATGAAATATAGTATGGAAGAATTCGATAAATAGCAATCTTAAAGAAGTTTATTGTTAGGTAGCCGTGCATATTAGTTTTGAATCCTATTACATCGCAAGGGAAGAGAAAAAAAAAGTAACGAAAATCATTCCACAAGCATCTAAAGAAAATTTGTAGCTTAAGTTTACATATTTTTTTTTAGCGAGAACCTGCGTGTATCAGTTTGTACTTCTGTCAGATATTCTATTTTGGAACTTCCAAACATAAACCCACAAAGAAAGAAGTCTGGAAATCGCCAAAACGCGATATAAGTCGACCCAGAAAAACAACCTTAAAATTATCAATTGTCAGGCGAGCTGTTTGTGTGGTAACATCATAAGCAATTTGGAAGAATAGAAACTCGTTATTATGAGGATCAATTATACCTTTAGTATAAATGGTGCACTAAACAATAATTTTGAATAGATGTAATGGCTCGTCGATACGTGGATTCTCAGTACCGCAGAATTTTGTTAATCCATCCATTCAGATGGAAATAGGCATTGGCACTCTTGATGAATCTTAACCGCAAATTTAGATGAGATTAAAAGTTTTAAAACCATCAGACGAACGAAAACAACTAAACGATGCACGTGGTTTTTGTAGGAGCAGCAACGGATATTGGCCAGCTCACCTATACACCAGCGATTCAGCAATCTTGACCAAACAAACAGACATACCTATATACACCAACCACTGACCTATCAAACTCATCTACCAGACGTCGCAAGGTGACATATGCTTCTATAGATCTAGGTGGATAGGTAGAAATGCCAATCACCTGCAGTCTAGCCCTGTGTCCCAATCAGCGCTGAAGTGCGCCATTTTAATAAATCGTATGAACCTTTGGATGGAATTGATATGGGAAATTGTGGACATTCTCATGGATATATATATATGGATCTAGTAGGTTTTGATGTCTGTTATTGTGTGTTTGCTTTTGGACAATCATCCGGAAATTGTATGACTCTAGCAGCCGGACCACCACACTCATCCGGCACCATCTACACTGTGCTAAGCTGGGCAGCTTGTTGACTGGTACTGAAAAAGTAGCCAATCTGAGTAATTATCCTGCCCACTGTACATTAAGCCTTCGTCAAAGCCCTCAGTTCGCTAGCTCGGGATATAAGGAGTCAAACACAGGGCACTGTACAGAAGTAATCGAAGTTCGTTCTAGAGCTATTTCATCACGTTGAGAAAAGAGATTAAGTCTTTAATCTTCATTTTCGAAAGTTCGTCAATGTCGTCAAAAAATTCCCTTCCTAATGATTGTGCTCTAAATTTGGCTACGGAGGACAGTTTCCTTTTTCCGCTGGTTCCCACAGTTATGACAGTGAGTGATGCCTAGCTTTCGTCAGTATCTGCTATAGATACCTACGATTCTGGCTATGTCTGCATATCAGATCAAGTGTTCGGAATTAAGTATAGGTGGGCCAAAACTTTCTAGATATAATACAGTAAGTTATACTGCTTCGCCTACGGTTTGATTCGCTAAGAACAATGGAATGAATTTTGACCTTCACAACTCCGAGCAGAATATTGACTCTTTTCGCAAGTGAGTTATGAAGCGCTGATCCTTGCTTGGCCAGTTCGTCATGCGTTCATTTCCATCAATGCCATAATGAACTGGAACCCAAATAAGAGTGATATTTTGGTTAATATTTAGCCTAACAAGTTCATCCCGGCATTGCTGAACCAATTTGGAGTAGGAAAATACTAAAATTAAAAGATTTAATAGCTTTAACAGCCGCCTGACTGTCATTGATAATATCCGTGTTCCGGTTATGGTTTTGATAAAGTTTGAGTACCTTGCATGCTTCTCTATAGTTCTAGTCTATTGTCTAGTGATTGGATGATTTTTCAAGTGTAGGTAAAGGAAAGGATCACGCCTTTAAAAGGCGTCTACCTCTCCTAAACCATCAAGTGATTATGTGACTACAGACATTTCTAAAATGACTTAGAAGTACCCTCCAACTTGTCAGGCTATAGCTGAAACTTATCAATATCCTTAACAGACTTGAGACATAGCATTTATCATAGGTTTCATTACTCGGAAGTCACAATCCCTAGGGTGTCACAACGGATATACACTTATCTATGTGTGTCGGTAACAAGATTCACTGTCGGTATATTAACCTAACCTGACCTTAGGTCTATAGACAGTATCTGATGGACTGTCCGGACTTTGTAAAAAAACATCTTCAAGATTTCACCGATATGCGCTGAAAAACCGAATTTGTAATGAGCGTTTCGGCTTCGATTAATCCGCGATATCCTTAGCCCCATTGGGGAAACAGCACTATAAGATCTTTTATCAGCGCCTTTTCCATCAAGTTTTATTCTAATTTTTATCAGGTGAATATGTAAATGCCTTGGTAAATGACTAGATTGTGTAGGATGGCCGGGAAATCTGTGCAGATATTAACTTTTGTAACGCCACGCAAACAGTAATAATTAAGAGCTATAAGTCACAAATAGGTAATTTTGTAGTAGATTATTGTAACATTCATAGTTAAAGGAAGAATTTTTTGCTTATATCCACTATTAAGTACAAGCCACTTTGCCACTAGACAGAACCCAAGTAGTTGAATATACTGATATCTCAGAATTTAGCCTACAGGGTTATAACTTAGAACCACTTTTCATCTTGCACCATTGTCCCACTTTGTGCATCGTACATGTTGCTCACCAGCTTCAGCCTCAGTATGGCTACTACTCTAATACGAACTTTAATTTCATGTGGCTTAGCATTGTAATTGTTGTGAGTAAGCACACGAATTTAGATAGCAATTCGACTTCTAATGAACATGATGCGTTTCCTGACTCCATATTAAGAATTGTGACACATTTTCTGCGCACAGACAAAGTTATCACTAGTGCTCACTACAAGTCAAGTCCTATAAGATGGTTTGAAGTCCGATATTAATAAAACAAAAAATGCTGGTGTGCTTTGTCTCCGACACTTTTCTTTATTTTCATTTATGATTTTTTATCTGAAACTTCTAATCCACTTCATTGTTTCGCTGACCCTCAGCTTTTCATTTTCGTTTCCAAACTTTTAACCCTGTTTTTTTTTTTGGCTGGCGAACTAAAACGGCAACGTTAGCTATTGTTACATTCAGATCTTGACAGCATTAAAAAAAGGTGTGCAACCGCGTGGAGTTTTATGTTTCGAAAACCCAAAGCTGCCTTCTGTCGGCTAAGTGAAATATACCAACCTTGTTATTATCCATGAAAGGCACATGCATCAAAGAAACTAAAAGGCTTTCCATTATCGGTATGCGTGATTATGATCATCTCTTATGGAATTATCACTTGTTCGACGTAGCTTTAAACGCAGCGAAATGCTTAGGTTTCCTTAAAAGATGCAAGAAATTGAGTATAAATCTATTATCTGAGCTAGTGCATTATTTATTTGAACCTATTGGATATAATTCAGAAAAGAGCCCTTAAACTTATAGGAGACACATCCGTTATGAAAACTTTTGTTTCTCTTGAACACCTCCGTAACGTCTCTTGTCTTTCACTGTCTTATCGCTTATTCTATCAACAAAGTTCAATTAAAATAGCCAGTTGAATTCCTCCTCTCAAACAATTCCACTGTAATACTCATCTGGCGGGGAATGCTCATCAGTTTACCCTTAAGCCTAACCTCGGATAAACTGTCAAGTAAAGAGGTTATTTCATTAGCCACACTACTAGAATATGGAATACTTTGCCCCTCTAGATTTTGTTTCCACATTGAGATACATATATACGCTTTCTAAACCAATGTGCATCGACATCTTCAATTAAATCTTCTTCACTTTACCTAAACGCTCGCATCCCAGGTCTTGGTTCTCTTGGAAACTTGTTGCTTCACCAAAATTTAAAATTAAATTAATGCCAAATAGAGAAAGGCTCAATCATAATTTATTTATAAAATGAATATTTCGCGCATGTCGAAGTTCTTATAAGTTAGTCTTTAAGTGCGAATAGGTAATTATAATATTTGTCTATGGCCCAAAAGAGATTCATTCAGGTTACCGGGCTCCCACCCAAAGAGTCCTTTATCGTTCACGAATAACTTAAATATTCAATAAAATTCTTTTAACAATTTTGTTTTATAAAATGTTGTAAAAAGTTTTTTTTTCTATTTTTAACTTACATACCGTTTCACCCATGTGATATATTGCATCCTTTCATAAATAGAACACATATGTACATATTTAAATATAATAAAATTATTTTAAAAAACAATATTTCAGTATATCAAATTCAGGCTGACATATTGCCAACTCAATTACCCAAAACAACTCAAAAGCTCTTAAACACATACATACATATATATGTATATTATTACACATAAGAAATTATTCTGTTTGAAATTAAAATTCCATTTCAAAAACCCATCACGTTTCAGTTTAAATAATTTATAGCATATAGCACTATCACTTTGTCCCATATTATAAACTATTTATACATTTCCAAGTCTTGTGTGACATTAATTTAATGGCACATTTCTTTCAATCAAATAACTCAAATTTTACTTTCACTTCGAAATGTCAAATAGTGTTGACTATTTTTGAACATACCCTCCTGCATTTGGGACGAAAAAGCAGGAGCATGTATGGTATGTCATCATAAATGAATGTATGTATATATTTCGGTGAGATTACTTTAACTTTTTTTCCCATCCGACTCTGATGGCTCTTCTGGTTCTATGTCCATTTTGAAAAAAGTTGGTTTGGATGGATGGGTATATGTATGGCTTTTTGGCTGTAAGATAAAATAAACAGAACAAATTGATTAAACAAAATGAAAAATCATAAAAGATTTAAAGAGAATTTATTTTTATTTTGTTTTCCATGGACAATGGACTAGAACAAAAAGATTCAATTTGATATTTTAGAAAATACTTACATATTTTATATATTGGGCGATGTTTATAACTCCCTAATCGTTATTTCTATAAGTAATGGGTTGGTGCCAAAAAAAGTTTGTGGTTTTAATTAAATCTAAAATTTCGATGATGGAAAAGTCCAAAATAGGGGTTTTCGTTTTGACATCCGTCACTCCGTTAGTCTGTACGGACGGTGTGTATCGATCTAAATCTGCATCCCTGAAGTTTGATAATAAAGCTTTTTATTTTTTGTTAAAGGAGATATTACTTACCCTAATGTCGAATATTTCGAATATATTTTTACGAACAAAGCAAATATAAGAAAGTGGATAGTGTTTCAAGTTTGATTTGAAGTCCCCATTCCCCAATGGAATTCAGAAGTGCGACAATTGAAAGAGTACGAATTGACATGTGACAAAGAACGGAACGTAGCTATTATCCTGGTGAATCTTAAATTTTTGGGAAAGCTGAAGATTAGTTTTGAACTTATACAATACTGACGTACGCGCACTAGAAGTAAATCTTCTTTTTCCCCAAGCAAAGTCTCTGTAAGATTCTAACTTACATATAAATGTACAAACATTTTGTACAAACCAACATAAGAACTAATTGTTGATTAAGATTAAAATGAATTTACAAATTGGTTATAGCCGATTAGTTTTTGAATCGTTAAAAAATGAAACAATTCATTCCTCACTTATCGTTTCTAGAAAGAAATGAGTTTTGTGACATAGATGTAAAGTGCTATTTGGGTGTGTTCCCCTTTGGAGGATACGGAAATCTACTTTTCGTTGGTTTTTGTCATTAAATTTCAGTGCTTTTCAAAAACATTAACAACAAATCCAATTTAAAAGTAATTTTGGAATAGTCTTGCAAATTGAAACATGTCAAAATCACTTCCAAATATTTTTTTTGTTTAAATTAAAAATAGTTTGCAAAATAAGTTAGAAAGCTTGAATTTGAACTCAAAACTGTTTCAAATATACAAATGATGCAATTACGAGTAGTTTTGGAATGACAGTGACAGCTTGGTCTATCTGGCACTTTCTTGAATTTGTTAAGAAAATCAGGAACGTCATGTATAACTTGTTTGTTACCAAGGTTGAGCAAATTGGATGGTGCTCTTTTTGACGCACAGATGGCGCTTTTTTAACGCACATAATAACTAAGCGTGAAAGGACACTGACGTCTAAGATATTGAAATTTCAATACTAGCCGTTTTTAGTGCATTCTTATCTCCGCTCAAATTTGTCATATGGTGACATTAAAATCCAATTAAAAACGAAAGGTATAAGTTTTTATAATTATGCCCAATGCGATGAGAACACGAGACGAGAGCGAGACATGATTCACTGTCACCTTTTCGTTGTTATAAAATCGTTCCGCAATTTTTATTTTCGCAACTGTTTGGTTGGTTAAATGAAACTTATGGTAATCAAAGTAAACTTCAGCAACCAAACAGATGTGAAACTAAAAATTGAATTTGCGCGACTGTTCTTACTTTATTTATTAATTTCATTTCACGTGACGACGAGAAATGCTTTATTACGTACATACATATGTATATCCTCGTTTGCTTTCATAGTTTGAAACTCATTTTACCACAACGACGATATTTCATCACGCTCACATCTCTCTTTTCTTATCTTACTCATTAACTGCGTTTTATTATTGCCAAAGATCCACATAGATCATCCCTTGAAAATAAAACGATACGGATCATTGTGACAGAAGTATTGTATATCCATCTCTCTTTTCCTTATATTTCTTCAAATGTTGTTTCAAATGTTTCTTGTCTTTTTTCTTTACACTGTAGTTTACACTACCTTACTTTAAAAAGCCATCTACTCGCCAGAAAAAGAACTAATTTCTGGATTTTTAAAATAGATCCAGATAGAGAACAGGATCCCAAATTGTTTTTGTAATACATGTTAAAAATTAATCCAGATCCGGAACCACATAGATCCGTAGATAATAAAACGCACCTATTGTGATCAAACCAAAGGATTCTTCTTATTGTAGGCAATGCTAATTAATTTTTACACCGAAAATTCTTCGCATATGGCAATGCTAGTTTATATTTGACAATAGAAAGCAGAATGTTTATTTACAAGTGTTTTTTTTTAAATTTCGCATTAATTATTTTGTAAATTTTAGTGCTTACATAGTTTTCAAGTTAAATAGTATATAAGTATTCAGTATTTTGTAGGATAGAGTGTTTGATATTTTAAATAAATAAAACCATAAAAAAGATGTATTTGTTTGTGCTTTTTACAAAGGGAAGTGGTTTTCGATTGAGAAATTGTACCACACATCATTGACTTACTATATATGGACTGCTAGTCGCTAATTTTCTTCATAAAAATCCTCAAAAAAAGTGGTTGCACTTAAAAAAAGGAACTAACTTTTGACAATTAAACCCCAGCGGTTATTGTCAAAAATTAGTTCCTTTTTTTAAGTGACATCTTTTGATCGCGCATTGTCACTAGGAAAAAAGGTAAAAAGTGGAACCATCGTGAAGTTGGCTACTAGCAGTCCATATCTAGTAAGTCAATGCCCCACATAATTCATTAAAAAAAAGCTTTTATTGTGTGTTTTCTTAATGAAATTATGTTTTTAATTGTTTTGTTGGTTAGTTGTAGTTTTTCATTAAATGAATTCATTAATGGAATCCAATCTCTATTCTGTTTTAGACCAGCCTCAGTCTCAATCAAAAACATAAAATTTTTTTGGTTATCTGAAGTTTTTTTGAAACTTTCAGAAGTTTCAAGGTGTTGTTCTATGTTTTAATGGAACTATCAGGACACAGTTTAAGAAACCGCACTATTAGTATAATAAAGAAAAAGATTGTAAGTTCGAAACGGCTTGAAAAATTGTACTTAACTAAAATGCAAGACTGGATAGCACTTGCTTGATTTTATTTACAAATACTTTGGAATTAATTTATTTTTTCCTCCTACCGACGCCCTTTTTTTCCAAGGTCATGGAATTGCTGACTCTGAAGATTGATTAAGAAATATCTCGAAGATCAAAAGCTTCTGAATGACAGGCATTACGGCTTTCGCATCAATCGTTCCACTAGACATCTGATGGCATACTGAGGAGTGGAACAGATCCTTACATTGTTTCAAAGAAAGTAAGATTATTGCGCTTGATACTTCTAAGGCATTTAAAAGAGCTTGTCAGCAGGCTCTCTTATCGAAAATGCGTGTGTTTCGTATCTACAAAACCCTTATTCCTTGGATTAGAAATTACCTTCTAGATCGTTCGATACATATTATTTTGAACGGTTTCAATTCTGATCTGCACAAAATAAATGCTGGTGTACCCCAGGGCTCCGTTTTGTCTCCGACTGTTCCTCATTTTTATAAATGGACTCTTGTCTGAAACTTCTAATCCACTTCATTGTCTTCCCGACGTTAAGTTAAATTGTAATGGTACCGTATAATAAACTCATTAAATTCCCATCTTTACAGTTTTGTCAAATGTGGTATAAGAAATCGTGTGGAGTTTAATGCTTCAAAAACTCAATGCTGTCTATTTTCGTTGAAGCAAAATGTACCCCTTATGTCACTGTCCATTAATGGCACGTGCATCAAAGAACCCAAAAAGCTCTCAGTACTCGGTATGCTTGTGATCGGCGATCTTCGTACGAAGTTTGAGAAAATCGCTTTAGTGACCTAAGCTGTAGGTTGAGGTACAGAAAATCAGACAGACAGAACCAAAGTACGTTTGACGTAGACAATTGCCAATTAAGGCTTGATTCCACGGCAGGCTACCCGTAATAACGGAGTCAAGTTAAACGTTGACCACCGTCCTGAGGTAGTATGGCGCCCTCCCAGTAGCAATTTTGCTGAGGAGCAAGGCCTATCTACAGCCTGTGTTGCATCTAGGATAATTCTTGGACATCAGCCACAAGGATACTTCCACAACCCTGTCCTCTAGGCACTATCTCCTTTGGTACTAGAATATAGCTTCCGGTGGAGCTTCGCAACCCTTAGAGTCACTTTTATATGAAAGCCTCAATGTTCGAAGCCTAACAACTTCGGAAATACACATCCAACCATTGACCAAGGCAGAAGTCGATAGCCGACACAGACCTGTTAACCTGTACACCTCAACTTTCCAATGAAATGGGATGGAGCTAAGCACCAACGCAACCGTTCAAAATAGTACATGCACTCAGCCCTGCCCTGAGCCCAGACATAACGACATATATGGCCAAAAGCTACTACAAAGACACACAAAACAACAACTTCCAATGTAACTGGTTAACTCAGCGTAAGTCGTACGTGATCGGGAGATACCAAGGCACACATATTAGGAACCCCAAGCTCTACACAGCCCCTCGTTACAGGTCAAGTCCCAATTCCGCCAAGTCAAAGACTCAGGACAAGGGGTGCCTTTACCATGGCAAGGAACGCGTTGGAGTGAACCCATAACCAATGGTGAGTGGGTCAGGATGAGACCTGGGCAGTCTCCCTCCCGCCCACACATCCACCAGCCTTAAGCTCAATGAGTTGCAGGTTATAACAGTGAACCTGCCACCCAGAGAGCACAAGGCTGCAATCTACCACTAGGCCCCATGCTGTTCTCAGGCAATGAGCCAAGACTCCTTGTAAACACAGAGTCAAGTCCTGCCACAGAGGCCAGCAATGAGTGAGTTCCAATCCACCTGAGGGTCTACAACAAGGACATACAGACAGACAAAATTGCAGGACCCACATTTTCTCGTTTTCTCTATCATCGTTATGTCAAGTTTATTCAAAATCTCGAGATCGATTTTCTTGCCAAAAGCAAAACTTGGCTTGAGGATATGTCAATTTTTCTATTAAATAACTTTAAATCATGAATCATCGTATATAAAATCTCAATAATTCCGAACTACTCGACCAATTTCAATCACACCTAAAGCTATGTACCGCACGGTTCCTTTTAAAGTTGAACCTCATTTTAAAAGTCTGTTTTCAAATTAAACCCAAAAACACATTTCAACAATTATTCTGTTATATATTTTCCCTTGCTCAACACTACCTTTACTACCTTATTTAAATCAGTTATCTTCATTCAAATGACTCGTGAGACAACAGTGAGTTAAGTAGATACACGATGTTATCTAGACGATGTGCTAATGGCTTTTAATTCACCAAAATCGTATCGTACAACGCGCTAAAGCTTTAGATCATCCAGAACTTCTAGCAAATTAATACGTAGAAATACGTAGTTATCTTTCAACAAAATAACAATATAACACCTTCCTGATGATGTTGATGATGATGAAGATGGTGATGGCATCTGAGTAACCGCACTCGAGGCGACAAACGCAACCCTTATTCATTCAAGTCCATCTTATGTTTCTCGTACAACGTTCCCCCATTCAGCCCGAACCGCGTTCTCCCCTAAACATCGAAGAAATTATGAAATAGACACTCCGAGGCAGAGGCGAGCACTCAAGCATCAACTCGTTTGGATGGCTTAAGGAGCCATTTATCCCCGAGGCGAGGAGCATGCCTTATTTAGCATATCAACAGGTCAATTACCATGGGAATAACGGGCTTCAACAACAAGTGGCAGAACAAGAGACGGAGTGAAATTTATGAGAAATGCCCACCACACCACCAGGGGCTTTTGTGGTTGGCTTTTTTGAAATATGTCCACGATCGAAACAATTTTCTCGCACTCCTTCACCTTGTTTCAAGGATGTCTTTCCAAATCGGAATAATATAGTGTTGCGCTCCCAAAGGTGAAGGTGAATTCTCCAAAGCAAACACCTAAATCTCAATCTATCTTGGTCATGTATTATGTGACATGGGAAACAAAAGGGAAGTCGTAAAAAGGTTTAATAGAAAGATGTTTTCTTCAACCTAATTCCCCTATCATAAATGGCTTCGATGTTTTTCAATCAATCAGTTTTGCTTAAAATTCGAAGTAGATATACGGCCTTGAACCTTTTTTTTATTACATTTCCTTCAAACAGGTTTTATCAAAAAAAAAAAAAAATACATCTCTTTTGAGACATTGTTTTGGAACAAATCAATTCGTTTACATTTATCTCTGGTGCAAAAGGAAACAGCATAAGAGAAGATAAAGCGGAAGAAAATAAAACAATTTAGATCCTGGGAATCTGGAAACCGGATAAAATATCAATGGATTAGATCCGGATGCTATCACATTGCTTGAGATTGCTGAGTAAATAAAATTTGTTGACCCAATGTGTTTGTATGTATCACACCATCGTGTTATAACAGTGGCAACAAAAAGCTACCTATTGGGTTTTAAACGATTGCCCTT
The DNA here is from genome assembly GCA_963931855.1 of Philhelius festivus. Taxonomy (NCBI): domain Eukaryota; kingdom Metazoa; phylum Arthropoda; class Insecta; order Diptera; family Syrphidae; genus Philhelius; species Philhelius festivus. The sequence continues at coordinate 79,520,353 of OZ007556.1, read as the reverse complement.
TCCTGTTTTAATTATTGGAAGTTTTCGTATTTGTATTTGTTTTGCATAAAAAGGAATTGGGAAAATTTGTTTTCTAGTGTTTTACGAGTACCGTTGGGAATTGTTAGATGGAACTTAAAGACGAACAAGAACTATTCAAAAGGTTATCAGAGGGATATAAGGACCTTCAAAGAAACGGCAATAGATAGAGGTTTCCGACATTCTAACACTAAATACGGTGTAAAATACTAATAGGTTTCCATGGCTAAGGATCCATTCAGCCCTTCCTAGACGGTAGAACCACCAACGAAGTTGAAAATATACTAGTCGATTTCAGGCACTAGTGAAGCATTCAACTGTTGTGGATATTTAGAAGTCGAAAGGGAAAACATCTGATCTAGAAGCGCTTCTTCTGCCACAGTCACTATTAGTGGTCCCAGTATCTTAATGTCATCAAAGAGGTGGCCGAAACCACTCAACTACCAAAAACACAAGGGATACCTGGTTGATGATGAATGTGTTCAAAGAAAAAAATAATCAACTATTGAAAAAGGAGAAAAGAGTAGAGAAAAATTTCAGCGTACAATTTTAAACGATTTAGAAAAATACGAAAACCATGTTAGTACAAACTAGCTACTTTAACTTTTTAGTAACTTGCTAAATCCATATGAAATCTGTCATTTTCCTCGAAAAAATTTGTTGGCAATTTTATTTGAAAGAGTTAAATTTTATTTATTATTATGATTTGTGAGCTAATTTTTTATTTAAAGTAAATAAAATAATATAAAATGTTTTCGTAAGACGAAAATTTTGATATACATAAGGGTTTGAAGACTCAGTTTTGTGCTGTAAAGTACGATATTTTAAGTCCCGAGCAAATTCTTTTGGAAATTTAGCCATGAGGGTAATGCTGGTAAGTATACTTCCTATAATTGAAGACAAAGGATACATCCATGTACAACAATTAGTCTTTGAGATGTGCTTTTTGGTTTCCAGCCGAGGTTTTGCTCGTGCGTCGGTCTCGCCAGGGTTTCTCTAAAGAAACACAAACTTCAGATAAAACGTCTTTCAAACCTTATAACAAAATTTTATTAGAAAACAACTCTTATATAACAAATAATATTCTCTTTAATTCAAATACTTTAAAGATGGATCTTTTGTAGTAAGCGAGGTTTCAGTTTAGGGGTATTCTTGTACTTCGTGTTTCAGTCTCGGAATCTGTTTTCTGATTAACTGCGTTTCGGGATCTTAGTCTGATGGTCAACTTAACTGGAATTCACACCTGATGTTCTGGTATCGGGAAAACTGGCTTCCGATAATTCTGGCAACTGTATACAGGTACTACGCCCCCGACGGAACTTCAGAACAGCAGGCTAAACGCTCTGGTACATGAGCAGATACTATGCCCCTGGTTGCACCAAAACAGCAGGCTAAACGCTTTGGTAGTTCAGCGCGGGTATAAAGCCACTCAGTTTTGCAAGCTGAACGCTTACCACATCAGCAGGTAAGGTACTACATTGTAGGTTGGTCCTTTGACTTTTAAGTTTCCGACATTTCAAATTATTAGATCCGTTCTCTAGATTTAGTTTTGTTTATCTTGTTAATTTTCACGAGCTGTCGTGATTTAAACTTGTTCAGATTAACAGTTTTTAATAAAAGGGAATTAGTATTTTACTAGTTAGTTAAACGAAAAGAAAGGATTAAAATTTTCGAATAGCTACTAAATTACTAAATGCTTAGCAAGTTGCTAACTAGTAAAATGCTAAGTCCTTAACAATAAGTTGTTTAAAATTTTTCCCCATCGTCTAGAAAGAAGATGTAAAGTTTCTAAAAAAAAAAGTAAATGGCGACTTGTTTTTCAAACCAGAATTTAGTCTCTTCGAAAAAGGGAAGGTGGTAAGCTAGTCTATGAAAAAGACCGAGCAATAAAAACATTAGCTGCTAAAAATACATCATTTATACGACCGATAGGGCAAAACGAGATTCTACTTCTGGTAAAGAAAGAACCAGTCTAAGTACCCATGATAGAAGAGGAAGACTTAATAACAACAAGGCTCTGTCACTGATTTAACATTTAGTTCTTCCAATACTGAAGCAATGTGTTGGTAAAGAACATGCATCGAATCATCAACCAAGTATGCGTGTACAAAAATATGACATCATAGAAATCTAATTTTTTTAGCATTCTTAGCTTTTTAAACATTTGCTCGCTAACGATATCATTACAATAACAAGTTAATGTGATCCAGTTGTACATTTTTAAATTGTTTAAAATCTACAAATTTGTCTTCTTGGGACTTTGAGAAAATTCTTAGAGTCAATTGCACTTTATACGGAAATAAATTCAACTTTAAAAATGGGCAGCAAGATGGTTACACTGACACGAAGCCAAAATGTACGGCAGCGCTATTTTAGCGCTTTTTTCGGTGTGAAACGATTCATGCTTAAAATTTAACTGAACTGACGTTTCAAAGACCGGTTGATAAATGTCAAAGCTATTTAATGACACAAAAGATGGCGCACTGCGCTCAATAGTTTAAGAATAGTCATAATCCTTTTGGTATGCGCAAAACTTAAATATTTAGTTGAATGTCCGTGCAGGTGCATATAAATATATGTAACACAAAATAGCGAACTGATTTTAGGCAATCGTTTAGTTTGCGTCAATGCACAAACTATTTAGTTGCTTGAACTGAGTTGCTCCATGTGCGCGGCGTGACATATAAGCCCATATGTTTCATTTTAGTAACCAAACAGTGGTGAAACTAAAAATTGAATATGCGCGCCTAGCCTAACTGAACGTTTGATTTCAAAAATTCATACTTCAAATGCACAGTTGACAGTAAAATGACAGCTGGCAAACTGACTGACAGATCAGTTGACATTTAAAAATACATCTACTACAAATTGTTACATTAATTACATTTAACTAAATAAATTACGTACTAAACGCGACAAATGTTAAAAAGTTATAGTTCGGCCAACCCTGGACTCGACACAAAAGAAAATAGATCAGCTGAAATGTCAGCCGTTCATCAAAATTGCCCTCGAATAGTTTGGTATACCAAACATTTTTGGGTAGCATTAGATTTCTACTTGACATCAGATGTTTCGTTCATCAGCTGATTTTTCCTATGGCATTGCAACAACACAAACATATTCGGATATGCTTGGATACGTAGGCGAACGTTTCCATTACTCATCGATGTTGTTTTACACAAATCAACATAATGTGAAAATCAGAATTTTGCGTTTTAAGACCGAAAAACCTTGGAAACCAGCATTATTTGTTGTTTTTAAGCCTAGTACGCAGATCGGGAAAAATTTTGTCTCCCATATATTTTTCGTCCTGGGACAAATTTTGTCATGGATATTTTTCCGAGCAGTACGCAGTTTGCGCGCAAAATGTATACTTTTGTGCATTGCTGCACTAAATGTCTCCAATAAATTTTTTTACAGGAAAAAGAATGGACGCATTCACTAACCTAGTCACTACGTAGTCAACTCGTTCTGATTGGCTAAAGACAACTAAAAATTTAGTTGAAATTTCTCCTCAAACGTAGTGTAAAAATGTCTGCTTCAAAGCTAGTGGATATTGATTTTGACATTTCACAATCAGCTGTTCGTTGAAAATACAAATTTAATTTTTGGTGGAAGATATTTTCGAAGTGAAATTATTAAACAAATTAATATTATATCTTATATTTGATGTTATTTAATTTAAACTGTAAAAAAAAGTTTATTTAAAGTTCTCAAAACACAATTTTTCTTATTTTATATGTTAACATCTGTCATTAATATGACAGTTTGAATTGACTAGCTTTGTAGTGCAATTTTGCATTCACAACACAACGCTAGTTGACTTTTTGACTACGTAGTGACTAGGATAGTGAATGCGCCCAATGATACAGATACAAGCATTATTTTGCGGGACAAATTTTGACAGCCACCGTATTTCCGAAAGTGATTTTTGTCAATACTGGTTTTATGTAAAAGGTGCTGATGCTTGTCTTGAGAGCATCAAGAGGAGATTCCGAAAAGATATGAACAACTTTTGTAAGACAACCCATTCCAGAGATACACTAAAAAACACATTAATTAGATTTCATCTCTCCAACTTCAAACTTTTGCGAGAGATTTGGAAAAGTTTTGTAGAGATTAAAATTGTAGAGAAAAAATTTGTCTTGTCTCGATCTACGTACTATCGTAGGCTTGAGCATTTAAAAACATAAAATCTCTCCAAAAATCTGTAATAATTCATAAAAATCGCATATGCCTGACTTATTTTAAAATATCCTAGCATTTTATGACCTTTTAAATGATTTTTTTTAGATATAACAAATTAGGTCCTAAGGTGGCAGATGGTTTGGCCACCAAAAAAATTAAATAACTTCCACAAATTTTATAACTACCTTGGTATTTTTTTCTCCCTACTGTTGATATGTGGGGTGCCATAAAATGTCTACAACACACTCTCAAACATGGTATACATTGGCATTTTTACGGTCGAGCAATTTTTAAATACCAGATTAATCGTATCCTCATGGGATACTTTTGCCAGAATAGACAAAAAAAAAAAGAAAACAAATTCAGTTACCTATATTGGGAACGCCGCATCGGGTTGAGTTCACTTTTTTCTTGTTAACCCATACGATACCCAACTCAAACATTTATATGTATACTCATTGCAATACCTAGACTTACCTATGAATGTGTCCCAAGGCTGCCTTTTTCACTTCATCCTTGGTTACTTTATGTTTGCGCCGTGTCGTTTGTTTTATTTTTTTTTTTTTTTGTTTTGTTTTTGGTTCTAAGTTTATTTCGTTTGTTTTGCTTTGGAAGCCCTTTAAAGCCTTAAAGCTTTTTATGCTTAGGGCTAAAGTTAAAATTAAAGAAAACGTGAAATTGAACCTGAAGAGGATTAGAAAAAAAAAAATTGGTCAGGAAAATTGAGGATGGAAAATCGAATTCCATTGGGTCAACCAGCAACCACACCATGCACCGTGTCGGGTGTCGTTGGACGATTAAAGTAGTGAATTCGTATAGACTTTATACAGTTAGGTGTAGTTGCTTAGACTACATAGTCGTTGATTTTTCTTCTACCCTTAGAGGAGATAAGCAACTTAATTGTAAATGTTTTTCAAATAAGCAGTGAGTGCTTGTAAATTATGATGGTGTCAAAGCCTCCAAGAATCAGTTTGTTTCAATTCAAAGAAATTTGAAAGTCACCTGAAACAAATTTAACTCGCGCTTGAAGGAATGCCCATCAGTTTACACTTGAGCCAAACTTCGGACGAACTTTAGGAATGCTTTGCACAGGTCAATATTGCAGTAGGGACGTACATACGTTAGTTTCGGTAAATGGGCTGATAGTTGATCTTGTTATCGTCACCCTTAGATCAATGTAGATCCGGTGTGATAACTTAGGGATTGTAAATCCTCGCATGTACTCGTATTGAAACCTTTTATAAGTCTATGTCATTCAAGCCCGTTAAGAGTGTTGATGACTTACAGGAAGCTTTAGCCTGAAATGTCGGAGGGTACTTCTAAGTCATTGAAGAAATGTCAGTCGTCCTTACAAAGTCTGGTAGATAAATTTGATAGGTGTATATGTCTGTTTGTTTGGTCAGAATTACTGATTAAATCGAAGGAACTGTTCCTTTCCTCAAGAGGATTTTACCAATCTTAGGGAGGGGTGACCCCATCAACTCGTTCACGCTCGTGTTCGCAGTAGGGTTGGCAATAGCTGGTGTTCAAAGTGCCCATTCTCCCTTGGTTGCTACTTCTGCAAGGAACACGTCCATCGTTCAGTCGTTTTCTTACGTACTATAATAATTGTTGTCTGTGAGTCTTTTTATGTTTTTTTTTTTTTTTCTGTGGTTGGAGGCGACAGCCTCGTGGTCAGCTGGTTGATAGAGCTTAGGAATTTTCAAGCTATTTTGTATTATTAATGTCAGAGAGCTCCTCCAAGTCGGTGAAGAAGTGTTTCGCTAGGTGCCTGTTTCACAGATGATATAGCGCAGGGCCGTGACACAGGTATTGAGGAGTATCCTTACCATATTTTCTCGTCACCGCATCCTCAGCATATGTCGTCCATACAGAGTTCCATCTTTTTCTTGTGGTACCCCAGTTAATTGTAACCGGTGGGGATGCTTACGGGAAGAGAAACAGACTTTTTACTCAGTTGGATGGTAATATCGGTCTTCTGTTTGCTGAAATTAGGCCATAGTTTTCTGTTTATAAAACAGGAATCGAGCGAGTTCCATCTCTTGTTTGCTATAGCTAGAACTTTGCAGGGACGTAACTCCCAGGAATATAACCCACACATTTTTATTAATAAAATTAGACAAATCCTAATCAAATTTGATATTTAAATCTCACTTAAACCGCAAATATTTTGCTCGGAGATGGGACTTAAATTAAAGGGGGAAATAAATCCCTCTCCATCCTACCAACACCATCTATTATTTTGATGCAATTTTAATTAAAAGCGTTACATCAAATTAAAAGAATATACAAAAAATGCTAAACTGTCTAATTAAGTGAACCGCACTGTATATTTATTTAGTATATATACAATTGTGGGCTTCTTTTATTTTATTTTATTTTATTTTATTTTATTATCTAAATAGATTGAAAGTTCAAATTCAAATTCAAATGATTGGCTAAAACAGCTTAAATTGTAGGATAGAAGAGAAGAACCGAGGCGTTCTACCATTGCAATAAATATTTAGACCTGTCTTTGACTACTTGGTGAATGAAAGACTGGTAGGTGAGCAATAGAAAAAGATCCTTGCTCCTTGTACATTGTTGACATTCCCTGGTTTTTCTTTGGCAACCTTTGGAAAGAAGTCGTTTTCCGAATGTCAGATGAATAGATTCAAAGGCGTACACCTTTGATTTGTCTTTCAATAATAGAAAGAGCATCTGTAAGGAATAAGTACAAATACTGTTCTTTGAAGGTAAGAATGCCTTTTGGTGTTTTTCTCCGACAGCACATGGGTTCTCCTTCATGTTTTTTTGGCGGCGCGGCGTCGGCGACGGCATCTCAATTTTACCTCTTAGAACAAGTTCAAAAGTTTACAAAGGACGAATTTTTTCTACAAAGACACGAATAAAGAGCTAAGAATAATAAGAACAATTTCGCACACTTTCTTTTCATTCGCCAGAATCATCCAAGCTCCAAGTAGGTATACATATGTATAAACAGAACTTGAACCAGAGAGGAGTCGCTGCAGCAGGGAAGTCTTAATTTGTACTCTTGCATGTCGCCTGGAAATGAAGTCAAGCGGGTAATTGCACCTTGTGTGTGTTAGTTGGTTTGGAGCTTCAAAGATGGCAACGAGGATGAGAACGACAACGACGATAAGTACAAGGACAATAAAGGAAGACGTTCGGCTTCACGCTAGAGGTTTGAGTAAGATCTCGAAGTAGGAATTGAACTTTACGTTCCTCGCGTTTATTATTGGAATCACGTACCTAGATGTGTCATCACCGGGTTCTGTTCCTTGGTAAGAATAAGAATAAATTGAGATGTTAGAATGGAAAGGGTATATGTGTATTATGTGTTATGGGAGTGCTTTTGAAAGGCACCAGAGGGTGAAAAATCACAAACGATGGCACACAACCGAAGACGGGTGCAAGGACGTTGACGATGACGATGATGGGAACATAAAGAGATGATTCTAGAAACAATGACAAAAGTCAGTGTGAGATATTTTAGTTTGTTGATTGGTTTGAAAGTGGGCGATGAATTTTGTTAAGCCGTAAAGTTGGTGCTTCACACTTTTCTATTTAGAAAAAAAAAAGAACCTAGAAGGATTTTTTTTCCTCTTTTAGGTAACTAAGTTGTGGTTAGGGAATGAAAGCAATTAGCGTGAATCTGTTAAGAGCTACTTAGTATTTACACAAATGAATTTCATGTTTCCATTTCAGTTCAATTAACATATTGCAAAGGTATTGGGTTTTAATAATAAAATTAAGAAAGATCAAAGGGCTTGTAGCTGGATTACTTCTTAAAAGTTTTCATCAAATATTTCTGTTCTGTAGCGAAGTGCAGTTTGACAATATGAGAATAGCGTACTTCAATAGCTGAATATTTTTTTATATCTTCTATCATGTCTAATACAAAAAAAAACATCCAGTCTACTTCAAATTAGAACAGAAACCAAGAAAATGAATCAGATTTTTACATTCGCTAATATCGCAAAGACTGCAATGTAGCGGAAGCTCTACTCGGTTCTTAAATTAAATTAAATTAAATTAAATTAATTGGTGTTGCTGATTAAGTTGCCTTTACAAAGTAGGTGTACTTGAGCTTTCAACTCGAACAATACTTTCCTTCCTAAGCTTCCATACCACATCCCCTATAAACTTTTCCAATAAGTGATCTCTTTTGGGGAATATTATTTCCATTTAAGACACCAATTGATGTCTACCCAAGCTTTGAAGAATGAGTGAAAATATGAGTTTGTGAACACAGTTTTTACAGGAGGTACCGATGTTGGCTGGTTAACTTTGGTTAAGGTGTGATCTAAACGTGATCATCCATCATCATTGGGGAAATCTAAACATGGCCGCAGATTTCCAGGTAGGGTGGATACTGGCCTCACATGTGGTGAGAGTCCGTCCGATATTTACCCCTTTTGGTACCTGGCCTGATTTATGTATTTGTTTGTAGGTGGGGTTAAGTTTCGGCGGCAAGATCCCCCAATTCCGACAAGCTAACTACCGTGTATAGCAAGCAGGCCGCGTGGCCTGAAACTCGATATTCCTACATCCTACCCTTTTCAAACCTATGCCTATTCCAGTTTCATAACCTTTCCTATTTCCTACCTATCCCTATTACCGACATTCCTTCACTCCTCTTGCCGCGCAACAGTTTGCAGTAGAATCTAAAGCAGTCTATTCCGCGCACAATTTTGCATCATGACTTGGGCCTACACTCACATAAACTTGAACTGACATATTGATGTAGTTACGAGGATGAATGGGTTCATCAATAGTCATCAAGCTAAATAGTCGAATTTGACACGATCACAATCCACACGGGATCCACCAAATTGCAATGCATCCCAAAAAAATTACTGTTTGTTTTGGGTTTCGGGCTGACAGCATTCTCGGTCCATACTTCTTGGATAATGACGTTGCAACCATCACCGTTAACGGCGAGCACTACCGGTCGATGAATGAATGAATTAATTTGCATTGGGGGGTTATTGCACTGCGACCTAGAGATCTATTGTGCCCCAGCTTAAAAATGATGATCTTGCTCATCCTACAGTTCTTCCTATAAACCTATTGCTTTTATAAAAAAAAAATAAATTTGGTGGTGCAACAGCTCGAAGTGAACCAGGACCTAGTGACTTACAACTCTCAACCATTCCTGTGTGCGTGTTACTACGAACGGAGGGTATCTACAATTTTCTGCCGATTCCGAACGGCAAATGAGCAGCACTTTCCATGACAAGAGATACTCTTGGAGGATTTGTCAATTCCTCGCAAGAGGCAGTACACCCCTGAAAAAAACTTTCTTGCAGCGGCTGTGAATCGTACTCGAGACCTTCCGCATGACAGTCCAACGCACTTACTATTAGGCCAAGGGGTACTACCTATTGCTTTTTGGAATTTTAGTATTTGGGGCACCTTCAGAGAGGATAGGATGCTTTCTTCTACCTGGTATTGTTTCAGATGGTTTTTCCTTTGGTGCATGATTGGACAACAATTTCTTAGTATGTCGTCCGTTGTTTCCTCATGCATGTTGCAGAATCTATATGTGGCACTGCTTACCATACCAAGTAAACTTAGGTGTCTTCTAAGTTTGCAGTGTCCAGTTAGGATACCTGTTATTATTGTAAGGTTATTTCTACGTTTTCGAAACTTTGCTGTTTGTAATTGCCCAGTAGTAATTTCGCCTGCCTCAGCTTTGGGAGTTCTTTCCAATTCTTGGATCTGCTAGCTTCCTCTTCTTGTTTCATTTTGGTTTTGATGAAATTTTTTCATATTCCGCAATAGGGCTCAGGCCCTATTAAACTGGTTTATATACGCCCATTTCTGCCTCTACGTTTCCATGAACACCTCCCTGACCCTGTTCAGTTTGCCAAGTTCATTCACCTTCACTTAAAAGAAGCTGTATGGAAAGTTTGGTTCTTGGCCCAAAGATTCCTGCACCAGTCCCGTCGCTTGTTCTCGATCCATCAGTGTACCACTTGGTGGTATTTGTTTCGAGGGTGTAGTTTATTTCCCCTTTATTGGTCGATGACAACCAATCAGCCCGATATGGGCATCGATGATATGTGGTTTCAACATGAAGCTCCAGGCTGATTTGAATCAAAAAAACATAAATGATCCCTTACGATAATATCTTTGATGATACCGATTTATTTTCAGTTATAATATCAGATAAGTTCTTTATAACTCGACCTGGACCAATGATCTTAACGTATACCATCCAAATACCCCATTACATGTTGGCACTTTTCTCAAATAAATATATTTTTACTCTCCTTCCTTCCTCCTCTGTGTATTGAAACTAAATGTACTTTGACCTGGCATGTGCGTTCGCATTCTCGAATCCTTGCCAGAAATTCTCTTATTAAGTTTCCTAACAACATTTTACAGTATACGATTGCAATAATGACTGGAGGCAGAAATTAACTTTTGAACTCTCCAAGGTTTAAGTTCTCATCGACACAAAATATCCATCCGGTCATTATTTAAGTGGATTCGCTTTTAGGCGCCAACATATGATCCCACTATTGAAATACTCGTATAGAGCCCTCCTCTGGAACATCACATAACACCATCAATATCAGTAGTTGATTTTGTTCCGCCATTTTGTCAGTTTCATTGATATCACAGATTTTGTGTGACATACCAAATAAAAAGCCCAACTGAACACAGTCTGATCTGTAGTAATGCAATTCGGAAACACAAGGACACTACTGCCCCTGGAGCCGGCATGCACCACTTCCAAATGATTAACGAGCTTCAAATGAAGTAATTTACGGAAATGCATGCACTCGCTCGAACATATGTGTGTGAGGTGTCGTGACGCGATGCCATGCCGAGATAACTGTGGATAGAGCGTCGCTGAACGCTGAACGCTGAGCACACAGGATAATACAATCCAAAATTCAACTGTCATTCGTGTTACTGTCCCTTTCTTGCGTTTTGTTGCCACGCAGTGATAGCAAGCTATGCCACACTTTTCTATGGCTGCGCTCATTGTATGCAAAAACACGTCCGATTTTCCAGTAATGGGTATCCTTGGAGAATGACTGACTGACTGACAGACTATGCCTTGCTCGTATTCTGCATCCCAAAGCTGTGTTCCATGGAATTCAAACTAAAAAGGATTTTTAACTTAAAAGCCAATGGCGATGGTGATGGCTTTGGCGAAAAAGGAGTTACTTGAAATTTATGCTGAGCCGCAAAGATTCGATTTGCAGAGAAATTTTCTCACAAACGCAAACGTTTCCATGCCAATCCTATTGATTTTCAGAACTACATATGTATCGGCAAGGATATTTTGTGTGCCTTGGGTTCACCAATGTTCTGGTGGCATTGTTGTTGTGTATGTTTTTTTTTGTTGCCTGGGTTTATTTCAGTTTATAAAATACACATTCGTGATATTATATAGGTGCTTTGTGCACTATCGATTTACTCCTAAATGGTGCAAAATTTAAAGCCAATTCAGTTTTGGAGGTAAAAATGTGTTGTTGAATAAGAATAAAGTGATGTACTTTAATACCGCCAGTTATTATAAATAAGGCTTTGAAAGAATTCTTAGATAAACTGCCAATAACCCCATATCATTGGTACGAGTGAAATGAGTCCAATGACTGACAACTCCCAACCATTCTTGAGTGCGTCTTGTTAAGCGGAGGAATTTTTACCGAATCCGAACTGCAAAGATTAGAAGAACTTTGTAGATATACTCTAGGAGGATTTATAACTTCTTACCAGGAGCCCCTTTTGGGAGAGCGTAAATAGTTTTGTAAATCGTGAACTTCATCTTTCGCGGAGGGTTTTTGAATACATTAATTTCGGAAAACTGAAGTAGCAGTGATTGCGTGCAGTGATTCCGAATCGAACCCCACTAAGGTGTCACTTGTGAAGTTCATTTGTGGACCGATGTCGATGAACCTGTTAACTACCTCAAAGTTGTTCATACTCATAGTGAGGTTTTTTTTGGAGAAGATTTAAAGGGAGAGTTTTGAATGTCTGAATATAATACACATTCGTGTAGTGCAGCTAAAGAAATAATCTCTGAATTTTAACAGTACGTATGAAGTTGGGCTCAAGGAATAACTGATGAGTATTCCCTGAAGCGCGAGTATTACGGTTAAATTGCTTAAGGAGTGACTATTTCACTATAACATTGTTTAATAACGGAGCACCTGTCCAAATATGGGAATTGTATTCAAGCTTTGGACGAATATAGGCCTTACAGATTACAGCCAGATCAGAAGGGGTGAAAACATTTCTTGCACTTGGCGGCATTATAGTCGAATATGTGGTCATTCCACACAAGGTGGTGTTACGCACATACCGGGAACTGAGATCGGTTCGGTTTCGTCAATAAAAGTGCCTCTCATGGATAGCGGTATGTTGGGTAGGTTGCGCTTTAACGACAGAAGATAGCAGAATATAGAATTGACTATTTAAAGCATACAATTCTACGCGGCTTATTTTTCTCCATTTGAAAACACTATCAAGATTAGAATGTAATGAGCTTATCATATGCCGAAGGACAAGGGCTTGAATTTGGAAACGAACATGAAAAGCTGAGAGTACTGTCACCAGTAAATGGATTAAAGGTTTCAGACAAAAGATCATTGATGAATATAAAAAATAGAATCGGAAACAAAACGGAGCCCTGGGGCACACCAACATTTATTTCATGAAACCATTCAATACGGCCTGTATAAAGCGGTTCAAAAGTTAATTTCTAATCCTACGAAGAAGATATTCATCAATTCCACATGCTCGCATTTTCGATAAGAGAGCTTGATGCCAAACTCCAAACAAATCTTTTGAAATATAAAGTGCAATAATCTTAATTTCTCCAAAATTATGTAAAGATCAGTGCTACTATTTGGTGAGATAAACCATCAGATCACAAGTGGATTTATTGCTTAAGTTCTGCAAGATATTTCTTGACCTGAAAATTTATCAACATTTTCATAACGTTCAGAGAAGGGGTGTAAGTGCAATTTGACGATAGTGTTACTAACCGTCTGCACAAATACTGTTTTCCATCCACTCGGAAAGGGACCAGTAGAGTAGGACAGATAAAAAAGTGTACACAATGGTTTTGCCAGCTTTAAAGAATGCCTCTTTAATACAATGAGAGGAATACTATCCGGGCCAGCGGGTTTGTGTATGTCGAAATTTTTTGGTACTCTTGCAACTAAACGAGTGCGAAAGAAGATTTGTCCCATAACATCGTTTACGGTTCCAAGTTCAGCAGGAGTCATGACACTTCCTTGTAGTATTTGTTGCCTCAATTGTTGGTCATGCATAAATTTGGTTCGTCAAATATGATCTTTACAAGTCTTTCTGTCTTGCTTGAACTTATTTTCCTCAGCGAGTTTAAAATATTGTAAATTTACTCCTCTGACCCTAATCCTCTGTACAGCTCGAATCAAACCAAGAATTCTCTTTTGGTTTGATATAGATTTCAACCTATTCAAGCAAAAAATGTATCATTCCTAAAAGAATTAAATTTGAAATCATATCTGCACTGAAATATATGTGAATATCGAGGAATCAAAGTGACCAGTTAAAGTCCCTGAAGAAATCATTGAGACCGTCCCAGTTGGCTTTCTCGTATTGCCAACCGATTCGCTTAGGAATTTTTTTCTCTAACTGGGTTTTGCTGACATAACTAACATGCATACCTAGAAATTATAATACACTTATAGTGTATTTCTCAAGGTCGGATTCCTATAGTCGGTGGACAGATGATGTGTAAAGATAACATGTTCTTGATTTTTATGTCCTCGATTTCTAGAGAAATTGATTGCAAAACATATTTTGATATTAAGATTAAAACAGTTTGATAAGCACCAGTATCATAAATTTCAAGATCTTTCTGAAGCAATTTTCAACACAATGTTATCTCTGGGATCATTTTCATAGATAAGGCTTTTGCCAAATTTGATAGTTAACGATGTTATCAATGAATATTATGAAAAAGCAGTGGCCTAAGGTGCCCACCCTAAGGCACACCCCAAGGCAGACTTTAAATCAGTTGAACTTTTAATGCATTCCTTTCATTTCCTCCAAATTTCTGAATATTGGGATAATCCAAAAACCATGATATACACTTAATTTAACTCAAAAAGCTTTGTTAATATACAAAATTTGTTTGATTCGAAAACTCAGATATTCTGATACTTCGATAAAAATTGTCGATTACAAAGTGATAAGTATTGCTAGTATTACAGTTTTTATCAGGACTTAAGGCCTAAAAATGATCTGGGCTCAGTTAAGATTATATAGTATTAGTTGATTTTGATTTAACTTGTAATTAGTTTACTATTTATTATGTTTGTTTTTTTTTGGTTAAAGATCCGTAAATTAAGTTTCTCATCATATTTACACTTGAAATAAAAGATTGCAGGAAATGTGTGATATAATCAATATTTCTTATTGAGTCCTCTTACGTTTGTATATTTCTTATTTTCAGACATACATGTGGGGTATGGCTCTTACCGCACAATAGTTTTTACTATGCGAGAAAAACAAATAATTTCCGTCTAGGGTTTTTATATAAATTTTATTTATTCATCGACTACAAATTATACTTTGCGAGGAGCAGCAACGACCGACTTAAATGAATTGAGTTTAACGACTAAGACTGACTCTACTTTAAATTATTAAGCGAAACTGGTTTTTGATGGAAGGGACCCAGTCTCCCATTCCCCTGTCTTTCGTTCGTTCGTTATCGTTGGTGTGTGTAATGTCAGTGCTGTTTGTCTCGTATGCATAGTCAGTGCTGTCTGTTGAGTTCGCTTTCTCATCCCACAATCGGCTATCCTGACGGATCATTCGCCCCGAATGAAGGGCTCCAGGGTTTCATGTTCTCGGCCACAGTCTTCGTTTTATTTGGCCCTTCATGTTCACCAACTTTGACCACATCATATCTTCCGTGGTTGAGCTTCTTAACGACCTTGTAGGGCCCCAAGAATTTCGGACGAAGCTTCATGCCTGTTCCGAATTGCGTGCGCTTAATGGCGACTTCTGCTGTTCCCGTACTTTTCGTTGGATAAAGCCAGACAAATTTGGAGAAAACGTCTACTATGACCAAAATGTGATTATATCGCTTGTGTGTTTGTTCCATCAGTCCAAAATGGTCTATATGGTAAGTTCTAAGCGGCTTATCCTCTTTATTAATCGGTCGTAATAATCCTTCTTTCTTTCCGGCTTTGGATTCAGCGATAATGCACTTGACACATCCTCTAACCGTCTCAGTAACCTTCTTTGCTATCAGCACAATCGGTGATGCATACTCGGATTGACTTCTCTGTATGATCTTTTCCTTCAGCCATACTTTTATCTGTTCCCTGACTAGAACTTGATCAGCGTATGCCATTCGCCTCAGTCGTTGAAAAACAGGTATTTCGTCTTTCAAAATTAACTTCATCGTGACAGGCGATGATTCTTTCCCAACCGGCTTGTACCCTTCAATGACTTGTAACAGCTTCTTTTGTTTGTCGACATCAAGATGACTGAGATCTAAGTCTTTGGTAAACATGCCCTCTTCCGCAGCCAAACATATTTCACCAAATATTGCTGCCAGCTCGAACACTTCCGATCCCTGATCACTTAGTTCGGCTTGTTCGCGTCGTCGGTTCCAGTTTTTCTCTACGCCCCCGGCGTCTGCTCGTACCATACCGGTACCCATATCTTGTACCTCTTTATCGGTACTACTTCCTCGTAACTTATTACCACCCTGAACCTCCGACTCCCGTTCCTCCTCGAACGAATCTACGCCCCTGGCTTCTGCTCGTACCACACCAGTACCCATATCTCGTACCTCCTTATCGGTACCTTCGTATACCCGTACCTCACTATCGGTACTCGTCTCACGTACCCCTTTACTGGTACCCTGAACCTCCGACTCCGCTTCCTTCTCGAAGGAATTCCCTTTGAGCCTAAATTCTACGCTTCGATCCGTTATCTTTAGGTCAACAACGTCTAGGATGTCATTGCCTATCACTGCCGAGAAACTAATTTCTGTTTCCTTTACCACATGGAAATTTACCTCTAGAGATAACTCATCTATTTCCACCTCCAAACTTACGTTTCCCATTGTCGTCACCCTATTGTGACCAATGCCTAAGAGATTTCGCTTTTCTTTGCCTAACTCGACGAGCTCTAATAACATTAAACAGTCGTATCGCAAAAGACTCAAATCGCTTCCGGTGTCAACCAATGCAGTTAGCTTTTGACCTTTAACCACGATGTCTTTAAAAAGTCTGTTGGATCCAATAGCTAAATTTGTTTTTGCCTCCGGCCACGAATTACGGCTTCCCGTTGGTGCAGGTTGTCCGTTACCGTGCTCTACACGCCGTTGAATTGGTTTTTGTTCGGCTTTGCAATCACGTGCCTTATGCCCCAGCTGGTTACACCTAAAACATTTCACATTCGGTGTCATTCGGCAATCTCTGGCATAGTGTGAATTCTCACCACAACGATAACAGGATGATTTTTTTTCGTTTTTCATCTGCTGCTGAACAGGAGCGTTACTGCTCGATGCATACGCGTAGCGCGAGTTTCCCCTTGAGTTTAACGACTGCGAGGCGGATCCTTTTGCTCTTTCGTAAGCTCGAATCTGGATTTTCAGCTCTTCGATTGTTCTTGCCTGATAAAGTCCAGCCTTGTTTTGCCTAGAGTCTGGAACACCCTCAACAAAATATTCTACAACACTCTCCTCGTCGAGTGTAACAAGATTTCCCAACTCTAAAATTGCATACAAAAATTCGCTCAACGTTTCGGTTGGTTTCTTCTGTCGTAATCGGAGCCTGCGATGCACCTCGGCCGATGAGAACCTTACTCCGAACTCTTTAACGAGAGTTCGTTTAAGAGCATCCCAATTTTGTTCGATGGCCTGGCTCTTGATAAACATCTTCGCTGCGCCCCTGAGCAGTTGCTTAGCATATATGTACTTTTGCACAGCATCCCATCCAACCGTTAAAGCGTTCTCCTCTATCTCCTGGATCCATTTATTAACATCGATAGATCCGCTACCATCGAAGTGGGAGAGGGAATCTTCGATGTCCCGTAGAGTAAACCTGCTAATCCTCGCCGCATCGAATCCACCCCTTGCCTCTTCAAACGGGTCGTCCTCTTCGTCTCGTAGCAAACCGAAGTGTTCGAGAAGCCTGTCTTGCAATACCCGTTTAGGTCCCGTTGTGTTCAAGTTAAGTTCAGTCAGTTTTTGTCTTAGTAAATTTACCGTCGACGTTAAAATTTCGTCCCTGTCCATCGCTTTAAAAAATTTAAAATTACCCCTCACAGTATAAGAAAATGTAAAAAGAAAACTACCAGTTCGCAGACAAAAGAATTTTAAAACAACAACAAAAAACAAAAGAGCGGTCGTTTGCTTACCCCCTAATTTTCTTCTTCTTCGCCTAACTGGCACAGGCAACTGTTTTCTCCTCTAGTATGTTAGGCCACGCCTCTCTCCTTCTTTATCCCTTCTGTCGGCAGCACCTCTTTCGATCTTTTCCTTTCGCTCGTTGGAGCAAGCAACCACGGTGTGTCTTTATGTGGTTTACTGGTTTTTTACACCGACTCACCACACTGGCACCGCTTTAGGTTGAAGCCCTTTATATAATCTCGATTGCGTGCAGATACACGCACACACACATATAGTTTTTTACTTCTTCGACTATGTGCGCACAATTCCTTTCACACAAATATATTCCTTTCTATGTACGAATGCGTACAACTGTTGCGCACAAAAAAAATGTCTTGTTCGGGATGAAGCCCGTTAGTTTCTTTCTTTTACGTACAGTTAAGATTTCCGTTAATAACAATCAGGCGAGCTTGAAGGTTCTGCTTGGTGTGTTTTTTAACGAAACCAAAAAAACAATGCGTTAGCTCAGATGAACTTGGCGATTACATCTGACTTTTTTTTTCACTCTCGAGTTTGGTTACATTTAAAGAAAAAAAATGTTTTTTGGTGGCACAATCCCGTACGAGCTCCCAATTTGTGGGGTATGGCTCTTACCGCACAATAGTTTTTACTATGCGAGAAAAACAAATAATTTCCGTCTAGGGTTTTTATATAAATTTTATTTATTCATCGACTACAAATTATACTTTGCGAGGAGCAGCAACGACCGACTTAAATGAATTGAGTTTAACGACTAAGACTGACTCTACTTTAAATTATTAAGCGAAACTGGTTTTTGATGGAAGGGACGCAGTCTCCCATTCCCCTGTCTTTCGTTCGTTCGTTATCGTTGGTGTGTGTAATGTCAGTGCTGTTTGTCTCGTATGCATAGTCAGTGCTGTCTGTTGAGTTCGCTTTCTCATCCCACATACATTTCTCTATATATTTTCTGTCTTCGTGGAAGAAATAAATGAAGAAATAAATCTTGACGTTTGTGACAGCTCAACTTCATCGGACACAAATTTCTCACAAGACGTCGGTCGAGTCTTGAGATTAATTTGCATATGCTCCTGTAGAATTCGTGTATTTCATTGAAGAATTGATGCTATGCTTTGGCTTCATATAGAAATTATCGCCTGTGAAACCAAGGTGTGATTTGACATTTATTTTCTACCATTTACTTAATATTTTTTTAATTGGTTGGTTATTTGCAGACAATATTTATTATGAAAAGAAAAAATAAACTGATTTTGTTGTAACGATAAAATATTTAACGAAGAATGAAAGAAATATAAACTTCAAACATAAGTGCAGCCTTTAAATTTCCAAAAACACCTTAAATGACTATTGCCAAATTGGTGGTGAGAGTTAGCGGTGATTTTGAAGGCATCATCAGTTGTCACTTTATGAGTCATTACTCATGTTTCATCGGGTTAAAATACAGTAGACAAATACGATGTGTAAATATATTTTGTAACATTAACTGATGACAGCCATATTAAGTACTCGATTGAGCAGGCTGTCGTTTTTGTATATTACATAAATATCTGATTTGATTTATCTCTCTTTTATATTTGTTCTGGAAAATTGACAGTTCACGGAAGGGCATGACTGTGCTGTCATACAGTATTGTTATCAAACAAGTCATCGAGCAGAAAAACACTTGGTATAACAATTTCAATTCGATTGCTTGTCTCATGTGTGTTGATCGAGTTCGATTTTGATTTTTATTTTTGTTTTCAAATTTTTTTCTGGAACAACTCTGACTCTGTAGTTCTGTATCTATCCGCACATCCAATGCGCTTATTTTGTTTTCGTATTTCTGTTTCTGCAGGTGGTTGCGGATTCTAATTGTTATTGTCTATTGCTATCCCACCGCACGGTAAGTTGCTGCCCTACAGACACATGCGGCAAAACTCTAATAACACAGCACATCAGCTCTCAGTGTTGCTGACCTTGCTTTACTTGCTGTTTGTGGTGTGGTGCACCTCAATGCGGATACACCTGATGCTCTAAAGCACGTCGGAGTCGAATGTACTATTTATATGCAGGTATGTTTTATAGTGTGTTGGGCTAAGGGGCACATGTTGATGGTAAGGGTTGTAATTGTACTGCTATTACCAGTGCATTCTGAAATTACAATACGTGTACGAAATGCCGGAGATGGAGACTTCTTTGGGTTAGCACATTTCGGAAGAAACGGTAGAATATGGGGGCGTGTGTGTGATTTGGCCGGGCTGGGGTGGGGCACATGTGTGTTGCTAAATTAAAATCAACAGTTTTCATTTGAGTTTTTGTGAAGCTGAGTGGTGCAAATGAAAAGAAAGCAATGATAAAGGCGAATAAAGGTAGCAAAAAGTTATTAGTTCTTAAATGAAAACATGTAGTTTTTCGTTGCAAGTCAGTTTTTCCTTTGTTTTGTCGGTATGTACTAGCAATATGTATATATTTCGGAAGGAGGATGTGTGTGGCAGAAGCAAGGCTTTTGAGTAAAACATTGACACGTAATTGTATGTTTATCTTAGACAGAAATTCCTTTGATTCGGAAAATAATTAAATACTAGCGATCCGCCCCGACTTCGCACGTGAAGCACTAATTATTTATAGGCATATAGGCAGATAACTTTTGGTTGATGTATGGGGCCGGATATGTATCGAAGTTTAAGCAGATATCTATAGGTACAGTGCCTTGCTACGTCCAAGGCAAAAAAATAAATGTATTTAAGGCAAATTGGAACTTAAATTTATTTTATCTTGTTTTTAGGAGTAAAAACATATACACAATCTTTTCCTGGAAACGCTGATAATTTATCAGCTGAAGAAATATCTTGAAGAACAAAAGCTTCTTAATGACCGGCAGTATGGCTTTCGTAGCAAAAGGTCTACCGGTGATCTGATGGTACATCTCACCGAACAGTGGCACAAATCTGTACATCGTTTTGGAGAAAGTAAAATCATTGCACTTGATATTTAAAGAGCATTTGATAGAATTTGGCATCAAGCTCTCTTATCGAAAATCAGTAATTTTGGTACCACTGAATCTCTTCTTCGTTGGATTAGAAACTACCGCTCAATACAAGTTGTGTTCGGCTGTTTTAAGTCTGAAATCCATAAAATAAATGCTAATGTTCCACAGTTCCACTCTCCAATAACCCATTATTCATTTCATTATTCATTATTTTACCGTTATTTTTATAAACAGTGTTCTTGTGAAATCCAATTGCATTCCTCCCCTTAAGCAATTCAACCGTAATACTCGCGCTTCAGCGAATGTCCATCAGTTCGCCCTTCTTGAACCCAACTTCGGACGTAATTTTAAATTCAGAAACTCTTCATTAGCCGCACTACACGAATGTGGAGTGCCATACCCGACTCAATATTTCCCTCCCATTATGATATTCAGACATTCAAGGCCAATGTACTAGTAATACATATATCTTGTAATCAAGATGCGCGCGAAATTATAAAAAAAAAACTGGAGCCGTTTGAACTTGAAAGGTAAATCGTTGGAAATCATCGTAATGCGTTCAATAAGTACGTAGTATTTGCGTTTAAATTGCGGCCGATGATTTTTCTTCCAATTAAATTTGGTGACATTTTTTTGATGTTCAATGTTCGTTGCACAACTTTAGTGCGTTCAGTGATCCAACCTTTTTTGTTAATACGAGCGGAAGCATTCTGTGTGGTTTCGTTCAATTCAAAAATTCGGTCAATTTATTGGCGATTTGTTCTTCGTTCATTACTATGTCGATTGATTTGTATTTGACTGTTTCACCGGAAAGTTTCTATGCTGACTGAAATTGTTTATTGGTGTCAAATTTGCACGTTCGCACAGCCAATTCAGATTTTTGAAGTTGTTTGTTGACCTTGTCGGAAACAGCCTGATTATTCAGACAGAAGTTCGACGTGAGCGAAATCTCATTTGTTGCGCGATCAATTTCAATTTTGCCATTTCCAACTTTTGGACAAGTTGGTTTGAGAATGTTTGGGCAGACATGTGCAGGAAATGCATAAGCAAGTACTTTGAAAGCGTGATTCTAGGAGCCGTTTTCTAGAAAATTTTCTAAGGGGGTACACATAATAATCCTTTTTCTTAAATTTTTGTCAAGCATTACCGTTTTTATAATTCATTCGCGCTCAAGGGTATGTTAAGAGACCCTTTTAATGTTAAATACAACACGGGCGATGGAGAAATCAGGGGAGGGGAAAAGGGAAGTGTCGACGAACATTGGTCTTGAAGGTCTTGAAATGGCAAGAGAAAACCGTGCAGAGTAAATTATTCCGCAATCGTGTTGGGCGACTAAAAACCAATCTCAGTATTTGACGGTACCACGTAAATTGAGCTCGAGGGTGAACTGATGACGATGAGCATTCCTAGCCAAACGGGCATCATGGGTGAACTAATAAAGAGGAGGAATGCAACTGGCTACTTCGAGTGGGCATTGCTTGTGAAAGAAGTGATAAGGCAAGGAAATACATGAAACATTACGACATACTCGTAGTTCAAGAGATGGGAATGAATCCATTATAGCTCTACATATTTCCTATCAGTTTTAACGCTCTGTTCTGCGTCACCGACAAAACAGAGCTTTGCATTAATTTTGTGAAGACCAGATTTGAAACCGTCCAATACAATATGCATTGAACGATCCAAAAAGTACTTTCTAATCCAAAGAATAAGGGTTTCATTGATACCAAACTCACGGATTTTCGATTAGAGTATATATTACCAAACTCTATCAAATGCCTTAAAATTATCAAGCGCAATAATCTTATTTTCTCCAAAACAATGTAGATAAAGATGTGTTCCACTCTTCGGTGAGATATGCTATATCAAATCACCAGTGGAATGTGGAACGATTGCTGTGAAAGCCGTAATTCTGGCGATTCAGAAACTTTCGATCTTCCTAATATATTTCTTGAGCTGAGGATTGATCGGCGATTCCATGACCTTGGAAAGAAGAGTGTAAGTGCAATTGGTCGATAGAAAGAGGGGGAAAATGGGTTACCTTTTTTAGAAACGGGCTGGACAAATGTTGTTTTCCAACTTCTAGGGAAGATTCCTGAACAGTTAGAGCGATGGAACAGCTTACTCAATTGTTTTGCCAGCAAAGAAGATTAAATCTTCAGAAGAATAGGGGTATACCATTAGGACTCAGGACCAGCGCATTTGCTTATATCAAAATTTTGAAGGGCTGTTGCAACTGTACGAGTGCGGAAATATAAGTGCCCTGTTAAATGATTTGTGTTCTCTAATACAAGAGGGGCAATGTTGCTATATGGCAACATAGAGCAACAAAATTGACTGCGAGTACATTTGCTAAATAGTTTGTAATCGGGTTGTCATTGCAGATGAGCGTTGGAACCGAAAATGAAGTTGAATTTTGTACGTTCTTGACAAATGACTAGGAAACCTGTGGCATATTTTCACATATAGTACCTATGTTTCGGATAAAATGCGAGAAAACTCTGAAAACAGCGACTTAAAGCAATAAGGGCTCAGGAAAAAGAAAGACCTTCCACAATTCAGAATATGGACCAAAACGCGAAAAACGAAACCACAAAGAAAAAAAAAATATTTCAAATTTCGTGGGCTTTTCACCATTTTTATTTTTTATACATCCCAAAGTAACGAGTAACATAAATTTCAAAGAGATATTCGTTACTTACTTCGCGATAAACACGTTTTTCTTTGATTCCTTGAAATTAAAAAAAAAAAATTAAAATACAAAAGGAAACAAAATGGTAAGTTTTATTAATTCAAAATTAGTTTTTTAAGTGTTATCCGTTTTGGTCACATTAAGTAAGTTTTGTTGAAAGTATAGGGCTTAAATATTTTAAAAAACAAATTGAAATCAGCATTTAAAATAACAAAGAAACCCACCGCAATATATGATGTAACGTAACAGTCCAAGAACCTTAAAAGTTTATTTTTCCAGCTTCTATTATATCAACATATTAATAAAACCATATTTTCTCCGAGTAGTTTTAGTCTATTTTAAAAATAAAATAATAATTCTGTTGTGTACTAAATAATGCCGTTGTTTAGAACAGAAAACAGTTTGTAACGTAACAGTCTTTTTTCGTTTCAAATTAAAAAAATGTAACTATGTTGATTTCATAACCTCAATCATACTTCTATTGTTTAGGGAAAGCTTAGTAAGACCCAAAAGAACAAAAACTATGAGCCTTATTATCGTACCCGATCGGAACGTAGTTTTCTCCGATTTCTACGAAATGTACGAATTTTGTATGATTGTAGCTGTTCCGATAGGGCAATCGGAAAAATCTACGAAAATAAAGTTTGTGTGCGTTTAAAATGTCAAATCCTTGTGTTGCATGCCGATGAAATGTCAAAATGGCAGCAACGCATGGTGAATTCAAGTGATTTATGAAGATATTTGATTTCCGATTTCTCCAACAGCAAATTATAAGTTTAAAATTTTTTAAAGAAAAATTAAAAACGAATAAACTTTTATAATCTATAATTACGCTGTACCTGAGTTAGAAAATATTTGATATATTTCTTAAGAATATTCTTTTTTCTTTATTCATATCTTTCCGCTTCCAATAACACTGCTGCACTATCCATGATTCTTCTTTGCTTATTTGACACGATTCAACACTTTATTAATTTATACACGCGTTAGTAAACGTCGGTTTTTTCCGTTACGAACCAGATACCATGAAGGAAATAAACGTTACGATCGTAACGATACGATGATAAGGCTGTATATAATGTATGTAAATAGTTAAAAAAGGACGGAAAAGTTTGAGAAGTTGTTGAACTCCAAATTAAAATTGATTTATATTTATTTACAAAGCACTATTTATACTAAAAGATTGTTTAAATTCGATAAACAAACTTAATAAATTATTACAATGAATGACTGATAAATTTATCTTAAATAAAGTAAAATATTATTATTTTTAAAACTAAGTACAAATACTTAAAGTAAGTTAGTGGATTAATGGATTGCCAAAATTTCGATATGTACTTACCTATAATGAAAAATTAAGTTTTTTTTTTTTTTATTTAATTTGTATGTTACATAAGTTACCCTTTTTAATGTCTAACGATAAGAAAACCAAATAACTCTAAAAAAAATACAATTTTAGCCATTTTCCATGCTGACTTTAACTCTTAAAAGAGCCAAGATCGCACGTGTAACGTAACAGTCTTTTCATGTAACGTAACAGTCCCAACATTTTTCTTTCCACAGAATCTAAAAATACAGTATTTAGTGTAATTAATATTTTATTTGCTACTTCCTTTCTTAATCTCAGAAACCTCGTACCTCACGTTTGAAATGGTACACTAAAAGAGCAGACTTATTGCATAATGTAATGCAACCTCAAAATCTACTTCCAAATTCATGTAACGTAACAGTCCTGCTAAAACATTTTTAGCGTTTAAATGACAGGCCTCACTGATTTTTAAATTAATAGAAAGTGTTAGTTAGGAAGTCTATTTTGAGAAAAAAATAATAGACATTGAAAAAGTATTCAGTTTCATATATTTTCAGGTAAATTTGTATTGAAATATGCGTATGAATGTAACGTAACAGTCCGCGTTTTGGTCCATATGTGGAATTAGATAAGAAACTATACGAGCAATTAATATCGATTTAAGCTATTAGCAAATGAACTTGCGCTTAGGTTAAACTAAATTTGCGAATGATAAATATTATAATAAAAGTTACAAAATTAAACCATTTTTCATAAATATGAAATTCCTAGCGAAAATCTTTATTTAAATCAAGATATGTTAATGTTGAAAAGTTAACTTTTACATGGTTGAACTGTATATACCCATATATATTTGTTCTTCATTCAAAACAAAAACATCTAACGTTAAATGTTGCAAAAAATTTTTTCGCTCACTTTGTTTTACTTAAATTAATGGCAAAGTATATTACAAACGTTTTAATTTAAATTCATGAAATTGCAATTGAATATTAATTTTTCCAAAAACTAAAATATATGAGGGAACTCTCCACACTAACATACAAATATGTATATCATAAAATCAATAAATCCTCGCTGCCTATAAGCAAAATAGAACATCATTAATTTATGAAGAGTTTCCGTTGAATTTGAATACAATACACATATCGGCAATAATTTATAAATTTAAAACAAAAAATGGCCCAACTTAATCGTCATTAATTGCTTAATGCAAATTGAATGACATCCCAGGAGGTATTAATTGGCATTATTGTATTAGTTCATTTTGAATTAAATTCAGCATAAATGTATAACTTCTACTGGTTCCAAACAGGGGTTGTTGTGCAAAAATTAATTACGCCAGTACGGTCTTTTGTTTTATGCACAATCACCTTTTCCCACGGCCTATCCGCTCGTATAACAACTTTATTAGGTAAAATTTGAGCACAATAAAAAATGTAAATGTTACAAAATACTTTGAACAAAAAAAGATCCTCTTAACTCATAATACCTATCCAAGCCTTACATGAGGCCTTCCCATGAATTCATTAATTGACAAATAACTTCTATATGTATAGTGAAATCGAGTGTATAACGCGAATACATTATTATTCAAACAATAGAAACTATTTCATTGTTGAATTTTTAATTCGTCCTGATTCCCGGCAGGCATCGAAGCTACCCGATAAAGTGGCAATGTTTGCCCTTAAATACAATTTTCAGATTGGTTGAGCTTTTCCACAATATACAAATAAGGATAATATAATAAAAAACTGAAAATAAAAATAAAAATAAAATAAATTTCATGTTTAATACGATCTATCTCCTTCCTGGCGCCGGTCATTCATCGGAGAGGATGTGCTCACAAAGTAGGTGTATTTACCATACCAAGTCAAACCAAGCTAGCACCGACTAGAGTTACCATTGTACAAGTTTTATTTTGTGACCATTTTCTATTATATGTATATGTTTCATTGATATGAACTGCTAGTCATCTGAAATTTCTGTACAAACGCTACAATTATTATGATCAGTTTAAGTAAAATATTATTCACTTTAGAAAAATGGCGCTGTTTTCGCTAAGGAGAAGACTATACCACGCAAAAAACCCTAGTACAGATACCACGCTCATACTTTTTTGCTCGGCTCGTGTTACCGTGATATTTAGACAGACATTTATTTCATTCGTATACTATAGTTTCGGTACTTTATGTGTGCCACGGGAATGAGTGTACAAGCCGAGCAGAGCAGTGACTGATCAGAGTAAAGAGCAAAGCGGATTTAACAAAGAACACAACAATGGACACTGCCCCCAATGTGATACCCTTTCACTACCAGGGCTGTGAATCTTTGTTCAATGGCAAATCTTATTTTGCAGAAGTACAGTAGCAAGATTCCTTAAAGATCTTGATATACCTAAATATGCTGGTTCAGATTGAATATCCCCTTTAGTTCTGAAGAGGAGTTTTCTTCGCTAGCAAAACCATTAGATAAGCTTTTCATCGGTCAGACTCTTTGGGGACCAGCCGGTTCCTTAAAAAATGCGAATCATCCTCCGCCTCTAATCACCGACCAATTGCACTAACGTCCCTTCCTTTCAAGGTTATGAAAACGAGGATTTACAATTATTGAACGAAAATTCAAAGCTGTGTTCTGTTGGCCCAGCGCAATATACCACCCATGCCATTATTCATGAATGCTATTTTCATGAAGGAAATTGAAAAATCTTTCTCTTATGGTATATTCACATATTCGACGTAGCCAAAAACGTAGCGAAATGCTTAAATTTTCTTAAAAGATCCACGAAACTTGTTTCCCCTTTTGAATTGGCTATGATCAATGAGGCATATATCCGCCCAAAACTTGAGTATAACTCTCATATTTGGGAATGTGCCTCCATACTCATTTGAACCTGTGTGAAAGAATTCAGATAGAATCCTAAGACTTTAAGGAGACACATTCATACGAAAACTTTTGCTTCTCTTGAACACCGTGCTAACGTCTCATGTATTTCTCCGTTTTATCGCTTTTTTATCGATATCGATGTTCAATTGAAATACCCAGTTGCATTCTTCCTCTCAAACGATTCCGGCGTAGTACTCATCTAGCAGGAAATGCTCAACAGTTTACTTGTGAGCCTAACTTCGAACTTACTGTCAAATATATAGGTTCTTTTTTAAGCCGCACTAGTAGAATGTGGAATACTTTTCCCCTCTCGAATGTTTCCCTTATTTTGATGTAAAGGCTTTCAAGGTCAATGTTCATCAACATCTCTTATTAGATGCACTTTACCTAAACTCTCGAGTTGTGTTTCACCTTTACATTATAAGGGTAGTCATAATACCTTGAGTGTGTCCAAATTAAAAAAAAAAATAATTTAATGAACACAACTATTAGGCTTGCAATGCGCTTTCAATATACCTTTTACAATGGAATCCTCTGCTTATATAAAAAAGATGTCCAGTTTTTTTTCGAGAGAAAATTGAAAAAAAGGTTGACATATCAGCTATACCCTTCAAAAACATTCATAAATTTTGGAATGATGTCTTCCAAATGAAATTCAATATTTTTCCGAAATATTCAAGCAGCAAGTACTGTGATGAGGGCCTTTTCAGCAATCAAACTAGTCTCGGATTTGATACCTATTTATGATCCAAATTTATTGAGTCTTGTCTTATAATTTCAATATGGATGTCATATAGCGTTTTTTTGGTTTAATTGTTGAATAAAATGTTTGTTATGTTGGACTCACTTTGTTCTGAGCTCAAAATCACGAGCAAAACTTACCCTATAATATCTAATCGCAAGTAAAAAGGAAACAAAAATAAATTTCTTTCTCTTAAAACCAAGCTACTCGTATCAGCTTTACTGACCCAACCGAAGATGAGATAACAGAAACTTCCAAGAGTGGGACTAACGAATTAAGCTGCTAGGACTACCCAGCTTAGTCCGTTCGTCGTAGCCGTGAAAATTATTTATTTTTTAATTATTAAATGATTACTGACTAAAATCTGATGGGCTCACTTGGCAAGTTTTTTTGTATGCCCATTTCAAAGGTTTTAAAACTTGACCAGTGAACCCATCACATTTTAAATAATAAAATTTCTGTTACACTGTAGCTGTTACAATAGGATTGGGGTCAAAATACTTTATGGGTCATAATACTGTATTTAAAATACTGTATGTCAAAATACTGTATTTCAAAATACTGTATTTCAAAATACTGTAAGATCAAAATACTGTAAGTCAAAATTCTGTATCTCAAAATTCTGTATTTGAAAATAATGTAAATAGGTTGAAAAATAAAAACTTATAATCCCGTTTCTTATTACGACACGTATAAACAGTGAGGTATCTAAGGAGGCATGCTGCCCCCTGCAACCCCCCTACTTGGACACACTAAAGGATTTGGGGTAGGTGTGAGGTTGGGTGTATGCAAAGTTTCCTTAGCATTTAAAGAATCTGGAAAATAACCAACATAAAATCAATACTTCCACGTGTTCATGCATTTCGTTGATGTTTAAAAGCTTGTGTTTTGGTCATACAGCATTTTGAGATACAGTGTTTTGCTCATACAGCATTTTGAGATACAATATTATAAGATACAGTACTCGTATTTTGAACATACAGTATTTTGTACATACAGTATTTTGAAATACAGAATATTAACCATACAGCATTATGACCATACAGTTTCATACAGAGTTTTGAACATACAGTATTTTAAAATACAGAATTTTGACCCGTTCCATTACAATATTATTCTGCTTTAAATATTCGGTATTAAACCTTCATGAAGTAAGAACTTGGCGTACTTTTATATCTCAGTACTTTTCACGGCAGACTTGTTACACAAAGGTTTTTGTATAGAAGAACTTGGCTCTTTTTTTAACATTTATGTTTTTGGTCTGACCTTTATTTCTTCAATAATTATAATTATACATAAATGAGCAACTACTTTCGAGAAGTGAACTTAATTAAAATTTCTTACTTTTTACAGACGTAAGGCAATGAGACATATAAAATATCAAATCAAACATTAAAATTACTTCTTAAATCTTCTACTTCCTTAAAAGAACTATCTCAGAAAATATCATCCAAATCTCCCGCTAATAAGAACCAACTCGTAAGATTTTATCCATATCGCTTGAGCCGTTTTCGAGAAACCAATTTTTAAATTAATAAGAATAAGATAAATGTAGGTTATAAGAACAAAAAATGCCTTTCTTCCGTCAACACCTAACGAGATCATCGGGACGGTTTTGCCATTCAATTTGCAAACATTCAAGACCAATGTTCATCGACAACTCCTTTCTCTCCCAACTTATTTCCCCATCGCTCGTGCTGTGTTTAACATTATAAGGGTCGCCAGCTCTGCACTAAAAATAAATATTGAAATAACGTCCAGAGTGATTTTATGGATTTTCGAGCCCTAAATACATAATAATGTCTTTGGTAGGGGCTATTTCTAAAACCAAGCCTTGTAAGAGGCTCCGGTTTTCAAAATCCAAGTTGAATTTTCCAAAGCTATCCACAGGTGACCACCTGAAGCTTCTGTGGAGTGTGGTTCTCGAAATATTTCTAACCAAAGTGATTTTACTGAATTTTCGAGAATTTTGAAAAAATCACTAACAACTTGTCTAAAAAAATCACCAAATTTTCAAAGTTGCCCAAACGCATCGAGACATACATCAAATGAAAGGTCTATTCAATTCCTATATACACATCCAAATAAAAAGCTTCTTAGTGGTCTGGTTATCGAAATATGCCAATCCAAAGTGATTTAATGGATTTTCAAGCCCCAACTACCTAATAATGTCTTTGGTTGGCGCTATTTCCGAAACTAAGCCTTGCAAGAAGCTCCGGTTTTCAAAATCCCCGGCTAAATTTTCCACAGCTATCCACAGGTGAAAACCAAAAGCTTCTACGAGTTCTGGTTCTCGAAATATTTCTAACCGAAGTAATTTAACGGAATTTTTGAGAATTTTGAAAAATGTATCAACTAAAAAATTACCAAATTTTCAAAGAAGGTAGCTATTAACAAAAATTTTCTTGCTGTCAAATATTAAAAACAAAATTTATCATTTCGTTTAAAATTGAGGGAAAATTTAAATTTATCCATTACACAAACATTTTGTTGGTATAAATGAAAAATTTTAATTGAATACAAAGCAGACAACTTTGTCATGATGAAAGAAATAAGATAAATCATCAACATATTTTGTTTTATGGGCAGTTAAGTGTTTTAGGAAAAAATGAAAAACATTGTCAAATTGAAAAAAACCATTTTTATTAAGCTGACGAATAAATTTTGTAAATTCAACAAAAGTAATTTGTTAAATTGACAAAATATTTTTGTTGATTCAACAAAAGAATTAAAAAAAAACAAATTTGTAACATTAACAAAAATTGACAAAATATTTGTATTGTTTCAAAAAAACAATCTCTTAGCTTGACAAATCAATTTTGTGGATACAATAAAATATTGTTTGTTGCCTCAACAAATTTCTGTAATTTTTATCAATTTGATAAAACGTTTTGTTGGACGTATATTGACAGAAGTTTTATCAGCTCAACCTTTATTTTTTATCATATATAATTTACCTAGATTTTATTTTCAGTGTAGACGCACTGCCACTCGTTTTTAAAATAATGACAATCATATTATAAACAAAAAACTTCACAATTTGTTTTTAATCTTAACTTAACTTTAACTCAATTATAAAATGAAATAATTTCTCTTTTTTAAAATTTATTTTGTTTGCTTTGCTCCATTTTAGAACTGAATTCAGGGTAACACTATGTTTCCATCTAACTATGGGATAGGGTAAGGTAAGTTTAATATTTTGCACCAACACCGAAAGCCAGGTACCTCTTTGGCATCAAGCAAAGTTATTGATTTTCAATAGCATTCAATTTATCGCACCTCGGAGACTATTCGGACAAATTGAGTTAACTGTTGCAATCAGAAACATTAATTGGAGCTCTGATATTAATAAATAACCCAATGCACGGGTTTTGAGTGCATTGAGCGGTGGCAAGAGCAATGATAGCGGCAGTGCAGAGCCACCGCGCCGTGGATGACGATGACGAAAAGAACGAGTTGTTGATTATGATGATGAGCATGTTGAAGCACTCTACGGCCGACCGAACTAACCGAACGACCATCAACTGGACTTGAACTGGCCAGCGTGGAGCGGCCGACAGCGCGGAGCGTGCTGCGAGGTAATCCCAATTAGGATATAGCATGCTAAAGCTATAAAGATACTAGCAGCATCCCAGCATCGTATAATTAAGAACCGATGATGCGTTTTTTATTTCATGCCAGTGAAGGAGGATGATGATTTTATATGTTCGGAAATGAATCACTGTTGCTGTTGGAAACTATGCTCACCAACCTACCTACCTACCTACAACATTTCTCGGCAACAAGCTCCAGACCTTGGAACGGAAGTACGACTATATTTTATGGCGAGGGTGGTAGACATTATTATTGCGGATGAATCAATTCATCACATTTTGATTGAAATATTTATTTTTGTACACCCGAGCGTTTTGTTTATACGAGTCGGTGGTTTTTCGTTAAGGGAATTTAAATTATCAGGAACGAGGTAAGTAGATTTTATGAGGAGTGCATGAGTAAAAATGTAGATGCATGAACCTCTGGGTTATATTTTTTATCTGTATTTAATTTTAACTTGCGATTTATGTAGCTTTTTTATAAAGGGGACATATGCAGTCGTAAAAAAATCGATCTCGAAAATTTAATCAAACATAAGCTTAAGAGAATTCTTTCTTTTCAGTGTGTACGTGTCGCCGAATCAAGATTCCTGAGATAGCTAACATTGTAGCCATTTCAAATGGTAGCGTTATTCGGATCCTGTATGACCATTTGTGCATGAAAAATTTTCGGCAAGATGGGTGCCGCTTTTGCTAACAAGTGAACAAAAATGGAATCTGGTCGTAGTTTTAGAGCTGTGTTTAGAACTCTTTTCAATTCAAAGAAATTTTTTCGGCGTTTTGTAACAGTTGGTGAAACTTGGATACACCACAACACACCAGAATTGATTACCACGGGCGGCGTAATCTTCATTGATTTTGGAAAAGGGAAAACAATTACAGGGAACTACTAATTGGATGAAAATCGGCCTCACATGAAGAAAAATAGAGTTCTGCTACCACATTTTCCAGACTTGCATCTTTTTCATATTTCCAAACATGAAGAAATGGCTTGGTGGAAAAAGATTTTCATCAAATAATCAAATTATTTATGCAACAAATGCATATTTTGGAGAGTTTGATAAAACGTATTTTTTAAAAGGGTTAAAAAGGATGAAGATTGGAATAATATGTGCATAACTCTAAAAGAAGACTATGTTGAAAAGTAAAATTGATTTTAAAATAAAAGACCATTTTTTCGTTTCAAAGTCACTCACTTATATTTTCTGAAATATTGACCTAGATACCTAACACCTTTTCTTATATCATTTCATTTCCTTAGTTTTATTTTAAATGTTTAATTTATAAATTATCAATTTTATTTTAATCTTGAACCATTAAAGGAAGTAGATACTTGCGACCCCTAGATTGATCTGAAACTTATTAACTGAACGCACTGAAAATGAACTTCAGTATAAAACAGATATAAATTATCTGAAGTTATCAGAGTAAGGAGGAAAATAAAGTCTGAGCGTGATACAGTTTTATTTTTACAGACATTATTGAATAAAATATATTTACAAACAACTCTCAATGGAAAATAAGGAAACGAAAAATGAAAGAGAAGATTATATTTGAGTGAATTGCATGCATACATGGATTGATTTTCTTTATCTCATATCATTTGCAGTATTTTTTTTTATAAAAACTTAATGGGAAAATTTAAATTAAAAGGGATTTAAAATGACATATTTTTTTGGGTTTTTAATTTTAAAGTACGAATTTTATTATATTCTTTTTTTATTTTGAATGAAAAATACTTCAGAATATCAAATCTCCTTGCACAAGACTAAACATTTAAAAAATGAAGGTTACAAGAGAAAAATGTCATAAGCATAAAATATATTTTTTTTAACTCTTTTAGTAGTCAGCCCAAGAAACAATTTTTGCTGTATTAATGCTTGAAAAGCGCTTTCGGAGCTAATCTTAGAGCTGGTTAATTCAAAAACACGCTCTAGATGCGCCTTTAGAGCAAGCATGGAGCCCATTTGCAGCTAATTCATTGAGTTTGAGAGCACTTTTTAGCTCCTTAATAGTGCTTGTAAGTAGGTTTTGACAGCTAAAAGCTTTAATATACACTTTAAAACTGCCATAGAGCCGCGTGCTTTTACGTTTTTTATTAGTATTAGTAAATTAATACAAATCATACTATTGAACACGAAAAGAACTTATTATTTGTGTTGGTAAATCATCTTAGCATCATAATTTATTTTCATAGAACAATGAGTAAAGGTAATAATTAAAAGCCATAATACGTTCAACATGGGAGAGATTTCTACGTGCGATTTTATTTTTATCAGAAATGTTGATATTGTACTTCGAAATATTACAACGCCCTTCTTAAATAATTTGTTTTAAGTGGATGGTAATTTTTTTTTATTTCAATTTTTAACTTGAGAAAAAAATATTTATTTTGGTCGTGCACTTTTTTTAATAAGGCTTCTGTGTTTATCATGATTCTTTTAAAAATGGAGTCAAGACAGCACTGTTAATAGTTTTCTTTTCCTGTTTTATAAAAATTCTTAAATATTCGCCATTTTGTTAAACACACATGAAGATATAGCTTGTAGCTCTTAAGTAAATCTTTAAAAAATTCTTTTGCTCTTAAAGAGCTTTTTTAAAGGGTGCAGTATCAAAATGCCAACATGCTTTCCAACAGCTGATAAAAACATTACTATGGAGCAAATTTATCGAGCAGAAAGCTCTTAAATGTAACATATCTAAAGATTGTTAAGAAACTCCATTATAGAGCTAGATTTTTAAATTCGTTTACCAAGAGCTGCAATATGTTTTGAAATAGAGCTAGGGCCGTGCATTTAACTCTCTCAGAGCTATTTAAGAACATATAAATAACATTTAGCTCCAACGATGTTACTTGGGAGGGATAACAACAGGATGCCATGTGTTTTTTCAAGTAAATATTAGTTTTTGCAAGAACAAACATTATAAATCGTTGTAGCGGTTAAAAAAAATAAACTTTTATATACACATTTCTTAAACATTTTTAAGAAAACATTTGGAACGCCATCTTTTAGTTTTTATTAATTTTCGGATCAAAATTAATTAAAAAAAATACTGACCCGTTTTTAAGACATCGAATTTTCAAAAAAAAATTATTTTTTTTTTAAATTTAAATTTTGCAATGTTTTTCAAACTTTTTGGAATATTTTCTGTACAAAATTTCATTAAAATCCGCTTCCCGTAAATGAAGAATTCGAAAAACTGGTTCTATTGTAGATAAAGCTAGTAATATCTTAGTTTCAAAATTTTGTTTACTGAAGTATAGATCGTAAACATTTATTGAAAGAAAGAAAATTTTATCAAAATTCTAGTTGCCGTTTTCGAGAAAAATACGATTTTCGAAACTCATTTTTAGCAAATGTATACTGGGTACTGTTATTTTGAGATAAAATAAAACTTGTTCACACATTTTGTAGATTTTATTAAAAGTCATTTAACTGTCAAGTCTTGAGACAATCGGGCAAAGGGTTTTCGAAATATTGAGTTTTGAAAAAAAAATTGACATTTTTGAAATCCAAGAATGTTTTGAAAATTTGAATACAAAACACTATTCTAACTTTTGAGGAGCTTAAGGATAGAGTACAAAAAAAAATTAAAATCGGTTGTACCATTTTTTTTTTTTTGATTTTAAATCTGTGGAACAGTCCTTTGACAAATATCCAATCTTAAGACATGCGTTTATTATCAATTGGAGTTTTTTTTTTGAAGGAATTTCTTTCAAAACCTGAGCAGTTATTACATCGTACCCTAGTGATATTTTGTTAACTTTTTTTTCTTACTTATGTTGACACATACATACTTGTTACTTTTTTGAGCATGACAATGGGAATTCCACATTCGTCGCTTCTTTCAACAAACTGTAAGTCATCTGTAGCTGTGTTTGCTGAGAATGGCTTAAAGACATTCGCAAGATAACAGCCTACTCTTTCAGGCTTCTGATCACATTTTCACCTTGAGAATTTTTTTGGCGAGTTTTGTGTCTGCGGTCTTTTTAGGCGCTTGGCTGCTTAAGAAGTATTCGGTGAAGCATCCGCCGTCAAACTTTTCAGGAATCTATTATGTGAACCATTTTTTAATTCAATGATTTTTTATTTTAGTTCATTATTCAATACTGCCTTATCGCCTGGAAATCTCGTAGTTTTTTTTCGAGTCTTTCTTTTTATAATATCAGCTCTTATATTTTTTCATTTATACATCATGGAAATTACCTTCGACGCAGTGGGTATTAATTAACATTCAAGTCATCAATGAAGTTATATCCTAGCAAATTTAGGAGTTCTCCATATCTAGTCTTCTTCAGTTGGAGAGATATTGCTCTATCTTAAACTCTTTCTTTTTTGTTTTCTAGCTAAGATTTCCTTTTGCCATTTCTTGTAATAATTTTCGATTTCAACTTGGTCTTGGTGAACATTCCTGACTTTTACTGAAATGTTTTTTACTTTCTACGTCATTTGGTTTTTGTTTTGGGGCTATCAATGGGATAACCCTTGGCGGAGTTCTTGGTGTTTTTGTACTCCTCCTTTTTCCTTTTAGCAATAATTGGTCCTCCCCAGAATCTGTAGAGCCAATCTCCGAAGAGAGCGGATTTATCAGTTTAATAAAATTATCATGCGAGAAATATATCATTCAAGAAAAGAATTGTTTGACCTGAAATCGAAGATAAATGAAAAACGTGTGTTTTCAACAAGACTATGACACATCTCATACCACACGACCAGCTATGTTTTTATTGCAAGAAAAAAATCCTAGACGAGTTGTTTCACATTCATAATGAATTGAATCAAACTCACCCCGAAGAAAAGTTTCCGAATTGTTCAAATTTATTTTGAAAAACATGGTTCAATTCGAGTAACACATAGGGCGTTACGTGTATCTTATGGTGCTCATAATCGTCCATCAGAGCGAAAAATTATGAATTTTGTTCGCAATACGTTTACTCTTAACGTTAATTAGGATCCCGTAAGACGTCGTACCGCACAATACAAGCATAAATCAGAAAAGCCAACACGTGTTACTGACGAAATACAGCTTGATTTAGGCTAGGACCGCACTTGCGATTTCAATCGCACGATTTTTCAGTCGCAAAAATAGAAGACATGAATTTAAACGAGAATGAACGCACTTGCTACCAAGAAATCATGACGATTTAAAAGTCGCAATTTGTTTCATTTTTCTTGCGATGCGATTGTCGTATAACTCACATAAAAAGTAGTGTGTTCTATTTTTCGCAATTAAATAATCGCACGGCAAAAAAATCGCAAGTGCATGCATGACAATAAGGCTAGGACCACACTTGCGATTTCAATCGCACGATTTTTTAGTCGCAATTTGTTTCATTTTTCTTGCGATGCGATTGTCGTAAACTTAAATGAAACACATGTACTCAAATGGATATCCCCACACTTGCGATTTAAATTACTACGACTTAAAAATCGTAGTCGCAAAGCGAAATTGCCATGCACGCACTTGCGATTTTTAATCCACGATTTTTTAGTTGCAAAAATTAAGACACATGGCCTTAAATGTGAATTCACGCACATGCGACTAAAAAATCGTAGCGATTATAAAAATGAAATTTTTTCAAGCGATTTTTCTGTCGCTACTTATTTGTAGCAAATGCGTGCACTCACATAAAAAGTAGTGTGTTTTATTTTTCGCGATTAAATAATCGCGCGTCAAAAAATTCGCAAGTGCGTGCATGACAATAATTTGTAGCGACTACGACTTTTTAATCGCCTCGACGAAAAATCGCAAGTGTGGTCCTAGCCTTAGTAGCGATTTTTTTGCCGCGCGCTTATTTAATTGCGAAAAATAAAACACACTACTTTTTAAGTGAGTGCACGCATTTGCTACAAATAAATAGCGACAGAAAAATCGCTTGAAAAAATAGAACTTGTTTCATTTTTATAATCGCTAAGATTTTTAAGTCGGATGTGCGTGCATTCACATTTAAGGCCATGTGTCATACTTTTTGCGACTAAAAAATCGTGGATGAAAAATCGCAAGTGCGTGCATGCCCATTTCTCTTTGCGACTATGATTTTTAAGTCGTAGTAATTTAAATCGTAAGTGTGGGCATACCCATTTGAGTACATGTGTTTCATTTAAGTTTACGACAATCGCATCGCAAGAAAAATGAAAAAAATTGCGACTTTTAAATCGTCATGATTTGTTGGTAACAAGTGCGTTCATTCTCATTTGAATTCATGTATTATATTTTTGCGACTAAAAAGTCGTGCGATTGAAATCGCAAGTGCGGTCCTAGCCTTACTGCTAAGAGTTAGTGGGAATTGGACCTCTAGAATACGCCATGTACGTGACAGCCGTACGTTATTAATGAATGACAAAAGATAATCTTTCAAATAAAGCCAATTTCATTGATATTCGAAGTGTTTGACTGTCTTATTTCAAATTAAAGTTTCAAGAAAAAAAAAACACCCCGCATATTCATTTGTGGTAATTTATAAGTAACAATGATTGTTGTTCTTGTTTATAATGTTTCAATCTATTTTTCGGAGGAAAAGTTAAAGCACGCAAAAAGGATTTTTCAAAGTAATAATTTTAAGAAAATTTCATGTTTATAGGGAAAACATAAGTACAATGTTGGTACATATGTACATTATAACCTTCTAATAGCTTCAAAGTCCTTTTCATTTCAATCAATTCTAACCATGCGATATTTTCACAGTGAGACCAAAAAATTTAATCAGTGGAATATGGCTATCCAAATATGTTTTAAGCAATTTATTTTTTTAGGTCTTAAACACAGTTAAAAATAAGAAACATAAGGGTTTTAAGATGTATTTAAGCTGTCAAAAAGCCGATTTTGACTCAGTCGATTTTCATTCGGTTGGTTAGACAAACTGAAAATGTTCGCATCCAGAGCATGTAGATAAAGTAATTTTAGTTTTAATTAAACATGTTTAATAAGATCAAAAAATGTGTTTTTTACATTCAAAAATAAATAAAATACAATATTCTAGGATGCGTTGTGTAACCTGGCTTGATACTCGTATACCGCACTTAAGAAACCCTCCTAATGTAGAATATTCCTCTTTGAACGAATAGGATCATATATATGAAGGTTCCTTATCTGTTTCTTTCTCTATTCTCAGCTACACTTTGTCAAAACCTCCATTTTTCCTTCTATTACTAGAATATAAGTGGTCTTTGCTCTAAAACTCATGTAGTTTTGCAACAAACTCATTGTCTACCCTTCGACATCTTCGCTCTAACCGAGGCGAATCTGATCTCTAGTATTAAAAATCAAGAATTGTTTCCATCTTGTTTTAATGAACTATTGAAGATTCCCCTTGTCGATGTGTAGTACTAGCTAACCAAAACACATTAGACTCATCCCTAAATTGAAATATAATCTTTCCCTAATATCGACTACGTTAAGAAAACATAACCCTTCCCCGTAAGTCCCTTTACGTTATATGTTGCTCTTGCTACATTTTGCCTTCGCAACCTATTGAATCGTATGAACTTGCCATTAGGTCTATGTGACTCCATGATGATATCCTACTATTTGAGTTTAACCTCCCTTATCTAACGATGAATCATATTATGTTCCTTCCAATTCCATCTCTACAAAAGAACGTCTCTTCATAGATAGTGCAGATTCAAGCCTGTTAATTGTATGGCAAGGCAACTAGATTCAATTATCACAACATGATCTCTTCAGTCTCACCCAATCACCCCAATACATAAAAAGAGCCCAAAGTGTGAAGTTGCAAACTATCATCCAGTTTCATAAATTTCACATATTTCCAAAATCTTTGATAGCATTTTGTACGAAATTTCAGTTTTCGTTGTAAGTCTCTCATTTCACTTAGACAACATGGCTTTGTAAAAGGTAGGTCCACAACGACCAAAATCTTAGACAGTCAAGGGCCTTGTGCAAGCTAAGTCCACATCAACTTATCTCGTTGAATTCGCATCCATTAGCTTCTTACTCTTTGCTAAAAGGAAGAAAGTTTTGTCCCAACCGATTTCAGTAAGGCCTTTCACGAAATTTTACAGAAGCCTATTTTATTCAATCTGTCC
This sequence comes from Philhelius festivus, assembly GCA_963931855.1. NCBI lineage: Eukaryota > Metazoa > Arthropoda > Insecta > Diptera > Syrphidae > Philhelius > Philhelius festivus. The sequence continues at coordinate 79,480,510 of OZ007556.1, read as the reverse complement.
ACAATTGGGCTGTTACCTTTCTTCTTAAGATGGATTTCTTCTTATTTGAGAAACAGTTACTACAAAGTTCAATTCAAATCTTCCTTCTCTGATGATTTCTTAGCTACCTTCGGGGTCCCACAAGGCAGCCACTTAGGCCCTCTACTTTTTATTCTTGCTATGAAAAATATTGAAATAGTCATCAAATTTTCCCATGTTTCACTCTAAGCCGACGATACCAAGTTTTTCAGTACCATTTCTTCCACACTTCTACCATATTTATGTACTAATATCCCAAGATTACTATAATCCCTTAGATAATTGAAATACTAGTCCCTACTAGTCTAACAGACAAATTGTCCGGGGAGTAATCACAACAAGAGGAAGGAGTTCTTTTATTTTTGCTGTAGAGTATTTTACTAGATGAACTACTACAATTTTCTTTGCATACACTTTATTGGCATTAAAGATGGAATAATTATTATAACAACCTTGGGAAAGATCCAACAAAACTCTCTGTGTCTGTATGATTTAATCCAACAAAGACTGATAATTACTCGAAAACTGTGTCTGTCAATGGGATTAAACAAACATACTATTTTCCTGTGTGCATACTCATTTAAGGAACACCACTATAAAACCTTGTAATCATATTTCAAAACCACTTATGACGAAAAATAATAAAAACATCTAAAGGTTTATTGTCAGTTAAATGTTAAAACAATGTAATACGCCAACGTAAATCAGCTTAGAACCATAAAATTTTCAAAAATCATCAAAGTCTTATTTGAATCTGTTGCGACCTCATTGTGGGTGTGCAGTTTGCACAGTGCGGCATTGCTGTATTATTTTCCCCAAAAACAACCAAATTCCAAGCTCCTTTGCTAAGAATATATCTACTATGTTTATAGGAACTATGCAATTCTAGTCTACCATTACATTCCGTTTTTGCCAGATTTACAAATGTTTCTATCCTGCAGACGAGACGTCTAACATTTTGATAGTGGGTATAGTTGCTTTTGAGCTAACCCACCTTCCCCCTTGAGTTTGTTCTTCAAAATTCTCCATCTTTCCTGGGAAATCGTAAAATATTCATACAAGGCAAAGGTTAAACACGAACAGTCCTCCCTCAAAATGAACACGTATAGTCAGCAGAAAATCACGGGTGTTATACGGTTACACCATAACCATTTCCATAAAAGCGCAGCGCTGCTGTCAGAATCTCGCGTTCCATGTGCATCGCCCATAAGTCCAACTCTAGCAACCTTGTTTTTGGCGGGTGTATTGCATGATTAATTCAATTAAAATAACAGTCACAGTGGAAATGTGTACATAAGGTTGTAATGGGTTTCACTGTGCTATATTATTAGAAAGCAAGCAAAATCAAGAGGTTCTAGTGATTGTTGTATTTATGAACAAGTGTGACCAGGTCCCTACATAACAAGAAATCAAGTCTGTTAGTCAACAATAACTTGTTTAATTATTGAAAATGAACTAAAAAGAGTTGATTTTGGTGACATCTGTCAAATTTGTTATTTAATATTCAGTTAGTGTTACTCAGGCCAAGTCACAATGGCAAGTAACACGATTTAATTGCACGTCTTAGTGATAAAACTGTACTATCAAAATGAGTGCCCGTTAGATAAAACTTTGTGCCCGTTGGGCCTATTTTATCATTTTATGGGAGGCATGTTGGCACTCTTCAACGTTTGGTAGCCAAATTTAAGACGAACATTTCGGAAATCAATCAGACAGCATTCGTACTTGAAGGGAACGCAAGATCTGCTGAGAAAATTGCCGCGCTTCTAGAAAGTGTATAGCAGAACCCGAGGCAGTCGATTCCTCGCCTTGCATAAGAACTCGACCTTTTGCAGACTTCAAGTTGGAGGATTTTGCTTCGGAACTTGGGCCTACTCCAATGACCCAGGAGCTCAAAGGTCATAAAAATAGTTAACACCGTTTGTTTACTGACTAGGCTTCGGAGCGTTTGGAACAGTATCCTAATTTTGGTCAGAAATCATCTTTAGCAACGATGAGCATTTTTGGCTGAATGGCTGACAACAACCCACAAGAAGTTCACCAGAAGACAATGCATCCTCAAGAAAGTTACCATTGGTCCGTACTTTTTCGAAAAAAAACGTTGGTGAGGCGGCTACAATCAATGGCGAGTTCTACATAAACGATGATAACTAATTTCTTATGGTTCAAATTGAACCATGTGAATCTAGACGACATGTGGTTCCACACGACGCACGGCCGGGCGGCGCTACGTGCCACACTGCGTACGCCACGAATGACATTCTACATAAACGAAGTGAATTCAGCCGAATCTATGCAAAAGAGTCATTGGAATTGGGCCACTCAGATCCGTGCCACCATAGGAAGCATATTCCATATAAATGGTGAGCCATCTAGTGGTTTCTTTTTCAGTCAAAGGTTATTTTGACACTGACAGCAGTTTCTCAATTGACATATTAAAAGAAAGTCAGTATCATACGTCAGCGCAACAAAATGAGTGGCTTTACGCTTGAACAAAGTTGGGAAATATTGAAAACTTATTTCCAAAATGAGTAATGTGTAGCCCAAACAGTGCGTTTTTGAAAAAAGTTTTGGTCGAAAAGTTTTGTTCAAAAAATTCGTTAGACTAGTATGGTAGTAGACGATACTGATGGTCCCCGTCGTCGTCGTACTGCTGTAGCCGAAAGTGTGAGACTCAATTCACGAACACCAACCTACGATCGAACTTAACAGCTCAACATTTTACGCACTAGCCTGAGGAGAATTCTGCATAAAGATTTCGGATTATTCACTTACAAAGTCCAATTGAATTAGCAATTGAAAGCGCATGACCATCCGCTTCGTTATCGCTTCGCAGTTTAGGCCTTAGAGCAGCTTAAATTGGACAACGATTTGGGCGAAAAGTCCTCCTTTCAGGCGAGGAGCATTTTCATCTTGTTGGCTACGTTAACAAGCAAAATTGCCGCATCTCGGAAAACCCGCACGTTGTTGTCCAGAAGGCAATGGACCCACAAACAGTGACAGTTTTGAGGGGATTGTGGAGTGGACCATTGGCGTTACAGTTCCATGTTAACCGACTTTTTTTTTACTGAAATTGAATACATGGATTTGATGACCTCTGGTTCATGCAGGATGACGCACTATGCCACAATCGATCTTCTGCGCATCAAATTCTAAAATCGTGTTATCAGCCGTCAATTGTCTGCATGGGAGCTGCGATTTGACCCCTATGGAATTTTTTTTTTGTGGGGAACCGCGAAGGACCGATGTTATGATAACGATTCAAGCACTTAAGACCAATATCATTCAAGCAATCCGTGAGCTACAGACTGAAACCATCAACAAAGTCTTGGAAAATTGGAGTAACAGAATGCGACAGACAGCGAAGCCAGCCGAGGCAAGTACTTGAACGACGTTGTGTTCCATAATAAATGGGAATGTTTGCTCTTACTAATAAAGCTAATAAAAAATACATGAACAAAATTTTAATTCTGTTCATTTGATTGCATTTTTAAAAAGAAACTTGTATTTGGCCGACCCTGCACATATAGCGTACATGGACCTTTAAAATAAATAAAGCTTATCTTATTCCATTTCAATATCTACCCGCCAATGTCTGCCGCGGTTTCGCTGGATGGCGCTCATCTGAAACGTTAATTTTTTTATAAGTGTGGCGCATTAATCAGGGTGAATTTGACCCATGTCATTGATTGTTATATTATTCTGCGCAGTGGTGGTTTGTGGTTTATTGGCAAGGATCTGTGACTTAATCAAGCTCTACAAGAAGAAGTTTAATGGCACGATCTCGGTAGACAGTTCACGTCACTTCCGCGTGAAATAACCATGTACGGAAATCGCTCATGAAAAATGTCTGTAATGTTGAAATCACATGTCATCGGTGTCCATATCATCCGATTAGTCAAAGAAAAATTAATTATCATCGACTATAGCGCCCGCCGTCGACGGTGATGGCCTGTGGAACAACTTTCTCAAAGAAGTATAAAACGATCATGTCGCCAGCCCAAAATCCACATCAAAAAGTGACTTTCTCTGGATGCATTACAATTTGGTGGATCTCATGTGGATTGTAATCGTGTCGTCCCAAATTTGACAGTTGTTAACGAACCCGTTCATCCAGAAATGGTCCTCGTCTCTGGATATAATTTTTCGACCAAATTTTTTTAACTACTCGAGTTGTCTATGGTCATTAACTCTGAGGTTCTAGGTATAACCCTAAATTATGACGCTGAATTCGCGAAGTTGTCGTCTGTGAAAAGCCGAGTTCTTATGCGTGGCGCGGAATCGACTGCTTCAGATTTTCCTTCTTAATCTCACGGACAGCGGTGATATTTTTGACAGGTCTTACGTTTCGTTGACGTACGGGTGTTGGCGGATTTTTCACTGAACCAATTATGGCGACCGCAAAATGGGTGAAGCCCGCCAAATGTCGCTCGAACAGAGAACCCACTTTCATAAAATAATCAAATCATTTGCACATGTTGAACGCTGTAACTCTCCATGTAAATTTGTCAAGACAGTTTTTCTAAATGACAGCAAATTTAGCTTCATCAACATGGCCGCAATCACCTGTCAAAGTTCATAAATTCGTATTTCCCTATATCTAAACATTGAAGTTTTATAATACAGCTAAATCTAAACAAATGAAATGGTCACGCTATCTGTTATGTTTAATCTAAGTGAAAAGTTGCAAACGAAAAATACAATTTTCCATTTCATTAAGTCTGCTTTGCGAATAATGATAATGTTGGTGCTTATGATTAAAATGATGCAAATGTTGCATACTTTTACTCTGCAGTCAGCTCAAAATGCATTTATCGTTTAATATCAGTTTTTTTTTTTCTATTTTGCCAAATAATGGCGGTTAAAGTTCATATAATAATTCAAATAAAAATGAGGTTATTTGTCAATGCGAAAGTTAGAAATAGAACTTATTTTTTACTCCTTCAAAAGTGACATCCATAGAGGGCTAGACTCAAGACATTAAATAGAAAACTTTTTGTGGGTTTCCTTAAGCCAAGAAGAGGGTGAAAACTTGAAAGAAAATATAGAAAACGACATTAAGTAGAGACTCATATCAACAAAAAAAAAGAAGAAGAAAATCTGAATGAAAGTTTTTCGCAGGACGACACAAGGACGATGGTACTGGGAAGCACACATCCAAGTTTTTTTTTCCTATCAAAATAACATTATTTGAAAACTTTTAAGCGGTAAGAAATTGTTCTATGGTTATTGAAATTGTAAGTCTGGCGGTGAGAGTTTTTTTTTGGCTTGCGAAACCACGCAATTTCATGGGGTGGTTGGTTCTGGTTTATTTTTTTTTTGTATTGAAGTCCCGGGCGTGATGAGGTCCCCACAGACATGACCTCTGGGTGTAACAGGTTTTTTATGTGCGAAGTTAATACAACTAAAAAGCAACAGTGCTGACACGAAATCAGCGGAAGCGGTTGTAAGAACAACAAGAAAATTCTTAGAGAACCACGTGAAAGTGTGTGTTTGGGCTCCCGTGGAGCAATAAAAGGATTTTTATGTTTGCTTGAAGGTGGCGTATCATGGGAGATGAAAAAGATTTAGTACAAAAGAGAATTCTATAGAAAAATATAAATGGATACCTGAAGGCTTTTTTTTTTATTACAGCTTTATTAAACGGTAGAAATTATAGGTATAGGCGTCTATTTTCAGTTTAAAAGTTTTCAAGTTGCTGAGGTTGCTGGTATTTTATCGTTATTTATTGAAAATGTAAAAGGTCAAAACCACAAAAGTGCCGTGAATCTCATTTCTGTGGTCAGACATAATTTAATTTGCTGACACAGCTGTTGATCATTAATTTTTAATAGAGACAAATTTTATGGGTTTGAAAGTTAAGATAATTTTATGAACATTTAAAACATTTGACATTGTGTAGGGAGATGTGCATGCTTATAATGTTAAAGAGGAGGCGAATTAATGAGGGAAAAGTTTAAAGTTAATTTAATTAAAATGTTTCATTATAGTCTGCACAGTAGTAAATCAGAAAAAAGATTTTCGTAAGTTTATAATTTATGCTTAAACTAAATCAATTAAGTTGGGCTTTATGATGAATATTTTTAAGTACTTTGCATAAGAGAAATATAATTAAACACCTGTTATATTTATTGAACTTAATATGAATAAACTCAGCAAATTAGTAAGCATTTTAATAGGACTCAATCGATAGAGTTGCCCAAGACACACATAACGTACGTGGATTGCTTAGCTAATTTTGTTCCAGGGACAACAAACTTTAATCAAAATAGTTACAGCCGTTTTAAAGAAAATTGTGTTAAATAAATCAAAATAGTTGCATGACTGCCAACCTTTTCAGATGCCAAGAAATCCGAATTTCTTCACTTGAAAAAAAAAAACATAAAAATTCGTTCTAATCTATTAAGGCTTTATTTGGACGCACAGTTAAAGGCTTTCACAAATGAATCGAGAACGAATGAAAATAAAATGCACGACTGGGTCGCACGAACTTCCTCCAATGTAATAGACTAGGAATTTTAAAAACGAATGTTATTAGAAAAAACTGTTCATAAGGATAAAATTATCATCATTTTTACTTGCCATATAGGTACTATAGGGCAAATTCTGCATTTGGAAAAAAAATCGAACTCGAGATTTTGATCAAAGTTGACATTACGATGATAGCGAAGACGAAAAAAGTGGGTCCGACAATTCCGTCTGTCTGTCTGTATGTCTGTATGTCTGTACCTCTCACTACAGCCTAAACTACCGGAGGTATTTTCTTCAAACTCGGTAGTTAAGGGTCTTCGGTGATTCCCTAGAGGAGAAATTGAAATTTTTTTTTTAGCTCCAAAACTAAGGGTACCCCCCGTACACCCGTAATACAAAATCTTATTTATCTCGAAAACGGCTCTAACGATTTTGATAAAAAAAATTAAGTGTGATATTATGGACATGGACTATATTTTGGTGAAAAAAAAATTTGGGGGGAAATGTTATTAGGGGTACCTGTCATAGAACGGTTTTTTTGATTTTCGAATTTCTCACCAACGGCTCTAACGATTTTAACCAAAATTTTTATGCAGGAGCTGCTTTGCATTTGAAAAAATATAAACTAAAAATTTTTTCTAAAAAATAGTTTTTGGATTTTTAAAAAAATAATACAATTTTTTTTTTGAAAATTCAATATCTTGAAAACCGATACACGATTAAATTTTTAAATTACGTTTTAAAATGTATTTTATTAAATACTTACTAACAAATTGCATATCAATTTTTTTTATAAAAATTTTAAGGAAAATTTAGTACACAAAAAACATGTTTCAGTGTGTCTGTATGTCTGTACCTCTCACTACAGCCTAAACCACTGGACCTATTTCTTTCAATCTCGGTTGTTAAGAGTCTTCGGTGATTCCCTAGAGGAGAAATTGAAATTTTTTTTTTAGCTCCAAAACTAAGGGTACCCCCCATACACCCGTAATGCAAAATCTTATTTATCTCAAAAACGGCTCTAACGATTTTGATAAAAAGAATTAAGTGTGATATTATGGACATGGACTATATTTTGGTGAAAAAAAAATTCGGGGGGAAATGTTATTAGGGGTACCTGTCATAGAACGGTTTTTTTGATTTTCGAATTTCTCACCAACGGCTCCAACGATTTTAACCAAAATTTTTATGCAGGAGCTGCTTTGCATTTGAAAAAATATAAACTAAAAATTTTTTCTAAAAAATAGTTTTTGGATTTTTAAAAAAATAATACAATTTTTTTTTTGAAAATTCAATATCTTGAAAACCGATACACGATTAAATTTTTAAATTACGTTTTAAAATGTATTTTATTAAATACTAACAAATTGCATATCAATTTTTTTTATAAAAATTTTAAGGAAAATTTAGTACACAAAAAACATGTTTCAGTGTGTCTGTATGTCTGTACCTCTCACTACAGCCTAAACCACTGGACCTATTTCTTTCAATCTCGGTAGTTAAGAGTCTTCGGTGATTCCCTAGAGGAAAAATTGAAATTTTTTTTGTAGCTCCAAAACTAAGGGTACCCCCCATACACCCGTAATGCAAAATCTTATTTATCTCGAAAACGGCTCTAACGATTTTGATAAAAAAAATTAGGTGTGATATTATGGACATGGACTACATTTTGGTCAACAAAAATTTTGGGGTAAAATCTTATTAGGGGTACCTGCCATAGACCCGTTTTTTGATTTTCGACTTTCTCATTAACGGCTCTAAGGATTTTAACCCAAAACTTTTAGCAGGAGTCCCCTTAAGTTTAAAATAATATTGTATATAAAAATATTCTAAAAAATATTTATTGGATTTTTAAAAAAAAATTTAAATCAATATCTTCAAAACCTATGAACGATTATTTTTTGAAATTATTTCCTAAAACCAATATTATTAAATACTTAAAATTCGCATCCCACATTTTTTTCTTGAAAAATTTTAAAGAAATTTCTTATATAAAAAATTTAGTTAATAATAAAATGATTTTTTAAGGTTTATTTGCATAAATTCATACTTTTCCGGAAACCAGACGGCAATTTTATGCATTTGAACATTATTATCTCATTAAATCCATGTTTTATATTTATAAAATGTATCTTAAATTCCAAAGTACTTTTACATAAGAGCAAGTTCGTGCGATCCAGTCGTGCATTTTATTTAAATTCTTTTAGTAGTAAGAGACAAAAACAGAATGCTATGCAAATATAAATTTATGCAAGAACAAAAATTATAAGTCGTTGTAGTGATTTCTAAATAAAGTAAGGTTTTATATATAAAATTTTTAAAATATTTAAAAAAAAAAACTTGGTACGTCAACTTTAGGTTTTTAGTATTGTACGAATGAAAATTAAATTTCCAAAAAAAAAATATTGACCCATTTTTAAGATATCGAATTTTCCAAAAAAAATGATTTTTTTTTTTTAATTCAAAAAATATTTTTTTTTAAGTTTTGAAATGCAATGTTTCTTAAAGTTTTTAGAAGCATCTCTACAAGAAATTTCATTAAAATCCGTTATGTCGATAATGAGAAATTCAAAATTTTAAAAAATCGTTCTATGATAGGTACAGTCAGTAATGTCTTGTTTTCAAATTTTTTTATATTAAATTATAGATCTTAAAAATTAATCGAAAGAAAAAACATTTAAGCAAAATTCTTCAAACCGTTTTCGAGAAAAATACGATTTTCGAAAACCATTTTTTAACATTTGTATGGAGGGTACCGTTATTTTTAATAAACTTTTTTTCTCATATCTTGTAGATTATTTTAAGAAACTTTTATTTATCAAGTTTTAAAAAAATCGAGCATGGGGTTTTCGAAATATTGAGCTTTCAAAAAAAAATTTTGAAATTTTTTTTAAAAATCCAAAAAAAAATTTTTTGAAAATTTGAGTACACAATAATATTGAAACTGCTAAAGAGAGAAAATCAAAAACAAAAAAAAAATGCTTCCAAGGGGGGTAACAAAAATAATAATTTCTTGGAAATTTTTTTTCATTCATTACCTAGGTTTAACTAAATGAAATTTTATGAATTTTTTGTTTTTAAATCTGTGGGACAGTTTTTGAGAAAAAAAAATATTTATAAAATTTCGAAAAAAAATCGTATGGCAGGTACCGTTATTTTTGGTCTTAAAAAATCAAATCAAAAAACATCCGGGGGGACAAAAATAAAACCCATATCTACCAAGTTTAGAGAAAATCGGCCGAGGCGTTTAGCTGTAGTCGAACAGACAGACAGAATTGCGAGACACACTTTTTTGGTCTTCGCTATTATCGTAATGTCAACTTTGATCAAAATCTCGAGTTCGATTTTTTCACAAGTAAAAATTGAAGAAGGATTTTTAAAGACTAGACCAAAATTTTCAGTAAACATGGAGCAGTCAGCTACCATTTTCCAGGCTGAAGTCATAAATGTCATAAGGAAATGACATTGCTCCAGCAATACTAAAGTAGGAAAATGAACTGGATAGGCATAATACTGTCAAACAGCCACGTTGGTGTCCAGGGCAATGTTGAGCTTGTAAAAAAAATACTACATTTCGAAATTGCAAAAAATGTGATTAAGAATCAAATCAAATAAGAAAAAAGGCCAAAAAATCAAAAACTTAAAATGAACTCTCGAAGGAGGAGGTCTCCTTACTGTAAGCTTAGAAGACTTTTTAGTCTTTTTGACCTACAAAGGAAGAGTCTCAAACATACACAAGAAGCCTTAAGGTCCTAAAGTTAAATCATGTATCGGTCCTTCGGACGATTCGAAAAAGGAGCTGGGGTAGGGTCAGACATCTTCTCAAATAAATAGATAATCAAAGCTACCAAACTTTTGCAGAGTTTTCCAAGCGGAAGAGCTTGCAGTCTGCAAAGCCGCAAAATAGCAAAATATCATTCCATATATCGCATCTCCGGTGCAATAACGACGTAAGCGCAATTTTTCTAAATGTTGAGGAATCACGTTAAAAGTTTTCTTGTTTATCAAAATACAATACGTAATGTTTATCCTCAAGTGGGCTTTAGGTCAATTAGAAAAGGAAGAAAAATCAAATATAGTATACAAGATTAAATGTATAGGTGATGGCTCAACATCATGCCCATCAATCTATGTAGGAACCTCAATGCAAAAACTTCGAAATCGTATATCAGGTCATAAATCTGATATAAATAGTGGTAATACACAAAAGACTGCACTAGCTCTCCATTGCATAGAAGAAAATCATCGTCCTGACTTCAAAAATATAACAATTTTACAATCAGAACAGAATTACAATAAAAGAATGTTACTAGAAATGTTACATATTAGAAACACCGAAAATAGTATTAATAGACGTTCAGATTGTGATAGACTTAGTAATATTTATGGTCAGTTTATTAATTATCAAACCATATCTACGTAAACAAAACTCAACGATTAAATATATTATACATAAAAATATTTGAATTTATTTTCAAAATAAATTATTTGAATTTGAAAATTCAGATAATTAAAAACATCAAATAAATTTTCAAACAAATTAAAAAATAAAAACAAAAAAGATAAAATATACATATAAAACAAAAAGTAAAAGATTTAAAACGTCTTTTAAACTTTTTTAAAAAAATACGGAAACCAAAAAGAACAAACAAATAAAAAAATATTTGTATTTTTAAAGTTGTAAGTATACTCTTTTAGAATTTTGATGTATTTAACATAGCTGAGCATTAACTCGTTAATCCGTTAATCGTTAATTAACGAAGTTAACATTTTGATTAACGGATTAACTTTTAAGTTAACTTTTAAAAATGTTAACGGACACGTTAAATCCGTTAATCCACGTTAAGTCCGTTAATCGTTAATCCAATGCCTACTAAGTATTTACCGCGCGGCGCGAAAAACACGTTCAGACAAGTATGAGACAAGTGCCGCGCGGTGCGTGCCGCGGGTGAAACAAAACCAGCTAGGTACATATTATATATACATAGATATATAAAATTGTTCGATTTTGACAGAAAAAAAGTTTTTCGAGTTGATCAACTGCGTTTTCGATATTGTTGTTTAACCAGTTGATGAACGAGTTGATACCTTCGTTCACTTAACCAAGGAACCAAGGATCACTCGTTCGGGAACACGTTGAACGCACCACGATAAACAAAAAACTCAAACGTCAAACCTGAAATAATTTTGACTTCAGTTCGGTACATACATTTATTGTCGACGTACGCCTTCGCTTTAAAATATTCTTAAATTTGTTTCGTATGAGTATGATTTCCCCTAAGAAAAAAAAAAGTGGCTGCCGCATTAATAATATTAGAAAACGAACTACAAAGGAAGAAAAAACAGCCAAGACGATTCTGGGTAGATGATTTTTTCTTGAGTCGCGAAGAAAATTGTTTTTTCAATGAAATATATGAGAAATTAAACCGGTGCTTAGAGAAAAAAAAATATAAAAAATGCAATTTTTATCACATGTTAACGGATTAACGATTAACGTTAACTTGCGTTAATTTTTTCGAAATTTAACGCTTTAACGTTTAACGAAGCTAACTTTTTTAGTAGCGGATTAACGATTAACGAAGTTAACTGTTTGATTAACGGTGCCCAGCTATGGTATTTAATATATATGTATATATGTTTTAAATTATTTTTCAATTAATAAATAGGTCTGAAGAAGGGTGTAACCACATCCGAAACGTCACAACATAAAAAATAAAACAAAATATTGACCTAAAGCCCACTTGAGGATAAACATTATTTAATTAAATAAAAGGTCACGAAGAAAGAAAATATTTAAAATACAATACGTTTCAGCTTTTGTGTCAAACAAAAAAGTGGCCTCTTTTGGGCAATAGTAAAGATACAATAACGTCGATTTTACCACTTATACAACTTGACAATTAGGTAATTATGGCGTTCTTAACTCAATCTTAGAAAAAATTGCACACCGGAGGTGCGATAAGAACTGTCAAAAAAGAACATTGATATCTTCATAGGTAGCCAGGCAGCAATCAGAGCCATTTCATCAACTGTCCCGAAGTCAAAACTGGTTGCTGGTTGTCGTAGTTAGTTAAAATTACCTGGCGGAACAAATTCAGTCACCCTTTGAGTGTCCCGGGACACATTGACATCTATAGAAATGAACCAACCATTCCTGTGTGCGAGTTACCAGTGGTCTATTTCACCAAATTACAATTACAATCACAAATTTGTAATTGTTACCTACAATTACAAATTTGTAAACTGATTTTCTGTTTCACAAACTACAAACATAATTCCAACAAATTTGTTGGAAAAAGAAAAGATTAAGGGAAATTGTGTTTGTTATTTACAAATAGAAGAAAAAGCCGTTTCACCGTTTAATTTGCAAAGTTGTAAATAACAACTGTTTCTGTACAAGTTTGTTAGCATTCGACACATCATAACAAAAATGAATAAACAAGATAAAATTTTTATCGCCGATTTAATTCGTGATAAGAAAAATATTTTATCGAAAAAATTTTCCGATATCATAACACATAATCTTAAAGTTAGCGAGTGGCAAAAAATTTTCAGCAATATAAAATCTAATGGTATTTTAATAGATAAAGATTGGAAATACCTAAGAGATGTCGTGTGGCAAAATTTAAGACGAAATACTATGGTAAGTAAAAATAATTTGTTAGGTAGATTATATTTACCGGCAATATCAAAGAACCGTTCACGAATGCTTTCGTGTTCTTCTGGCTAACGTACAGTATTTTCAAAGAAAGTCTCAACAATGGCAGAACAAACACTATGGACAGTTCTGCATACCGTAGATTTAGATATACCGTGCATGTCTGCAATCCCGTGGTACTGTCCACCATTTCCAAGCCAATGTAAGGCTGTCAGAAATTTGTCGGTGACAGTGAAAAGTTTTTTTCAGACTCATTTGCAATACGAGGTCCTATCTGACTTATTATTTTCTCTGCTTTAGAACGTTTTAATCGAAACTTTTCGTTGAAAACAAAAGTATTTGAAATTTCATAGTTAATTCGCGGTCGATATATTTTTCTTCGTTTATTAAACACAAAATCTACACTTATATCACTATCTGTGCTACTAAGCCTTCGACGTAAGGACATTTTTGGGTTTGAAATGCGATTTTTTGCGAAAATTACAAATTGTTATCAAATCGGCAGACGATCTTTCTTCTGCAAAAAATTTTCAGTAACTGAACAAATTTGTAAAATTTCGTGATTCCGTGAAACAGAAACTTACAAAAAAACATAAATTTTAACAAATTTGTAGTTGTAAACAACAAACAAAATTTAGTTTTGGTGAAACTGAAATAATGAAATTTCTACAAATTACCCTTTGTAAACAACAAACACATTTTTGTAATACAACCATTTTGTGAAACATAAAAAAACGATTTTTGCACAAATTTGTTAAAAAAGTGCTTGTAATCTACAATTTGTGAGTTGGTGAAATAGGCCACAGGAGTGAAGGGGACCTACAATTTTGTGCCGATTCCGAACGGCTAATGAGCAGAACAAGAGATACTCTTTGAGGATTTGTCGATTCCACGCAAGAGGCAGTACACCCCTGAAAAAAACTTTTTACACCGGCTGAGAATCAAACCCAAGATCTTCTGCATGACGGTCTAACGCACTAACTATTATCTCAAAGGGCACTACTTGGACAGACATATCAAGGAAAAAAACAGAGTATCTACTGAAGCAAAGCAGATCTCTATTGCCAATCTTTGGTTGGAGTCCATACGGGTCACAACTAAATGCGCACCCACCCTGGGTAGCACAAAGAATTCATTGAGATCCGAATAAGGTGATACCTACGGCTTGCCGCATCATCACTCCACCTAACCTAACCTAACCTAACCTAACCTAGGGCCGCAGTGCAATAAACACTCAGTATTGTTCGTTCATGCATTCAAATATTGTTCCAAGACAGACTTAAAAGGAAAATCGTAGGAACCACGTTGATTATTGTGAACAATGTTGATAAAGGAACGGCATATTCAGGGAATGGCAAACAAAGGATATGTAAAAGGAAAGGGATCTGATCCCGTAGGAGTTGGAGGATTTTTCAGAGCATCATTTCAAAAAGTCAAGTGCTGAATTAAATTGGTATTGTCGATATATTTCAGGAAATTGAGCTCTCTGATACGAAACAAATAAAAATCACTGGTTATTAGCTAAGTTAAAATCTCTTGGCCGAATAGTTGGGAGGTTATTGGCTTCCGATTGACTTGGGTTTGAGAGACAAATATAATATAACATAGTTTGATGTTTGCGAAATAAGATTATCAAAAGCGTTTTCTCGAAAGGAATTGATAAAACTGGAATTTGACATTTATAAAACTTGTTTTAAGATCGCCCAATTTTATCGAGCTCCACCTACAGAAGGTTACATTTTTAAAGGTTCAAAAAGGATCAATACATTTTAAAAGCCTCGACTTAACGGCGATAATATTTTAACTTTTTAACCTCAATCAACTGAAAATTATCTCTTTTTACAAAAATATGAAAACTTATAGAATCTATAAAAATACCTTAGGTATTTTGAATTGTTATTCTCAAAAATATTTACAAAAATGTATTCAAAATACCAATTTCATCAAATTATTCACCGTCTGTTTGATTCAAAACATCAATGCTAGAATAGGAACAAAACTTTATTAAAAAACTTTACACCCAACGAATTTCGTCCGCTTCATGATGACATTAGCCAATTTA
Organism: Philhelius festivus; assembly: GCA_963931855.1. Taxonomy (NCBI): domain Eukaryota; kingdom Metazoa; phylum Arthropoda; class Insecta; order Diptera; family Syrphidae; genus Philhelius; species Philhelius festivus. The sequence goes on along the minus strand of OZ007556.1, from coordinate 79,465,301 downwards.
AAATTTAAAATCACATAATTAATTGTTTCAAATTAAATGCGAATAATATCTCTGACATCCACATGACATGGACACTTGCTACACTTGAATTTTCGATCGCGATCGCGGAATTTGGAATATTATTATTTATACGATTAAAGAAAAACAACGATGAAATTAATTCTGCGACGGCGCGACGACAACACGAGTTGAGAATGAGGTGAAGGCGAAGTGTCAATAATTGACAAAATAACAAGTGCAGCTGACAGCGAGTAAGATGCTGCCACCACGGCTAGAGCAGTTGGGGTGGGTTCACAATGGGGGTTGGAAAATTTAATTGTGGATTTTAAAGGTGATTATGTTTGATATCAAATTGATATGAAAAATGTAATTTATTACGTTTAATCGCCCCAGTGGCGTACTTACTGCGTAATAAAAAGGGCGCCAGCAATTTTTTCCTGAAATATGAAAAAGGAAATTGCAAACCTTTGGGAAGAAAAATGAACAACGATGATGAGCGGAGATGAAAAATGAAAATGAAAGATAATTTTTTGAATTTTTAAAGATTTATTTGCCTGGGAAACCTTACTCGTAGGATTAAAACCCAGGATCTTTTCAAGCAAATAACAAAGAAATTTGAACAATAAGATGGACCGTTAAGGTCTGGTTCCCAGAAGCACAACGGATATTAACGGGTCGCGATTTCCGCAATTTTCGGAAAATGAACGTAACGCAGTTAAAAACCAATCAAAACCAAATAAAAAAAGACAAATTTACTAAAAAAAGACAAGCACAAGAAAGGGGTACTTAGCTTTTTTTGTTTTTGTTTCCTCCTCGACAATATCCCTGCTGTAGATTTTTTTTTCTCGTTTTCCTCTTCCTTCCTTTCCTCTTCCTTTATTTTTCCCAATAACTTCTCGATATTTTTATCCTCCGTATTTTTTCACTTCCACTATTATTTTCTTTCTATGCTCTTAATTTCTACTTTTCTTGTTAACCAAAATTCCTCTTTTTCTTCCACTTATAATTTTACTCCTGTTTTAAAGACTTTTTTTTCTCAGCTTCTCACTTCTTTAAAAATCAAGATTAGAGTGACTTCCAAGATTTTTCTCCTGGATAGCCGCTCAAAATTTCGCCCCATACCCTCGTGCTTTCAGCCAATTCGGTATCGCGAATTTCGATCACGTCATCGACAGCCAATCTCCGCAAGTTTGCTGAAGAGCCTTTTGTGTCGAAATATGGCGATGCTGCTTACTCGCAAATTCTCTTTCCGTCAGTTTCTCTAGAACTTTCCTTGGAATTCGCCGCCCGCTGGAATTTCCTTCCAGGTCACGACGTTTCCTTGGTTAGTTCACAATTATCCCCATAGTTTTTGCGCTGATAGAAAAAAAATCTTTAAAACCTAAAGTAGAATTAATAAGCACTCGCGCACATTCGTCCCCACCGGATTTCTAACAATAACAATAATTTGAGAGGAAAGCAAAAGAAAGAGGAATCGATCAAGTTGAATGCATTTACTTTGTAGGTCGTGATTGGCTTCCAACTCAGACAAGGGGGAGTTTGGGAACTCACACTTAACGTTCCATCTTTTACAAATTAGTTAATTTTTAGTTTTTAGTTTTAGGTTGGGCACTCGGCCGTTCTCCTTTAAGAGCGACATCTACGTTTAAAGACCAAGTGTCTTCAACGTTTTCAAATTCGAACCCATGGAACAGACCGCCCGTCTGTCAGTACTCGTCGACGATTTGTTTGTTTTACGATACTGAGAGAGAGAACCACTGGCTGATGGACCATGGTCGCCCTGCTCTCTCGCACTATCGCAAAACGAACACCTGTGTAATTAAAAAGGAAAATCGGAAGGATGCAAGGAAAAGGAAATAGAAAGAATGAAGATTGTTGCGGTGAATTTTTACCGTAACACACTATCAAAATGACACATGCACGCTTTACTGCTGCTGCAATCTGCACATTCCTACTACAATTAGCATACAAAAAAAAACTCAATAAATAAAGGAACACAAAAAATTGAAAGAGAAAACGAATTTAATTTAGTATTTTTTCAACCATTCGTGCTTCATGCGCGCCTGCAACAACCTCAACTACAGCCGATTACGACAGGCAACACTGCAGCCTGCAGAACAAAAACACTTTTTACATATTGCGGCAGTTAAATTGATAAAGTGTCCTTTTTGCAGATGAGTTGAACAAATTCCAAGTATACGAGTAGTATAGGTACGAGTACTATAGTTAGATAAAACCTAACGACCACAGAAATCGCCAAAAACAATCCCAAGGATGAGGCCACTTTTGAGTTTTGTCAATGTGCCACAGATACTTTGTGTAGTTGTTGTTTGTTTAAGATAAGTTCATCAATAGATGGGCTTACTCAGGGCTTAAGACCCAGTCAGAGTCACTCATGCGAAACCTTTTTCTCAATGTTCGTAGGCAAAACACTCCGGGAGAGTTTATTCGTTTTCATAGTCTGAGAGGCAGTTGGGACGTGCCGATCTAATACTTCTGGGAATTAATTAGATATTCATGACGTGAATGAGGGAACATCCAGCCGCAGTAGGTAGGTACTATGCACATCTTTCCATTTGCCAATTTCAGCCAACCAGTTGTGTAAGCCTCATCCTATATTTGTCTAGAAATACACAGAGAAAAATATACAAGCATTTATAATAAAACTTTCAATTGATTCGTCAAAAGCAATTAGACCACTTTTATGCAGAGATCTATGTTGAGTTGAACCATTTAACTCAGCTTGTGAACGAATCAAATGGAATACCTGATGTTGAAGGTCACGCTTGATCTGTTCCTCACATCTGATCCTGATAAATATACTATTAGTATTGTAATATTTTTCCTAGGTTCTTTAAATAAAACTTATTACTCCTTTTAGAATTTTTTCTTTATTTACCCTTTTCAAATCAAAACAATAAATCTCAATTTATAATCAACTCCAATACTTTTATTCAAACTTAAATCACACTTCTTTAATTACACTTTCCACAATCCAATAGTTCAGCTTTGCACACTTTCATAATCGAAAATAAACTGTGTTGTGCTCACCGCGAACACTCCCTTATATACTCAAGTTAGTTGTTCACGAAGGTTCTTGTCTTGGAATGTTCTAGATGGTTGGAATAAGGGGAAATACATTTGACATTGGAAAAGAGCTTTTTGTTTCTTCCGTAAAATAGATATGCAATTTTCCGACAGATGGCGCTGTAGGAGTATAAAGCTCTGTTCACAACAGTATATTAGCACCTCTAGGCACGTGTGACAACTGTGTCATGTCGGCAAATTTATCATGCTTCACCAACACATTTAAAGAAAAAATTCCAAAGAGGACCGTTTGGCAATATGAGAAAGCCAAATGGAACGGTCTAATTAACTTTTTCGAAAATTTAGGACAAAAGGAGCAAGTTCTAAAGAGAATTTTTGGTACGACTGCGGCTGTAAGGAGGTTATCAGATTGGGAGAGGTAAGCTTCCGATGCTACAAGAAAAACCCCACTGAGGAAAAAGCGCTAAGAGTACAGGCAAGCCGAAAATTCCCTGCATTTCAGCCCAAAACATTAAATACACTTCTAAATCTAAATCATCGGCTCCAACACTCGTTCACAATAACACTCATTTCGTCAGCTCGCAAGAAAAAGCAAATCTACTTGCAGCAATCTTTACATCATGTTGGTGAAACAATATTCATTGCTCTTGATATTTCTAAAGCACTTGATAGAGTTTGGAATAGAAATGACTCTTCTTTATTTTCATATTTAATCTTTTTTGTCTGAGACTTCTTATCCTTTTTATTGCTTCGCAGACGACACCTCAGAACCCTCAGCTTTTCATATTCGGTTCAGGACTCACAACCCTGTCCTAACGCTGTAGAACTGAAACGGCAGCGTATGAATAGCTCATTAGATTCCGATCTCGACAGCATTATACAATGAGGTACCAACAACCACGTGGAATTTAATGCTTCGAAACACACAAGGTTGTCTTCTGTCGGCCAATATTCATCAGTGGCACTTGCATCAAGGAAACTGAATGGAATGATTATATTGTTACGCACACCACACAATACCGACACAGAGCTTTATACTCCTACAGCGCCATCTGTTGGAAAAATTGCATATCTACTTGATGGAAGGAACAAAAAGCTCTTTTCCAATGTCACATGTATTTCCCCTTATTCCAACCAACTAGAACATTCTAAGACGAGAACCTTCTCGATTTAGTTTCGAAAACAACCAATTTGAGTAGGGGAAGATGGCCTAAAATGGCCCACCAAGGAAAAATGGCCCCCTTGCTAGAAATTGTAGAATCAAAGAGAATTAGAAGGTTTTGGTAATACAATTCTTTAGTTTATGTGGCATCACTGACATAAACGAAATATTAGCAACTTTAAGTTATTGTTTGAAACTTTACAGGTCAAACTGTCTCTAGCCATCTACAAAAATAGAACCAATAAAATGTTGTAAAAAGTTTTTTTACAAAAAAGTTTTAAAATTCAATTTTGGAGAAAACAGTAAATGCATGTAAGTATTAAGTATTTCTTATTAATTTATTGAAATTAGTTGGCCTATAGCTATTTCAGTGTGTTCGGAATTAAAACTTCAATAAAAGAACCCTTAATGGGCAAAATGGCCTACTAAGCACTCGCCTAAAATGGCATAGTGTGCCATTTTATACTTACATTTTATTTTATTTTCTTTATAGTGAAAATGGTTGGAAAATATAAACGATGTACAGAGAGGCAGTCCTGGACTGATAATGCATTAATAAAAGCCCTAAATGCCGTTCAAGAAAAATTTCTTGCAATAATTGAGTATTATTATAATTTCTATTAATTAAATACTTTTTAATACTTTTTGAAACTTTTTAAACTCGTAAAGCAAAAAAATGTAAACGTCATTGATTTAACTTTGAAAAGAATATGACATTTAAGTTTAAGTGTCAGATTTTTGGGAGATATGACACATTTTCCTTAGGGGGCCATTTTAGGCCGCCTTCCCCTATATAAGGGAGTGTTCACGGTGAGCAGAGAACAGTTTATTTTTGATTATGAAAGTGTGCAAAAGTTTTTCTTATTGGATTGTGGAAAGTGTTATTAAACAAGTATAATTTAAATTTCACTAAAAGTTTTTGAGTTGATTATAAATTGAGATTTATTGTTTTAATTTGGAAAGTGTAAATAAAGAAGAAATACTAAAAAGAGTAATAAGTTTTATTGAACGAATCTAGTAAAAATATATCAATATATTCAACATAGCCAAAAACACAGCGGAATGCTTAGGTTTTCTTAAAAGATGCTAAACATTTATTCCACTTCTGATTTGGCTCTGATTTATAAGGCATATATCGGCCCAAAACTTGAGTTTAACTTTCATATCTAGACTGGTACTGCCTTCACTCATTTAAAACTGTTGAATAGAATCCAGAACAGTACCATAAAACTCATAGGAGACAGATCAATCACGAAAACCTTTGTCTCTCTAGAACACCGTCGAAATGTTTCCTGTCTTTCATTATTTTATCGCTTTTTCTATCAACAATGCCTTAAATGAAATTCCCTAATTGCAATCCTCCCCTCAAACAATTCCGCCGTAATACTCATCTAGGTGGGAATGCTCATCCTTGTGCCTAACTTCGGGAGTACTGTCAAATATAGTGGTTCTTTCTCTAGCCGCACTACTAGAATATGGATTAATTTGCCCTTTTCGGTATGTGTCTCCCTGATTGTGATGTACGAGATTTTTAAACCAATGCGCATCGTCATTTTTTATTAAATAGCCTGCAATTTTCCTAAACGCTTAAATCGTAATATTATAAGGGTATTCATAATTCTTGAGTGGATGCAAATTATAAAAAAACACTACTTCTGTACTATTTTGAAAAATCTTCGATTAAAACAGAGAATGACATATAGTTTTGATGTTGAACATAAATTCAAATTTGTTCGATGTTCCTTCACTTAGTAGATTCTGGGGAAAGTCAGTGGCGCAAAATTTTAAACATTTAAAACCTACTCTAAATCAATTTTAGAATGGGAGTCGACTCTAAATATTGAGTATAAAACGAGAACCGACTTTTTGTTAATTTTAAAGGACATAAACTATACTTTAACGTTAAAGAGCTCGTCTTACTTTAACAGCAGCAAATAGCTAGTTTATCTTTTAAAAGTATACTTTATCCATATTGACAGTGGTCATTTCATACAAAAGCAAATCGAAGAAAAAATGTTTACTGATGTTTTATTCGATTTTTTAAAGATGTTTTTTTGTAAATAGATGAACAAATCTGTAAATACAAATGTATGTAGGTACATACATCTTATGTATGCACGCGCGCCGCCGCCGCCGGCCGAGACGAGTATAGCTAAATGAATCTGCACCTTGCAACAACAAATTGAGTTTTTATGCTGTGAATTTGCAATTTATACTTTATTTCCATCTAAAATAATGTAAATAACTTATAAACAATCAAAATCTGTACCGAGGTAGTATATAAAATGTACTTTTTTCGGCGAAAAATTATTTGGTTTGAAATTGTCTGTTCTTTTTACTTTTTTTTTTTTGTGTTTTTGTAGTTGTGTGAGTTATGTATCTGTCAAATTAAGGGTTGTTCAACGCAAATTCGCTTAGGTTCTGTTGTAAAACCCACGTTAGTTAGAAGAGTTGTCTAACGTGATTAAAATTATGCAAAAGTTAGACGAAGTCTCCAAGCTGAACGACTGCGTTAAGTAGAGCCGGTTTAATTGCTTAAACGAGAACTCTTTAAAATTTTGCGCCAGTGTATTTAACAGAACTGTATAACCTTTATTTTATATTCTTTGTGCTTACACACTATTAAGGCCTTGCCAAACAGCGCGTTTTTAACGCGGTGGCGTTGAAGTCGTTTTGATGCGACGTTTTGGAGAATGTCAGACAAAGAACTATCAGCAGATTATTTAATGTCGATTTTCTTTACACACTAGGGATTTCTATCCCAAGAGCATGTTTCATGGATATGTACGTGCAAATCTCTGTCAAAAAAACATCCATTTTTTGTTTGGTGTTAAGGAACGTAAAATCTGGTGAGGGATCAAAATCTTCACACAGAAATGGATATTTTATGTCTAAAGGAAGCCTATACATAATATTTGAATCTTAATTTTAATTTTCTCACAAAATGGGTGGCTTCTAACACATTTTATTAGTTTTTCTATTTATACAAATAATTTAATAAGTTTTCCCATTTCTACAAATAATTCAAAATTACTTAATGGGCTAATGACACAAAGTATCGAATGCCTCACTATTGTCAGTTCTTGTATAGAAGTTAGTCGTTAAGGTAACGTCTCCCTCTACAGACGTACAGTCCGATAGCATTCGAGTTAAATTTAATAAAAGATACTAGAGTAAAGTCGGATAATATGGACCACCAATCATATTTTTGTTAATAAAACACAAACGGTGTAAGTTTTTTTTAAAGATATTTAAAAGAAAAATACATCAGTTAATTCTGATTAAAAAAGGAGCAACAAAAAAATAAATTCACTTAATAAAAAAACAACAAAAAACAAAAAGTTAAGTAACTCTAAAACGTCACAAAAAAAAGTGGAGGGTAATATGGACCACCTGGTTTTCAATCCATTGACGGCTATTTATCCAGTTTGGACTCTGACATAAGCCTTGTCAAGCAATTCTCATATATCTAAATCATCAACAGTCGATCATTCATCTTCATCCAGACCCGAAACTTCTTATATTAAATAGCGGTTAAAGTGGACCACTAGTCCATATACTCCTTTTCCCCGGTGGTCCATATTACCCGCAACATAATGTTTGGAAAAAAAGCAATTTTACAACAAAATGAGACTCCTTACAATAGTTTTAAAAATAAAAACCTTAAAACAAATATTGTCTTCTTATATTTAAAAAATAAAAGGAGAACAAACTATATTTTTAACTATATAGAAAAAAGGAGAAACACCTACGAAAAAAAAATAATCAATGCCTTGGATTTTCTTTTAATCCGAACAACTTCGTAACGCGCTACTCCTGACTACTCAAACTATACTGAATTAAGTTTAAGCAGGTCCCGCACAATCGCAAACAATCGTCTCCTCGATTGCATTTGTGTAAGGCGAGAAAAGCTGGTGGTCCATATTATCCGACTGGTCCACATTACCCGACTTTACTCTAATAGTCGGGCTTTTATATATTTTTCCGACTTTAAACAAATGCGTGTTTTATTTATCAAAAAACCCCAATGGAATTACGGGTTCGCAATTATACACAAAGTAATTCGCAAACAATATTTTCCTACGCTGTGTCACGGTAAAATTTACCGCAACAAAAATCGCTCTTTCAAGCTTCCAAAGCCCTTGTTCCCACCTTTTCCATTTATTCTTCCCCCCTCCCCCCCCCCCTACAGGTGTTTGTTTCAATATACTGAGAGAGAGAAGGGCAGCCTTGGTCCATCAGCCATCGGTTCACTCTCTCAGTGTCTTGAGAAAACAAAATTTTTAACTAATATCCATAAAATGGTTGATGGTCGATGATGAAAACACCACAGACGGGCGGTCTGTTTCGATCCAAAAGAGCGCGGGCGACAACTAGTCCCCGAGAGTGAGAAGTAACTCGTAAGAGAATGGCTGAGTGCCCAACTGATTTTCAACTACCTACCTTCTAAAAATGATTATTAACTTAAACTTGATTTTTGTTAAAAATGGAACGCTATATGCTTATCCCTAATCCCCGAATCTAACAAAAGTCCACCGAAGTAGTTTTTTTGTAAATCGCGTGTAAGAAAATAGCTGCCAACTTTTCCCTCCGAAATGTTTATAGTTATTGGTCATTAAATAATTCGCTTCGTGAGTTTTCTCTTTACTTTTATCAAATGTTTATATGTAGAGTTTGGAGGGGACAAATGTAATCGAAATTTTGAATGGTTCACGATTTGTTTTTTTGGTTTTGCTTTCTCTCAAAAAAAAAATAGTGGGAAAATGACTGAATGCGTTCATTGAATTTGCCGCCCCTGGCAGTAAAACCAGCGGTCGGTGAATTTAACGAAGGCAGCGTAGAGCAAGGGTTAGTGTGCGTGTAAGCAGGACCGCTGGTTTTCAAAAACGAGAGCGCATCTCAGCAAATTAGCTGAATGTGGCTTACAATGACGTGATTGAAATCCGCGGATTCCAATTGGCTGAAAGCACAAGGGTTAAAAGTTAAGAAGGTCCGAAGAGACATCGAAAAATCTGGACGGACACTTCTTAACTGGAGAGCATATCAGAAAGGATAGTTTTTTGAGAAAGCGATAACGAGAGAAGACGGATTGTGAAAAATTCAAAGATAATTAAATTTTGGTTGATAAAACAAAAAAAAAGGAAGAGTAAGAAAAAAGTATTAGAGTGGAGAAGGAAAAGTAAGGAGGAAAAGTAAGGAGGAAAACACGAAGGAAGAAAGATAGAAAAAAAAAAGGACAACATTTCTGGAGGAAGGAATTTGGGCAGACACAGATAAGTAGAGTGTTAAATTTTCATGTTGGTACATTTTTTTTTTGTGGATTAATCGGATTTTCGGTTGCATTTATCATACATATATAATATATCGGTAGACTTTTGTTTCGGTACATTTTTCCTGAAATTGCAGGACCCGCGACCCCGTTAATTAAATCTGTTGTTCGTTCGGGACAAAGTAATAGCGGTCCATTTTGTTTCATATTATTATAACACTTGTATAATAATTTTAATTGAAAAGATTTTGGGTTTTCACCCTATACTTCATAAAGGTTTCCCAAACAAATAAATTAATTTTAACTTCCCTTGTGGGAGCACAAAAATTTGGTTTATCTTCTTTGAAATTGCTTTCACCGTCGGTTCTGCTCCGAAGGTTTGTAATTTCCTTATTTCAAAAAAAATTACTGGCGCCCTTTTTAACTTTCAGGTACTACGCCCCTGCGGCAATAAATATTCCAAAAATTAAAATATTCAATCATTTTATTACTCTATTTTATCCATCTCATAACATAATTAATTGGTTGAACCCACCCCTTTCTCTGAGCTAGTCGTGGTGGTAGCATCCCGATCGCTACCTGTTGCACTCGGTTCGAACATACATAGTTTCGTTTGTTTTTTTTTTTCTTCCATTCTCTTTAGCTTGACATTCGTCTTACCAGAAACAAATTATCGTAGTTAAGTTGTTTGCGTCGCGCGCGTCGGTCGATGGTAAATTTAATACCCATTTTGATTAAATATTGATAATATTTTATATTGTTCGGTTCGGATTAAAGTGTAACAGCTGCTTCAAAGAAGTTTAAATGCGCTCTGTCAAGGCCTTTAAAGTTATATTTTTAAATAACTCTATAATCTTACATTTTTGATACTTTGTCCACGCATAAAGTTTAACAAAAAATAAAAAAATACAGGAATACAAAATATCTATTGTTTTGAACAGATATTACATCTCATATGAGATTACAACACATAAGGGGTATTCATGTAAACGCGGAAAACCCTCGTAAACCTCGTAAACCAGATAATTTTATCTCCGCAGAAACGAGCTGTCAAAATTTGTATGGGAAAAAGTTTCTGCAAATCGCATAAAATTAGGGGTATTCATGTAAGCGCGGAAAACCCTCGTAAACCTCGTAAACCAGATAATTTTATCTCCGCAGAAACGAGCTGTCAAAATTTGTATGGGAAAAAGTTTCTGCAAATCGCATAAAATTATCTCACAAATTTGCTGCGGAAAGTGCAGAAATAAACCTCGTAAACTAAAGAAGTATGGATTCTGACTTTTAATTTGACATTTCACAAAATATTTCCCACGTTTACGCAAGTATTTCTTAGGGGGTGTTCATGAAAACATGCTGCGGAAAGTTATATCTTTCTACAAAGCGGAAAATTATCTCGTTACATGAATACCCTTATTATCTCACAAATTTGCTGCGGAAAGTGCAGAAATAAACCTCGTAAACTAAAGAAGTATGGATTCTGACTTTTAATTTGACATTTCACAAAATATTTCCCACATTTACGCAAGTATTTCTTAGGGGGTGTTCATGAAAACATGCTGCGGAAAGTTATATCTTTCTACAAAGCGGAAAATTATCTCGTTACATGAATACCCTTATATTTGGAGATTTTAGGTCCGTTCGCGAACTCTACAAAACAACGAAATTTTACGAAATTCTGCGAGTATAACCCAAATTGTGTTCGCCTATAGTTATTTACAGAAGAGAGTGCTCACGTGAGATTAAATTATTTCCCCTTTCTGAGAATTTTAGAGCAAAGAAATTCTTCGGGCAGAAATATGAGTTCTGTCAAAAAACATTTTGATATTTAACAGAATATCTCTTCAAAACCAAAAAATGTAATTTGCCATTAAATTGTGAAAAGTTTAGAAATAACAGTAGCCATAACCTCTTTTATTTAAATTTTGAATCACGCATATCAGTGTTTGTACATTCAAAAATAAAACAAATAATTTATTGATAGAAAATAGTAAATAATTATTGTCAATCATTTTAACAAGAATATCCACAACAATAGAATCGAGAAATTCTGACGTTAGGTAGGAAATCTATTCAAAGTGTTCGTTTACTATTTCGCAATTGCTCTTCTCTCTGAGAGAATTTCATCCCAACTCTCCAATTTTTGACAGACTGCGAATTTCAGACAAGGAAGTAGGACTCGAACACAACTTTATTGCCTCTTATGAAAGGTGCAAGAAAATTGTAAGGTCTAGTTATACAAACGTGATTTGGCCGTGGTTCAAGTCTTTCACTCACTGATTTTGCCAGAGTAACTGAGGTTTAATTGGCTATTATCACATACTTGAACCCTTAAGCATAATGTAACATCAGCTAATAGACCGAAATTGGTGAGTTAAAATTAGACTAGGATGAAAAAAGTGCCACGTAACGTCTCTTTTGATAGCTTCACGGGATATTTTTAAATATATTTGAGCTTATGTTACATTGCGAAATAATTTATACGCTAAAAATATGGTTATGATTTCAAGTCACTAGTTTATTGGAAAATCAGGTTAACATCGAAAAGAGGCAAGAAATCAAGTTTAAAATAATGTGTTAAAAAGTCGCATAGTGACATTCTTTCGTGAACAAAACTCTGTGTATTCCAACTGACTTTTTAAAAATGTTCCCTAATAGTTTTCTTTTTGATTAAAAACTATTTCTCGATTTATTTTACATGTTTTAAATTTAAAAATTTATTTGTTTCTGTGTATTAACTAACAAGATAATTTCAATATCAAAGAAGAATTGAGTTAAATTTTAATTGTGCTTTGGATTAATTTGAAAACTGCTATAATTTGTAAAAGCCACATGAACATGAACACGCAACAACGCGTGTTAGCTTTGCTAGTGGGACTTTGTGTACATTTATTGATTTTCTTGGTTGTAATCAACATTTTTAATTTGTGTACAATTATTGTTATTATATTGTTAGAACAAGAATACAGATGAAATGAAATTATTATTGTGCTTTACTAAAAGATAAAAAAAAAGTTTGTTACAAAATTATTTAATGGAAATAAACTGAATTCTTTATGTTCTGTTTGATTAGCCTATAAAATCATAAGGGATATGCAAACAAATTTTTTATTGTAAGCAAGCAGTTTAGTACTAAAAAATATTTTGTTCAAAAGAATTTAATTAAGATAATGATAATGCTATTTTTGAGGACCAACATCAGACAGAATTAAAATCAGCGTTAAGAAAAAGCTTGCTCGTAGCTTATTTTAATTTGATGTTTTTACTATCCTAAATGAGCATAATTATATGTATGTAGATATGTACATTTATATATATTCTCCATCAAGCGTTTCTTATTTTTAAATTTGAATAAATTAAAATGTGAGTCGGATATCATTGAAATTTTTGTTTAGAAGGCCCATGTATCCGAAACGTTCAATTTTCCATAAATCAGGATGAATTTGAGCAACGGCAATGACAATGTGACACCACCGCTCTTTTAAAATCAGGTGTAATCGGTGTCGATATCATGCAATTTGGCTTGCCTTTGACGGTGATGGCCTGTTCAACGTCGTTCTCAAAGAAGTATGGACCGAAGGTGCCGCCAGCACAAAATCCACACCATCTAGTGACGTTCTCTGTAAGCATTGCAATTTGGTAGATCTTGTGTAGATTGTGATCGTCGTCTAAAATTCGACAGCTTTTAACGAATATAATTTTTCGAAAATTGGGTCAACTTCCAACTCGAAGGGCCGATTATTGCCACTGCAAAATGCGCCAAGTGCGCGAAATATTGTTCCAACAGAAGACCCAATTTCACAAATAAACAATTAAATCATTTAGACATGCTGTTAAAGGCTATACCTCTCCATTTTTGTTTGACAAAACAGACTAAATAAATGACAGTAAATTTGACACACAAAGCTTCACCAATATGGCCGCAATCAACTGTAAACGTTCAAAAATCCCTATTGGAAACCCTTTATAATATACAGGAAACGGCAACAGAACATTCTTTTTTTTAAGCTGCGGGTTTATTTGTAATTTCTACCCGGATGGGTAGTTGATAAAAATGCAGGTTTAAGAAAATAAAATGCACGACTGGGTCGCACGAACTTGCTCTTATGTAAAAGACCAAGAATTTAAAAAATGAATGTTATTAGAGAAAAACTGTTCATAAGCATAAAACTAATTTTTTAAATGAGTAAAATAACTTCTTTAGTAGTTCGAGCTAAAAATAGGATGCAATGTGATTCAAGAAAATATTGGCTTGTGCAAGAACAAAAATTATAAGTCTTTGTAGTGATTTCTTAAAAAAATAATTATACGAATAAAACATAAATTTCCCAAGAAAATATTAAGGACTTTTTGAAATATTGAATTTTCCAAAACAAAATATTTTTTTTTTTTTCAAAAATTCAAAAAATATTTTTTTTAAATCTTGAAATGCAATGATTTTTAAACTTATTAAAAGCTTAAATACGATTTTCGAAAACCATTATTTAACATTTGTATGGTAGGTACCGTTATTTTTAGGTAAAACAATTTTTGTTCTCAAATCTTGTAGATTATATTGAGAAACTTTTATTTATCAAGTCAAGATAAAAAACAAAAAAAAATAGTTCCAAGGGGGCTACCAAAAATAACCATTTTTGGAATTTTTTCAACCATTTTTTGATTTTTTTTTAATTCTGTGAGACAGTCTTTGAGAAAAAAAAAATAATTATAAAATTTCGAAAAAAATTCGTACGGCAGGTACCGTTATTTTTGGTCTTAAAAATCGGCGATTTTAACTGTCGGGAGTTGTTCCTTCAATACGTCCATCGGTGCTCTTAAAGTTTGAGCTGTTTGCTCCGTCTTGTCAAAGCCGGCAAAAAAAAATAAAATGCACGACTGAATCGCACGCAAGTTAAAAAACAGTTTTATTGTTAAATTAATTTTTTGTATAAAAAATTAGCTCATCTCATTTTCTTATCAAAATCATTAGAGCCGTTTTCGAGATAAATCAGATTTTGCATAACGGGGCGTACCGTTAGTATTAAAACTAATAATAACTAATCACCGAAGACCCTTAAGTACAAAGTCAAATTCTTTTCCAAATGCAGAACTTGCCCTATAGTATACCTATATCGCAAGTAAAAATGTAACATCATGAAGAATTAACTTTTTCTTAAAGTTTTGATTTAAGAATCACCCCGGGGTGAGTTCAAAATTGCACTCTTATTAAAATTCAAATAACGCGGCTAATCCGAAAATACTTATTGATTATATACATACATCAAGTAGAATCTCTTTTGCCATTTCTAAAAAAGTCTTACCTAGTTCAAACTGAATTTGCTTACCTAATCTTAAGAGAAACCGGTTCATTAAGACCAAAATTTGATCTATGAAATTGCTAGTAAAAAAAAACATAAGCTCAAAATTTTAAACATTTAAAACCTGCTCTAAATCAGTTTTAGAATTGGAGTTGACACTAAATATTGTGTATAAAACAAGAACCGACTTTTTGTTAATTTAAAAGGACATAAACTATACTATAACGTTAAAGAGCTTGTCTAACTTTAACAGTAGCAAATAGTTACTCTATATTTTAAAGTATACAGAAAAGTTACAGAACATCCAAAGGATAAACCTTTATTATCAAAATAAGTGTTCGTAAATACCAACGTTGCGCCGATTTTGATGTAGACGTGGTGGGCCTTTACTGTCGACTGTTCAATATTTAGTGGCGACTGGTTCGATAAGCAATCGACCAACATTCATACGTCAAAGAAACGCAAGATCGGGCGAGAACATCGCCTCAGTCTGTGAAAGTGTACAGCAGAACCCGATACAGTCGAATCGTCGCCATGCACAAGAACTCGGCCTTGGACCTTGACTAACCAACCCAGGAGCTCAAAGTTCATGACCATATAAGACAACGCCATTTGTTCGCTGACTGGGAGCGTTTGAAAGAAGACCCTAAAAGTCATCTTTAGCGACGACCCACATTTTTGGATGAATTGGCGGTGTTAACAGCAAAATTGCCATATATGGGACGGTGTTTTTTTTTTAAAACGACGTTAGTGAGGCGGTCACCGTAAATGGCGAGCGCTACAGAAGGATGAAAACTAATTTTAAGTTCAAATCGAATTCAAACTGAATCATTTAGACCTAGAATGAATGACGGCGCTACATGCCACACAGCGGGAGCTACGATTCACATTCTGCATGAATTTGGTTGTAAGGTTATCTCTCGCAGAGGTGACGTTTCTTGAGGTTTCTTGAAGTCGCAGGTCTATGTGAATAAACCACAATCGACCGAAGGCCTTAAGGAGAGCATATCACAGTCAATCGCTCAAATCTCGGATTCGTGACGGTCATTGGATTCCTAACACACAGCTTGTTTTATTCCATTTCAACATCTTCCTGCCCTTATTAAAACACCCTTTATATTTTAAGTTAATATACCCAAGAGGGGTCATCATCAAAACAAGACAAAATAGATGTGATGTGAGTTGAGGAGTCACACACAGGACAACAAAAACAATAACTTTTAAAATAATTCAATCCCCTTCATGCAAATAAATGTTTCTTGACATGACATGGGTCTTGAATCGATAAAAAGAAATGTCCAAAATGATGCAGGACTTATACATATCAATGGAGATTATTCTACGAGCATTTTTCGAAAATGTCAAAATTTTCCTTAAAGCTTCTTAATTGCATTAAAAATTTAATTTGCTTTTAAATCAGTTCATTGTTTGAAAAACATTTTCATTATTAATAAGTTTGTTAAATGTAAAAGCTGAAAATAATCTTCAGTATAAATAATAAATATGACAAGCTGACACAAGACAGTGACACTTATTTTTCCAAATCGACAAAACTTTTACAACTTCTAGTTTTGTCTTTAAATTGGTTTAAGTTTTTTGATAAAAGTAAATAAAAATAACAAACACACGGCTGAGTGGATTTTGAAATGACACGTTGGGCTAGGTGATAGATCCAACAGTGACACATTAAGAATAACATTTTTTAAATTAAATCGATTTAAAAAAGAGTCAAAAGAGGGAAAGCACTGGTGGGAGAAGAATCAGAATTTTGTTCTTAAAAAATGAAATCAATTCTATGAAATTTTTAGAATTAGAAAACATTGCTTGTTTCAACCATAATGGGATTTTAAATACGGACGGATCGATGTTGAGAGTCTGTTTCGGCCATGTTGTTTTGTTTGCGACGAGACGAATGTCACTAGCAGATATAAAAATATAATTCATTAAAATAGTTGTTATTGGTGTAATTTTTTAAATAGGACTTAAATAGAAAGATGATCTATATCTATATTTCAACACAAAATGTTTTAATTTTGAATACATATACAGCTATTTTATTACGTGAAAACAACGAAATTTGTCCCTTTCAATGTTTTTTTATTTCAAAACTTTGTAACTTTTTGATGCAATGTTTTATCCACCTGAAAATTGAAATAATTATTGTAGTTACTTCACTTAGTATAATCTATGTTGATATTTGGGTGTGCCACTAATAATATTGAAATGGTGAACTAAGAAAAACACGTCCCTCGCTCTTTTTGAAAATTAGATCGTTACACTTTTCTTAACTTTTTGATGCATTTATTATCGTAATAAAATTTTTTGTGCATATTCTATATACAAAAACGAAGAAATTCAGCCCAGAAAAGTTAATGTGCCTTAAAAATTTACAAACTTATCGAGGAATTAAAAAAATGTTCGACAGCGTAATTTTTATTTTAGATGTAGAAAATTAAAGAGCACATTCAAAAAAAGCTTAGAAATGCCTAGAAACCCGAAGTTATCCAGAGAGTGAGTGCTGAAAAAGTAACTGTATTAAGTATCATTTTGTATTCCACAAAATAGATTATTTAAAATTAATTTTTATTTTAAACGAAAATTGATAAAAATTTTTAACTTATTTCATGTACGTTTCTCGGACTTTTATTTTATTATGTTATAATTTTAAACACTAAATTGATGTATAAGTTATGAAATAAGGGCATATAGCAAAAAGTAAGTAATACTTTACTCTCTGACATATATGCATGGGGAAATTCACAAAACAAATCGGACGACCCAGGCATTTATGCCTCCGCAATGTGACCTGGACGTCTGAATTCAACAGCCTTATATACAAACTTTGTGTCAAAAGCAAAAATGTATTGATTTCTTGCGTGTTTACAATTTTGTACACTTGTTTCATTTTTCTTCGAAATAAAGCTTTCATTCGAGACACAGCTTCAATGTTGTACCGATTATTTACGATTTTTCAAGAAGAAGTTTAGTCGATTAATATTAATTAATTAATATTAATTAATAATATTTATATTAATATTCATGTTGAAATATGCCCTGTGCAGGGACGGGTTAGAATATTCCTGCAGCGCCTCCCCGCTTGTCGTAAAAGGCGACTAAAGGAGTAAATACATCTAGGCCACAAACAGCAAGGTGAACCTAGCGACACGTAACACCTATAAACTTTCCCAAAAGTGTGCATGCCAGTCCCTGGGTTGGCACGACTGGAGATCACCGGTGCCGTAAAAGAAAGATCAAATACAAAACTGGAGCATGCACACGTCGATACTCGATAATTTTGTGAATTCAAGCATTATGGAAATACTCGTTAGAAATGACACTACCCCGCCAGGCACTACCATTGTTACACATGGTACTGATCCTGGACCGAGCAGCAATGCTCGGGTCAGAGCTAGACGGATTCCGGGGGCTAGCAAAGTAATGCCGCAGATTATACAAAATCTGAGAGTTGCGAGTTGGAACGTTGGCAGTATGACAGGTCGAAGCTTCGAGCTGGAAGAGATGATGAAAAGAAGGCGAGTGGACATCTTATGTGTTCAAGAAACAAAATGGCGAAACACGGGAAACAGGGCCCGTTTCTTGGATACGAGGACAAAAAACTATAAGATGTTCTACTATGGAACGGAAAAGGGTAAAAACGGAATCGGAATCATCCTTGCAAAACATCTATTAGGCAGCGTATTGACCATTTCGAAATCCAGCGACCGTTTGATGTCCCTTAAATTGGTGATTAAAGGAAAGTTGTGGAATATTGTCACTGCATATGCTCCCCAAATTGGATGTGAGCAGGTGGAAAAAGATGCATTTTGGCTAGACTTTCACAATCTACTTAAGGACATCCCAAAGGAAGAGTTTTTGTTCGTGGGCGGAGATTTGAACGGACATGTCGGCAAGACAAACGAAGACTATGAAGATTGCCATGGAGGCCTCGGATACGGCACCAGGAACCCTCCTGGTGAAGACATCCTGAGCATGTGCAAAACATACGGTCTTATCGTACTAAATACCATGTTCGTCAAACAAAGCCGACACCTGGTCACTTACAGCAGTGGTGGAAATGAAACCCAGATTGATTACCATTTGGTATCTAGTTTCATGAAACCCCGGGTAAAAGATTGCAAAGTGATACTAGGAGAAGCGATCGCCCACCAACACCGTCTCCTACTGACAGAATTTTTTATGGAGACAGTGAACGACAACAAACATACAAAAACTTTTGGGAAGATCAAATGGTATAATCTGGATAAGGAAAAAGGCGAAGCTTTCATTTCGAATATGCAAAACGTTCTGTATAACAACACCGATATAGTTCGAAATGAAGAGAGTACAGCACAAAGTATGTGGGATCTCCTACAGAGAACTTGCAAAGAA
This sequence comes from Philhelius festivus, assembly GCA_963931855.1. NCBI lineage: Eukaryota > Metazoa > Arthropoda > Insecta > Diptera > Syrphidae > Philhelius > Philhelius festivus. The sequence continues at coordinate 79,446,136 of OZ007556.1, read as the reverse complement.
AAAGCCAAAACACTGTTAGGGGTTTCAAAAGGACACAACCAACAAGGCAAAGAAACATGGTGGTGGAATGATGAAGCTAAATCAGTTATAAGTAAAAAGAAAATGGCTTTCAAGGCTTGGTCGAAGTGCCCCTCTAATGATACAGAGCAAAAGTCACGCCTCGAAGTGGAATATAGAAACTGCAAGAAAGAAGCGAAGAAGAAGTGCGCCCAAATTCAAGCAAAGAATACAGAAAACCTGTATCGGGATCTGGATGAAATTTCTACCCCGACAGCTGGTGCTATTCAAGAGCTACGGCAAAACACGAATAAGGGCGCAACTATCTTCAAAATAGCCGCTCAAAGAAGAAGAAATGCCCAGGAGATTTGTTCGCCAAAGTTCATTAACAATGCTCAAGGCCAACTACTTGTGGAAGACAACGAAATTCTTCACAGGTGGCGACAGTATTGTGACGGACTTCTAAACGAACAATTTCCAAGGCTATACTTTCCAATAGCTTCACCTAACTTAAGCGAAGTATCCGACGTCACAGTCGAAGAAGTTAGTGAGGCGGTAAAATACTCCAAAAAGGGAAAAGCTGTTGGCCCAGACGAAATACCCTCAGAGTTTTGGAAAAAGATGGGAGACATCGGGTTTAGATGGCTCATGATTCTTGTCTCCAAACTTATACGAGGTGATCGCATGCCTAATCAATGGAGGGAAAGTTACCTTCTTCCAATTTATAAAGGAAAGGGTGATACTCGAAGCTGTGATAATTACCGTTCGATTAAGCTGATGTCACACACCATGAAGATCGTTGAGCGAGTCTTGGGTAGCCGACTGCGAAAAATAATTAGGCTATCTGATGACCAGTGCGGGTTTGTCGGGGGTAAGTCAACCACGGATGCAATCCAGAGTATAAGAATAATTATGGAAAAACATCGGGATTCTTTGGAGGATTTGCATGTCGTATTGGTTGATTTTGAAAAAGCATTCGATCGGCAACCACGAGATCTAATATGGGTGGCCCTCAGGCAACGAGGAGTTCCAGAAACCTATGTGCGGATAATTATGGACATGTATGATGGAGCAGTTACTAAAGTAAGATGCGCAGCTGGAGTCACCGAAGAATTCGAAATCACAGTAGGTGTACACCAGGGAAGTGTCTTGAGTCCCCTGCTCTTTATTACAGTTCTTGATTACCTGCTTGAAGGCAAAGTGACGGATCCAAAAGTGCATCAGTTATTCTTTGCTGACGATGGAGCCATCATAAGTGAAGACCCGATATCCCTACAACGAGCACTTGACGTATGGGTGGATGTTCTAGAAGGAAGTGGGTACCGCATAAGCGCGAAAAAGACAGAATACCTATGCTGCCCATTTTCTGATCCACACAGGCCTATTCCAGACATTTATTTGAATGGAGTAGTGCTTCTCAAGTGTGAAAAGTTTAAATATCTGGGGTCTATGATAAATAACGAAGCTACTTGTGATGACGATATCAATCATCGCGTAAGCGTAGGGTGGATGAAGTGGCGGGAAAATTCTGCTATCTTCTGTGACCGAAAAATGCCCCCTAAGCTGAAAGGAAAGCTCTACACTTCAGTTGTGCGTCCAGCACTCACATACGGTTCACAATGTTGGACAATGTACAAAAAGTATGAGAGTAAGCTAACGGCAGCTGAGATGAAGATGCTTCGTATGACAGCAGGAGTTACAAAGCTTGATCGAATTAGAAGTACGAAGATCCGAGGAAGCCTTCATGTTAAGAATACCATTTCCCAAAAAATTGAACACGACCGACTCAGTTGGTATTGCCATGTTCAAAGGAGGCATCCTGAGAACCCCGTCAAAAAGGCAATATCATACAACGTTCCAATTCGGAATAAAAAGAAAGGTAGGCCTAAACACTCCTGGTACAAACAAATGCAAAAACACCAGCATTCAGTTGGCCTCAGAAATGGAACAATACAAAACCGGGAGGCTTGCCGCCGATTTCTGAGGTCAACCCGGCGAACCCCACAGGCGGATCACTAGTGTGAAGCAGATACGTGGGAGAGTTATGATCCCCTCGACATCGAGATCATAACAGCGCCGAAACAAAGGAAGAAGAAGATTCATGTTGAAATATCATGTAATTAGTATTTAAAATACATATTGACTTAAGGAAAGTAAAAAAATAACTTAAACATACAAAATAGTGAACAGTTCCGAAAAAAAAATGGTCGATGAACTTATCGTAAGTTTTTTACGATTTGAAAAAAATTGGAGGGTGGTGGACCAATTCTAACTTGAAATTCAAATTCAGCGCGTCAAAATACGTAAGGATATGTACAGTGCGTTGCCAAATTAATAGGGACACCTTAAATTTTTATTAATTTTCATGTTTTAGCTTTCTTTTGAGCATTTGTTTGGTTCTGAGTGTAGGTGGCGATTTTTTTTCACAGTCTACGTGTTTGACGGTTATTTTTAGTTGACGGCAGATATTTAATATGGTCTTATTCGGGGAATACACGGTTTTATTCGAGGAAAAACCAGCATTATTCTGCAAGGTGTTTTTTCTGATAGTTGTTTGTGGATGTTGTTGGAACTTTGTTTTAATTGAAACGTTAGTAATGTTATTTATTTTGTTTAAAAAAAAGTTTTTCTTAAAAACACAACAATTGTTTTGTTTTTTTTTTTTTTTTTTTTGAAAAATCAATGTCTTCATTGTTAGTTTTTGAAATTATTTTCTAAAATCTATACTACTAAATACTTAAAATTGACATCCCAAATTTTGTTCTTGAAAAATTTTAAAGAAATTTCTTATATAAAAAATTACTTTAATAATAAAACGATTTTTGGGCTTTGTTTGCATAAATTCATATTTTTCTTGAAATCAGGCGGCAATTTTATACATTTTTATCTCATTAAATCCATGTTTTATATTTAATTATACATAATTTTTAAATTCCAAAGTACTTTTACATAAGAGCAAGTACGTGCGATCCAGTCGTCATTTTATTTTTGTTTACTTCTGTTTCCTAAAAAGGAATATTTTTATTTATACTATAATCTTTATTCAATAATTAAGACAAATTTACAATATTAACTTACAGATAGCTACAGTCATCGGCATAATTATTTTGACAGTACTGTGAATAGTCGTCTGAGTGAAAAATTGGTAACGGTAAATGTCATGTTGTTATGGCTTGTTAATGAGTTGAAATATATCGACGGTTAAACGTCATAACCTCGTAAGTCGAAAAATTCGAAAAAAAATTTATTAATGCAGAAAAATCAGAAAATTCAGAGACATCTATTGGTATTTTCATCTCAACAACATTGTTCTGTTCTAAAAAATTTTCAGGAATGACAAAATTCAAAAACTCGTATTATAAATTCCATTAAAAATTAAGCAGGACCTCGTAAGTCGCTTAATGCGCAAGTAAATCGAATTGAGTTCATGTCGGGTTAAATTGTTTGTGGTTTTAAGTGCATAAGTGGTAATTTTTTTTTAAAATTGGTAATATTTATAAATAAATGTAACATCTAAAACAAAAAATATTATAGTAGGGGAAGGTGGCCTAAAATGGCACCCACTAAGGAAAATATGTCATATCTCGCAAAAAAGTTTCATTTAAACTTAAATGTTATATTCTTTTCAAAGTTTAATCAATAAAAGTAAAATAAACATAAACAATACTCAACAAAAAAAATAAAAATCATCAATGCATTTAAAACAACTTCACTTAAAGTATAAAATGGCACACTATGCCATTTTAGGCGAGTACCTAGTAGGCCATTTTGCCCATTTAGGGTTTTTTTATTTAAGTTTTAATTCCGAAAAAAACTGAAATAGTTACAGGCCAACTAATTTCAGTAAATTAATAAGAAATACTTAATACTTACATCCATTTATTGTTTTCACCAAAATTTAAGGTTTTTTTTATATTTTTTTTTTTTTCAACAAACTTTTTACAACATTTTATAGGATCTATTTTTGTATATGGCTAGAGATAGTTTGACCTGTAAAATTTCAAACAATAGCTTGAAGTTGCTTATATTTCTTATATGTCGATGATGCCAGATAAAACTAAAGAATTGTGTTACCAAAACCTTCTAATTCTGTTCGATTCTACAATTTCTAGCAAGGGGGCCATTTTACATAGGTGGGCCATTTTAGGCCATCTTCTCCTATCATGGTTTTATTTATTGTTTTTTAGAGATTTTAACTCAACCTATAAATACAAGGTTCTGGTGTGGGTTATTTAAAGAAAAATAAATACTTACGAGGTACTTACTACATACTGCTATTTCTTTAATTTTTTAAAATTATCTTTTAAAATGTATTTCATGTTGTTTGTCAATGAAGTATAATTTGAATTTGTCTGTCATTTACTTGATTTTTGTATTTGTTTTTCATAAAATTTTACGTTCACTATAAATAATGAAATTAACATTTTTATCTTTTGTGCTACAACTGAAATGTATTTTATTTTTACCTTTGTAGTGCTTTTTAAATTAATTAATTTTTCCTTTACTTTCAATTTTTGTTTAACACCTATTACATTTTCTTAACTAGCCGTGTTTTATCTTATTGAATGAATTTTATTTTTTTTTTTTTTTTTTTTTTGTATTCTCCAATGTATTTCATTTTTTGTTTGCTATTAAAATAGAGTTTAATTTATTAGTTTATAGAACGCTGAAATAAAAAAACTTATTTAAAGAAGTTTAAAAGCGTTTCATTTTCAAAATAAAAAAAGAAAGATTATTTTATTCAACAAAGGAACTGGTTGCAATACCTCGTAAGTATTGAAAATTTTAATGCAGTAGCTCGTATGTGTCCATAAATTACAAACGATACATTAATTTGACATAAATGTTATTAAATATAATGAATTGTTTACTTTTTAACTCAAATCAATAAATTTATTATTAATTTAATTTTTTATAATTGTTGGAAGAGGTTTTTTTTGATTCCTGCAAAACGTGCAAAAACGACACGAGGTTATGAAGTTTAACCGTCGATATAACATTTCTTATTTATTAACAGTATACGTAATATAAATCATTTGAATCGTGTCTTTCGAGAGTACGCACCAATTTGTACTAACAGTGTTTGTTTTTTATAGGCATAAGTATTTTGATTAGAAGTCTAGGTTGAATTTGGTAAGATCTTTTTGTGTTTTTTTTTTATAAAAATTTTATGATTTCATTTATTTTAAACTTCTCTTAAAAGAATATGGGTAAAAAATCAGAGTTAAGCGTAGAAACTAGAGCAACTATCGTGGCAAGGTATAACAGTGGTGAAAAGGTAAAACAAATTTGTGCGGAGTTTAATTTACCGAGGCAAACAGTGCATTACCAGATAAACAAACATAAAAAAAATCTGTGCAAATTTGAGGCGTACGGGAAGAAAAAGAAAAACTACACCAAAAGATGATAGAAAGCTTCTGTGTGAATTTGTTAAGAACCCTGCACTAACACCAAAAGCTCTGGAGTTGCAAATGAAGAGATATACCCAAAATCCCGTTAGTGAAAGAACAATACGTAGGCGTCCTGTTGAATCCAATTTTGGAACGTATTCCGTAAGAAAAATACCTACTATATTGCCTCTAGGAACAAGGAAAAACGTTTACAATTTGCAAAACAATATCTCCATAAGCCCCTGAGCTTCTGGAATAGAGTTTTATGGACTGATGAGAGTTCATTTGAGTTTCATGGCTCCCATATGCGATTGCCAAAAGAACAACGTAAGAAAAAAGTTTTTAATGGTTACATTATTGATTGACCACCACATAAAAAGTTACTTCTTTTCTATAACAAATATAAAAATCCGATTTTTTATATTTTTTCTCCGAAAATAAGAATAACATCGCTTCTTTCCATTATCTATCACCTATGAACACTGAATGTCTTTTAGACAAAGACGTAATGATTCCATGCATCAAGCATTTTATTTGATTTTTTCGCGAGAATATATTTTTCTAATTACCCAAAATTTTATTTACGAACTTTGGAATTTAGATAAACTTTTGTGTGAGTGTGTCAGTGGGTAGAAATATTTTGTTTTCATTTCTGAAACTATCCTTTATGATATTTAAAATTTTTATTTAAATCAGTTGCTTGGTTCCGATTCTATCGCACTAAAAAAGACTGCCTGGATACAAAACAAGTACCTATTACAAAAAGTAAAAAAAAAGAGTAAAAAACACCCAAAAAGTGGATGTGGAAAATTTAAACATCCAACTTCCTTCGAAAAGCACAATCTTTTACCTTTCCTTGGAACAAAACGTGGATCTTTATCAATTTTGACGATTTTTTGTTTGTGGGCGTGGTAGTATGTGGAAATTATTTGTGGTCCTCTGTTGCCGAAATAACTTTCATTCCTGAAAATTTCATCCAAATCGGTTAAGTAGTTCGGTTTTCATTGACGTTTTTCCGCTCTTCCATACAAATGGCCCCACTGTGCGACGTAGGTAAGGCCAGCACTACAGATCACTGGTAACCAATTTCTTTTGACCCGATTTGAAGTACGACCATATAGCTAAACCCAAAATGGACATTTTGTGTGAACGATTTGAGTGTAGGTTTATCTCTCGCAAAGGTTATGTAAATTGGCCACCAAAAGTCATACAATCCGGTAGACTTTTCCGTCAAGTGATCAGCAATTCGGAATAATAAGGTTTTTTATTGTTTTTTATTCTGCACAAAAAAAAAGTTTTTTATTATTTTCCTTGTTGATTAAACTCTAAAAAGGGATCGTCCGATGATTCCGTGGAGCACTTCTGGGTATAAAAGTTCGGAAACACTTGTCTAACACCTATACAGTATCGAATAGACATTTTAATCGTTGCATTGTAATTACAAACTTCTGAAACTCTTGTTCAGTGTTCTCCGATCTTAAGACGACCGCGAGCAAGCGACCAGGGCCTCAACCAACTAGCTTCTTCAGCTAGCTCGATTCCTAGCTAGCTCGATCCCTAGCTAGCTGTCTCCAGTTTCGCACGCCAAGTTGGTTAAGTTCCTCTCCCACTTGTGTACGCCACCTAAGTCGGGGTCTTCCTCTACTGCGCCGTGCCTCGGGGTTTGATTCGAAGACCGAGGTCCGGAGCATTCGGGTCCATTCGCTCTACATGACCCAGCCATCTCAGTCGTTGGACTTTTATACGTTTGACTAGGTCAGTTTCGCTGTACAGCCCGTACAGTTCGTGGTTAAATCTTCTCCTTCACTCCCCGTCTATGCAGACGGGACCAAATATCACACGAAGAATTTTCCTCTCAAAACAGCCTAAAGCGTAAAAACAAGGACCGGGATGATAGAGGGACACTTTAGTTGCTCGAAAGAGGACTTTGCTACGCAATTGCCTTTCTAGTCCAAAGAAGCAGCGATTGGCAAGATTTATCCTAAGTTTGATTTCAGCGCTGGTGTTGTTTTCTGAGTTTATAGCGGCGCCTAGGTATATGAAGTCCTTCAATACCTCAAAGTTATAGCTGTCTACAATGACGTTCTGTCCAAGACGTCGGTGTTGCGTGTCCTTTCTTGATGACAGCATATACTTGGTCTTGCCCTCATTTAAATGTCGTCGGCGTATCCGAGTAATTGGACGGAGTTTTGAAAGATTGTGCCTCTTGTGTTGACGCGTGAGTTTTGCACTATTTTTTCAAGAACTATGTTGAAGAAGTCGGACAATAGTGCATCGCTTTGTCTAAAACTTTTTTGACATCAAATGCATCGGTGAGATCTTTTCCGACCTTGATGGAGCAGCGTGCATTCTCCATCGTCATCCTGCACAAACGGACAAGTTTGTCAGGGATGCCAAAACTAGACATTGCTCTATATAGTTCGTTCCTATAGATGCTATCGTACGCGGCTTTGAAATCGATGAAAAGGTGGTATGTGTCGATATGTAGTTCCTGGGTTTTTTCCAAGATCTGCCGAAATGTGAATATTTGATCGATGGTGGACTTTCCTGATCTAAAGCCGCACTGATATGGACCTATCAGGTTGTTGACGAAAGGCTTCAGACGTTCACATAATACGGCAGAAAGGATCTTGTACGCAATGTTCAGGAGACTTATGCCTCTGTAGCTGGCGCAGTTCAGAGGGTCTCCTTTCTTGAGGATCGGACAGACAATACTGAGGTTCCATTTATCGGGCATGCTTTCTTCTTACCATATTTTGCAGATGAGCTGGTGCATACTCCCAACCAAGTCATCGCCTGCCGCTTTGAACAGTTCGGCAGCGAGGCCGTCAGCTCAAAGCGGACTATAAATGATTTTAATGTAGCTCATGGTGTATAGTGACCGGATGAGGATATTCGTTCTATTGAATTGGCTTCGCTTTAGAACCAGTCGTCGAAGCTGCTTAGAATATAGTAGAGTGAAGATGGTGCGGATTACTTAAATCATTACACAACGCACATTTTTTTAAATTAACCCATGGAAGATGTCTGGTGTCATGAGCAAATAGCGACCTCTATTGGTCACCTCATGTCATGAAACAGACCGATGACGCCCATAGGAATTCCGCATTCTAACACGGACCTGGAAAACCTTTTGGAGAGATCATATTGTTTTTCTTCTTAAAATTATTTTGCCGAGCTTAAAGCATGGAAAATTATCTGCTAGCGAATATGCCTACAAGTACCACATCTCTAAACCACTTTAATCACTTTAATAAGATATGGTATTAAAAAGAGTTATGTGACTCCAGCAATTATTTGGACACACAAGGTTGCTCGTTGCCGCCATTAATAACTTCCCCTAATCCAAAATTTAGATGCTTGAACTTAGAAGGGGGTTCCGGGAAGGGACAACTGTTGTTGGTTTGGGTAAATAAAAAATATATTTTTTGTTTCATTTTGAGAAAAACACCTCAATTTTGTATAGTTTTGGAGATTTATCTACCTAAAATATGTATCTTCTATACGTACTGGACTTAAGTGATAGCTCAATTAAAATTTCATATCGCGTGCAAAAAAAATTAAAACAAAACCATATCAAAAGCACTCTGGAGTCATTAAACTTTCAGCAACCAGAAGTTCTCCAACACCCTTCTTCATATCGGACAATTCAGAAGCAAAAAGCAGCTTAGCCTTTTTTTTTTGTTGTGTTCAGGGACAAGGCTCCGCAAGTTCAGCAAACAAAAATTTTATTTTTTTTGTGTTCTGTAATAAAGGGTAACAGCTTCTGCAACAATAAGATATCTCATCGCCCCTTTCCCACCCACCGGTAACGTTGCGTTACTTTTTAATAATAATCATAACACTGACATATTCGTTGAGGAAAAATTACCATGTATCGGCACGTATCAATACTACGTGACCTGGATGCCCAATTTGCCGGGGAAACACTCCCGGAAGTGATGATATGTTAGTCGAGTCAGGGTGTAGTAGAGCAGAATGAATAGTTGCTGCCATGCCAATGGTAGTATAGATATGGCATCAAAACGAACGGGGCTTGGCCAATAAAACTGAAGGGGGTAAAAATTCTTTAAATGTTTACGGGCGACGAGATACGGCGACGATGCACAAAGGCAGAAGCAAAAGGAATATTGGACGGGAGAATGCAGAAAACCAGAAACAGGGAGCATGAAACACTACCTCAAAGGCGAAAATATAACGTGTATGCCCTTCGGTGTGCAACAGTGGATGACTATGAGGATTTGTCCTTTTTTTTATTTGGTATCCTTTACAGCGAACAGAATACCCAGAGGAAGGATGTGCAGTTCTTAGGAAGCAAAAAAAAAAATGCTGGCAGAACTATAAGCCATTGCATTAAAACTAATTTAGGTACTTATTTAAAGGGAGTTTACTTTAATGGTTTTATACATTGCGCTTTGTTTGTTTTTTTTTTTTGTTTTTGTCCAATAAACAAAGAAATGTGAGGCAATTAGAAATGAGATATTGCTCAGTAGTCCTTAATCTATGATATCATTTGAAAAATATCTTACCCCATTTGGCAGGACTAATTGTTAACAGATACGTATGTATGAACTATACAAGAAATACCTATTAGTCAAACAAGGCTTTTGTTACAGAAATCAGACTTAATTTTTCTGGAAATTTTTCGTATACACAACTCGAATCTCAGCTCATAACCGTTGATAAGGTCAGGTTTTCTGGATAATTCCAATTGATAGTTAAAAACACGTGTTTTTCGCTGGTTTTGAGTTTATTTATCAAAGTGAGATAATTCTTCCTTATCAAAATTCAGTTTAAAAAAAAAATAATAATAATAATTACAGGCCTAACAAGTCGTAGAGAACCTGAACCTAGTGACTTTCCTATCTCAACCAGTGGCGTAGATAGGGGGGGGATCAGGGGGATATATCCCCCCCCATTGGGATCGATAATTGTTCACCATAACCAGTCATGAACCAAATAAGTTAAAGAAACGCACTCTGAATTTTTTTTTACGTCTCTCACCAATTGATAAAATAGGTAAACGTGCAAGAAAAAGCGCTTCCATCCTCTACATTAGACTGGGCCAAAAAAATTGACTATTTTTTTTTTTGAAAGATATATCGAGAATATCATTCAGAATGAAAAAAAAAATTTTCGTAAAAGTTTGAGCCCTTAATATCAATTTTAAAAGGGCTATCATCGCTAATTTTGATTTTTAGTCATAATTTCATGTTTTGCGTCAGAACTGACAAAACATTGAAGTAAAAAAAATTCATTTTGACTTACTTTTATATAAAATTAAATTCCCTACAAAAAAGGTCTAATTGAAAATTTTCGTCAGACAAGCCGTTTTTGAGTAATTAAGCTTAATAAATTGTTATTTTTCGTTAGTTACAAAATTCCAAATTAAAAAAGTAAAATCGAAGAAAAATAACAATTTATTAAGCTTAATTACTCAAAATTGATATTAAGGGCTCAAACTTTTACGAAAATTTTTTTTTGTCATTCTGAATGATATTCTCGATATATCTTTCAAAAAAAAAAATAGTCAATTTTTTTGGCCCAGTCTAATCTACATATATAATATTTTATTAAAGATATTAGCTACACTGCCGGTTTCAACGTCAACTCCCGAAAGAACTATCTCCAGTCAGTAAAGAGAATAAAAACAATACAAAGAAGCATGACCAACGAAGTGAGATTATTAAAAATATGTCTATTTTAATAACAGTGTGATAAGCTTTGGATGTTTACTTATTTGCAGGATCGCTTGAATGGTTTGGCTGCTCTAGCTATTCATCGCGAAATACCTATACTAGCAGACCAGATTATAAGTGTTTTATCTAAAAAGAACAGAAAACTGGATTTTATTTTGTGATTTATTTTTTAAATTAATATTATTTTACTTACTACAGTGCCTTACATAAGTATAACCTGTAAAAATGCGTTTTGTAGAAGATTAAAATGGGAATGACACCCTACTATTTTTTATTGAATGGTATCACTAATTAAGTAAATTGAGAAGAAAAAAAAGTTCCGTTAGTTTCTCTTCTGGTGGTTAAAAATTAAAACAGATTTTTTTTTGTATTGCAAAAGTATAACCGCTTTTTTATTTGGATCTGTTTTTTTTTATTTTAAGTACATTTTTTCGGCTAAATTAGTAAAGGACATTGCTGCCCCTATTTTCGACCAATCTAAAAATTGTTTTTGACATACTGTTGACAAGGTTATTTAATATGGAATCGTCTATACAGTTCCATTCTTCCACAATCGCCTCTCGCAGCTCAGCAACACTGTATAATTGCCTATTATGGGCATACATTTTGCAGGTCAAAATTCCCCAAAGATTTTCAATAGGGTTACAATCTGGAGAACGTGCCGGGAACACCATAAAATATACATATGTTATTCGATTCGTACCATCCCAAACTTTGACGACTAACGTGAATTGGGGCATTATCATGCTGGAAGACATTCCGAACTCGACGAAATCGTCTTAAGTAGGGTACCAAATTATCCTGAAGCACTTGGGTGCAAGCTGAACTGTTCATCTTTGCAGAGGTGAGGGCAAGTGCAATCTTACCACGGTCGCAGAAGGCCCCCCAAACCTTACGACTGCCACCGCCAAAGTTCCTCTTGAAAACAAACTTTTTTCCATTTTCAGATCGTGCCAATATCCGTTAAAACCACCAGACCCATCAAGATTAGACTTTTTTTCGCCACTGAAAATAATCTAAAATAATCTAAAACAAAACATTCATTGAATTATGCCATTTGGAATAACAAAAGTTAAGTGTAAATTAATGGAATGTTACTTATGGTTTTCCAATTCCGTTTCATGTTTTGCTGGGCAAAGTCTTACTTTTTTTTGTAGACTGTTGTCAAATTTGGAGCTGGCATCATTTTGCACCGAACAATCACTTTACTGCTTTTTAAGGCACGAAAAACCGTTGAAACCGAAATTCCTAAGCCCAATTCGTCACGAACGTCTGGCAAGGAATGCGCCGAATTGGATGCAGCATTTATTAAACGCCTCTTATCTCGACGTGTCAGCTTCTGCAGATGCCCGGGTCTTATTTTCGTCTCATAAGATTCTGGATCTTGTAAAAAATTTCGGACGACACGATCGGATCTTTAAATTTTACTACCAATAGCCCTTAAGCTTAGGCCAGTTAACCGAAAAGCTTGAATGTTAAGTTTTTCGGTATCGCTTAAATGTTTACCACGCGGATTTGTTTCTTGTCATTTCGAAGCACATAACTGAATGAAGCTTCAGAGAGGTTTGCATTGTGCGGTTATACTTTTGCAATATATAAATATCTGTTTTTAATTTTTAAACACCAGAAGAGAAAATAACGGAACGTTTTTTCTTTTCAATTTACTTGATTAGTGATGCCATTCAATAAAAAAAATAGTAAAGTGTCATTCCCATTTTAATTTTCTACAAAACGCATTTTTACAGGTGCGGTTATACTTATGCAAGGCACTGTATATCAATATTTATTCTACACTGAAAATAAAATCTAGGTGTATATGATAAAAATGTAGGTTGATCTGACAAAAATTTTGTCAATATACGTCCAACAAAAAGTTTTATCAAATTGACAAAAATTATAGAATTTTGTTGAGGTAACAAAAAATATTTTGTTGTATCCACAAAATTATTTTGTTATGCTAACAGATTATTTTGTTGAAATAATAAAAATATGACAAAATTTCGTAAAATTTACAAAATTAATTTGTCATATTAACAATTATTCTTTTGTTGTATTAACAAATTTTTTTGTTAATGTTAAAAATTTGTTTTTTTTATTATTATCGGATTAACAATTTTTTTTTTTGTTAAATTAACAAAATTATTTTGTTAAATTAACAAAACTTTTTTGTTAAATTAACAAAATATTTTGTTAATTCAACAAAATATTTTGTTAATTTTACAAATTTCATTTAATGAATCCACAAAATTAATTTTGTCAAAATATTTTTTTTTTGGATTTAAGTCCACAAAAATTGGCGTTTCGTCCCTACGATCTCACATGCAACCATTTGTGAGGGCGTATGGACAATACGCAATTTTTGTTAAGTTCAGTTAATCCTACATCGATTTTTTGACGAAAACTAAATGTGAACTATATCATAAACAAAAGAAAATGTCATGATCAAAAAAATATTCGCGCAGAATTGTTTGGTTTCCTTACAAAATAGTTTTATCTATTTGATAATATTATTTTATCAATATTACAAAATAACTCAACCCCAGAACAAAATATTTGTCATTTTAACAAAAACGTTTTCATTTTTTGTTAAATTGACAAAAAAAAATAACAAAAACTTTGTGACATTGACAAACATTTACAAAACAGATTTTTTGTACATAGGTACAACAAACATTTTGTTAGCATCACAAAAAAGTTTGCGGATGTGACAAAAATCGCTGTTTTATTTTGTTATATTAACAAAACTTGGTTTGTTAAACTGACAATATTATTTGTAGGGCATATTTTGTTAAACTGACAAAAAATCATGCTGAATTATAAAAAATTTGTGAAACAAAATCATTCTTTCGTATTGACAAAAATTTAGTCAAAACGATAAAATTGTTTTGTTGAACGTTAACAAAACGTTTTTATCAATATTACCTAGGAATTTATTTTTAGTGATAGTTCATATTCAAATTAAGGCGTATAATATATTATCTTTAAAAAATATAATTTTTTATGGCATACATAATTAATTCAATGAAGTCTTGTTATTTGTTTTTTTTTTTAATTATTAAGACTTTAAAAAATATGAGCGAACTAGATCTATCCCCCCCCATAGCGAAAAGCTATCTACGCCACTGATCTCAACCATTCCTGTGTGCGTGTTGTCTTCAGGAATGACAGGCACTTTTCACAAAGGAAACTATTGCAAGATTTATCACTTCTTCGCAAGAACCTGAATAACTATAAACCAAGGACCTTCGATTTATTATTATTATTATTTCTTAACTCTTTCAGTCACGCTTTTAAATGAAATATAAAATTTAGAAATTTTGTCTATAAATACATTAGTTATGTTAAGTAGATTGTAAAAATATAAACCATTTTTTTTAACCTTCTTAGGTTTATGAGAAAAAGGGTGGTTAGCAACGGTGACTATCGAAATTAAAAAAAAAATCAGATAAACCATTTTTAATTTTTATTTTCATAATGTTCAAAACTTAACAAATAATTCTAATGCAATAAGCCATGAATAATTGTTTGTTTTTATAAATTCCAAAACTTAACAATTAATTCTTAAGCAATAGAAAAATGTAATTAAGCTCTATAGAATACCTCAAAGCAGTTTTTTTTTTTTTTTTTTCGCAAGCAAATTGGAATTTAGCACGTTTTGCACTGCCAAATAGTTTGAACTGGATCTTTTTTAGTACTGCATTTGCAGCATCTTCTTGATGTTGATCGTTGTGGCTGATGGCGGTTACTTTTAAAGCGGATTTCTCTTGAAACTGCTGGCTTGTTTCTTTTTATAATTACTGGCCTGGGAGCTGCTTTAGAAATCAAATTATCGTCTGAATTGAAACCATCAGATTCGATTTCTTGATTACGTCATTCAATAACATACCAAAAGGATGATCATTATCATGTTGTTCTTCACCTGACTCTTCATCCCAGTAACTGTTATCTAGAGGTTTTTTATAATACAAACTATATATACTACTGACATAAATCAGCCAAGAAGAAGACTATTATTGGACTAGTTGAATTATTGATTCAAATTAGCTTTTTGTGGCCTTTAGTCCACAAAAATTGGTGTTTCGTCTTTCATCCCGGTGATCTCACATGGACTCATCAGTTGACATGTGAGGACCTTGTCAATACGCAATTTTTGTTAAATTCAGTTCATCTTACATACATTTTCTGACAAAAATCCAATGTGAACTTTAATCAGTAAAAATTAAAATTCAATGCCAGGCCACGGGCAAAATCTTCCAACGTTAATGATAACAATTTTAATCTTTGTTATGTATAGTTCACATTTGATTTTTGTCAAAAAATGTACGAGTATGTAAGATGAACTGAATTTAACAAAATTTGCGTATTGACAAGTACCTGTTATCATCCGACGGTATGTTCTCCAACAAACAGTTCATGTGACGCTTTTCTAAGCCGTTTGGACTCCGCAGAAAATTGTAGACAATCTCCATCATTCCAATCAACAACACGCACAAAGAATGGTTGAGAGTTTTTTTATATTGCGCGAATTAAAGGGATTTTTACTAAACTTAAAATGTTTGAGCACAGTGCGAGTGTATTAGGAGAATTGGTGAAGATTTAAAAGGAGATACCGATGCACATTGGTTTTCCATGTCTAAATATGATAATGGAATGTAAATATTGAATCGAGTAAGGCATTCCACATTCATGTAGTGCGGCTAAAGAAAGAATTTCTGAATTTAACTGTACGTCTTAAACTTAATGGCATTTCTTGAAGCGCGAGTATTATGGTTGAATTGTTAGACGAGAGGAATGCAACTTGTCATTTCAAATAACGGTACGATAATGAAAGACAAGTAACATTGCGGTTGTGCTCTCGAGAGATTCAAATGTTTCTGTTATAGTTCTATCACCTATCATTTTTAAAGTTTTTTGTTGGATTCTATCAAAGAGACTCTAATGAGTTATTGGAGCATTTACAAAATATAGGGCCAAATTCCTTAACGCAAGATTTGCAAAGAAAACACCTGCAAAGCAGATATAGCAAATCAGAATACGCATATGTAATTGCGCAAAAAGTGTTTGATATTTGCACGAATACCTCTGCATTTGCGCAAGAAAGTAGCATCGATTGCATTTTGGGACACTCTGCTTAGCAGAGATTTTTGTATGTATTTGTATTTTGGAACTGTTTGCTTAGCAGAATTTGCGCAAGATATGCGTTTAGGAATTTGCGCTAGTACTTCGCGAGCTTTGGATGAATATAGACCTTACAGCCAGATCAGAAGGTGTGAACAATTTCGAATGTCGAAGGGAACCGTAACACTTAGCAGCTTTTTTGACGAATTCGAATATGTGGTCATTCCACACAATGTTTTCTGTAATGCACATACCGAGGATTGAAAGTTTTTGAAGTAATATATTTTACGCGGTTTATCGTTCTCTATTTGACAATGCTATCAAAATCAGAGGGGGAAGAAGATTCGACTTTTTAGGGAGAGGCGGGACAAATGCTGTTTTCCATCTACTCGGAAAGAGACCAGTAGTGTAGGGCAGATGGAAAAGCTTACGCAATAATTTTGCCAGCGTAAGAGAACACCTCTTCAGAACAATGGGCCAGAGTTTACGATTTCAAGTACAGGAGGAGTCATGACACTTTCAGACAGCGTCGAACTGACAGCAAACAATGATGCAAGAAAATTAGCTTTTTCTCGTGAGATGACATAAGGAGTGTCATTGAAAACGAACATTGGAACCGAGTAGTATTTCCTAATTTTCTTACAAATGAAACAAAATTTACTACCTTTGAAAAATTGAAGTACTTTTGCCTTTATTGTTTGTCATGTATAAATTTGGTTCACCCGATAGGATCATTGCAAATCATCGGAAACTTACTTCCCTAACCCTATAAACCTCTTTACAGCTCGAATTTAAACAAGAATTTACTTTTTCTATTCGGAATAATAATATCTGGACTGGAGTCCACATCCAGAAAGCATATAATTACAAGTTAAACTTCCTGAAGAAATCATTGAGACCATCTCAGTTGGCTTTCTCGTATTGGCATATGGTTTTCTTATAGGAATTTTCTCTTTCGTTGGGTATTTTTGAAGCTAGAAATATGCAGATATGACACAATGGTTTGATGTGCCACGTGATAATAACCCTATGGCGTATTTGTCAGGATTAGGGATAAGAAACAAGTCTAGAGTGTTAGTCAAGTTGTTTAACTCAGAAAAAAAATTCGAAATACCTTCCTGTCTGACCAGAATAGCGCAACCATGAAGAATTGTGAACATTGAAATCGCCCGTAAAAACGATTTCACTGTGCTGACAATGAGAAATAGTTTTTTTGATAGTCGGACAACGCATCAAATTCCTTAGAAATCAAGTTACTATCCAAACTTGGGCTACGATGAATAAAGCATGTATGAAGCTGATAAGCAACATCATTTCGTACATATTTGGCGAGGCCATGGTGAGGGAAGAATAGAGGCACTAAGTTATAACCAGGCAGGCTAAATTCCGTCTGATCAGAATGTTTCGTATCGAATTTTAAAAATTGGAAAAACTATTGATTTTTCATTGAAGCTAACTATTTATCGAAAGCAGCGGTTTACTAAGTACTAGTAGATACTAGTACTAGTAGATACTAGTACTTAGGAGATGCAAGAAATATTGTTTCACTAAAACAATTCCGGCGGGATCCTCGTCTAGCAGAGAATATTCATCAGTTTTTCCTCGAGCCTAACTTTGGACATACTGTCAAATATAGAGGTACTCTCTTTAGCCGCACTACAACAGTGAAGAATACTTAGCCCCTCTTGCTTGTTCCCCCTTATTGTTATTTTAAAGCTTTCAAGACTTATGTTCATGACATCTCCTGTTAAATAATATTTTAGAACCATATTGAAAAATACGAATCTCACCAAAACTGTTACCTTTTATTCCTAAGCTCCTCAAATTTGAAACGAGTACACATAACAAAGAAAAAATATCTGGCATAGAGTTCAACAAATGCTCTTGTACATGTTTGAAGAGAATTTGAACTTCTTATTCATAATGGCAATGTTTATTATAGATTTGATTAAAACATCGACCTTTTTAATACTAAAAAATGTTTTTCACTTCCTTTATCACAAGTGCAACTCACCTAAAGATTTGTTGAGTCAAATATAAAATACCTATTAAATGCTCTATTATCCTCAATATTTTTTTCTTATTTCAAAAGATTATAAGGACAAAAAAGACTGTATTTACATCCAACTTGTGGTCGCAAGCAGCTGCTGTATTAGCCATAAAAAGTCCACAATCTTCTGATATCCATGCAATTTAATTGAGCAGTCTTCGATCATAATATTGTTTGTTCTCCGGATACTCATCATTTTGATAACGATAACGATACGCGCAGCAATTTGCTGCAAGTGGCCATCCGTTTCCATGAAAAAAAAAACGAACAAATTCTAAGAAAAGCCTGCAAATTGCAATAAGAAAACCACGATAGACATAGGAAAAAGTCATAATATTCAATATTATATTTTGCTGCTTAGGGGCGCTCCTTCCGTTTCCGAGTAATAAAATGAAAATTACAATATTTTGCCCATTGCTTGCGCTGCGTCGTCTTGGGTGTCGTAGTCATCGTACCGTGTCTCCATCTCTATAATCGTGTCCTTATCGGATCCTTATTGTTGTTCTTTTGTAATATGTTTAGGTTTATGCATGAATGTCATTATTTTTGTTTTCCTTTGAAATTCCTTTCCTTTACTTCTTTTTATATACTTATGTCCGTATTCAACTTTAAAAAAAAAACTCTTCTGACTTCTTTTTCTCGGTGTGAGGTGGTGCCCAGCCATGGATAACTATGGCGATGAAAAGATGCATCTAGTTTCCGAGTGGTTTTTTATGCTGGCGGTGAATTTTTCAATTTATAGCATGTAAGAGGTTCAATTCGATTTCAAAAGCTTCCTGTTTTTTTTTTTAGGAAAGAATATCCTTTTTTCAGTTCGCCACTCTATTCATGAAGGTTGTTTTGATTTGTTTCTTTTCTGAGGACTTCCAGTCGATCATTTGTTTTCGCAATTGGTAGTTCTCACAAGGTTGTTGCTGACAGCAAAGTTGTGATTATTTTTGTTGTACATACATACCATACATATGTATTTTTACTTGCGACTTATAGGTAATATAAGGCAAGTTATGCATTCGTAAAAAAAATCGAACTCGAGATTTTGATCAAAGTTGACATTACGATGATAGCGAAGACTAAAAAAGTGGGTCTCGCAATTCTGTCTGTCTGTCTGTTCGACTACAGGCTAAACGCCTCGGCCGATTTTCTTTAAACTTGGTAGATATCATTTTTAATTTTTCCCCCCCACACTTTTTTTTTCTTTTTGATGTGTAAACATCTTTCCCGGCGGTAGAGTGAATCGAAAACGTGTGTAAAACTTATACGTCCCGTGTAACCCGTTACGGTTACACGTTACGGTTACACGTTACGGTTACACGTTACGGTTACACATTACGGTTACACGTTCCATGTAGCAACCTACCTTACCGACGATTGCATTTAACACCATGTTTACATTGCAAATATTGCGTACTTACGACATCGTGTTTACATTGGAGACTTTGAGTACTGAAATCTCGATTTTATTACTTTCCATTGCTGTCTAGAACTTAATTCAATCCCTCAACATTTCTTCACCTCTCGACTAATTAGGCCTATTCTGCCACATTTGTTATTCTGCTATAGATTTTCTGTTATGAATCATAAAAGATTTCCACCTTAAAAGATCTTTTATGATTGTTATTCAGAAGTTCGAACTTTTATAAAAGTCTGTTAGGCTAGTCGCGCACTGGCAACTGGGCAAGAGTACGATAACTTAGGCGCCAAGAAATAATAACGGTTTTTTGTAGAACAGTTCAATACAAGCATTTTTTACTATGGGAGGGGGGGGTCTATCTCCCCCCGTTTGGGCGGGAGGGGCAATTTTATAAAAAAGGTACTGAAATGGAAACAAAAATATTAAAAATAACGGTAATACTTACAATTAAGTATTATACCTTTTTTTAAAGCCAATACTCTGATCTATTAGATAATTTTTAAATCAAGTAGAATCTATGCACAGTTTTAAAAAAACGAGTTTTAAACTCAAATTTTGGTGAAAAAAAAAACATAAAAAAAAAGTTTAAAGTTTAATTTTTCAAAACTGCAAAGTTACATATTATTATTTTTCCTAAAATTCGTTGCTCTAATTTATTCTATTTCAAAAACTGAAAACTAGATGATTTTATGTCGTCTAGTTTTTGAGAAAATTGAAAATAACTAAAACTACTTTTTGATGGGATATTTGCTTTTTTTGCTTGCTTACGCATTACGGCGTATAAACAGTGAGATATGTATGGGGGGGCATGCTGCCCCCCTGCAACCCCCCTGCCTGGGCACACTATAGGATTTGGGGTAGGTGCGAGGTTGGGTGTATGCAAGGTTTCTTTTGCATTTACAGAATCTGGATTTAAAGAAACTTTGGATTTACCCTATGGTCTATATCCAATGTCGACTAAATATATGTATGTACGTAGCCCAAAGTTGCACATTTAAAATGTTCAGACATAAAAATTTAATACATTATGAAAAATTCACATTACCTAGGTAACTGTACGAATGCAGCAAATTTATATATGTAATTCCTTAACTAATATGTTTGTTTATTGTTTGTGTCTAACATTTTTAATGCTAATATTGTACAGGTTATTGTTTACCAAGGTCATTCGTTATTCAACTATTGTAAGAGTGAAGTATTTTTTTCTTTGAATGAAGAATGGCGACTAAGCATCCACTACTTCATCCTAAATTAAATAACTTTTCAATATTTCAAAAGCATCGCGTTCTTAGAAGAAATTGGTCTAATTCCAACTAAAGCGTCAACTCCCCTCAACTCCAACTCAAAAACGTGACAAAAATTGTAAGAATACAATATTATTATTATTATTTATTCATCAACCAGTGCATATTATACTCTTACAGACTAAGATACATAAGTAAATGTATAGTTACAAATTTGTAGGTGGGTATATAAAATTCAAATTACATTAAAATGATTTACATAGTTAATCTTTTATTTTAATAAATAGCGTTACTTAAATTTTGCTTAAAACTAATGATTTAAAAGTTTCTTTGGTGCAATCCATATAAAAGTTAATCTCAGAGCAATAAACCCATCTATCGGCTCATTTTTCCATGGGCCTCAATATTGGCTAGAGATTCGGGAGGTGCTTGCTATAATTTTTTTTTTTGTGATCAAAATGCCTGTAAACACGGTTTTAATACATTGAACATTGAAAAATTGACTTGACTATTTTTAAGTAACACCTGACTTACTCACAAACTGACTGACTGAGACTCGAAATGCCATGCAATTCTACCTCCTCTGGTGCATTCTTGGTAACTCTAAATGATTTGTTGTACTTTACCTACAAATGAACCACATTAACATTAATCCTCAAAATGAAATCACCGTAGTTAAATACCAAAAAATTTCATAAAAAGTAGTTTTAGTAATTTTTGATTTTCTCAAAAACTAGAAGGGACAAAACCATTCGGTTTTTTGTGTTCGATTCAGAATTAATAGTAGCATTGACCACAAAAAGACAATTAAGCACTTCATTTTACAATTTTGTAAAAAAATTGGTCTAAACTTTTTTTTTCATTTTTTTTAACAAAATTTTGAGTTTGCATGCAAATTTTTCAAAAACTATTGACATAAATAATTTAATTTAAATTTACGATTATAGAACAGACTTCTGGCTTTCAAAACCGGTATAGTATTTTATTGGAAGTGTTGCCGTTGTTTTTTAATATTTTTTTTTTTCAATTTAAGTCATTTTTTCTAAAATCGCCCCTACCTCATAAACGGGGCGAGATAGACCCCCCCCTCCCATAGTAAAAAACGCTTGTATTTGACCCTTCTACAAAAATCCGTTATCAATTTTTGGCGCCTAAGTTATCGTACTCTCCCCGGCAACTGTGATCGAAATCAAATAGTTTAATCACCAGTTGAAAAAGAACCGTGCACTGGCAACTCTTTACTCACGCTCACACTCTTTTTTTTTCTTTTGCGCTTATGAAAAACAGCTCAACTATTACGAATTAATTTTAGGCAATCTAAATCTGTTATCATAATCAGCTGTGATTATGTAAAATATTTCATCTGACATAATTTAAATGGATGACGAACAAAAAAGTAAAAACTCTTAGGCTGGGCGCGCACATTTAATTTTTAGTTTCGAAACTGCTTGGTTCGAGCAACTAAATAGTTTGTGTTTTGACACAAACTAAATGATTGCGCGCACATTCAATTTTTAGTTGCACAACTGTTTGGTTGCTTATAGAAAACAGATGAACTACTTAGTTGAATGTCCGCGCAGGTGCATATGATTATATGTTACATAAAAGTTTTCTTAGCAGATTTTATAACAGATTTTAGCGTGCTGAATACCAAAATTAAAATTCATAAAAGATTTGTTGACAGCTCAAACATTTGTATGGAAATTCATAGCATAGAAGAATAAAAGATCTCGCCGAATAGGCCTAAATATGTGAAAAAGACGAAAGACAAATCAACTGGTGTAAAATTTCATAGCGGGTTCATTTAATGTCTTAAAAAATCCACTTCACGTTATTGACGGACGATAACATTTTATTTTATGCTCGCAAAAAATGCATTTTCAGAGTTGAACTTTAAAAATCCAAAAAATGTTCTTCAGGGCAATCAGTTGACATCTGCAATGAAATATTCTCGATACGTCAAAATTTAATTTGTCCCTTATCTGTTATACCATATAATTATTTTAATTATTATAGAATTAGATATTCTTTATTATATCAAAATATACTTTTAGCATTCACTATATCAAAATATATGTAGATACTACGACTTCAATGTATTACAAAAATTAGTTTTTGCCACTTATAATTCCATTACAAGGTGGGAATGATGTCAATCGGTTTGTAAATCTCTGACAGAAGGAGTAAGATAAAGTACAGAAACCTAAAAAAAAAGTTAAAGGATTGGTTTGATTTTGATAAGGTGAACGCTCCATCTAGTGGTTTGTCAAAAAAAAAAGTTTTGACTTTTTCGCTGCATGACAAGTATATTTGTTGGCGGCGTTAAGCCAGATATACATTGTTCAAATGCATGAAAAGCACGTACAAGTCTATTATTTCAGTGGCGAGAGAACGTTGCCCTTTGTGGTTTTTTTTTTCAGCAAAATTTTGTTTTTACGAATTTCTTTGGGGTTTTGTAATTTTATCCGTGTAATTTGTTTTATTTTGTCTGTCCATTTTATCATACAATTTTCGTTTGCTGTTTTAATATTTTAATCAGTGCTTATGCTGTGCTGTGTTCTCATCTCTTCAACGTAATATACGCAAATGAACCAATAAATACATGATCAATCATCAACCTTGCATATAAAATATTTCTATGCAGTACGCTAGATTGAAAAGATTTTGATTTTTCTTCAAGCCTACATCCAATCTATACGTGTGACTTTTTCACTAATACACTTAAAATTGCTGAGAAAAATGCGGAGTTATCGTTCATTCTTCTTTGTGGTTTTCTTTTTTATATTTGGCGTTCGCTCAGTGCAATTCGCTTAACTGAGTAAAGTAAGGAGTGCGAAGAGATGACTTCTTTTCGCATGAACAAAGTTAACTTATATTAAAAATCGCTGTGTTTAAAAGCACAGATGCATTTGAAAGGAAGCCAAAAGAGAAACAGATATTAAAATCAGATTCGTGTAAAAATAGTCTATTTTTTATCAGATAACATCTCTGTTTGAATATAAGTGTAAAAATATAATGCTGTCACAAGCAACATCCCTGTTTAAACATAAGTCAAACAAACTCTACGTTACGTAGCGGAGTCCACTTACTCCTAACACATGCCACGAACTACTTCATCGAAGCATATTGTCGATAAGGTTTTTGGGTCGTGTGAAATGAAACGGCAGTGCGAACTTTGAGAATCGATGTAGTATGCCGACATGTCGTGTAAAAAAGGATCTAAGAAGTTCGTCGACACAATTTTTTATGTTGTTATTCGGTTTTAGGTTTTAACTAGTGTTTTTGATCCCATTCATCTTAAATTCACTTAATAATTTTTTGATCATTACATTAAAAGTATCCTAAACACAAGTAATAATGGAAAATGAACAAGAAAAATGTGTTTGGACTCGTTCCGAAATAATTATTTTACTAGAAATAAGTAAAGACAACAAAATGGTTGATTATTTCAAATCGCTTTTAAAGGACATGGTGCAAAAATACATGTGTTTAGGTTGAAAGCGTCATGTTCAGCTATGTAGACATATTCTCCCCCTTGTGAGGAGTCATAAGTCACAAGCTCTTGTGAATATTCCTTGTGAGGATTGTTGTGATTCGATAACATTTTGGTATTCTCCCCCTAATCGTCACAAGAAAACTCACAACGAAACTCCCCACAGCATGGTGAGATTTTTAAGTGTCATTATTTGAACGGCTGATTATTAAAAACGAAGAAATTACTTTATAAATCTATTGTTTTGGAGAGCGAATGGATCATTTGTATCTCTCAAAGTTTTTAAAAGCCGTCGGCGTTGCAAACTTCTTGATACGATTAGTTTCTTAAAACAAATTTTTGTTTATGTGAAAATGTTACATTTCATTTTCATGGGATGGGAAAGATCAGCAATAATATTCACTAGAACAAAGTCCACTTCCATTTTGTGTACTCACAATTATTCACAAATCTAGAAAATTTTCTTACAAAATATACTGAATGCCAATCCAATAAAATTTTAAAAATTTATGAGTTGTGACCTGCTCTGAAGGAGATCACAGTTTCGATTGTTTTTGTGACTCTCACACAAACTAGTACGATTCCATTGTATGTTCGTTGGGTACGTTCGATAACAAAAATTCGGCACTCGGACAAACGTTGATGTTTACACATCTTAACCGTGAGTCCTGGCACTCACACTTTTTTTTTTTTTTTAAGACCAAAAATAACGGTATACATACCTGCCTTACGATTTTTTTTCGAAATTTTATAAACATTTTTTTTTTCTCAAAAACTGTTCGACAGATTTAAAAAATTAAAAAACAGAAAAATTTCATTTAATTAAAGCTAGGTACTGGTTGAAAAAAAAATTTCCGAAAAATGGTTATTGAGGGTACCCCCCATGGAACCATTTTTTTTGTTTTTGACTTTCTCAAAAACGGTACAACCGATTTTGATCATTTTTTTTTGCTAAAGCTCCTCAAAAACATGAATAGAATTGTGTCCTCAAATTAAAAAAAAAAAAAATTTGGGTTTTTAAAAAAAACTTCCAAATTTTTTTTTCAAAACTCAATATTTCGAAAACTTTATACTAGATTTTTCTTAAACTTGATAAATAAAAGTTTCTCAATATAATCTACAAGATGTGATAAAACAAATTTTATTTTACATAAAAATTAAGGTACCTACCATACAAATGCTAAAAAATTAAAAAAAAATGGTTTTCAAAAATCGTATTTTTCTCGAAAACGGCACATAGAATTTTGATAAAATTTTTTTTCTTTCAATTAATTTTTACGATCTTTAATTTAATAAAAAAAAATTGAAATTAGGATATTACAGCTTGTACCTACCATAGAACCATTTTTCCGAATTTTGAATTTCTCATTATCCACATAACGGATCTTAATGAAAAATTTTATAGAGAAGCTTCTAAAAAGTCTAAAACACATTGCATTTCAAACCTTAAAATAAATATTTTTTTGAATTTTTGAAAAAAAAAAAATCAATTTTTTTTTTTTGAAAATTCGATGTCTCAGAAACGGCTCAATATTTTTTTTGTAAATTTAATTTTTATTCGAACAATAATAAAAACTTTAAATTGTCGTACCAACATTTTTTCTTAAAAAGCTTTAAAAAAGTTTGTATATATATAAGCTTTTTTTAAGAAACCACTACAACGACTTATACGAGTAATTTTTGTTCTTGCATAAATTCATAATTTGATAGCATTCTGTTTTTGTCTCTTACTATTAAAAGAATTTAAAAATTAATTTTATCCTTATGAACAGTTTTCTCTAATAACATTCGTTTTTAAAATTCCTAGTCTATTAGAAAGGAGCAAGTTCGTGCAACCCAGTCGTGCATTTTATTTTTACTTGAAATATGTAGTATACATTGGTACTATAGGGCAAGTTATGTATTCGTAAAACAAATCGAACTCGAGATTTTGATCTGACTTGACATAACGATGATAGAGAAGACGAAAAAAAATGGTTCTCGCTATATGGTCTTTCTATTTGTCTGTCTGTCTGTCTGTTCGACTACAGCCTAAAGCTAAACTGCTGAGCCGATTTTCTTTAAGCTTTGTAGATAGCATTTTTAAATTCCCGATTGGATTTCTTTTTGGGAATGAAAGTTGAGCATACTCCAATCGATCCGGGACTGAAGTTTAAAAAATGTACCAGCTGCGTTAAATGTGTAAAGGTGGATTCAAAGACCTATCAATATTTAATTGGGTCTTTGTTGTATCTATCAATATCTACAAGACCAGAGTTTTTGCATAGTGCTTCCAAGCTAGCACGGTTTAATATGAATCCCCATATGGAACACCTAACACAGGGAATCACGTAAGCAGAACTTGGTGGCTTTAAGTAGCACGGAAGCCGAGTATGCCTTGTCTTCGGCAGCAAATGAGGTTGCTTGCCTCTAAAGATAAGCTTGGTCTTCATAAAATTAAAGAGGGACTCTTATTTGCAGCAACAACATAAGTCTTCATCAATTAGTACAGAATCCGATGTTGCGCCAGAAGCAAACAATTCGATATCAGAGTTCGAGAAGTATTTTTAAAAACTTGGCAAATTTTAGTCATCAGTAATCATTAAATAATAAAATTTCTCTATTACATTGTAGCTGTTTCAATAATATTCTACTTTAAATATTCGGTATTTAACCTTCATATGAAGTAAGAACTTGGCGTACTTTTAGATCTCAATACTTTTCACGGCTGACTTGTTAGACAAAGGTTTTTGTATAGAAGAACTTGGCTCTTTTTTAACATTTATGTTTTTGCTCTGATTTCACGGAAAGATAGAAGGGTGGACTCCACCTACTTAAATCAACTTAGTTTATACCTTCCTATTTCTTTTGGTATATTTTCTTTTTGTTATTGATTGTTTTGAATGGCGCTTCAATTGTTTCTTCTTGTCCTGGCAAGATACCTAACACTAAATAACCTATATTATAAATATTAGTACCTACATCCGCTCAAAGTCATAAAAAAGCAATAATTGTTGAGGATGCGATGATGTTTTTGTTGCAATTTTAACTCGTTTTTTTAAATGAAGGTAGCCCACCAATTAATAGCCTAATTAGTGGTTTGATTAAAGTTCACATCACAGTTAAGAGTTTTTTAATGTAAACTCATAATTTTTTCAGGTATGCAAATGTTTTCTTTTTTCATTCATGTTAACATAACATAGAGTACCAAATCGAGCACTCTAGTTATAAAAAAAGTCGTGAATTTTTAAGATGCATTTATAGTTTCAAAATGACAATAAAAAGACACTTCGAATGAAAAATCTTATAGATTTTCTATTTTTCGCTTTAAATGTACATTGAGCTATACTGCTCTACCAAATTTCATCATTATATGTACAGCAATCGGAAGTGCTTCATATAAATTAAACATTTTCTCAGAAAGTGGGCGGATATCACGCCCCCTGAATGTAAAACCTCAATTTTTATTTTTGGTCCTTTATATGCAATTTGAGCCCTACCGTTCTACCAAATTTCATTCTCCTACTGCAATCGGAAGTGTGCCATAAATATAATTTGCATCAGTTCTGAGGAAGAGGGCGGATACCACGCCCCTGAATGGAAAATCTCAAATTTTATATTTCTTTCTTTGTATGCAATTTAATCCCTACCACTTTACCAAATTTTATCGTTTTACAGCAGTCGGAAGTGCTCCATTCAACCAACACCAATTCGGAGAAAGTGGGCGGATACCACGCCCCCTGAATGGAAAACCTCAAATTTTATATTTTCGATTTTTTCCTATGCTTGCATGACAAGCCCTACCGTTGTGCAAAATTACAAGATTCTACGATGTCGGGAAGTACTCCATAATTTTGATGATCTGTCAGTGAGTAAGTCAGTCAGTCAGTGAGTCAGTCAGTTACGGTTTTTGTGATTTTTGAGGCCTTATATCTCAGGAACTGCTTATGCTAGAAAATTGAAATTTGGTACTGAAGATAGGGAGGGGTCAAAAATCGGCTGAGTTTGTTCCTGTAAAAAGGGTGGAGTGCCAGAACTTGGCTGGGCAATTGAATATCTGATCCAGATGAGAAATATTTAGTTCCAAATTAGCTTTTTTTTGGCCTTTAGTCCACAAAAATTGGCGTTTCGTCCGGGTGATCTCACATGGACTCATCAGTTGACTTGTGAGGACCTTGTCAATACGCAATTTTTGTTAAGTTCAGTTCATCTTATTTGAATTTTTTGACAAAACTCCAATGTAAACTATATCCAACAAAGATTAGAATTGTAATCATTAATGTTGGAATTTGAATCAATAATTCAACAAGTCCAATAATAGTGCTAAGTCTTCTACTTGGCTGATTTATTTCAGTTGTATATAGAGTTTGTATTATAAAATCTCATATAAATATTCAATGCCAAGCCACGGGCAAAAAAAATTCCAACATTAATGATTACAATTCTAATCTTTGTTGGATATAGTTCACATTGGAGTTTTGTCAAAAAATTCATATAAGATTAACTGAACTTAACAAAAATTGCGTATTGACAAGGTCCTCACAAGTCAACTGATGAGTCCATGTGAGATCACCCGGACGAAACGCCAATTTTTGTGGACTAAAGCCAAAAAAGCTAATTTGAATCAATAATTCAACAAGTCCAATAATAGTGCTAAGTCTTCTACTTGGCTGATTTATTTCATTAGTATATAGAGTTTGTATTGTAATATTTATACTAGGTTCGTTAAATAAAACTTATTACTGTTTCTAATATTTCTTCTTTATTTACACTTTTCAAATCAAAACAATAAATCTCAATTTATAATCAACTCTAATACTTTTATTCCAACTTAAATCCACTTCTTTAATTACACTTTCCACAATCCAATAGTTCAGCTTTGCACACTTTCATAATCGAAAATAAACTGTGTCCCGCTCACCGTGAACACTCCCTTTTATACTCAAACCAGTTGTTCTAGAAGGTTCTTGTCCAGAAGGGGAAATTCTTATGGGGGTAGAATGTTCTAGTACTTTGGAATTAGGGGAAATTTAGATGCGATGGAAAAGAGCTTTTTGTTTTGTTCCCTCACAAAGCAGATATGTAATTCCCAACAGATGGCGCTGTAGGAGTATAAAGCTCTGTTCGCAACATTGCCCCCTTCTTAAGATTGTTCGTCCCGAACAACTCTATCACCAGCTTCGGCACTGTATCGGTGCAGTCGATCGCTATGCACAACTTTTAGCTTTCCTCTTAACCCTCTTTGAATTCGGTAAACGACATCATTGATTTTCGTGACGACAGTATAAGGGCCTTCCCAGTTTTGTTGAAGCTTCGGCGACAATCCCTTTTGACGATGTGGATTATACAGCCATACACGATCTCCTACTTGGAATCCTGTCGTGTTTGCTCTTGTGTCGTACCTTGTCTTCATTCGATCGCTGTAAGTGCTCATTCTAGTCCTGGTCCTTTCGTGGATGCCCATTAGCCTCTCTTTTAGGTCACTCACGTAATCCCCTGTTTCCTGAGACTCTTGTGGTGGGTGTCCAAACCTTATCTCACTAGGCAGGCGTATGCTTTTTCCGAACAGGATTTCAGATGGTGTTTGTCCTGTTGAGCTATGTACTGCACTTCGATAGGCCATCAAAAATAGTGGTATGTGCCTATCCCAGTTTCTTTGGTTGTCGCCTACGACCTTAGTGAGGTGCTCTTTTAACGTCCTGTTGAATCTCTCGACCATTCCATCAGATTGCGGGTGAAGTGGTGTGGTTCTCGTTTTCTTAATGCCAAGGAACGCGCACACCTCTTGGAATATGTTCAACTCAAAGTTCCTTCCTTGGTCAGAATGGAGCTCCATAGGCACACCGAACCTGCTTACCCAGTTAGACACAATCTGGTCGGCCACGGTCTTGGCTTCTTGGTTCGGGATAGCGTATGCCTCAGGCCATTTGCTGAAGTAATCCATTAGCACCAGAATGTATTTGTTTCCATCATTCGTTTCCGGAAATGGGCCAGCTACATCAACAGCAATCCTTTCAAACGGTGAGCCAACATTATATTGCATCATTTTTCCTTGCAGTTTTCTACCAGGGCCTTTGGTTGCAGCACAAGCGTCACAATTTCGGCACCACTTTTCAACGTCGTCTCTTGCATGCAACCAGTAGAATCGTTGTCTCACTTTTTCTAACGTCTTGTTGACTCCCAAATGGCCTCCTGAAGGTCCATCATGCATTTCTCGAAGAACCTCTTTAATTTTTGATTGAGGTAACACAAGCTGCATCACATAGGATTTACCATCAGCGGACTCCCATTTACGCCGAAGAACACCTTCTCGCACATGAAGTGAGTCCCATTGTGCCCAATAGGCCTTTAAAACTGGACTCCTATCGGAAATGTCATTCCATGCGGGTTTTTCTTCATGTTCTTTCCATGCGAGAAGAGGTTCAATGTCGGGGTCTTCTTGTTGAGCAGATCTTATTTCCTCATTGCTCCATCCACAAATGGGGTCAGCCCTTATTCGCAAAATGTTGATGGATTCCTTTTCTTCTTGTCGCCTACAATGCTTGCAGTCTATTTTACAAGGCCTTCGGGATAGTGCGTCGGCATTTGAGTGCAGCTTTCCCCTTCGGTGTTGGATTTCATAATCGTAAGTCTGCAGTCTTTCTATCCACCTTGCGACTTGTCCTTCTGGGTTCTTGAAGTTCAACAACCAGTTAAGAGCACCATGATCGGTTCGTAGAAGAAACTTCTGTCCATAGATGTATTTATGGAAGTGTTTCGTTGCCAAGATGAGTGCCAAGAGTTCTCTTCTGGTCACACAGTAGTTTCTTTCGGTCTTTGACAGTACTTTGCTGAAATAGGCGACAACCTTTTCTTCGCCATTGTGCACTTGTGACAGAACAGCGCCGACTCCTACGTTGCTTGCATCAGCATCAATGATAAAAGGCTTGCCTGGAGTCGGATAGATCAGCACCGGAGCATTGCATAGACGGTATTTCAGTTCTTGGAAGGCTTTTTCACACTCACCTGACCATCTAAACTGCTTGTTCTTTTCCGTAAGCTGATGCAAACTCTTCGCAATTCCGGCAAAGTTCTTAACAAAACGTCGGTAATAAGTAGCAAGACCAAGAAAACTTCGTAGTTGATGTTTGTCCTGTGGTGTTGGCCAATTTTTGACGGTGTCAACTTTTTCAGGATCGGTCTTGACTCCTTGGGACGAGATGATATGTCCCAAATACTTTACTTCAGTCTGGAACAGTGCACATTTTTCTGGGTTCAGTTTAAGGTTAGCCTCTCGAAGTCTCTGGAACACACCCTTTAGGTTCTTACAGTGTTGGTCGTATGTCTTTCCATAAACGATAACATCATCCAAGTAGACAAGGCAAGTTTTCCACGTCAGGCCTTGAAGGACGCACTCCATCAAACGCTCAAAGGTTGCCGGAGCGTTGCAAAGACCAAACGGCATCACTTTGAACTGCCACAGCCCATTACCTGTGGAGAATGCTGTCTTTTCTCGATCTTCAGGGTGAATTTCAACTTGCCAATATCCACTTTTCAAGTCCAGTGTTGAAAACCAGTGTGCTCCTTCCATCGCATCTAAGGTGTCACTAATTCTTGGCAGGGGGTAGCTGTCTTTCTTGGTTACGTCATTCAACCTTCGGTAGTCAACACAAAACCGTGTACTTCCGTCCTTCTTTTTGACTAGGACCACTGGTGACGCCCAAGGACTTTTGGAGTTTTCAATCAAACCATCCTTCTTCATGGTGGTAATCATTTCCTCAGCTTCACTTTGTTTGGCCAGTGGCAGACGTCTTGCGGGCTGACGAATGGGCCTTGCGTCTCCTGTATTTATTCGATGCTGCACCATTTGTGTCCTTCCATATTTTCCGTTTGGTGAAGCGAAAATGTCAGCATACTCGTTCAGAAGGCTTTCTGCCGTTTTAACCTGATGTTGGTCTAGGTTAGATGAATTGAGTATCTTTGCCTTGATGCTATTGAGCTCCTCAGGGTTTAATGTCGTTCTCGGTGTTTCAGCGTCAATTCGTGTTATGGCTGCGACAGATTCGCACTTACCGATAACTTCTCCTTTTGCTAACTTTACATCGTACGGTTTGGTGTTGAGTATCCGTACGGGGACCATATTGTTCTTTGGAGCCACAAGTGTCTTCCCAATGATGACGTTTTGGGAAGAACAATCTGGGCCTGGTTCCACCATTAGGTATCGATGGCGTCCACACTCACCTTCTACTTTTGTCCAAACGAATACCTCAGAAGAAGTAGGAATAATCACATCTTCTTTGATGACAGTCCTTAGGGTTGTTGTTTCTTCGTGCCCATAGATCATTGGAATCTCTGTATTCTGGTATTTGAGTACCTGGTTGCCAATATCCAAAATTACTCGATGTTCTTTCATGAAGTCCATGCCTATGATGCATTCGTCACATATATCTGCCACCAAAAATTTGTGTGAGAATTCTAGATCTGCAATTCGAATTCTAAGTCGGATTTCACCATAAACCCTAGCTGCTTCTCCTGTGGCAGTTCTTAGACGGTAACTATTGGTGTTGTGTGGCCAATTCAGGTGAACTAGGTCTTGACGCACAATGGAGGCTGTGGCACCGGTGTCGATGGTGACCACACGTTTGTTGCCATTTAAAGTTGCCTCGACAGTCAGACTTCTATTGTCTCGCTTAGTTTGAGAGACCTGGATGGTGTTTCTGGGGCCATCGATACCAGAAACCAGCTTCTGCCCCTCGAAGTTGGTTCTTACTCGTTTCCCTGTTGGGAAACTGTTCGGGAAGTAACACTGATGTTATTGTTACCTTGTTCTGGGTTTGAAACTCCGTGTCCACAATGTTGACAAGCTCTTCTTGGTGGTAACCGACATTGACGCTGTAAATGTCCAGTCTTATTGCAATTCCAGCACTTTGCAAGTCCGTTTCGTTGGTTCCTTTGGACATCAGTTCTTTGACATGAGCATTCTTCGACGACGGCTTCTCTAAGTCGATGTACTCCGTGAGAAGCTTGCTCAGCTGCTTCCATTGTCAAGGCAAACGCTAATGTTTCCGAAAGCGTTCGTTTTCCAGCAGTTCGTACGGCCCTTTGAAGATGTATGTCAGAGATGGCGCGAACAAATGCCTCAACTGCGAACTGGTTACAAATTTCCTCTCCAACATCTGGATATGCAAGATAACAAGCCTTTCAATGTCCGCTTGCAGTTGTTGTAGAGTTTCGCCCCTCTTCTGAACTCTGGAATTGAGTTGCACTTTGAAGACTTCTTTCATGTGGCTGTTACCAAAGCGTTTGTCTATAGCCAAAACCAAGGAATTGAAGTCGCCGCTCTTATCTGCTGGTATGGTTTGCAACAACTCAGCAGCTGCTCCTCTAAGAGCAAGAGTTAAGGCTATATACTTGTCAGTCTCATCCCAGCCATTTGTTGTGGAAGCTGCCTCGAATTGCTTCTTGTATATAGACCAAGAAGTTTGTCCATCAAAGGTTGGAGGTTGCATCTCTTTTTTTCTCAAAGCTTCCCCAGAACTTTCCCGAATCTTTATGTTTCGAACACGGTCTAACTCTTTTGAAAACGTCTCCATTTTGTTGTCGACTAGCAATGAAACACGTTCATCTAACACTTTTGAAAACGTCTCCATTTTGTTGTCGACTTGATTCTCCAGCAATGAAACACGTCCATCAAGTGCAGATACATTATTCTCGATGTTAACAAGCTTGCCTTCTAGCATGTTTCTCTGCTCTTCGAGAAGGTCCTTTTGTTCGCTATGCTGTTTATCAAGGCGTTCGAGAATATTCTTTTGTTCATTTCGTTGCTCTTCGAGACGTTCGAGAACATTCTTTTGTTCATTCTTTTGTTCATTTCGTTGCTCTTCGAGACGTCCGAGAACATTCTTTTGTTCATTCTTCTGTTCATTTCGTTGCTCTTCGAGACGTTCGAGAACATTCTTTTGTTCATTTCGTTGCTCTTCGAGACGTTCGAGAACATTCTTTTGTTGCTGAAGCAGAAGACTAATCATATTTGAAACATCTACATTTTTACTTACGTCTGCTTCCTCAGCGTCAGTTTCAAAGACGAAGATGTCCGGGTCTTCATTTTGCTGTTTCAAATATTCGGCCAAACGCAGAACAAGCTCATTTTTCGATCCTGTTCTAGAAAGTTCTCGCTTGCCTAATTCACTTTTCAGCTCATTACAGTTGAGCTCTTTTAGTAACTTGCTCATTTTTTTATTTTACTATTTTTTTTTTCCACACTTCACTGCACAATAAGTTTTATCCCACTTCTGACACCAATGTAATATTTATACTAGGTTCGTTAAATAAAACTTATTACTGTTTCTAATATTTCTTCTTTATTTACACTTTTCAAATCAAAACAATAAATCTCAATTTATAATCAACTCTAATACTTTTATTCCAACTTAAATCCACTTCTTTAATATTACACTTTCCACAATCCAATAGTTCAGCTTTGCACACTTTCATAATCGAAAATAAACTGTGTCCCGCTCACCGTGAACACTCCCTTTTATACTCAAACCAGTTGTTCTAGAAGGTTCTTGTCCAGAAGGGGAAATTCTTATGGGGGTAGAATGTTCTAGTACTTTGGAATTAGGGGAAATTTAGATGCGATGGAAAAGAGCTTTTTGTTTTGTTCCCTCACAAAGCAGATATGTAATTCCCAACAGATGGCGCTGTAGGAGTATAAAGCTCTGTTCGCAACAGTATTATAAAAACCTTCATATAAATAATTAGTTCCTTTCAATATAACAAGTGGATCGGGAACACTGGTAGTTGATTTTTTCAGCCAATTTGATATTATTCAAACTAATAGCTGTTCTAATGATCTTGTTGAAATATGTGCAACACCTAACGTTGTGATACTTGGTGCCATCTGCTAGCAGATAGTGATCTACAAATGTGTTAACAAATTAACGTTAGCAAATTTTCCTTTCATAAATCAGCATTCTAGCTGACCTGAGCATTTCTCCTGATGTTAGCAGTTTTAGTTATTTTTACTCGTCTGAAAATTATCAACGAATAAAGACATATTTTATAAGTTAACTAAAAACTGCATTTTCTAATTACAAGTCTAGATCGTATACTTGATCTTGTTTTTGTGGATAAATAATTTAATGTTACAGTTGATAAGAGTTTGCTACCAATGCTTCAGAACTCAATACATCACTGTGGCCTATAGGCCGATTTAAGTTTTTGGAATTATTTAAGGAAAACTAAATAAGAGAGGCTAATCCACATCCACGAAAGGACCAGGACTAGAATGAGCGCTTACAGCGATCGAATGAAGACAAGGTACGACACAAGAGCAAACACGACAGGATTCCAAGTAGGGGATCGTGTATGGCTGTATAATCCACATCGTCAAAAGGGATTGTCGCCAAAACTTCAACAAAACTGGGTAGGCCCTTATACTGTCGTCACGAAAATCAATGATGTCGTTTACCGAATTCAAAGAGGGTCAAGAGGAAGTCAAGAGGAAAGTTAAAAGTTGTTCATAGCGATCGACTGCACCGATACAGTGGCGAAGCTGGAGATAGAATTGTTCGGGACGAACAATCCTAAGAAGGGGGCAATGTTGTGAACAGAGCTTTATACTACTACAGCGCCATCTGTTGGGAAATTGCATATCTAATTTATGGAAGAAACAAAAAGGTCTTTTCCAATGTCAAATGTATTTCCCCTTATTCCAACCATCTAGAACATACCAAGATGAGAACCTTTGAGAACAACTAACTTGAGTACATAAGGGAGTGCTCGCGGTGAGCACGGACAGTTGATTTTGGATTATCAAAGTGTGCAAAAGTATTGCTTATTGGATTGTGTTATTGAACAAGTGTGATTTAAATTTGAATAAAAGTATTTGAGTTGTTTATAAATTGAGATTTACTGTTTTAAATTGGAAAGTGTGAATAAAGAAGAAATACTAAAAGAATAATAAGTTTTATTTAACGAAACTAGCAAAAATATTACAATTATGCACTGTCTTAATGATGCCGATTTTGATGCGATCAACGCCTATCTGACCTCATTATCTGGGGTGATATCATGAATCACCCTGATTTAAACGTGTCTTGCAATTCACTTTAGTGTGTCATTAAAAATTCAATCGAACAATTTGTTCCAACGAAAAGTCTTTCAGGCAATTCAGCAGTTCTGGAAATTTTTAAATTCTAAACGTAAGACTATGGGTTTTCCAAGTAGTTTGAGCATTCTCAAGATCTTCCTAGTGTGTCTGAAAAGTTAAGTTTGGGTTGCCTTCAGATTAAGTCTTAGTTGCCTTGAAGCAAATTGATGCTTCAAAATCCACCGGACCAGATTTTTTTTCATCACTATTTCTCCGAAATACAGCTGATGCACTAGCCAAACCGGTTACAATATTATTTAATCTTTCTCTGGAAAATGGTTTTTCTTAGGTGAATGGAAAATTGAATTCTTAACCCCATTATTTAAGGCGGGCTTAAGACAAAATATATCAAATTGTCAATACCTATTTGAAAAATCTCGGCTATTCCGAAGATATTTGAAAAAATTATTTGTGATGAAATTCTCTTTGTGATTTGGGAGTACATAACGATTTTTCAACACAGTTTTATGTCTGTCAGATCAACGGCTAGCAATTTTTCTATGTCAATTATGTTATATCGAATTTAAAAAATAATCTTTAAATTGACATAGTTTCCACGGACTTTGTCAAAGCGTTTGATAGGGTGAACCACAAGATTCAACTACATAAAATGGCTTGCCTAAATATTCATTTGAATATTCTTTAATGGATTGAATTATATTTGACTGACCAAGTAGATATTGTACAAATTGATGGAATTATGTTTGACTCATCTGGAGTCCCTCAGGGTAGTCATATTGGACCATTGCCATTCCATTTTTTATTAATGAGATATCAGAAATTTTCATTCATTCGCAATGTCTTCTTTGTGCTGACGATTTAAAACTTTATACAAAAAATTGGTTCCACTCAAGATTGCTTATTTCTTCAAGATGATCTTATTAGGCCTTCTTAATGGTGTCAAATGAATTCTTTGTATCTAAACGTAACTAAATTTTATGTGCTTGCATGTTCTAGAAGGAAGGTTTTGATAAACGACAAAATTGTCTTTTATTCTCGTCCAGTGTGGATACCAATCAAGCGTATAGAGACAGAGAGTTAAAGGTCAGGCCGCAAACAAAAAACTTTTTAGAAGGCGTTTCGGTGACAGAGAGGCATTGCTGTAATGGTGAAACTGATTTAAATCTTTTATAAAATAGTAGGGTATTAGTTAGAGTAGGGCAAACTTTATTGTTCTTATTAGGAGTATTAGCTAGAGTAGGGCAAGTTTAATTATTATTATTAGAAGTATTATATAAATTATTTACTAATCCAAACCGTTTTTTTCCTCTGATCTCCTCTTCAAGGTAGCTCTCATTGGACAGTTTCTCTTTTTAGAGTTCCACACGTTTATTTCTCTGATTGCGTGCTAGGGATACTTTATATGAAATATTGTGTTAGTTATTTAGGCTTTTAATATTGTATTACATTAAATACTGTGTTATTTATATTAAGAAAAGAAGTAATATTGTTAATAACATTTTATGAAATACCGTGTTAAAAATACAAAACCACGAAATAAATTGATTAAGAGTTTAGCAGTATTAAAATACGTTATTTCATTCGGAGCTTTAGACCCTCCAAACCCAAGTTTGTTGCTTCTTTGGGAAGAACCCTGGACACCGACGAGTTTACCTCAGCCACGGAGAAAAAGCATCACATTTGATAGATGTTATTTTAGAAAGAGTTTCGCAAAAGAAAGACTTAGGCTCGATTAAAAATTATCGCTTATATCTAATATTATCTAATTATAAGTAGAGCAAATTCTAACTATGTTAGGCTCAGAAATTTTAGAAATGTTTGTGATTTCTCTGATATTTTTATTTCTCGTTAGTTCAGTCTGTCTTGGAGTATTGTTCTGTAGTCTGAAACTCAAATTAAACAACTGCATCTGAAATAATTGAAAAAGTGCAATGGCGATTTTCACTTTTTATACTCTCTTGAAACTTAATTGGAATTGTGATGTTCCTCGTTATAATGATAGGTGGATATTAATGGGAATTCATACGCTGGCGCTACGCAGAAAATATTTTTCAATTATTTTTATTCGTGACATGCTAACTTTTCTCATATATATGTACATATATGTAGCTAGTGCTCCATATCCCCCCAAGAGGTAGGTACTCATTTTACTGGTTGTTTTTCGTTCGCTTTCATCGGAAAAATTATGGTTGCAATGAATAGTCCAGTCAAAGCGTCATGAAAAAGGGCCTGACCTTGCGCGCAGAGGCATGGTCTATTTTTTTTTTCATGGATCGATAGGTGCTTATGAGAAAGGCTTAAAACCAAATTTGCACCACCTGACAACTTTTTTTACCAAAGTTATTGGTAAAAATGTGTTTTGTGTCATTTTTTGGTCATTTGCGAATATATTAGCTCCACTATCTCGTACAAACAAAAATTACATTACATTACATTACATTTTACACTACTCCGTAGATAAATCTACGATATAGAGACACAGAAAAGCACTGGCAACTGAGGCCATCGGCTTTAGACAATACAACAGAGAGAGACACACAGATAGAAAGAACAACAGAAGAAACACATGTCAACAGCACACGGTTGGTATTTGAACGGTCCCCCATCCATGTACTAACCGCGCGCAATGATGCTTGATTTCGCTGATCGATGGGAAGCGATGCTTTCATCAAAGCCAAGGCCGTTGACAACAAAAATTAAACATGTATTTATTTCTAATAACATTATCTATTATGTTATAAAAAAAACATTTGTTTAAACAAATGAAAAAAAAGTTATAGTAAGTTGAAATAATTTGTTGTTGTTTAAAAATCAGTTTTTCGTGATTATTAAGAAAAAAGCTCATTTAACGATGAATTTTTTAATATTTATAATTTAAGTTCTTGTAATTCCCTACAATTTAAAAAAAAAATCAGCACTCCACGACGAACGAAAGCCTAG
Source organism: Philhelius festivus (assembly GCA_963931855.1). NCBI lineage: Eukaryota > Metazoa > Arthropoda > Insecta > Diptera > Syrphidae > Philhelius > Philhelius festivus. The sequence continues at coordinate 79,406,721 of OZ007556.1, read as the reverse complement.
TAATAAATTATTGAACATAGGTAAGTCAGCGCACCCACGCATTTTATGATTTTATGTTTAAATTAATATCTCAGCCCCAGTATGTCGCAAAGTGAAAATAAAAAAACTATATTGCTTATAATATAACAATATTTTCTATCAACTTGCATTTAATTTAATATGTTTGAGCAAAAACATAAAAAGTTACCGTTGGTTTCAACGTTTTTTTTCTTGTTTTTAATACCTTTTTTCATAGTTATTGAGAAAAAAACTGTATTTCAAGGTAAGTATTTTTCAGTTTTGGATTTTGCTAATTTTCTTCAAATTAAAAAAAAAATTAGTCCATTACGACAAACGGGAGCCAAGATATTCATGATTTAAAATCTTAGGAAAGCTTACAATTTAGTATTTTAACCTTGTAGCTTGTAATTTTGGTGTCGCCAGCAAAAAGAAGCAACAAATATGTGTAAGTACGTGTGGCGTGTTTGAAGGATACCAATATATCTTGTTGCTGGCGACAACAAAATTACAAGCTACAAGGTTAAGATACTAAATTGTAGGCTTTCCTAAGTTTTTAAATCATGAATATCTTGGCTCCCGTTTGTCGTAATGGACTAATTTTTTTTAATTTGAAGAAAATTAGCAGGACTATAAGACAAAAATCCAAAACTGAAAAATATTTACCGTGAAATACAGTTTTTTTTTCAATAACTATGAAAAAAGGTATTAAAAACAAGAAAAAAAACGTTGAAACCAACGGTAACTTTTTATGTTTTTGCTCAAACATATTAAATTAAATGCAAGTTGATAGAAAATATTGTTATATTATAAGCAATATAGTTTTTTTTATTTTCACTTTGCGACATACTGGGGCTGAGATATTAATTTAAACATAAAATCATAAAATGCGTGGGTGCGCTGACTTACCTATGTTCAATAATTTATTACTAGGCTTTCGTTCGTCGTGGAGTGCTGATTTTTTTTTTTAAATTGTAGGGAATTGCAAGACCTTAAATTATAAATATTAAAAATTTCATCGTTAAATGAGCTTTTTTCTTAATAATCACGAAAAACTGATTTTTAAACAACAACAAATTATTTCAACTTACTATAACTATTTTTTCATTTGTTTAAACAAATGTTTTTTTTTATAACATAATAGATAATGTTATTAGGAATAAATACATGTTTAATTTTTGTTTGTACGAGATAGTGGAGCTGAGATATTCGCAAATGACCAAAAAATGACACAAAACACATTTTTACCAATAACTTTGGTAAAAAAAGTTTTCATGTGGTGCAAATTTGGTTTTAAGCCTTTCTCATAAGCACCTATCGATCCATGAAGAAAAAATAGACCATGCCTCTGCGCGCAAGGTCAAATGACGCTTTGACTGGACTAGAAACACTATCACGACGCATCAAAGAGGTAAACTCAATTTGCAATTCCACAGATATTTTCGAAGACTGTTCTAAAGAAACTTAAAAATAAGCATTTCATTATGTATATTATCAAATCTGTAATTATTTATAATTTTACTTTGTAGATACCTATTAATATTATGATTTCCTTATTATTTATCTTTCTTGTTTTATACCTACCTACATACTCGTATTATAATTTTTTATTTCTTTAAACTACTGTATGTACAGTGAAAGCTCTACTTGCGGACAGCTCCAATAAGCGGACAGTTCCCTTAAACGGACACATTTTCGGGAACGAACTTCTTTTTTGAAAATCTCATACAAATAACTTTCCTATAAACGGACACTCTCATAAACGGACGCGGACACGTTTTCTTGCCCATTTTAGATAGAAAACCTCCAATACGCGGACAAATTATTTTATTAAGGGATTATTTTTTCTCAAAAATGTAACGGAAAAGAACAGCAAATCTGTTCTAAGTACAGTTTATGTTTAACACGTAAGAAAATCTATAGAAAATCTCCGATAACCGGACGCGAAGCTCTAATAACTGGACAGTGCGATGTTATGCTATGTTGAAAGGTTATTAGGGGATTTCCCGGGTTAGTTACTGGGGGTAGTTGGTGTAATTTTGAGAGGGTATAGTTCCCTTTTTTCATCGCGTTTCGTTTTTACACATGTCATTTCCTTTCCTTCAGCTACTCATTCATCACACTCAAAATTTTGTTTATACCCTTAATATGTCAGAGACACAGTGTGAGCATTAGGAAAAAAGGGAAGGGTCAGAAAGGAGGTGTCGGTGTACCATAGTTTTGAATTTTTGAACATTGCAATGACTGGGAAAGACAGAGCGTGGTAAGGAATTCCACATTCGCGTAGTACGGCTGAAGAACGAATCTCTGTACTTCACAGTACGTCCGAAGTTGGGCTCAAGGGTAAACTGATGGGCATTCCTAAAAGTGCGAATATTTCGGTTGAATTGTTTAAGGGGAGGAATGCAGCTGGCTATTTCACTAGAGCATAGTCCGTTAAAATAGCAGTAAAAAAGGGTGAGGCCAGAAAAGTTGTAAATTGCCAATGCATTGGGCAACAAAAACTTATTGGTTCGCGCTTTGGCAAAAAGTTTGTTTTTTTTTTCAGCCACGACATGAAATATTTTATCTATGCAAGGTTTTTTAGATTTAATATTGGAAAAACACAAGCTGCAGAGATTTCAAGAAATAAAGAAGATGTTCGTGGAAAATGGCAAGGTAGATCGTAGATCCAATATTAATCAGAATTAATATGAAGTTAAAAAAAAAAGTTTTTTTTATTGCTTTCCCTTAACCGGACAGTTCTCATAACCGGACAAAAATTGGGGGACCATGAGTGTCCGCTTATTAGAGCTTTCACTATATATGTATTTTCCTTTTTTGCTTGCGATATACATAGGTACTATAGGGAAAGTTCTGCATTTGGAAAAAAAAATCGAACTCGAGATTTTGATCAAAGTTGACATTACGATGATAGCAAAGACGAATAAAGTGGGTCCGGCAATTCCGTCTGTCTGTCTGTATGTCTGTCTGTCTGTATGTCTGTTCCTCGATCTAGAGCCTAAGCCACTGGACCTATTTTCTTCAAACTCGGTAGTTAAGAATCTTCGGTGATTCCCTAGAGCAGAGGGGAAATTGAAATTTTTTTTAGCTCTAAAACTAACGGTACCCCCCATACACCCGTAATGCAAAATCTTATTTATCTCGAAAACGGCTCTAACGATTTTGATAAAAAAAAAAATAGGTGTGATATTAGGCGTGTTTTTTTTGCAAGTCCATATAGAATTGTAGAAAAAAACGACATCGGGATTAAGCGCTTTACATGAAAATGCAACAACTACTTAAATCTATACAGAGTTAGCTAAGACCAGATAATTTTCGAGAGTTAATCTAAGACCCGATAAAAATGGTGATGCCAAAAAAGTATTATCTATACGTTATCGATAAATAATTTGTTCAGAGAAGTCAAAAGTGACGTTTTTGGATTGGTTGATGCTAGTCGTCAATACAGCTGACAAATGTCATAGCGTACACAGTGCTTCCAGCTTTTTGGAAAAAAAGCTCTTAATCCCGATGTCGTTTTTTTTTTTACAATTCTATATGGACTTGCAAAAAAAACACGGCTTTTATGGACATGGACTACGTTTTGGTTAAAAAAAATTTGGGGCAAAATGTTATTAACGGTACCTGCCATAGAACCGTTTTTTTGATTTTCGACTTTCTCATTAACGGCTCTAACGATTTTAACCAAAAATTTTCAGCAGGAGTCCCCCTAATTTTAAAATAATATTGAATATAAAAATATTCAAAAAATTATTTGTTGGGTTTTTTTGAAAAAAATTTTTTTTTGAAAAATCAATATCTTCAAAACCTATGAAATTATTATTTGAAATTATTTCCTAAAATCAATATTATTAAATACTTAAAATTCGCATCCCACATTTTTTTCTTGAAAAATTTTAAAGAAATTTCTTATATAAAAAATATATCTATTTAATAATAAAACGATTTTTTAAAGTTCGTTTGCATAAATTCATACTTTTCTAGAAATCAGACGGCAATTTCATTTTAAATTCATGTTTTATATTTATAAAATGTATCTTAAATTCCAAAGTACTTTTACATAAGACCAAGTTCGTGCGATCCAGTCGTGCATTTTATTTTATTTTTTTTTTAATAGGTATTCAATTTTAATTTTTAACTCGAATGTTATAATGCTTAGTCTGTAAGAGAAACTCTGATTGACAAAAAATAAATAAATAAATAAATAAAAATCATTCGTTTATAGTACCTACAGAAAAGTTTGTTTGAAGAGAAAAGAAAAATGAACATTTAACAGAAATTCCTACGCCTTAATTTCAATTTCCGATCACAAAAAGTAGGTACGATTCTTGAAAGTTAAATTCCTATCTATCTCAGCTTTAATAAATGAAGATATTTGTGAAAATATATGTATGTACATGCATACCTACAGTCCTACCCACATTTTGCCCTTTAAAAAAACGTAAAGTCAAAAAGACTTTTACAAAATTACTTATAAGTACCTAAATGGTTTAAAAGCAAAACGAATCCGTTACCCGATTAAAGCACAACACATACATAATGTGTGTAGGTTTAGGTAGGTACTATAAAATGCCTTTGTCAAATTCTCAGGTCACTGATTTCTTAAAGTCTTTATATACTGAGGGTTAAATAAACATTTATATACGAAATAGCAAAAAAACCATTCGTTCCAAGAACTGTCACATTTCTCATTTTTAATAATAGATGGCACACACAGTTAATTTTTTTCTTTTTTCAACCCCTAAATTCACATCGTATACCTACCTACAATAAATTAAAAAGGATTTTCTCAACCCATCAACAACAACACCGTTGTTCACAAAAATGTCACGCAAAGCCTACTTGGCTTCGTAAAAAAGCAATTCATCCATTAAAGCCCGTTGCCCATTTAGCTTGTGTTTTTTTTCTGAATGCTTGACGATAAAATCTTGTTAACTCTTCCCTTTAACAGCAACAAAAAAAAGTAAGAAAACTACAAAGGGTCATTAAGAACTCAATTGTCGACTTCATCTCGCATTGTGAACGAAAAAACAACAACAACAATAACAACACAATAACAATTGATTTAACGACCCAAAAATACTTCACATTTACATCTTAGATCCTCAACGCCACCCCTCTCCCCGCCAAATAAAGGCAAATAGAAGAGAACTTTTGTATCATCATTTCTCGTCCTTAAAACGAAGAACCGAACCACTTCTCGATTTATGTTCTCACATCCTTCTGTATTCTGATAGAGATGGCCGTTTTTTGGAAACGTAGTAGATAACCAATACAAAAAATACATAAAGTCATCGTCCTTTTATACAATTTCATAAACTGCTTACCGTAAGAATTTCGTCCTTGAGCTTTGGCAAGGCTGTCGCCAAAGCTCTTTACTTAATTTCCCCTTGCAGAAGTCACTCGTTCCAGTCACTCAAAAGCTCATGAGGTGAATTTAATTTAGGTGAAGTTGAATTTGTCCTTAGAAATACAAAACAAAAAAAAAAAACTGGGGTAAAATCGAGGTGAGAAACTTGAAACGGGTCGAATTCAATGGTTCTAATTTTCATTACGATAGGTCAGTTAAGCACATAAGGAGTATCATAAAAAAAATGTCATTTTTGAGCTAAAGATATCTCAGCTTTTATTCCCGAATTGTGGCTTCAACTTGTTCTAGATTTGAACCTGCTGTAGTATGCCTTAGTTTCTTGTATGTAAAAATTACCGCCCCACTTAATATTGCTCCAACGACCGCTGACCCTAGAACGATCGCAAGGATTATCAACCAGGACATCTCCGACTGCACTAAAGAATTCATAGCAATTATTGGAATTACGTTCAGAAAGCCTTAAAATACATACCATCAGTCTCGTTAACGGTGATAGTGAAATTCGATAAGGTAGCCCCATTGTTAACATTTTGAAATTGGCAGCTCCAGACGCCAAAATCATTTTCACTAACTGCAGTGATACGTATTCCACAAAAACCATTATCAATCCCTCCGCCAAAGTACTGGACACGCCTGCAAGCAAAATAAAAAACAAAAAAGGCAACAACAAAAAACTAAGCACGCATTTCATGGAAGATGGTCCAATTCACATGAATATACCCTGTCGTTTTTGTCCCTCCAGTAGTGCTGGCCACCAAGTGCACCTGACTAGTCGGGCTCACATATACGCATTTGGAAATTGGTTCTTCAAATGGGGACCTACACATTAACTCCACAGGCTCAAGCTGTGCAATCCTAATAACGCCAGTAACCACCCGACCTAGTTTTGATTCAATGAAAACCTACATGTGGGAGGAAGGTCTCTGCTGGATGGCTTTTAATTAATAAAACAAGAACAAAACACATGTACAGAGGCACACACACGACCGAGAACGACAGGGCTGACGACAATGACCGAGAGCGACGCATGTGTATGTGTACCTATGTACATATAGTATAGCTTACCTCAATATCCTGGACAACATCGTCCTTGTAATCGGATCCTCGTACACCACACGACCATATTCCAGGCATACTTTGCACATTGATGAATGTACAAATGCCAAGGGCACGGGTCCGTTGAAATCTTCCACTATCCGGAAAACGGACAGTGTTCTTGGGATCCCTGAGATAGCAATCGTCCACAACAAACGGTACGGTACACGTTATTTCGGAAATTGTACTTTCGGTCGAGTACAATTCAATCCTTCGTCGACGAAGTAGAGTGGTTGAGTCTTTGTTCTCCTCCCCCTGTTGATTCTGGTCCTGGTTGCTGCTGCTACTACCATTATCCTCATCTTGTTGGCGTTTGAGTTCCTCTTTGATGATGGTTTCCTTACTTGAAGTACCGACATAAAAGAGACAACCAGCTCCAAGTAACCCGGAATCGGAATGTTGAATTATTTTCCAAAGGCCATTCTCGGACTTTTCGAGGGGTTTTGGTATCTCTAAAGCGCATTTAGATCGAGATAACCTATAGAAGAGCAAACGAGAGAAGGAAAAAAACATGATTCGGTGGGTGTATTGGGAGGCAAAAATAAGTAAATGCCTTTTGAATGGGTTATATTATGTTTTTCTTAATTAAACAAGTCAGACTGGTTAAATGTTAAATTTTGAAGAATGCGTTCAAAGTGTTCCATCGTTTCGATGGCAGTTCAGATATACTCTATTTTCATTCACAGGACATGGATTTGAAGGATAAGTTGAGTAGGTAGTTGTTTAGGACGACGTCGACGGTTGAAATAGAACACGAACAGCTTTGAATTTAGTATAATAATTATATTTGAACAGATAATTACGAGTGTATCTTGTAAATACCAAAAAATGTAAATTTAATTTGAAGAAGACAAAACAGAAATAAGAGGAACACGAGTTGTTGACTTCAAGGATTGTATGCTCAATGTTAATGGCTTTTTTAAACATAAGTTGTTTTATTTAGTGAAAAGAAGTCCTTGTACTTTTTAGAAGTTCAAACTAATAAACATTTTGTCCATCACGTTTGTAGAAAAGTCTAGTGAAAATGAATGAATTAAGTTAAGATTATCATTTCTATATTTTTAATTACGAGTACAATATGATTCTTAAAGTGTAAACGTTTTCAACATTTAACATCGCCTGTTGTTGTGAAGTAAGTTTTCTACAAATGCCCCCATAACTTAGAGACATAAAACCCTAAAAATGTCTTAGAATTATTATCTTATTTAACATGTTTTCTTCTTCCTACAAATCTCAAAAACTAAGAAGAACACTCAACTATCTAGTCAAAACGGTGCACTTTTGATTCAGATCCACAAGACCATCAATCCGAAAGGTTTACTTGAGGCAAGTATCAATTTGTATTTATAAAATGTGTGGCATTTTAAGTCGCTGTTTCAAGTTTCCGAAAGAACTGGCTCTTAGGGCTGCATCAACAGAGCTTTAAAAATAATCTCGAAAAAATTAGAGAATTTAAATCATAGTCCTTCCAAGCTTAAGCACCTCGAAAGTTCTCAAAAAACTAAATTGTGTATCACTAAACTATCAAAATTTTGCGGAATTCTGAAAATCTGACCTATCTTCCATTAATATAAAGTACTTAAACAGACCAATTGTTGTATGCAATATGTTTTCAATCTTCTTTAAATTGTAATTTTGGGATGACGACTTAATACCTTGTGCGAGCTATTTATTAACTTTTTTTCATTTGAATAGCTTTTCTAAAACCTCAATTAATAATATTGTTATTTCGTTTGAGAATATCAAAGGTCATCTTCAGAATTTAGGTGGTTAAACTTCGAGTGGAACTGTTCGAATTTATACTTCTGTAATTAAAAAATCGATCGTATCGAAACTGGAAACCTGCCTCTATACATATAGAGATCAACTTCACGTTTTGAACATGTCTTTTCTGGTACATTGCGTCGTGCGAAAATAGCCGTGTATTTCATCACCTTTATAATAACGGTGTTAATGAGAAACGGACTTGTACGTATGATATGAAACATGAAGCATTAGAAATTATATGAAATGAGTTTTTAAGCCTCAAGCTAAGTGTACACGATTGGTAGATCTTACAATATTGTCAGATCTGTCAGTGAAAAACATGCTTACAATGTCTTACAATCGTGTAGTCTTACAATTAATTGTCAGAAAATTTGTCTGACAATTAATTGTTAGATCATTGTCTGACAATTAATTGTAAGAAACCTGACAATCATGTGTACGCTAGCTGACAATCGTGTAGTCTTACAATTAATTGTCAGAAAATTTGTCTGACAATTAATTGTTAGATCATTGTCTGACAATTAATTGTAAGAAACCTGACAATCATGTGTACGCTAGCTGACAATCGTGTAGTCTTACAATTAATTGTCAGAAAATTTGTCTGACAATTAATTGTAAGACGAAAAATTGTAAGGTTTTTGATAATCGTGTACACACACAATTTATTGTCAGGCCTGCCAATTTTTATCGTTATCTGACGTTTCTGACAATGAAGAAATTGTAAGATGTTCGTTTTTTAGCATCATACAATTTTTTCATTGTCAGAAAATTTGCAGCCAAGGTTTAATTGTCAGTTTCCATAACCAACAAAAACTGACAATTAATTGTGTGTGTACACGGTTGGTAGAAAATCTACCAATCTCTTACAATTAATTGGTAGGTATTAAGCGGGCTATCTGAAAATGAATTGTCAGTCAACTTCTGACAATTAATTGTAAGAGATTGGTAGATTTTGTACCAACCGTGTACACACACAACTTATTTGTCAGCTCATTGGTAGATAATTGTCAGACATTGTAAGATCTTACAATATTGTAAGATCTACCAATCGTGTACACTTAGCTTCAGAGTACGCTGCTTTGAGTCATCCACAAGAAATAAATAAATAAATTAGAGATACTCTTGAAGGATTCGTCAATTTCTCGCGAGAGGCATTACCCCTGAAAAACATTTTTTGATGTGTAAACATCTTTGCCGGCGGTAGAGTGAATCGAAAACGTGTGTAAAACTTATACATTCCGTGTAACCCGTTACGGTTACACGTTCCGTGTAGCAACCTACCTTACCGACGATTGCATTTAACACCATGCTTACATTGGAAATATTGCGTACTTACGACATCTTGTCTACATTGGAAACTTTGAGTACTGAAATCTCGATTTTATTACTTTCCATTGCTGTCTAGAACTGAATTCAATCTCTCAACATTTCTTCACCTCTCGACCAATATCTCAAAAAGACGGAAGACAATGAAAATATACTATAAAGCCTAGTACGCATATCGAGACAAGACAAATTTTATATCTGCAATTTTAATCTCTACAAAGCTTTTTCAAATCTCGCGCAAAAGTTTAAAGTTGGAGAGAATAATTCTAATTTAATGTGTTTTTTAGTATATCTCTGGAACGGGTTGTCTTACAAAAGTCGTTCATACCTTTTTGGAATCTCCTCTTTCTGCTTTCAAGAGAAGCATCAGCACGTTTTACATAAAACCAGTTTTGACAAAAATCATTTTCGGAAAAGGGGTGGCTGTCAAAATTTGTGCCGCAAAATAATGCTTGTATCATTGTTTTTCCTGGCAAAATTTAGTGGAGACATTTTGGACAGCAATTCACAACGGTATGAATTTTGCGCGCGAGCTGCGTACTGCTCGTCCCAGGAAAAAAATGTATAGGAAACAAAATTTTTCCCGATCTGCGTACTAGGCTTAAGCATTCACTATATCAAAATATAGATCGTTGAGATCAAAATATACATAGATCTTTGAGATTTTTGTAATTTTATCCAAGTAATTTGTTTTATTTTGCCTGTCCATTTCATCATTCAATTTTCGTTTACTGTTTAAATACTTTAATCATTGCTTATGCTGTGCTGTGTTCTCATCTCTTCAACGTACTAAACGCAAATGAACCAATAAATAAATGATCAATCATCAATCTTGCATATATACAATATTTCTATGCAGTACGCAAGATTGAAAAGATTTTGATATTTCTTCAAGCTTACATCCAATCTATACGTGTGACTTTTTCACTAATAGTAGAGTAAGGAGTGCGAAGAGATGACTCCTTTTCGCATGAACAAAAAGTTAACTCATATTAAAAATCACTGTGTTTAAAAGTACAGATGCACTCGAAAGGAAGCTAAAAGAGAAACAGAGATTAAAATCGGATTCGTGTAAAAACAGTCTATTTTGTATCAGATAACATCTCTGTTTGAATATAAGCGTAAAAATATAATGCTGTCTCAAGCAGCATCCCTGTTAAAACATAAGTCAAACAAACTTTACGTTACGTAGCGGAGTCCACTTACTCCTAACACACGCCACGAACTACTTCATCGAAGCATATTGTCGATAAGGTTTTTGAGTAGTGTGAAATGAGTAAGTGTCGACACGGCAGAGCGAACTCTGGGAATCCAGGTACATAGTATGCCGACATGTAAAAAGGACCGAAATAGTTCATCGACACAATTTTGTATGTTGTTACTCGTTTTTAGTTGTTAACTAGTGTTTTTGATCTCATTATTCTTAAATTCACTTTATAATTATTTGATTATTACATTAAAAGTATTCTAAACATAAGTAATAATGGAAAATGAACAAGAAAAATGTGTTTGGAGTCGTTCCGAAATCATTATTTTACTAGAAATAAGTAAAGACAACAAAATAGTTGATTATTTCAAATCGTTTTTACAGGAAATGGTCCAAAAATACATGTGTTTAGGTTTAAAGCGTTATGTTCAGCTAGGTAGAGATATTTTTGGATTTAAGTATAAGTATATAAGTAAGTATATCTAAGGGATAAATTGTGGGAAAGATAGTGGCTTTCATTTGAATATATCTAAAGTCACAAACTAGTACGATTGCATTGTATGTTTATTGGGTACGTTCGATAACAAAAATTCTGCACTCGGACGAACATTGATGTTTACACATCTCAACCGTGAGTCCTGGCACACACACTTTTTTTTATTATTATTTATAGGTGGACCTCCACCTTGTCACGTTGAGGAGACTTGCGTCAAAATCTTCAAAGAATTTACATCCTTAAATTTTCTACTCTTGCGAAAACACAAGCGTGAGTGGATTGATGGGACCGCCTGCTCCGAGTGTTGTTAAAACCCATGCAATATCGAACTCACCTGTTAGACGGTGCATGGAGCATTCCACTCCTACCGAGCTGAATGGTAAGAATATATCTCCGGGATAGGTAAATGTGGAGATAACTCACATAATAGACGTTGAGGACCATAGCCCCACATTAAATTTAAGTGCGTCTACCTCTTCTAAACCAGGGCAATATGAAAAGACGAAACCAATAAAGGAACACACCACTAACCTACCAAACACCACCTGCTCCTTCGAGCCTGGAAGGTGAAAAGGGAGCTCCTGGTGAGGTAGTATGAAACATCCTGGATACCAACCCAACGTCTTCCCAACCAGTTGACTGCATTTGAAACTCAACTCATATAAGTGACATAACTGACATGACAGTCGTGGATAACACAACCGTGCAACGCAACGCAGGGACCAGGGACTGGAGTGCGACCGAACGTGAAAAGTACGGAACGATGCGAGGACTGCCCGGCTAACAAAAACCCTGAAACCTTAACGGTTAAGGAACGACTGGAGATACATGAGGATACTTCTCACTACCTTTGTCACTGCCCTGCACTATGGAAACAGACTTCCTCAACGACTCTCTGGCATTTCGAGCAAAAACTTATTGAAATTTATTAACATTACCAAATGGTTTGAAAATTCCTAAGCTCTATCAACCAGCTAATCACGAGACTGGAAATCACCTCCAAATACAGTTAAAAGACCTAAAAAGGTTCACGGATGACAATGATATGATATAACGAACGAAAAATCAATTCCTAAGATTGGTAAAATCCCACGGACAACTTATTCAGCAATTCTGACCAAACAAACGGACATATGTACATATATACCAACCACTGTCGGATCAAACTAATCTTCAAGACGGTGCAAGGAGCCACATGCTCCTATGGGTGGGAGGATGATTTCTCAAGTGGGAGTAAAGGTATAAGGACGACGCTCTTGAAAGGCATCTACCTCTCCTCAACACGGGGCCTGTTTCTCAAATCATACACATCATACATTGTATGATATTGACAGTTCTGCTGTATGATTTCTGTTTCTCAATTTTTTTGTATGCGGCTGTCATACAACAATGTATGACCAAAGATTACACTGGAAATATTGGAATGTTGTATGATTCTGATTCTCAGAAATGTATCATTTACATCATACAGCAAATTAACCTACAATTTTTCATACATTGAATACAACACAAAATTTTGTTGTAAATGGCTGCTGTACATGAAAAGGAAATATACAAAAGTAAGAATTTTTTGAGTTAATGAAATTATAATAATTTTGAATTAATTTTCATTGTTTTCTTTTCTACAATCGTCCAAAGAACAGAAAATTCTAGTGCTGCAGTCAATTCTTTGAAAACAAGAAATTTTATTTGTCGAAAGTTTACTGGCTTGACACTCACAAATCGAAATTATCCCGTAGTTTTTCAAGAGAATTTTATGTTTGAAGTGAAGACTCAAAATAAATAAAACCCCCAGCCTTATGCCATGAAGCTATTGCTGTTAGTTTTTAAGATTAATTTATGCATTTATGCTCTGATTAATAAATAATAATAATAATTAATAGAACCTTAGAACCATTTTTATGATTCTTCCAAAACGGACCAATTAATTTGTGATCAAATCTTTTATGAAAAGGTTTGAAGCGTCGATATTCCATTAAAAATCCAAGAATGATTAATTTAGCTAGTATATATTTAAAATTTTAATTTTGTAATCAACTATTATAATATATTACAATTATTAATCAAAGAAAATGGTTTATACTATTGTATAGTAATTCCATAGTTTTATATATAAATTATCACCCATATTACTTTTAAATTAGTAAAACTTTAGTTTTTTTTTATTTAGCAATTAACACTCAAATAATAATGAAATGTCAGAATCATCAACATCATACAACAACACAAATGTCATACAACACTTCCAGTGAAATCTGAGAAACAGAAAATTGTATGATGTGTATGATGTATGAAAATGTTGTATGTTGTATGAAATGTATGATGTGTATGATCTGAGAAACAGGCCCCAGGTGATTATGTGAGGACAGACATTTCTCATCAATGACATATGAATGAATGAATGAAAAATTGGGGTATAAAAACACTGCGACCTAAAGATCTATTGTGTCCCCCATCTAGAACTGGATGAGGTTGGCTCATTACTACAGTTCTTCCTCCAAATCTGCTCCTCTGAGGAATCGAAGTATTTGGAGTATTTTAAGGGATGATAATTCACTCTCCTTTATGTGGTGCTTGCCCAGATACCTGTGCCTTTGATGCACGAGTGCATCACATTTCCCCAGTATGTGGTCGGGTGTCTCTTCGTGAGTGTTGCAGAATCTGCAGGTCGCGTTGCTCACTAAGCCAAGGGTGTTGAGGTGTCTTCTCAACCTACAGTGGCCTGTGAGAAGCCACTCCGATGTTTCGGCCTATAACTTGCTGAAACACCCTTAACGGTCCTGAATGACATAGGATTATCATATGTTTCAATACATGAGACTCGCAATCCCTAGGATATCACAACGAATATAGATTGATTTAAGTGTGACGGTAAGAAGAAGTTGGAGAGTAAACCCAGGCTTACATATATTTGCACTAATGTAGTTGACGGGCTTTGACTTTCTCGCCCTCTTGGGAAACAGTACCAAATATCTGTTACACGATTAAAAAAAACACGTCGAAATAACAAAACTTTATTTTTAAAATTAGTGTGCGTTATTGCAAACGGTGCGCCCATTTTAAGGTTGACGTGATGGCAACTTACAGTCGACTCTTTAAAGTTTGATGGCCAAATTTGAGACGACCGGTTCGGTAATTGATCAGCTAACATTCGTAAGTCAAATGAACGCAAGATCGGCTATGAAGTTTGGATAATTTTGCGTCGCGACTTGGGTTATAACTACGGTGACCATATTTCTCAAAGTAAAACCCGGGACATACTTTTTTTACTTTTATTTTGTAAGAAATCAACAAAAATCTCAAAAACAAAAGAATACTAAATCCCAGCACAAAATGCTTAGAACTAAACAAAACCTTCATTTTTTTTTAAATATTCAGTCTTTCTTTACCAAGCCTTTGAAAAATAAACATTAATCACACACTGTCCAAGAGATTATTGTTTGTTTTTTTGCCTAACAAATTTTTTAGATGATATTTTCATTTTCTATAAAATATTTTTTAAATTCCTGGTAGATTAAATTATGATTTAATTTTACCATTAACATGGCTATGGAAGTTCCAACACTCAGTTGGGTTTTTTCATTTTTTCAAATATTGTTCATTATGGAAAAGACTCTTTCGGTTGGACCATTTGAACCTGGAAGACACAAGTCGAACTCTTCAATAAACAAAAGATTTTTGAAGTTTATATTTTGTTTACGAAATTGCTCTAAAATTTCTCTCCATTTTTGGGGCAACAGTAGTTTTGTTTTCTGTCCATTTTATTATAATTTATTAGGCTAAGAATGATTTTAGACAAACAAATTCGTCAAACAAGTTTTAATCATTGATAGAGTTGTATCCCTATCACTCTATCAGCTTTTGGTTGACAAAAGATAACCAAGATTCTTTTTCTGGCCAGTTAGTAATGTTTTAAAAATATACCCAACTAAAAACTTCAAGTTCTGGTTTAAGTATTCTAAACACGTTATGTAAAATTGTTGAATATTTGCTTTACATTCGTTTTGAGTAATTGATTTTTGTTCGACTTTTTCCTTCATCAATTTAATATTTTTCTTCTTCAACTTTAGAAATGCAAATTTCTTGCAAATTGTAAAATGGAAATTCTTTTAAGAGATTATAAAGTTTTATTATTATTTTACTAGCTTAGCTATTGAGAGTAAGGTATTCAGTCTTTTTTTCGCAATTTTTTTTAAATTTTTCTACGCGAACAGTGTGGATTTTGATGATGACAACTTTTATATCTATTGGAGAACATTCAACTCCAGTTTGTTTACAGATACGAGTATTTAAAACGTGAGCAGCACAATTAACTCCAATGAGATCGATACCGGTTACGGCTTGAAGTTTTTTCTTGCTGGCCCGCCAAAACTACAGTTTATGTTGCCATATTTTTTAAAATGATGCCAGATGGTTCCCCTGGAAGATTTTCAAAATCTAAAATCTTTACAACGATACCTTGTTGTGGTGGTAAAATAACGAATTAAAAGCCACTTTACACGATATTATAAGTCATATGCTTTCTCATATGACCTGTCAAAAAAAAACAAATCAAATCGTTTGAACGCACCCATTAAACGCATATCACTTCTCAAACGAAAAAGCATATGACTTTTTTGACATTAGGACTGTAGCTAATTCCATTTGAGAAGTCATACGAGGGTTGTTGTTTTCGTGGGAAACATTGAATGGAGTGTTGACATTTTTGACAAAACAACTTTTTATAAGTTTCGATGCGCAATAATTAAACCTGAATGAGTGGTTATGTTATATTGTGTGGTAAGCCCAGGTGCTTTCATTAATTGCATTCTTCTTTCCAGGTCCTTGAAAATTTGATGAACTAAAAAGTCATTGTAAACTTTCGCTTGAAGCGGCAGCAATGTCGGATTCTTTGTGTTTTTTTGTTTTGATTTTAAGTGCTGTTCTGCGTATTGAAAACATATAAGCGATTTTTGAACATAGGTTGCTACCTATATTGAGTTTTTCCATTTTTTTTTCTTTGTATGAAGAAAAATTTCTTCTGAAGATCATCGTTTAATTCACATTTTTTCTTTGGAGTTATTTTACAAATTTGTAAATTTATTGTTACTCGTAATAATTAAGAGAATCAAATTCCATTTTTTAAAACAGTTTATGCTCAAATTTTTTCTTTAATTCGGTAGAAGTACATAAGCTTATATTTTAAAAAATGATGATTTATATATTTCAAATTTGTGCATTGTTTTTTTTTTGGAATACACATTTTGAAAAGCATCTAACAGCTCAGCTAAAATAAACAAGACTGTTTAAAATTTTGAACGTTATTCGAATAATAAAAATATATGAAAATACGGGACAAACTCGTGACAAAAAATCAAATACGGGACAGTTGTACGTCCCGGGTTTCCTTAAAATTTAGCCAGGACAAACGAGTAAAATACGGGACTGTCCCGGGAAATACGGGACGGATGGTCAGCGTAGTTATAACCGAACAAGATCCAACCGACCCAGGAACTCAAAGTTCATGAGCATAGAGAACGGTACGTCGTTTGTTCGCTGACTGGGATTCGGAGCGGTTGAAAGGATCTTTAGTGACAAGGCAAATGATGATAACCAATGTCTTTGAAATAAAAAAGAATTTTGTTAATATTGACCTCACACGCAGCTTCCTTTCAACATGTACCTGCGCTTTTTAAAAAACCCTTTACGTAATTTCACCTGAACTAAGAAGTCTCAGGATTACGTTCAATTTTTTTTTTATTTTTGTAAAATATACTAATTTTTTAACTCAATTGAAAGCTCAAATGAATTAAATTCAATCACTCCACTAAAACCGAAATAATTTTCATATCTTCATTAATTTTTCAACTTACAGTGTATCGTATGAAGAATATTTTCCATTGTTCAAACCATC
Source organism: Philhelius festivus (assembly GCA_963931855.1). NCBI lineage: Eukaryota > Metazoa > Arthropoda > Insecta > Diptera > Syrphidae > Philhelius > Philhelius festivus. Next base: position 79,389,566 of record OZ007556.1, on the reverse strand, counting down.
TGCTATAAACAGCTGGGTTAAGGTTCGGTCAAACAGAACGCGTTTTCAACGCCGCGTTAGGATTTTTTAACGCGACGGTAAGATTATTTTGACGCGACGTTACAACCGCCGCGTTAGAGGACGTCAAACAGAGAATTGTCAAGCAATGCACAAACAAAACAATAATTATTTAACAAAAAAATGTCAAGCAGTTCGGATTCAGAAGAGGAATTATTGCTTCTGTTCGCTATCTTACGAAACTCCCGAAAAAGAAAAAGAATTTGGGTACATCCAATCAATAAAAAAAGAGAGGAAATTGGGGAATATCACCGGCTGTGCCGGGAGCTAGAGTCGCACGAGGACCGCTTTTATTCCTACTTTCGAATGTCGCAAAATTGCTTTCAAGAACTTCACGAATTGATTCGCCCTAAAATAGAAAAACGATTAACAAACTGGAGGAAACCAATTGGAACCAGAGAAAGGCTTGCAATTTGCCTGAGGTAAGAATATACATAAAGGGCCTTACCAACAATCAAATTAAGAGACGACTTTAATATTTGAGCGAAATGAAGCATTATTTAATGGACTCTATATATAACTAACCATATATGCTAAATTTTATTTTTTAGGTTCCGTACAATAAATGGTTCATAATTTAGAGTTCACATAAATATTAAGTTCAAAACATGTATGGCTAACTTTATAAAGCTCTTTACATAATGTTCCATTTCACTCAAATATTAAAGTCATCTCTTAATTTGGTTCTTAGTAAGGCCCAAAATTTTAATGTAATATCTCCAAACGAGTGTGAATTTATTTTTAATTAATTGTTCGACATTATTTTCGTTAATTTATTGTCCATAAATATATGAATCAATGAATAATAACAAAATAATTTACAAAAGACCTCATACTTACCATTATTACCTACAATAAAAATTCGAAAAACAAATTATTTAATTTTAAAACCAAACTTTTCTTTTTATTGAATGTATGTACATAGTCAACATTATCTATCTTCTTTTAATTTAAAGGTGTACATTCGAGATATTCTATCTCCACATTTGAATTAATTGAGGAAGTAGGTGATATCGGAGATACAACTTCTGCTATATACCTAGATCGATAGGTATCTTGTGCTGTCGGAATGATATATTCTTCTGATAAAGGAGACATAGTATCGAGTCGAGAATCAGAACTTAGTTCAGAACAGGTCGTAAAATTGTGTGGCTGAACTCGTTCTTCTATTTCCCTTAGTTCTGTATCTGCGAACAACTTCGCTAGTTTTATTTTCATCGATATTTTATTTATTTCTGTAAATTTTTTAAACGTGTCTGCATAGCTTTGAAAGAGATTGTCAATGGCATCATGTTTTGTCTTTTTTTTTGTTTTGAGATAGTCAATTATTTTCTCAACTTCATTTGGATCATGGTTTCTTTTTTTCCGTTTCACGGCATTTGGAATATGGATTGGTGGTATGGGCGCTGTGGGTGCAAACGCTGTTGGTTGCTTTGGTAATTCTGAAGACAGTGGTGATGATGGCAACGGTGGAGAAGGCGAAGGACTGGAAACGATGGTGAATGCAGATGTTTTGTCTGATGTTTTACTTACAGATGTTTGTGATATATTAGAAGATGAGGGACGTGGAACTAAAGTTACGTCCAAAAACTGCAATTGGCTAAACCAAGGCCATTTATTTCTCTTTGTTGATTGCCCTGTGCTACCCTTGAGTTGCTTTTTATGTCGGATATAATTATCCCTTAAGTTTTTCCATTTAGTTTTAATAGTTGCAGCTGAAAATAAAAACCAAAACCTTTGTTAACTTCATTAAAAAGTTTGTGCGACCCACACCCCAATTAAATGCAGAAAACTATGCATTTTTGTTTTAATTTAAATAAATCTTTGTTAACTTCTTTCAGGTATCTAGCAACAGGTGATTCCTATCACACCATAGCATTTTCTTATAGGATGGGACGTTCAACGGTAGGAACTATTGTGAGCGAAGTCTGCAAGGAAATTTGGAATACTCTACAGCCAATATATATGCCCGCGCCAACAAAAGAAACATGGAAAGCTTCCGAAATTGGTTTTAGGCAGATGTGGAATTTTCCTAATTGTGTCGGCAGCATTGATGGTAAACATGTAGCAGTAAAGTGCCCTCCTAACAGTGGATCAAATTACTTTTGCTACAAAAATTTTTTTTCTGTTGTATTGCTGGCTATTGTTGATCCATGTTACAATTTTATCGTTGTGGATATTGGTAGTTATGGACGCCAAAGTGACAATGGAATATTTGAGAATTCTAAATTTTATGAAGAATTTTTAGATGGTAAGGTACTTCTGCCGCCAAAACCACTGCCAGGTACCAGTGATCCTGTGCCTCACGTACTTATAGGTGATGAAGGGTTTGGTTTGCAGACGTATTTATTGCGGCCTTTTCCCAAAACAGTAACTGCTATAGACGAGAGGAAAAAAATATTTAACAAAAGATTATGTAGGGCAAGACGTGTTGTCGAGAACACATTTGGCATACTTGCACAAAAGTGGAGAATTTTTTTGCGACCAATCGAATGTGAAGTCGAAACAGCAGTGCATGTAATTGAAGCGGCATGTGTCCTTCATAATTACATTAAAACAAAACAAGGAACCATCATTACAGATACCGAAATGCAAGGCGATGAAATGCAAGCACTTACATCTCGAAGGCCAACAAACAGAAGACCTACCAATGAGGCATTTATGATAAGAGACAAATTTGTCTCATATTTCAATAATAATAATTAAATATGTTGTATATTATAACTTTATTTATAAATCGACCCTAATTTATAAAGCTGAAATATTTGTGTATTTATTTGTTTATTTTTTTGTTTGTATGTAATAATGAAAAAAAATCACTAATATAAACTACATTATCACTGAGTAAGATAAAATTATTTTGTTTAATCATTCATGTAAATAAATAATAGTAATAATTTGTTTTTTTTTATCATTATTATTTTTTTTTATGTACATATTTGTATCCTTTGTGCTTGAGGGTATAAGTTAGTTTAACATTTATTGATGTCAGAAGCAGAAAAGTTGATTTATGCAGAGAAGGAACAGCAAAGGGAATATCCTACCTTATTGGTCAAAGTGCTTGAAAAGCGTTTAAAGATAATTTCGTTTGCCTTTCGGGGCAGCATACATTTTAAAAACGTAACATAAAATCCTACTTTTGGATGCAGAACTGACTTCGTCACTACATGAATCGATGTAAGGAATTAGAGAAATGGTATCAAACAATATATTATTTGTTGTCAAATGGCGGTGGAGCAAATTACTTTTTGAGTCCAAAACGATTCTCCAACGTTTGCATATTAGCTTTTCCTTACTGTTAATTCGCTTGCTATCTGAACCAAATTTGTCTTAACTTTTTTATTATTATTATTATTATTATTATTATTATTATTGACATTCTAATACTAGAATGACAATGATGTAGATCAAATTCGAAACAATCATGCGAATAGATTGTAACAATTGAATTTTTTTTACATTAATGAAGTGTTAAATTTAGGGTAGAATTTTTGTTTGACTTTTTAAAAGAAACGTTCTAAACTTTTTTATTTTTTAATTCGAGATGACTTCAAAAAAGGAGGTATGTAGACAGACACTCTTATTCCGATAGTGGTTTTTCTAAAACGCCAATAAAACGACAAGGCTCTAGAAACGAAAATTTGAATTTTATTGAAACGACTATCGCTATAATGCTTAGAAAAGTGAAGTGAAGTGAGAACGCTGCCCTTTTCGTATTATTTAAACACCAAAATGTGGTCTTCTCGTTTTAAAGGCGTTTTATTAAAATGACTACCGGAATAAGGGTGAGAATCTTAGGTTTCAAATCTGGACCAAAGGCAGGATTGGGTGAAATTTCTTTAACGGGTTATACAGATATCTCATAGTTCATATCATAAACATTGGCTCGATCTGGTGTTGGTGTAGTTGCTCATTGTCGATTGCTCACAGGCTTGCTGTTGATCAATTGATTGCATCACCATGGAATCGGTCATTTCTAAAGCTCGAACACTTCTACCTGAGCGTCGAACTTGTCGAGTTGTAGAAGCTGAGTAGGGTCAATGATTCTCGAGATGTCATCTCCAGAAGAGTCCTGAAACCAAAGGACGCTCATCATCCTCTTACACATCCTTGTATCCCTCCATCTCCCACATTGGAAATGCGAAAAGCTATCCAAAGTTACCAGCTCCTCTATTACCCTTAACGTCCTTCTTTTCAGAACGGTGCTTACTGTCTGATTCCCCGCCCACTCTCTCCTTTTCCTATTTTTGCAACTTCCCAATTGGGCTGGATTCAAGGTGTTATACGACCCGTGCCGATGATCAGCCTGGCTGAGGGCCCAATCAAAAAACTAGCTCAGTCGCTAACGGAGTATCCGGATACCAGGCGACCTCCGGATTAACTAGCCTTATCTGCATATACGGATCTCTGTGCAGATGGACCACCCTTTCTCCGTTACTCGTGGGATCTTTTATGGAAAATTTAAATAAAAAAGATGGTGGAAAGTCCTGGTCTTTGAGACAGGCCAGCAGTGCGACTGAAAAGCCGTCTGCTGTTTCTCCGGCTTGCGCTGGAAGTAGTAGTACTGTGGATTCTCACAGTCCTATTGCCGAAAGCAAAAGCAGGAGTAAAATGGTAGAAATACCTCCTTCCAGTAACAGGGGGGCTGTGAAGCATGGCCCTTCTATTACTACTTCAGAGAGTAAACCTCTCCAAACTTCGACACCGCGGTTCAGTGGTAGTAAGATTGTGAAGCATGATCCTGCTACCACTAAGGAGAGTAAACCTCCCCGAACTTCTTTGCCTCATTCCAGCGGTGGTAGGACTGTGAAGCATGGTCCCTCCACCTCTAACAACTCCACAAATCCTAAAGAAGGCCCTGGGGGGAGCGGACGTAAGCCCAACCCTTCTAGGACACTCTACAAGGACATTCGCAATGCTAAGAGGATACTCAGGGTGTATGGTGAACAACCTGGCGCCGGGGGGAACTCTCAGCATGATGCAAAAATCAAGTGGGCTAAAAGCTTTTTAGCTATTAATAGCGTCCAGGCCAGCGGAGACTCCACGTCGAAGCGTCAAAGGTCTATGGAGGGCACAATTTCAGTACCCAAACGCCCCAAAGTGCACAACATCAGCGCTCCATCACATCCCTGTGGAGGGAATAAGACCTTCAGTGATGTGGTTAAAAACAAAATCGTGGTCGCGATCATTGACGGGAACGACGTCGATGGCACGATCTCTGCGGAAAATTGGCAGGTGGTCAAGGGGAAGCTCCAGTTGAGCTTCATGAGTATCATGATGGAGAACCCTGGACCACCTCCAATCACAAACGATGGAGGCTGGCATCAAGGACATGTTAAGCTCATGGTTTGTGACGATCAGAGGTCGTGTGATCTTCTATCGTTGGCCGTTAGCCGGTTAGGGGAAGTCTGGCCTGGTGCTAGGCTCGAGGTTGTTGCTAAGGAGAAAATCCCGTGCAGACCAAGAGCTCGCGCCATGGTTACAGCCGAACTCTCCAGCATGGATGTAATACTCCAGATGATCCGGCTATCGAACCCATCCCTTCCTACTCACAACTGGAAAGTTGCGAAACTGGAGGAGAAAAAGGGACCCTACAGAGGTGCAATTATTGTACTAAATAAGGAGTCCCTTGCTCCTCTGGCGCAGACCAAAGGTGTGATTAGGTTTGGGTTTGAGACCATCACACTGAAGGTGTATAAAAAGGACGCGGATGTTACTGGTGCATCCACTTCCTCCAACGTAGTCGAAACTGCTGCTGCAGACCCTGGTGCATCTATCACCTTCCCATCACTGGAAGAGGAAGAGGCATCCAGGTCATCTTCGGCAACAGTGGAGACAATAAAAACAGTCAGCGACATGGAGATCGATGACCACAGCAATGAAGATCTTCTGAGTGAGGACGCTCTTCTGGGCTCAACCTCGGAATCGGAAGACTCCAACGTCACCGTGTTGGAGGTTGATCGGGAGGGTTGTAGCAAAGATGCTGCGATTTCTTCAGATTAATCTCCAACACTCTATCAAGGCCTCGGCCTCCCTGCTTCTTCGTCTATCCAGCAGCGGAGAAGACATCGTCCTAATCCAAGAACCCTGGATTGTGAAATCCATCGTTCGGGGACTAAGGACTCCAAACTACTACTTGCTGTATGCATTAGATAAAGGTGAACCCAGATCTTGCATACTAGTTAAAAGTAGCCTAAATGTATTTTTACTACCTAATTTCAGTGATCGAGATGTAACCGTCGCAAGACTGGAAACAGCCAAAGGAACTTTCTGGCTGGCGTCGGCATATCTAGGCCATGACCACCTTGGCCCTCTCCCAGGAGACACTCTGAGGAGGCTTATCACTGATGCAGATAGGCAGAAGACTGACCTCATTATTGGAAGTGATGCTAACGCCCATCATACAGTGTGGGGTAGCACGAATATAAACGACAGAGGTGAGTCTCTTTTCGATTATATTTTGAACACTAACCTAACAATATGTAACGTTGGAAATGAACCCACATTTGTTACTAAAAACAGACAGGAAGTACTTGACATAACTCTTGTCTCAGATAAAATTTATCATACTATCTCGAATTGGAAAGTATCAAATGATCATTCTTTCTCTGATCATAGATACATACAATTCGAAATAATGGACGAACCTCCTAGCCAACCTTCCTTCCGTAACCATCGGAAAACAGATTGGCTTCTATATAGGGCAACTCTATTAAGGTCAATCAGGCCTGAGTTATATAGCATACCCTTCAACACTGAGGATCTTGATATTAAAGTCAATGACCTCACAGCAGCCCTCAACAAATCTCTGGAAACTGCCTGCCCTCTTATACAAATAAGAGGTAAAAAGAAACCACACTGGTGGTACTCGGGGCTGGATCCACTAAGAAAAGAATGCAGGAAACTCTTTAATAGAGCGAAAACCTCCAGAGAAGCTTCTGATTGGGATTCATATAAAGACTCCCTCAAGTTATATAAAAAAGAACTGAGGAAAACCAAGCGTATGTCCTGGAGAACTTTCTGTAACAATATAGAAGGCAACTCAGAGGCATCAAGGTTAAGAAAAATCCTCTCCAAAAATCCAGTAATGCCAAGTTGCCTAAAAAACAATGACGGTTCCTGGACAAACTCAAGCGAAGAATCGCTCAATCTGCTCCTGGATGTACATTTTCCAGACAGCTCTCCTTACGTTAATAGCACTGATCCTGATCCTAACAACATACTCAGTAGCTTAACTCCTCCACAAGGTCTGATTACAGAGGAAAAATTAAAATGGGCAATAAACAGCTTCAATCCATACAAATCTCCTGGGCCAGATGGAATAATTCCAGCGGAATTACAGGAAAATTCCGATATTCTGATACCCATTCTGGTAAACATCTTAAATGGTTGTATCGCTCTGGCTCACATTCCTTTGTCATGGAGAGAAGTAAATGTTATTTTCATCCCCAAAGCTGGCAAACCTAGCCATGTTAATCCTAAAGATCTAAGACCTATTAGCCTTTCATCATTCCTACTTAAAACATTTGAACGTCTGATTGAAATCCATTTGAGGGCAAACATTGATAAGTCCTTACTATCCAATGCTCAACATGCTTATAACAAAGGGAAATCTGTAGAAACCGCTCTACATACGCTGGTTCGTACTATCGAACACTCCCTTCATCATAAGGAGTTCACCTTAGTCGCTTTCCTGGATATAGAAGGAGCTTTTAACAATGTCGACGCATCCGCAATCACATCTGCGCTGTCATCTCTAAAGGTGGATAAGTCAATCAGTAATTTGATAAATCATATGCTGATAAGCAGGATTATTAATTCAAAACTGGGCGATTTTACTACTCGAAGGACTGTCAGTAGGGGTACGCCGCAAGGCGGCGTCCTCTCTCCTCTCCTTTGGAACCTAGTCGTAAATGAACTACTAGTGATTCTTGAAGGGGAGGGGCACAGGGTGATTGCCTATGCGGACGATGTTGCGATAGCGATATCTGGTAAGCATCCTAATACTCTGAAGGAACTCCTACAAAATGCTCTAAACAAGCTTACTAACTGGGCAGATCAATGTGGACTCGGTGTCAACCCCCACAAAACTGAACTTGTCCTATTTACCAGGAAATATAAAATCCCACACATAGACCCTCCCCTCATCAAAGGTATACCGCTTAAATTCTCAGACAAAGCAAAATATCTGGGTCTTATTTTGGACAAGAAATTAAGCTGGAAGCCCAATATCCAAGAGAGAGTCAACAAAGCCAACATAGCTCTTTTCTCTTGCAAAAAAGCCGTAGGTAATAAATGGGGTCTACAAACTCATATAACACACTGGCTATACATCTCAGTCATTAGACCGATACTTACATATGGAGTGACAGTATGGTGGACTGCGCTGGAAACAGCAACTAACCGCGATAAGCTCAGCAAAGTCCAACGAACAGCCTGTTTAATCATGGGTGGAACTCTCCGCTCAACTCCTTCTGCTGCACTTGATGTTCTTTTTCATCTCATACCGCTAGATATTTTTAGCAAACAATCGGCCGCTAACATAGCCATTCGACTTAAAGCCTCCTCGCAGTGGATCAATAATGATATTGGTCACTCTACTATACTGAACTCGTTCAGTAGTCTACCTAGTAACGTCGATTACACCACCCCTCATCCAAAATTTGATAAAAATTTTCAAGTATCCATCCCTTCCAGGTCTTCATGGGAAAATGAGTCGTTTTTGATAGACGAAGCAATTCATTTCTATACAGATGGATCTAAAACCGATGACGGGGTCGGTGGAGGCGTATACTCCGAAAAATTAAATCTTTGTCTATCTTTTCGTCTTCCCAATCACTGTAGCGTGTTCCAGGCAGAGCTTTTAGCAATAAAAGAAGTCCTCTCTTGGCTAAAAGAAAACGTTATATCGACAACCGATATACGTATCTTCTCAGACAGTCAAGCTGCCTTAAAGTCACTGGACTCTGTCTCCATTAACTCACAAACAGCCCAAAATTGTCGATCATCTCTAGTGGAGATGTCAAAACAGTTCAACATTCACCTTACATGGGTGCCGGGGCATAGAGACATTCCAGGAAATTGTAAAGCTGACGAACTTGCAAAAAACGGAACAATATTACCTTTGTTGGATAGCAAATCTAACATCGGTATACCCCTAGCTACTTGTAAACTTATGCTAAAGCAAGATACCATAAAGAAAGCCAACCACAGGTGGACCAGCACCCCAACTTGCCGGTCTACTAAACTGATTTGGCCATTGTTTGATGCCAAACGCTCAAAACAACTAATTTCTATTGGTAGATTGCATATTAGCTCCATTATAGGTGTCCTTACTGGGCACTGCCTAATAGGAAGACATGCTTCTCGTCTTGGAGTTCCTGCAAATGACTTTTGCAGAAGCTGCATGGATGAAGAAGAAGAGGAGTCAATTCCCCACCTTCTATGCTCTTGTCCTGCCCTAGCGCAAAGACGTAGACTCCACTTGGGAGACTACTACTATAACGATCCTAGTGATCTAAATAATTCCGACATTCACTGTCTCAAACGCTTCATTATTAGCTCAAAATGGTTTAACGAGTAAGGGGGATTTTTGAAATCCTTGTGGTATCACAACGGACCAAATATTGGTCTAAGTGTGCTGTCCTTTTCCGGTCAGCAGCCACTTTAACCTAACCTAACCTAAAGCTCGAACAAATGACATTGGCCGCGATTGGCCTTGAATGAGGACTATGCCGCGGATGATGCATTCTCATATGACGCGGTGATTCAGGATCATCCCCACCACCTACGCCACTAGGTCCATTTGTACCAAACTTGTATTCTCAATTGGCGTTGGCGGCAAATAAAAATTACTTGAATTATAATTATTCTGCAACGGTGGGGTGGGCTCACAGTCTTGACTTTGGGAAGCCTGTGGTGGATCCATGTCAGTATCCGAACAATCACAGCCCGGTGAAAGCTTACTATAAAGCGTTAAACTGCCCGACAGTTGATTATAACCAATGCCCTGGTCCGTTTCTCAATATCCGAGCTTGCTCAAGCCTGAAAAATCTGCTGCTCATCGATCGCATAAAGATAACCAAGGCAATAACCAGTGATAGAGAGAAACACCGCGAGTGGTGGCGGAATGGGTCGCAGTAGTACAACTAGCCAAAATTCCACAGGGATGCAATCAAATTATTACTACTGGGACAGACAACATAATCAGGCAAAGACTTATAATACGCTATAAAGAGTCAAATTAGAACGTGTGTGCGCTCTTCCTTGAAAGCAATTGTAAAATTTGAAAACTTCATGGAGTTTACTTACCGTTTTCATTTAATTCTCCTCCTATTCTCTCCCAAATACCGGCTTTTAAAACAATGTCCTTATAAGATTTATCACCCATATCGTATAGACATGGGTAATTTCTGACTAATTCAATTAAGTTTTCCATCTTAAAAAAAAATAAAACCCTTATTGACTGCGGCAGCGTTAGAAATAATCTGTAATTTCACACAACGTCGCGTTTCACCGCCGCGTTGCAACGTCATGGTGAATTCAACGCGGCGTCAAAAACGCGTTCAGTGTGACATGGGACATGTATTGCAATGTAATACAACGCTTCGTTTGAACGCGGCGGTGAAACGCGGCGTAAAAACGCGTTCTGTTTGACCGAGCCTTTATTCTATCGGGCATTTCAGCTCGGCAACTCTCCACCGAAGTCGATTTCATTAAACAGCGCAAAACATAATGATCTACTGTCTCTTCAATACTTGCTTCAGAATATTTAGTGGTGGCAGCCGTTTGAACAGTTATTTTTTCTATACTTTCATTCATACTGCCCCAAGATAGGGTGCGGCATTCAAAGCTGCTTCCATTATTGATATTTGTAAATACTTCACATTGATTCCATGATTCCTTAGTCGAATTTTCAAATAGTCTGCATGCTCTTGTATAGTCTTGCTTTGTACAAGAGACACTATTTCTTCCTATTGACTTCTCTAATATCGTATGAAATTCCATTTTTGGAGCATTTAATAAATGTATCTTGATTGAATCGTTGACATATACTTCTGAATAATTCATTGCTTGCAAAGTCCAAGTCCCAATTGAAGCATTATTCACCTTGAACACACGAATTCCGCAATCTGTTTGGGAAAATGTACGTACCTCCTCTCCGCGAACAGTTTTAATAGCTTCATTTGAACTTAGGTTGATTTCGATCTTATCCTCATCTACAGAGTTCAAGAACATTGACGTTTCCACTATAAATATTGAATTATCTTTAATGCACTTACCCTGAAATTTAAACCAACAATTACTTATGGTCCCAAAGCTTTCTTCCTCTTCCAAGTACGCGACAAATCCTTGTCCATCAATAATGCTTAAATACGTTTTTGGTCGAATCTTTGCACTTATTGAGATTAAACAAAGTTTCAAAGCTATTAAAATCAATAGTCTATTGGAAGTCATCTTCTTAACGACATTAATCGTAAAGAACAATACAACACATTAACGCTGCAAAATTGAACTTGCTAATCATAGCAAAGATAAAGTTATCAAACTGGAAAATTATAAATACAACAAATAATAATAATTATTCTATAAGCCGTAAATATAGTATAAGCAATAACTAATCGTTTAATAGCCGGTTAATCAACTATGTTCTTAACCATTAACTCTATAGTGTAGTAAACCGTTTAATAAGTAACCTTGAACCCAATTTTTGTTATATTCATGCACCTTTTCAAGCTATTGACTTTCTACGTGTACATAAATAGGATATAGCTTAGTTTTTTCTTTAAAAAAAAATAGTTTTTTCCACACACGATTGTTTAACAATATTATTATTTCATGAAGGGTTAACGGTTTGTAGGCAATAGCGGTGCCGCCTTCTTTGAATCCATTATTATCTGGTGTTACCTCAAGACCAACGACTTTACATCTTGACATTAATATTTAAATTATTTATATGATGCACTTACTACTGTTTAACCCCTTGGTATAATGGTCCTCTTGTAAAGAAAAGATAGAATCAAACACAGAAGCACGCACACATACATACATATGTAGCTACGCAAATTTTAAACATCAAAATTCTGAAATGTCATTCTTTGTTATGGATAACCCTAATATTTTATCTTATTCATCAAGTATTGATAATGAATGTGTTGTGTAATTTTTACTAAAAGGTTTACTCATAGTAAAAGACCCCAGGTTAGAGAAATTCCTGGAAGTTATTGAGGAATATTTCTCACAAATAGGATCCAAATCTTTCAAAATAGTGTTCTTTAAGATGATTTCTAATGACATCTGCATTTGACGTTTCAAAAATACAAGGAAACACTTACTTTGCAATAAAAAAAAATAAAATAGTTTTATCCATAATTCATTTTGTAAGGTTCGTCAAGGTGACTTCGAGACAATAGAAATTAAAAATCCCAATGATGCAGTACTTAAGTTCCATTTAAGGGCTAATTAAGAACTCTATTCCTAGCTTAAAACTTAAATCCCTTCGGACAGGGCATCGAATTCATTAGAAGTCGAATTACTAGTCAAACTTGGACTGCGATAAATAAAACATGTATGAATGATGCGCCTTTGAACATTGAATTTGAACCACATATCATTAAAATTTGTATTTACTCAGGGACCATACTGTGGTAGAAGCTGATAGGCAACATCATTACGTACGTATACGGCAAGACCATGGTGAGCAAAGAATAAAGGCACTAAACTATACCCATGTAGGTTAAACTCCGTATGATCGGTGTTTTCACCAATGGGGATATTTTTTTGATAATCAACTAATTTTTTTTTTTTTTTTTTGATTTTATTTTACACGGCGCGCGCGGTATTTTTATTTTTAATTGAGGTTATTTTATTTGTTGGGTTTTTTTTTTGTAATTTATTTTTCTTATATTTCTATTGTTTGAATTAAAAAAAAAAACAACACTACGATGCAATAGACTACCCTCCCACGCGTGCGCTCACGGTGGGATGCAGATCGGTTGTAATGATATACAAATGTTCAAATGCAGGGAATTTCCTGATTTTCGGAAAAGTATGAATTTACGCAAATAAAGTTTAAAAATCGTTTTATTAAAGTAATTTTTTATATAACAAATTTCTTTAAAATTTTTCTAGAACAAAATTTGGGATGCCAATTTTAAGTGCTTAGTAATTTAGATTTTAGGAAATAATTTCAAAAAATAATAGTTCACACGTTTTCAAGATATTGATTGTTCAAAAAATAAAATGGCTTTTTTTCCAAAAAACAAAAAAAAAAATGTTTTTCGAATAACATTATATACAATATTATTTTAAACTTAAGGGGGCTCCTGGTGAAAATTTTTGGTTAAAATCGTTAGAGCCGTTAATGAGAAAGTCGAAACTCAAAAAAAAAAGGTTATATGACAGGTACCATTAATAACAATTTGCCCCAAATTTTTTTTTACAAAAATGTACATAGTCCATGTCCATAATATCACGCTTAATTTTTTTTATCAAAATCGTTAGAGCCGTTTTCGAGATGAATAAGATTTTGCAATACGGGTGTATGGGGGGTACCCTTAGTTTTGGAGCTAAAAAAAAAATTTCAATTTTTCCTCTAGGGAATCACCGAAGACCCTTAACTACCGAGTTTGAAGAAAATACGTCAGGTAGTTTAGGCTGTAGTTCGAGGTACAGACATACAGACACACTGAAACATGTTTTTTGTGTACTTAATTTTTCGTAAAATTTTTATAAAAAAAATTGATATGCAAATTGTTAGTTTTCAATAAAATACATTTTATAACGTAATTTAAAAATTTATTCATGTATCTTTTTCAAGATATTGAATTTTCAAAAAAAAAAAAAAAATTTAGGTATTATTTTTTTAAAAATCCAAAAACTATTTTTCCGAAAAAATTTTTAGATTTTAAATTTTTAAATACATAGGAGCTTCTGTTTTTAAATTTTTTGGTAAAAATCGTTAGAGCCGTTAATGAGAAATTCGAAAACCAAAAAAACCGTTCTATGACAGGTACCGTTAATAACATTTCCCCCCAAAATTTTTTTTATCAAAATGTAGTCCATATCCACAATATTACACGTAATTTTTTTTTTTATCAAAATCTTTAGAGCTGTTTTCGAGATAAATAAGATTATGCATTACGGAAGTATGGGGTGTGCTGTTAGTTTTAGAGCTAAAAAAAAATTTCAACTTCTCCTCTAGGGAATGACTGAAGACCCTTATTTTAAGTACCGAGTTTGAAGAAAATAGGTCCAGTGGCTTAGGCTGTAGATCGAGGTACAGACATACAGATACAGACAGACAGACGAAATTGTCGGACCCACTTTATTCGTCTTCGCTATCATCGTAATGTCAACTTTGATCAAAATCTCGAATTCGATTTTTTTTTTCAAATGCAGAACTTGCCCTATAGTACCTATATCGTAAGTAAAAACATACAGCCCTATTTATTAGGAATCACTAGACACGTGAATATGAATTGCTATGCAGTGCATAAGCACTTATTCATCCAATATAAAAATTTTTATTAATAAAACATTTTCGTACCCAATATAGTTATAATAAGCTTGTTATAGTTTCAATAATAACTAAATTTTTGTTTTAGTAATCCCAATATCCTAATATCCTTACTTATAAAATATTTTCTTAGCCGTTTTAGCTACGTCTTTCTTATGTCAAATATAATATCAAGAAAATCACCAATCTAAAACTCTGGCTATTATAAACGTAAACAAACTCGCGCTGATTTACGTTATTATTCAATACTGTAAACTGTCATCACTTGCAAATCAATTAGGATATAAATAATGTCCTCCTGTTTTATCATTGTTTAGGAAAGACAGAGCTCTTTAGCTATAAATAGCCGTGTTTTTTTTTGGAAAAGTTATCCGTAGTACAGTAGGATTTTATATGAATAACAAATACAACATCCGCAGTACGATCACTACATGCAAATGCAACAACTACTTAAATCTATACAGAGTTAGCTAAGACCAGATAATTTTCGAGAGTTAATCTAAGACCCGATAAAAATGGTGATACCAAAATAGTATTATCTATATGTTATCGATAATTTGCTCAGAGACGCCAAAAGCGACGTTTTGGATGCTGTTTGATGCTAGTCGTCAATACAGCTGACAAATGTCATAGCGTACACAGTGCTTCCAGCTATGTAGAAAAACAGCTCCTATACTCTGTCCAATAAAAATATGCAGTGTGGGCAAGATAGGACGTTTGCCTCGCATTCTGGCTACAGTGAATTGCATAAATCTATCCTTCATTAAAGCTCTCACAGGGTTATCGTAGTGTTGATTTTAAATGGACCATTTTAGTAAAGCTCTAAAATCAAAAGCACCTCAACAGAAACCCAAGTAAAAAAAACTGAACAAGGGTAACTCTGAACGCATATCAATATTTAATGGGGGTTGAAAATGAATAGCACCAACAGCCATAGGCCACAGCAATGCAGTGCACGCTCAGATGTGCAGTCAATAGGACGTCGGGCCTGCGTCAGATGCAATCGAAAATTTATGGGCGCACAAACACTTTTTTATGGAGGAGTTCTTTCAATTTAGTATGGTGCAAAAATATAGAACGCTACTGATTTTGAAAAAGCTCTCCCATAAGATATGTACTGCATATTTTTGTTGGATGAAGTATAAATCCCGATGTCGTTTTTTTTTTACAATTCTATATGGACTTGCGAAAAAAACATACCTAATATAAAAAAGAGATGGCTAACTTGTTGTAGTAATTTAAGAGATCTGAACATCTAAGACTGCTTTTAAACGAAGCAATATTACCTTGCGATTTTTAAGCCCGTGGGAGAGAGACGTATGTGGTGGCGGGGGTACACAAAATTGCTAGGGTTGGAAAAATTGCAGAGTTATCGTTCTTTCTTCTTTGTGGTTTTCTTTACTTGTCAGGTATGTTTCATTTTTATTTGGCGTTCGCTCAGTGAACTTCGATCTACTCACTAGAGTAAAGAGTGCGGAGAGATGACTCCTTTTCAATAGAAGAAAAGCTAACTTTCATTAAAAATCGCTGTGTTTAAAAGCATTCATGCAATCGAAGGGAAGTCAAAAGAGAATCAAAGATTAAAAATCGCTTTCGTGTAAAAGCAGTCTAAGTCCAATATTTTTTGCTGTGTCGCTGTCACATTTAAACACGTATTTAGAAATGCGAAACAAAAGACAAAGCTGAAAAGCGTATGTTAAGCCTAGTATACAGTTCTTCTAAAAAAAAAAATCCAATGCATTTCTTATGGAAGAGTTTTTTCCCGAAAAAAAACTTTTTTCATTTCACCAAACTGTAAACCAAAATCGAAAAAAAAATTTATACTCACCACGATTTTTTTTCACGCAAAACAATGTGCATCCCATTGTTTTGACGGAAAAAACTTACAGAAATTTTTTCATGAGAAAAAATTTTTTTTTTCACCACTCATTTTTTTTTTCTTCAAAAAGAACTGTATACTAGGCTTTAGGGTGGAGATAATTTTAAAATGTTTGTCACAAAAAGAGGTGAAATTGATTTTGTGACTTTTTCGAATTCTGCCGCTCAGTCACAACTTGTGATAGTCACAAAAACAATCGAAACTGTGATCTCCTTCAGAGCAGGTCACAACTCATAAATTTTTTGAAGTTTCTTGGATTGACATTCAGTATATTTTGTAAGAAAATTTTCTAGATTTGTGAATAATTGTGAGTACACAAAAATGGAAGTGGACTTTGTTCTAGTGTATATTATTGCTGATCTTTCCCACGAAAATGAAAAGTACCATTTTTACATAAGCACATTTTTTATTAGAAACTAATCGTATCAAGAAGTTTGCAGCGCCGACGGCTTTTAAAAACTTTGAGAGATACAAATGATCCATTCTCTCTCCAAAACAATATCAGCCGTATTTATTAGAATTCTCTTAGCGCGTGAATAGTTATGCAATGCATAAGGACTTATTCATCCACTATGCAAATTCATATTTATAAAACATTTGCCTACCCTTCATAGTTATAAAGAGCTTGTGTCAAATAAAGTAAGAATCTATTACATTTAGCCTTCATAACACTCAGCTGTTTATCAAAAAACAAAAAATATCGAATTTAATAAACAAAAACGAAACTACCAAAAGCTAAAAGAATTCCAACAATTAACTTTGATTCATCAGATAAAGTATGTTATTATCTCTAGCACAG
The DNA here is from genome assembly GCA_963931855.1 of Philhelius festivus. NCBI lineage: Eukaryota > Metazoa > Arthropoda > Insecta > Diptera > Syrphidae > Philhelius > Philhelius festivus. Next base: position 79,372,313 of record OZ007556.1, on the reverse strand, counting down.
TACTGGAAATCAAATTGTTATTCGTTTCATTATAGCTCAGACAAGTTCTTGAGGATAAAATTCAATAATGCAATATAATAATTACAACACTAACACACCGGATGAAGAAGGATGCGTGGAGAGACATCACCAACCAGGGATGGAAAATGTAATTTTTCAATTGTACTGAAATCTGGAATATAATTGTACTGAAATGATGTCAATTGTACCGAAAACAAAATTTGTATGGAAAAAATCAATAATTCAACTATTGAAAAGTTTTACAAAGTATTTTATTAAAAAAAAAAACAAAGCAGAAAATATCAGTTTGTCTTCTTATAAAAAATATAAATAAATATAATGAGCTCCGTAGAAAAAAAATACTATCTTCATTTTAAAAAAAATCATACAAAAATACAAAAAATAATTTTTGTCTTTACAAAAAGATATACCACGATATTGTAGGTGGTTCCGTTGATTTTAAAGAATTTTTTTTTGTAAAAAAAAAAACGATTTCACATAAAAAAATGATTTTTCTTCCTTTTTTACTTGCGATATAGGTACTACTATAGGGCAAGTTCTGCATTTGGAAAAAAAATCGAAGTCGAGATTTTGATCAAAGTTGACGATGATAGCGAAGACGAAAAAAGTGGGTCCGACAATTCCGTCTGTCTGTCTGTATGTCTGTATGTCTCCATGTCTGTATGTCTGTACCTCAAACTACCGCCTAAACTACCGGAGGTATTTTTTTCAAACTCGGTAGTTAAGGGTCTTCGGTGATTCCCTAGCGGATAAATTGAAATTTTTTTTTTAGCTCCAAAATTAAGGGTACCCCCCATAAGCCCGTAATGCAAAATCTTATTTATATCGAAAACGGCTCTAACGATTTTGATAAAAAAAAATAAGTGTGATATTATGGACGTGGACTACATTTTGGTTAAAAAAAATTTTGGGGCAAAATGTTATTAGGGGTACCTGCCATAGACCCGTTTTTTTTGATTTTCGACTTTCTCATTAACAGATCTAAGGATTTTAACCTAAAATTTTCAGCAGGAGTCCCCTTAAGTTTAAAATAATATTGTTTAAAAAAATATTCGAAAAACTATTTGTTGGGTTTTTCTGAAAAAAAAAAATTTAAATCAATATCTTCAAAACCTATGAACGATTATTTTTTGAAATTATTTCCTAAAATCAATGTTATTTAATACTTAAAATTCGCATCCCACATTTTTTTCTTGAAAAATTTTAGAGAAATTTCTTATATAAAAAATGTATTTAATAATAAAACAATTTTTTAAAGTTTATTTGCATAAATTCATACTTTTCTGGAAACCAGACGGCAATTTTATGCATTTGAACATTATTATCTCATTAAATCCATGTTTTATATTTATAAAATGTATCTTAAATTCCAAAGTACTTTTACATAAGAGCAAGTTCGGGCGATCCAGTCGTGCATTTTATTTATTATTTCATAGCTTTTTATCAAGTGTTCAATTTAATCAAATATAAGTTTAAAAGTATTTCCTTGCAATTATCTTTGACTTGGAAGCCTAAAAATATTTTATATATTTTTTTTTTGTATCCACACGGTGCAATTTAAAACAACACATATTTCAAAAATCTCGAAAAATCAAAATTTTTTGGATTTCATCCTATTTTTGAGCGAGCCAAAGATATTAATTAAAATGAAAATTGTAAATGCAGGATTTAATTTTGATAATGCAATGCAACTTTTAAAAGCTATTACATTTGAAAATACCATAGTTGAGCACTTTGACACACCCTACTGCACAGTGCTTCCATCTTTTTGGAAAGAAGTTACTAAGTCCCGATGTCGTTTTTTTCTACAATTTTATATGGACATGCACAAAAAACACGGCCAGTGTTTAGTAACCAAATCGAAGCCATCTCTGAAAGAAAGCTGATCGATAGAGAGACAGAAAAGCAAGACGCCATCTAGAAGTGAAAACTGTAATTAAGAGTTACAGCTGAGAGTTATTCTGGTAAATGAATATATTCAGGTCAGGATGATGTATCCAATTTTCAATTGCCTTTAATGTGCATTTGTTTTATGTTTTTGTGAAATACATAAAATATGGAAATTTTGAAATTGTACTGAATTGAGACAAATTGTACTTTTGTACTTCTACAAACTCAATTGTATCGAATTCGGTACAATTGTATCGAATTTTCCATGCCTGTCACCAACAAGTATATTTATCTATTTAATTTTAAACAATTTTCAATTTAATTTGTTTTTAATATATTAGTATAACATTTTTGTTTCAATAAATAAAAATAACACAAAGTTTTAGTTTCAATATCAAGTCAAAGGCATTTTTTTTGTTGATAATCTTTATAATTCAATGTGATGTCAAAGTGAATGTGACAGTTCAATACTAAAATGTCCTTATGTAGGCACTATTCAACCTCCAAACGCGTTTAGCTTATAATGCCTCTATTCAACGTCACATAAGTTTTATAAATAACGATTTTGCGTTTAGAGGCATTATAAGGGTTGCATAGCCTTATGTACTCGCTATAATGAGTTTATAAATATGGCTGTATATTTATAAAGTAATTTCTTCGTTTTGAATAATCAGCTGTTCAAATAATGACACTTAAGAATCTCACCTTGTTGTGGTGAGTTTCGTTGTGAGTTTTCTTGTGACGATTAGGGGGAGAATACCAAAATGTTATCGAATCATAACAATCCTCACAAGGAATAGTCACAAGAGCTTGTGACTTGTGACTCCTCATGAGGGGGAGAATCGGGCTGTTAAAATCGAAAGGTAATATTGCATCGTTTAAAATCACTCTAAATCACTTTTCAAAATTCAACCCAACTTTTTCATTCTGCATATAAACTGCGCAAAAGTTGTATCGTATATGGGATACATACCCTATTTTAGAAGTTTTTCTTAAGTGCTTGGAAGAACGGGACGTATAGAGTTGTTTGACTTTGACAGACATTTTTTGTTGTTTTGTGTTATGTTGTTCGCTCAAATTTGTCTTTATTTTTGTTTTTTATAATCATTTTTTTCGCTAGTCTAAGCATTTGTTCAGTTTTGCTGATATGAATAAGTTTTTGAAAATAATTTAATTCACGTACAAAAGAACGTATAAGATGGCACTCGAGAGCGAAATTGAAGACATAAATTGGAGTGAACCATTCGAAACATCGGCTCCAAATATAAAATCCGAAGAATCTGCATCCATACCAGAAGACTGCATTAAGCTTCTGCTAGACTCTTTCGGCCATTCTCATTTCCGAGAAATGCAGTGGAAAATCATATCATCAATTTTATACGATGCTCGTGATAACTGCGTCATAATGGCAACCGGCTATGGCAAATCTCTTTGCTTCCAATTCCCTTCAGTGTATCGAAACACAATAACCATTGTTGTATCACCTCTCATATCTCTTATGCAGGATCAAGTTACTGCAATGTGTTTCTACAATCTAAAGGCCTGCTTCTTGGGATCCGCTCAAATAAACCGGGACACAGTTTACGAAGTCATCGATCGACAGTATAACATTGTTTATGTCACTCCTGAATACATAACATCAGAAAGTGGTGCCTTTCTTCTGGAACGCATCAAAGAAGATCTAACACTGATAGCGATCGATGAGGCTCATTGTATAAGCAAGTGGGGACATGACTTTCGAAGTGCCTATCGCAACCTCAGCAATTTGAGGAAGCGGTGTCCATCAGTGCCTATTCTTGCTATGACTGCAACTGCCACCAATAAGGTCCGGGATGACATCATACACAATTTGGGTTTAAAAGATCCACAGGTGAATAATCCAAGAATAAATTGTATATAATTTAGAAAGGTTAAACTTTTAAAATGTTTACTATATTTTCTATTGAATGAAATCATCTCTTGGCGCATCCACCTAGGTTACTATTTTACTCGTAAGCATTTTTTTGTAGACTATATTGTTTGTTTCATATAATAATAATATTAATACCTATAAACCAAACTGTTGTAAAAGAATTGAAGGGAATTGTAATGAAATTACCCTTAAACTTTATTATCTATCGGTCAATTTCAATTTTTTTTGTAGACTATATTGTTTGTTTCATATAATAATAATATTAATATAAACCAAACTATTGTAAAAGAATTGAAGGGAATTGTAATGAAATTACCCTTAAACTTTATTATCTATCGGTCAATTTCAATTTTTTTTGTAGACTATATTGTTTGTTTCATATAATAATAATATTAATATAAACCAAACTATTGTAAAAGAATTGAAGGGAATTGTAATGAAATTACCCTTAAACTTTATTATCTATCGGTCAATTTCATAGGATCACACTATTGGTCGATGCAAAGTCTGTAGTGTGCTTTATGTCTAAGTCAACATCAAGCCTTAAATTTATTTTGGTCGCTGAACAAGAATTCACTGTACAGGAACAAAAGCTATGTGGACAAAAATTGAACTCGAGATTTTAAACAAACTTTAGGGCTAAACCGATTTTCTTCAAATTTTGAACTAATGTTTTTTCTTGATTCCCTAAATTCAATTTTTTAAGATATAAAATAAATGAAATTTGCCATGTAATTGTTAACAAACAAATAATTGGGTGTATCTCCAATGTTGGCATCATTTTTTGGTTATATAGAAAAACTACATATGTACTTTAATCTACCCTGGCCCATGTTAATTTATTAGTTAACTAGCCGCCCGTGCTCGCGTTGCTAACTACGAATATTTTTTTTTTTAATTGTGAATCTAAACCATTCTCAGATCCCCTTGAACACACACAAAAAATTTCATCAAAATCGGTCCAGTCGTTTAAGAGAAGTTCAGTGACATACACACTCACAGAAGAATTATATATATTAAGATATGAATGCTAGAAAATTTGGTTAAGAAATTTGTTTTAAGAAGATATACGTACCTTTATAACAGCGTTTAAATTAAGTCGATTCGTTGTGGGGTCTTCAGGTATTCAATTAGTTTCTAAGACTATTAATTTTTTTCTTATCCACGAAAATTTTTGACTGAGGTCAATTTTCTCCAGAAAATCCTAAATATAACGTTTTACTATTTGTTCTTAATGAACTTAACAATAATAAAAATAAAAATCAATAACAAGTTTGCGGAAATACCCATAGATCTTATGATAATTGGGGAAAGCTGAAACATATTAAAATAAGGAATTTAAGATTTTTTACCTACGTTTCTAACAACAGTTGACAATAATAAGAGTTATTTTCCAAGAATTAATTATGTTGAAATATTTGTTTAATCGAGAATACCTGCAAAACCCTTATTTCCTTCTTTTCTTTGTGTACTTGTTAAAACTCTCATTTCCTAACTCTGTTCCTTACAAGCTCTCAGAAAGAATTAGTTTTGGGGTATGAGGGCCAATAAGGAAAATTTACCAAACAAATATTGTATAAGAGATAACACGAACAAATTAATTCACAAGTTAAATTTTTTACGTCAAGATCTGAGTTACCTAGAAACGTTATTAAAAATGCCTGTATTTGCAAACCAAGATGACACAGATATTATTTACGTTTATGTAATGTGTAGTGGAAATGTACTAAGTGAGATACCATGAACTTTATCCTAAGGACTAGTAAAGGAGTATTTGGAAAAACACATCGCAGACTTCGAGCAACGTGATCAATTTCAAATACACGACATAACGCGGGAGTTCCACAATTAAGAAAAATTTCGTCTGATGAAAAAATACTGGAAGTTGTTGCATCAGAGGCTTATCTTTGAAATTCAATATTTCCAGAAAAAATTTCTAATGCACTGATTGAAGAAAATCTTCATTCGTACCATCATACACCTGTTCAAGAACTACTTCCTCAATGATTAAAAAAAAATGGGAAAGAATTTAATCGGCGACTTTAAACCATACCATCCAGTTCTAAGAACTATCTGGATTCACTAGGACTATTAGAAAACATTTCACTGATTCAACTAGCCTCACTATAATTCCAAGAGGATTGTTTTTCAGCACACTATGTTTGGGACGTTAAGAATTGGCTAGATGAAAAGTATGGTAATCTAGGGATAGGAAAAAACTGACCATTTCACTGGCCTGCAAGATCTTCTGGCCTTACAGTATTGGGCTTTTGTGTATGTTGAAAAATGAAACAAATTGTATATCGAACAGAAATAGGAGGAGAATGGCAGCAGCCAGCGTCAATAAATATTCGTAGTTAATACTAAAAAAGCTTGTATACAAAACAAAGGAGGAAACTTAGAACACCTGCTCTAAATGTTTGAACACACACATAAAATTAAAATTATCTCAAACCTCACAAAATAAATTAATTTAGTCGTGCATTATTTTTCTCATGTACACTTAAAAGCAAGGATTAAAAACTGATGGTTTTAGATAAACGGCTAATTAAATGCATGAATAGAATGCATCTTGAAGTGGCTTAGGCTCAATTTTCAGTGCCAGATCATTCTAGTTTCGCGGTTAACTCCTAAAATATGAAGCTAAAACTCTGAAAATATTTTGAAATTCTAATATTCTGAATCTTCTTTATAAATAAAATTTTGGTATTCCAATATTATATTATTTTGAAACATAATTTCAAAATGAAAATCACCAAACCGTTTTGTAGATATTGAATTTGTAAAATAAAATGTTTTTTTAAAATTAGCTTTTTTGAAGATATGGTTGAAATTTACATTTGTTTACGAATATAGATTTAAAGATGTGTACACATACCCTACCAGACACCTAAACCCTAGCTTTTTGCATTAAATAACGGGGTTTTCTTTATTAATTTATAAATTTTTTTTTTAATTTATAAAAAATTGTCCTGAATTATCGTTGTTTAAAAACCTGATTCACTTTGATTAGCACAGGAGAACTTGCCTCTATTCTATATCAGCTATATCAATTCTTTCATTTTTTAAATATATACACTGGAGGGGTAAGTATTTATGTTCTTATTTAAAACAAATTTCTGTAAAAACATATCGGACTTATTAAACTGTTTCAAAAAGTTTGTAAATGCGGTTGCTCTTAGTGCAAAAGAAAACAAGCGCGAGAGAGGAGCATTTATTACACAAAACTTCCAATGTACATATACTCATTCAAAACACGAAGCAAATAATTCCGATGTTAAGTCACTAAAAGGCTTTTGAATAAATATCAAAAACAATTTGTTTCGAAAAAGAATTTAAAGAGTTCGATTTGCTAAGAAAAAATGTCCTATTGTCCTGCAGATTCTGATAAAATTATACCTGTAGTCCACCTCACATAGAACACAACACAAAATCACCATCAAAACAATAAAATACGGAGGAATCAATTAATTATCAGAAAAAAGGGGCACTAGTGTAATTGGTCTAGCTAATGATTGGAGGGGTAGGCATATTTTTGTATTTATTAGACAGCGGTAGGATAAATAGAACTGTAGGACCGGCGAAGTAATTTTTTGAGTTTTATTTATCGGAAGTTTTTGGTGTGCTGAATAAGAATATGACTCCAAAAACTCTTCATTTTAGAGTTTTCGAGATTGTCGTTGATTATAATAGTGTCGTATCTGCACAAAATTTTGTTCATAAAAAAAAAGTTTTGTTTACGATGAATTATTTTGTCTAAAACAATAAGTATTTCTTCTGTTAAAGCGCGAAATATCCACTTAAACCAAAATTGGAATTATACCAGTATTACAATATAAACTAGCATATTCTAAACTCAAGTAAAAGTGCCTTTTGTCATTTGAGCTTCATACTTATCACCCTTTTTCTATTTTAGATTATTTCCACGGGGTTTGACCGACCAAATTTGGAATTCAAAGTCCTACCAAAAACAGACGTTTGGAAAGATATTGGTCAACATATACAGAACGTTAAAATTGGTTCCATCATTGTCTATTGCATTACGCGGCGAATAACTGAAGAAGTTGCAGACGTTATAGCTTCACACGGTCATCTCTGCGGTGTATATCATGCTGGATTGCCCCTTAAAAATCGGCAAAAAACCCACGATGAATTTATCCATGATCGTATTCGCGTAGTGGTCGCGACAATAGCATTCGGCATGGGTATTAATAAACCCGACGTTCGTCTTGTCATTCATTATGGTGTATCGAAAGATATCGAAGGATACTACCAAGAGGTAGGCCGAGCAGGTCGTGATGGATTGCCAGCGAAATGCTTGTTATTTCATCGACCTAAAGACTGGGCACTTCATCGGATGATCCGCCAGAAGAGCAATCCTTCTACCTCCGTTGAACAAATGGAAAAACTAATGAAAGCTATGCGGCAATATGTTGAAACAAAAGATTGTCGCAGAAGCTACATTCTGTCGTACTTTGGGGAAGATTGTAAGGATTTAGCTAAGCGTTCTGATTGTTGTGATAATTGTAGTCGTTCCATGGCCGGTCCTGTACAATCAATCAATCTCTACAGCAAATATCAAGGCTTAGATGTGGATGGCCGTCTTGATATCACCGAAGAAACTAAATTACTTCTGAAGCTTTTGAATGACATGAAATCCCGTTTTGGCCTACGAAAAGCTATTCTTGTGCTACGCGGATCCAAGAGTAAAGATGTACCTGCAGCTTATAATCAACACGTTACATATGGAAAACTTAAGCATCGGTCTGATAAGTGGCTTCAAGCTGTAGCAAATAGTTTGGTCGAGATGAATATGCTGTCTTTGGAAGATGTACACGAAGCGAAATTCACATACACTCGGTGTTTGATTACTAACAAAGCAAAAGTATATCTTAGTGGTATTGTGGAGCAACCGCCAATCAAAGTTGTGCCCAGCGAAGAATTCATAAAACTTCTCAATCCAAGAATAGTAAGTGCCCCTAAAATTGTATTTCCACTTCTTGAAAAGAAAGAAGAAAATCAACCATCAACTTCACCGAAACCATCTGCTCCACCAACGCCATCGATCTCTTTACCAAATAATTCCACGTTATCATCGCCATCAACAAAGTCCGATATATATCGTCCGCTGCTAAAAGTCCGATCAAAGTTAGCCAGTTTGTTTGATGTTATGCCTTATTTGGTGGCATCAACTAAAGCTCTCGAACAATTAGCTAAGATTCAGCCGACTACAATGGAAGAATTAAGAAATATTCGTCTTGATGGATATTCAGAAGAGAAGACACAACGTTTTGGACCGGTGTTTCTGAAAGTTATCAAGGATTATCAGGCCAAATTCAAAAAGACAACAACCAATGGAGAGACTTATGAGGCTGCAAAACAACAGACAGAAAACAAGGACCCACAGACGATTAATATAAAGCAGGAAATAAATATTGAAAGTGAGTTTGCTTTTCATTCCTCCTATACATTATGTGATATCTATCTTTTTGAGATAATCCAATCTTACAAAACTATACAAAGTTCATGTATATTTTATTTTTTTTTAATTTTCCTTAGCTTCTAACAATAATTTACCATCCCAAACTGAAAACAAAAGCCCGTCTCTAAGTTCAACACCAGAATCGATTAAAATTATCGAACCTTTACCGCCACCAGTTATCGAAATCGAATCTGACATTGAAAATGCTATTTTCGACGATTGGGATTCAGATGATTCGGAACTGACTCATGTCGGTAATAAAGTAGAAAAACAACTCAATGCCAGTGACAACAATCAACCTTCAACTGAGAATACTGACTTGGATTTATTGATCGATGTCCTTAAGTCTGAAGATTTTAGCCGAAAAAAACGAGAAGATATCAAACAATCACGTACTATTGACAAAAAACCCTCCAACACACTTGATTATGAATCAGATTCCGGGTCAGATATATTTGATGCAGACTGGGACTTAGAAATTGATGAATCTGATCTTCATATCATTTCGCAACAAGCTGAAGAAAAGTTTAAATGTGATTCCGCAAGCTTAACTGCCAGTACATCTACACCATCTTCTTCAATTAATTTGGTTGAACGTAAGCCAATCGAAGTAACAGTTAAATTAGAACTTTCAAATGGCCAAATATCTCAAAGTCAATTTGAAAAACAAGAAAGAAAACCACGTATTATAGACAGAAAGGTGTCCAATGCTTTTGAATATGAGGATGATTCTGAATCTGATTCAGATACTAAACCTATAACATCGCCGAAAAAACGGGTTCTGCCCAGTTGGATGCAAATTTCACAAAAAAGAAAGAGGTGATTCTATTGAAGTTTAAAAAAAATGCACAGTAATTTTTTGTTATTTTTTATTTAATTCATGAAAATAAAATTATTATCTTTTTTAAAATATGAATTTTTAATTTATTTTAAATGACGAGGAAACCTACAAATAAAATGTTATAACCTCTTCAATCTGCTAATGAGTTCGAGCAGCTTCTGTCGAAGCAGACGAAAAGCAAGCGATAGGTGAAAAAAAAGATGCTACTGTAGAAAACAAAAGACATAAATCTTGAATGAAATAACATTAAATATAAAATTGGAAATATATTATTATTGAAGTCTCTGCAATGAAACCAATAGATCTTCAGATCTACAATTTTGTTTTCAAAGAGGAGTAGAATGTCACTTAAAATTACTCTCCCAAGTAAGAGTCATATCACTAAGACACACTCCACAGATGAGACTTCAGTTCCATTTAATGAGGACTACTTGGTGAACACCTTAACTGTCCTACTCGAACACAAGCTTTTTGGACAAAATCTTTGGTAAGTTTCGATAAGTATAATCTTTAAAAACTGGAAAAAATTTGAGACAATGAGGCTAGTAAATATCCACCTGAGGAAAAAAGCAATAAAGATATAAAGAGCCTTCGGTCACTTATATACAGCTTTGATTGGCTTCGTAAATGGGAATTGGTTGATCTCACAGTACAGATTTTAACCATAAGCCCTCTTTGGATGCCTCAGCAAGTGCGATAAATTCAGCTTCGGTAGACGATAAGGCAATACACTTTTTTTTTTTGCAACTCCAAGAAACAAGGTCACCAAATACTTTAAAGAAATAACCACTGTTCATTGTTTCTTCGCCCCAACTGGCATCTGAGGAACCGACGAGTAGTTGACTGTTGATTTTGTTATATTTTAATTTTGACGATCCTTTTGAAAAAAGAACTATTCTTTTCAGTTCTATCCAATCTTCTTCCTTAGGTTGACTTGTCTTCTGACTTAGGATACACACTGCTGCTGAAATATCTGGTCTAGTGTTTAACGCAACATAAAGCAAACTGCCAATTGTTGAGTTGAAAGTCACTATACTCTGTTCAATTTATATTTGCAGTACAGATAAGATAGGATATTTGCCTTTCAGTCTGACCATTATGGATTTCAAAAAGCTATCTTTATTTTAAAGCTCTTACAATGTTGCCATAGTGAGCATTGAAAATTGCTGCAAATCTCACAAAAATATCGATAGTTACTAATATTTTATGAATATACGCACATTTTATAATCATAAACAATGATGACCTAAATAAATTGAATTTATCTTTTTCCACCCCACCGAGGTAAGATAGCAGGTGCGTTTTTGTAAGAGTATCCCCAGTGGGCCTAATCCCTTTCTAGGTAAAAAATATTTCACAGAAAAAACTTAATTAAGTAAAAACAAATCACGTCATTACTCCGATGCTGATGAGTAGTGGCTGCTACTGCTTTCTCTATTCAAACTTATTATCAAACTTTATATTGCAACTTCAGTAAAAACATCCATTTCCCACATCTTTGGCTCAATCATTTTCTCAACGTGTTCGACACAACGATGCCATTTTTCTGCGTCAACCTTTATAAGTCATAGTAAAAACTCTCCCTAAAAGATAATAGCCAACGGTTGTATAATTTTTAACTGTTTTTCAATATATAAAAGGAAAAGCTAAAACATGAAAACAGAAAAACACCAGGCGTCTACACCTTTGAAATATTTGCTATCAAAAACTCTAAAAAGCTTAAATCCTGAAAGTTGCATAGCAAAAACCGAAGAAAATGCCATATGAATTTCCATCAACTGCGCCATGGTAACTCTGATTTAGTGTTTTTTTTTAATAAACGTCAATAAGGGTTGGTTGCAAATTGGCGATCAGTCTCCATGGCCGTAGCTAGGGGAGGGCATTTGGGGGCAATGCCCTACCTTAAAACCTCTAATGCCCTACCTCAAAAAATCAACTATCATATAGTAATGCCACTGATTCAAAAACTGAAAACCAAAACAAGAAAAATCCGTTTCCCATATCCAAACTATGGCGATGTTGCAGGACAAATTAAATAGAGTCTCTACAACTAGCAGTGTTGAAACGTTGCTACATCAAAAAACTTTAGAGAGACATAGGTACTACGTTAGGTCTATTATTGAGGTTATACAATTGGTCAACGAACTAGCTTTGCGTGGAAATTATATTTTGGAGGAAAAAAAAGAACAAGGATTATTTCAGAATTGGTTTGAATACACCTGCATGAAAGATCCAAATTTGAAAGAGTCTCTTACTCATATACACAAATTACAACATACCGTTCACCTGAATTCAAAATAAAATAATTCAAGGAATGATTATACCAGTACGAAGTTCCATTGTTAAAGATATAAATGAATCCGACCTAAACTGGCTTACTATAATGAAAGAAAAATAACCGCGAAAATATTGCAATTGCAATACGCTACGTTAAAGATGGAATTGTCAATGAGTCGTTGCTGAAAATTACTACTACTGAAAATCTTGATGCAGTCAATTTTACGGAATCAGCGTTAAATAACATTGACCACTCTTGTATGCTAAGCCAATGCTATGATGGTGCAAGTGTAATGAGTGGGAAAGTTTTAGAAGTTGCGACCAGAATAGAAAACAAATTGGGCCGAAAAATCGTTTACTTCCACTGCTTTAACCATCGCTTGCATTTGGTAATCATTAGGGTTATATCTCGGAAATGACTTTTATTCGTTTATTTTTTGATCCATGCATCATGTTACATGATTTTTTTCAGCATGAAAAAATTGCTGTCTTGTATGGTGGAAAAAAGATTTACCGGCTCCTAGAACAGACTTGGTCAGGACACTTGGCCGTAACAAAATTTATACATGATAATTATTCATTGATTTTGACGACTTTGGATGAACTTAGAAATGACAGATTTAAGGGTGATGACGTCGCCAAGAGTATGGACATTAAAAAAGTGATGCTGAATCTGGAATTCCGAATGGCCTTAATTGTGGCCAAAAAAATATTATCCATGCTTCAGCCTGCAGGCGCAGCTTTACAATCCTGAAGCGCAGGATTGAAAGACGCCATAACGATCATTAAATTCAACCAAAATAAAATAAAGAAACTAAGATCAGAAATGTATCATCAAATTTTGGAAGAAGCGAAGTCTATGACAAGCGGCGATGCTGAAAATACGACTCATACCCAAAAGAGACAAATCAAAAAATCAAATCGGATGCATAACTACTTAGTATATTGCCCTTCATGTTCTTCTGTTAGACTAAATATAGAACCTCAGAACGCTTAGCCATTTAAGTCTGAGTATTTCGAAACGTTCGACATTCTAATTGCTAAATTACAAAGGAGATTTTCGGACAACGACGATCTACCAAATTCAGTAGCGAGTATAGATGAGTTGGATGTAGAAAAAATAGTATCGTTGAAAAGCTTAAGTAAATGTGAGAAAACAAAACTATTTGTAAAATGTACAGTTTCACCAAGCCACTTTAAAGGCCAATAAACGAGCCAAAACAGATAAATTTATCAGGTGAAAAAACTTTAAAACGTTTAGCGAAAACCCATTTAATTGCAATTTGGTGCAACTGGCCATAAGTTACTGTAAGAAAATCAAGTCTTTTTGATTGCTCCTCTTTATATGACAATACGAGTAAATAAACACATACTTTTAAATTTGTCATAACAAAAATCCTAAGACCCATTTGCTGAAAAGAAACATAAATATTTATTTTTAACTTCAACGCTTATGTCTCAAAATAGCTTTTAATGAAGATTAAACTTTTAAAACATTAATTCTCGACTAAGCAAACGGCTCTAAGTCATTTTTGTTTGGAAAATGCAATGCGTTAAAAATGGTCGCGTTCGGGTACGTATCCAAAGGTATCCGGATTTGTTAGTGTTGTTGTAATCCCATAGGAAAAAACAACTGATTAACGAAACAGCTGATGTCAAGCAGAAATCTAAAGCTATCCAAAAATTTTTGGTATACTTAACTATCCAAGGGGAATTTTGAAGAACAGCTGACATTTCAGCTGATCTATTTTCTTTTGTGTCGAGTACAGGGTTGGCCGAACTGTAACTTTTTAACATTTGTTACGTCTAGTACTAATTTACTAATTGAGAAAAGTTTGTTGCATTAAAGATCTCATTCGGATCCTACTACAAAGCTTTTATTCTTTGAACTTCAGATTGTTTCTTGATATAGGAGGTATTAAACTCAAATTCGTTTAGGGTTTTCATAGAAATATGAAATGATCTTAACTCTTAAACATGACTTGTTATGGGATTATATGGACGTATTTAGAGCTGGGTTTAGAAACGGATTCTTTTAAGACTATAAGCTTATATAATCTTATTGCAAGAAGAGTAAATAGTTTAGCTATAAGATTTAAGTAGATTTAAGTAGTTTTAAGCTGCAAAAGTGTTTACCTCTTAAAATAAAAATGTTATGAAACCCAGTTCAGTTTCATAACAAGATATTAATACTTAGGTATAACAATGGGATATAAGAGAGAGAGAGTTTAGCTCTGGAGAGTATGTTAGTTGGGCTTATTCATTTTTAATAAGCGAAGTGAAAATGGCTGTTTAAAAAGCTACATAATTATTGGGCTGAAGGTGGATTTACTCCAATTAAAATGGAAAATGATCGTACTGGAGCTCTCTTCGACAAGTGTGCTGCGCTCCTTAAAAATAAACAGTTTCAATTTACTTACCAGTTCATGGTTTTTATTATTTTTAAAAAGTTTTTTTTGATAATATTTATATGTACGTACCTTGAAACGACAGCGTCTGCTCACCAAATGCGAACAAGCACTAAAAGAAATCGTAGCTTAACTCTGTCGGCTTAAAGCTCACCGCTAATTTAAATCACAAAAAAAAAGAAATCTCGTTTGCGTGAGATAATTTGTGGTTAAAAAATCTGCCCTTTTCAATTTACTTTTCCTAATTGCAGGATTAAACTATCAAAAATTTGATATATATTCTTAAATATTTAATGAATTATTATAATAAAAAAAATTTATAGGATTTGTAATCCAGTATACATACATATGTATAATATTAATTGTTTGTTTTGCGGATTAGCAAATGGTCTCTTGCTGTAACTTAATCGTCACAACATACCTTGTACAATAAATTCAGCATTACAAAATATTATTAAATCATGTGTTCATAATCCAAATCCTTTGATTATGCCAAAGAAAATTGTTTGTCTCCAAAAATAAACTTCCCATCTATCATGTATACTTTCTACAATTCCTCATCCTACAAAACCTTCATTAGAACATAAATGTGCAAAATTGTTTGGTTTCCATTATTATTTCTATTTTTCTTATGAATTAACTACGTATGTAGCAGACGTAACAGATTGTAGTAAATTAGGCATGTAGTTGAATCGACCAACCCTGGATGATTCACGTCTTTTTTTGACTTTGACAGTAAATGGTACCTATCCGGTTTTGGTCGTTCGCCAACGTATCGGATACTAAAGTATCTTAGATACCCTATCGGTCTACGAAGTGAACGCGGCCAATGATTTTTTAGGTCTTACAATTCCATCAAGGAAAGAGGCTGCTGTGGTAAAAGCTTTTTTAAGTCACCACAAGAATAAAAGGGATTGAGGTCTTTTACCAGCGAGAAACGTTCAAAGATACATATGCACTTTTTGCATCTGTGGCGACCATAAGGATGTAGCACTGCTGTGTAAACCTACGTTTTCAACTTTGACTGCAATCAATAAGCCTCAGAGGCTATCAATGAGTCACGCAAGGAAAGGCAGGCTTGGTATTTCTGGCCTTTGAAAAGACAATAACAAAGTCAGTTGATCTGGATGAAGTCCTTCATATTTTTAATATATGGCAAATCAAAGAATTCACTTATTTTAATAAAAGAACTTTGTATTGTTAACTATGTAGGTTTACTAAATATAATATGTTAAGAGAAATAATAATATAAACCATAATATAAATGAATATTTAAGCCTAGTACGCAGATCGAGACAAGACAAATTTTATCTCTACAATTTTAATCTCTACAAAACTTTTCCAAATCTCGCGAAAAAGTTTGAAGTTGGAGAATTAAAAAATAATTTAATGTGTTTTGTAGTGTATCTCTGGAACGGGTTGTCTTACAAAAGTCGTTCATACCTTTTTGGAATCTCCTCTTGATGCTTTCAAGAGAAGCATCAGCACCTTTTACATAGAACCAGTTTTGACAAAATTCACTTTCGGAAATACGGTGGCTGTCAAAATTTGTCCCGCAAAATAATGCTTGTATCATTTTTTTCCTATCAAAATTTAGTGGAGACATTTTGAAAAGCAATTCACAATAGTATGAATTTTGAGCGCGAACTGCGTAAAGCTCGGAAAAATATCCAAGACAAAATTTGTCCCAGGAAAAAAAATGTATGGGAGAAAAAATTTTTCCCGATCTGCGTACTAGGCTTTAGCACTTATCCATATTTCATATCAAGTAAAATTTTTACTTCCGCCCTACATGTTATCACCGATGCCCTACCTTAAATTCAACTCTAGCTACGGCCCTGTCAGTCTCCTTTCACATCCGGGGAGCAGATAGATCATTGTAGGATGTACGTGAAATCAAAGAAGATTACCCAAACAATTTAAATTTAACTCAGTGATTCTGTTTCTTATTTCAGTGGCAATTTCTTAACTTTCCGATGGCACCCCACTACTTGAGAAAAACCATAATATCTAACAGAAAGTTATTGTCTCTTTCTCTCGATTATTATGTACTTAGAATTTAAAAATTCCAAAAAAAAAGACTTCTCAGTTTCCTATTAATGTAAACATTCGATCTCATAATAAATAAGAGTTATTTTTCAGTTTAAATATTGTTTTATCTATAAAATAAAAAGTGATGGGGTCATGAACAACCCCAGTTGCTGTTCAAGTAGGAAAAAAAGCCTTGCCTTCGGAAGGTTAAGGTAAGGTACCCTGCAAACAGCATCAGGTACTAGTGTTTCTGAAAAAGCCCGTACTGCAAATATAAATTGAACAGAGTATAAGTTCAGGAACTCTACAAGCCATTAGAAACTTATTCACTTCTTTAAAAGGTATACTTTTAACCAAAAGAACAACCTTAAAGAAAAACAAACACAAAAATAACAATTTCTAGTTATTGTATTTAATTTCACTGGGAAAACAATAGGTAGCTATGTATGTACGTATGCATAAATAATGATTAAATTAATGTTTTTGTATACAAAATATATCTACATATATTATTTACAATCTCAGAATTAATTTTAAAACAAACACAAAACATAAAAGAGGCAGCTCGTTACAATAATTGTTGAGTATTTTTTTTTTAAATGCCTTCTCGACAACGCGGTACATAGAATGTAGCACACGTACACTCCCAAGTGGGCTTTGCACCCTCCCATTCTGTCTGTAGTGACCATTCTTTGGTTAAAAGATCATAAGTTTGAACATTTGACGAACAATTAATTGTTTCGTCCGATAGCAGCCCACCCACAAAATAAATCTTACTCCTGACAGCTGAAATACCAGCATGAAATGTAGGGACTGGGTTTTTCGTTTCCAAATACCAGCTATCTGTGCGAACATCATAGACATCGATATCATCGATCAGAACCCGAGTTCCAGTATGAGGATCCTCAAACCAACCGCCGCAAGCATAAATTTTATCATCAATTGTGAGAAGTACATGGTCTGCCCTGGGCTTTGGCATAGGACTCTTTTGGTGCCATTTGTCGTCATAGGTGTCGTAACGCCAAAATGAGGATAGAACTAAATGTCTATCGATTCCACCTTCAAGTGAGAAATAAAATTATATATCTTAAAACACGTAACTTTTTAGCTTACCTGATATGTACAGAAAGTGATTCAGAACAGCTCCAGCATGCTGACTTCGATTTTCTTTTAAGGGTTTTATGTAATCCCATGTATTAGCTGCTACATTATATTTCTCACAATTCGACTCTCGTCGCCCTTCGGTCCAAATTTCGTCCGCTCCCTCGATCTGGTCACATACTCCTCCGACGGCATACAAGAAATTTCCAACTGCGTTCAACGAAAATCGACATCTTTCTGACTGTATTGGGGATATCGTTGACCATTTGTCCTTAGCAGCACTATATCGAAAGCCAAAGCCGTGAATATACTCCTTGAGACAGACATCGTAGGAGCCACCCACAACAAATAGATCATTGCCTAACACCGCGGTTCCATAGTTACATTGTTCGATATGTGGAATACAAGTTAGATCATGCCATCTCTTCTCATCAGGCAGAGCAAAACTGAGATGGTTGTGCACTCGATTTATATAGAAGCCTCCAATTTTGACTAGCGCCAACTCCATGCCTCGAGTATTCGTCAGAATGTTGCTTCTGAGTAGATCACAGCTTGCATACTTTTTCTTGCAAGATTTTCTTTGCTGAAAACCCGCCGTTCGCATCACATTGTAGTACGGCGAATGAATAGACTCATCAATATAATCAAACCGTGGCCAAACGTGAAGATCTATTGTCTTGATTTGATCGAAGCGGATGTTGGTAAACATCTTCATAGCATCTTCTAATGTTACTTTTTTCTTTACACAATACTCAGCTACAATCTGCAGAACTGTCACTTCTGAACAATCAACAGGATAGTCACAGCTTAAAATATACTCAAGCTGTTCACAGCTTAAACTATCCATTTCAGGAGTTTTCGAGAACTCCTCTAGATGGGCACAAATAAATCGGTAGGTTTTGTGTTTGAGATTATTTAACGAATAGAGATCAGCTAGTGTAGCTATGTCGACACAATTATCCATGTCTATTTGAGATTCTAAGTAGGTGGAACAGGAGAGAACGACGGCATTCATTTGAACATGAGTGGCAGCTGATAAAATGTCTTGAATATTATTGCGATTTAAATCCAATTTCGATGTATAAGCATACTCGAGTAAGCTTTCCATACCGCGAGCGGGTATGCCGTTAAGTTTAATTTCAGATTGTTGGGCTTCTTTCATTGGATCGGTAAACATGGCTGCAAAATAATCACTGCATGCCGCCAAAACTACTCTGTGTGCCTGCATTTGAATAAAATAAACTTAACTGTAAAAAATTAAGACTTTGAAACATTTCAGATAAAAAAACTTATTCATAATTGGAATTAAGTACGATTTTATAACAAAATATTTAAAAAAAAAAAACTATAAGCATATCTAGGTCCATTAAATTTTTCACTAAAAATATTTGTTTAAATTTTAGAAATTACATCCATGGAGCACAATAGATCTTCGTCTTCCCTAAATTATATCAGTTAATCGTACTTTGTATGGTCAAGCAAACGCTGATTAAATATTACTAGTATCGCCCTCTGTCGAAATTCGATACCATTGACCACACTCTAGAAATTAATGCTCAATTAAATAAACGCTAGCCTTCAATCTACACATTCATATGTACATATAAACAATGCACTGCAGGAACAAATTTTGGCAATGATGTAACTCATTTCGATTTGAAAGTCTATACGCATATTAACTTGCCACCCTGTATCACCGTTCGGAAATAGATGCGGATATGCCAAAGAATCTAAAGAGGAATCTTACATAGTTATACTGCGAACGTTTCCAGTTGTATTTTGGAAAGCAACAATTTTTCGTTCCTATGGTGGTTCATCATTAACGCGATCTAACTCAATTCCCTGTTACAATGCATATTTGACTGCTCACCTATAACTAATCGGTTATATAATTGGAATATCATTCTTAAAATCAGTAATGAAAATCTTCGCTGCAATTTTTCTCAACAGTTTAACAAATTGGATAATGGAAAATGGACTAATTAGTGAGTTCCAAGCAGGTTTCCGCAAACAATATCGCACTGTGGATAAAATTTTCACGTCTTAAGACAGCTTTTGATTCCATAGATAAAAATGCCCTCGTTCTTAAACTCAGCAATATAGGCTTATAAACGAAGTTCCTCAAAGTAATACAGAGTATGAGCCGTGAGGGATGGTTTGAAACAAAAATGGGTGTGAAGCAAGGATGTTCAGTAAGTCCTTAACTTTTATCATTATTTTAGATGATATTACTTCCTTTCTCCCAGGAGGAATTATTTTTACCAGAATAAACATCAAATATCTAATGTATGTAGACGACATCGTCCTATTGGCTTATACGACAAATATGATGCAGCTTATGGACGAGACCAGAAATGGACCTGGGAAGGCATGGAGCTAGAAAAGGTCATAGAGTATAAGTATCTTGGACTCCCAAATTTCTCTTGAAAATCATTTCAAATCCAAGCTTCATGATGCTTACATGGCTCTTAACTGTAACTGGAAAGGAATTCTTCGCAAGAAGGACGTCGCAACAAGAGTGAAGTAAAAATTATTTGAAGCGGTAGTATAAACCATAATGTGTTATGCTGCTCAGGTCTGGGGTTTTTTTTCAGCTTGATGAAGTAGGCAAACTCTTATGATACTTTAGAAAATCTTTCGCCTGCCAGAAAATAATCCAACGTACATGCTCAATTTGGAGACTGGACTTCCGCCTCTCTACCTGTACACTCTAAAACTACACTTCACCTATGTAATAAAAGTTATGGAATACCACCCGCAAAGAATTCACAAAATAGTGGCATCTTATATCATTCAGCGCAAAACTCAATTTCTTGAGGGGTCAAGACTGTTCTTGGAGCATAACATGCAAATATGTCTATTCCCACAACATGGGAAAATCCATTGGTTACCCTTTAGAATTCTACCAAGCAATCCAAATTTGAATTTTTCCGTGAACGAGCGAAGTTAAGTGAATTAAGGAACCTATGTCAAGCCCTGGATCACAACCTAGCAAACAACTATTTTCACGAGAAAAACAGTATTGACAGTATTATATTTTTCCTCTTTTTTCGGCTGACGGCTTACGCCATACTCTAATTGTGAACTACATATGTATGTATGTAATTATTAAAAATTAAGTAAATATTGAAGAAAGATCACATCGAACTAACTAACTAACAACAGGGTAATCGTTCATTTTCTTCAGAACTATCCATTATAAATTCAGAGTTATATGCTCGAATGTTCTCAAAAAAATTCTTGGATGATTGATTTTCCATAGAATCATTCGAACTCAAATTATTACATACTTCATGAAAAAAAGAGTTATGATTTAATGTAGGGACCGAAACTTTACCTTTTTGGAAACAGGATGTAAAAGAATTTTTATCATTTTGAATGATTTCTGAACTAAAATGTTTAGCTTCACAAAAACGACAAATCAAATTTAGTGTCCTACAATCAAAACTATCAAAATTTCGAGGTACAATATTTAAAGCACTTTTAAAAGTATCAACTAAAATCTCAACATTATCTATCCTATGATAAACATCTATGATCAACACCTATTAGAAGCTTATTTAATTCTGTACTTCTCAATGAGTAGTGTTCCGTAGTAATTCCTCGTCTTTCGTCGTGGTCATTTTACGACATTTTAACACAGAAACTAAACCAGATAAAAGGCGAGTATTGTTAACACAAGAATCAGCGCAAATCGAAAGAGACTTAGCCTTAGAACCCGTAGGGCAACTTTTGGCCGTGAATGATAGCAAAAATTCACTATTATTTTAAGATAGATCTTAAATGCGTCTTGAACCACATATTCATGTCAAGGACGCTCAGCTCTTTAATTAAATATAATATGGAAGTTGCTACACTTTTTATCTGACCCTTAAGAAAAAAATTCATTTTTAATGCATCATAACGCATAAAACCGCAACGCCGGCTTTCAAGACCTATACTTGCATATTAAAAGTATAGATTTATATTAAAATAGCAGTATGAAATTTTGCTAAAATATGTCTAAAATGAAAAAGTAGTCATTGCTACCCTCAAACAATTCAACCATAATACTCGTACGTCTAGAAATGCTCATCAGTGTAACCTTGAGCCCAATTTCGGACGTACTGTCAAGTACAGAGATTCTTTTTTTGCCGCACTACACGAATGGGGAATGCTTTACCCGGCTCAATATTTCCAACTGATTGTAATGTGCAGACATTCAAAACCAATGTACATCGGTTTCTCCTTTCAAATCCTTTCCATCTTTTTAATTGCTCGCACTGTGTTTAACATTATAAGGGTATTCATAACCCTTTGAGTGCGCGTATAATATAAAAAACAAACAGGTAATTGAAATTCAATGACGGTGGGTTTCTCCCGTGGGTGGGTCGCTTCGAGTTGTGGCCTTTTTGAGAAAGCCTTCTAAAATCTTCAATTCCCCAAACAATATTGAAGGAAAAAAACATTTCTTTTTTAAATTATATTTTTTGAATTATGCAGTGTTCGACAGTTACAATTACAATCAGTGTGTAAATACGTGTCTTAAGTGTATTCCAAACATCTCCGCAACTTTCCAACCATACACAATTTATCGAAATCGGTTAAATACTTCTTGAGAAAATGGTACCACAAAATATATTTAGGGCTATTTATATATAAACTATCAATTAGCATGACAATTATCTTGAAGAACGAAAGCTGAACTACAAACAGAAAGGCTTGATTTAGCGGTGATTAATTAGTATATCCTTTGTATATAAAACTTATAGTACTATCAAGAAGACGAAAGATTGTGGTGACATCTTAAGTATAGGGACTGCAACTGCTAGATTTTTCTTTGCTAAATTTAATAATAAAATATTCTCTGTTTTACTACTTGTATCTTATTCTACTCTCCACTGTAAAATCTAGCGCTAATTTCAGCGCCACCATTAGGCTAGAGTTTACAATACAAAATTCATGATAATACTATAGGTTATAAATACATATATGCAAAGGAAAAGTATAACAAATATTTTCATCGCCGAAGAGAAATTAGGATTATCGCATTTCTGATATTTCAAAAACATATGGCGTTTTTCTAAATGCAGTTTTGCAGCGCATCGTGGATTATGATGCCTTCGGAAGGTTTATCTTTATTTTGAAATCCAATATTTACTTTTACAATTCATTAAAAAAAACTCTAAAATTAAGAATTCGTATTTAATAACGTTATTTTATTGAAGTGAATAAAAAAAAGCACCAAAATTCACGATGCGCTGCAACACTGCATTTAGGAAAACTCCCATAAACAAGCTTTTTAATCGAAACTGTGTGTATTCGGCATTTGAATATTTTCAAAATTAAATCTACTTAACAAGTTATGGCTTCGATAGAAATGTAAGCGAATTGGTAAGGTACCGATTTAGCCAGGGGCTAACAATGTGTTGATGAATCTCTTCATCATTGAATTGGACATTACTTTTGGGTCAGCAATACAAGTCGTATTAGATGCTCGTCATATTCGTTTCTAGATTCAACTTCATATTTTAAGGATACATGATAGTACTCGTATGACAAGCTCATTCAATTCTAATCTTGACAGGGAATACACGAAAACCAATCTAATAGAACTAAATACTGCAAAAACTTAAATGAATGAATGGCATATTATGATGTGTTGAGGGAGGTGGACAGCTCTATATTCATAAAATTATATAAAACGTTCTTTAAGTTCAGGCATGGAATCTGGTGCAATCTATAAGGTTTACATTCGCCCAATAATGAGTACAAGAAGTATATCATCTGAGCAGGAGTTCAATTTATAAACGAAATGAAAGGTGACAGAACTAGAACTAAAACGATTCTAAAAACATCAATGTTTTATATTGTACTCGTCTTCAGCTACAGGCTCTGATTGTCACACATAATCGGAGTCGGTGTGCCGTACAAATTATTATTGTTATACGCTTACCCGATGTGTTACCGTTTTAAAATGGCTTATACGAATTTATAATTAATTCCTTTTCAATAAATAAGTTCGCCTGCGTTTGTAAATTTGCATTCAGGAACTCACCTTTATCGATGACCCTTCAACCAACAAAGTGACATCCACCAATTTGTCGGCCTTCCGAAGTTCATTTAGCCCAAGCATGAGAGCATTTGAATGCGTCACCGTGTTAAGATCTTCAGCCAAGTCCGCCATGGTTTTTCTTTCAGCACTTAAAGATGTGAAGATAATCAATTATGGTGTCTTTATAAAAAAAGGAAAACAAAAAATATTATAAAATTCGAGCCAAAATACTTATTCACGAAGTTACCCACAAATTGCAACCAATGAATAAGATATAGTTGATAAAGAGTGGGTCAGAAGCAGGGGGACAATGGGCACAAATTATGTTTTAATATATTTTGAGGCTCGAAGCACGGAAACATTCCAAAGCATTAAAGCAACTTAAATGGCCGTCTCTTTCACCTGCACCAAAAGCTTAGCCCTAGATTCGAGAAGTAATAAGAACACCAGACATCAGAAAACAAATAAAATAATATATCAATAAACCTGTTTAATTACGAACCGAGTCGGTTTTTCTTTCGTTTTTCTATCTTGAGTTTATTAGCTGAATTTTTTTTTTTTTTTTGATTGGAAATGCGGTCTGGTTTGCTTGGTTTGAGATATCAAAAGTAAACCACTTAACTGGTTCGAGGAAGGTCAGGGAATCCGTGTTATCAATTTGGGTAGGTTGATTCACGTATTTCAGAGTAAAATTGATAAATGATAAGCAAATTGATTTTATTCAGTACAAAGTACAAATTTTGACTCTGGGATGAACGACGAACTTACAGCCAGTAGCAGCTGTTCAGTGATCACTCACATATTCCGTATGAGATAGAGTGTACACACCTGAAATCTATTTAAGTCGACTAGCAAACAACCAAGTCAGAGACAGGAATAAACAATCAAGAAATTCGAGAATAGACCTATTTTACTGAAAAAGTTTAGATTTTCTTTTTGATTTTGTTTAAGAATACTTATTTGCTACAAACTATAAATTTGGAAGTTTTTATACCATCATATTTAAATCAACGTTTTTGCGTTTGCGAGTAATAAACTAATGTTAGTTTTAGTTAGTTTAATTTGATGGCTAAATTTGTTAATTTTCTTTTTTGTTTTTGTTTTGAAAATGCCTTAATACGTAACGTAATAAAAATATACAAGTTAATGCCTAGATTCACACATAGGCGGGGTTTAAAAATGAGTGTAGTCAGCACGGTAAGACCTGAGATTAGAAATTGAGTTTGTTCAATTGCTTGTCCAAGTCGTAACGAATATACTCGCGCAAAATTTTTGGATCTTTGAAATAGATCCCGATAGAAAACAGGATCCCAAATTGTTTTTGTAATACATGTTAAAACTTAATCCAGATCCGGATCCAGATAGATTTGTGAATAATGAAACGCACCTAATGTTGACTTTAATAAAAGGGTTAAGAAAGTATGATGCTATATTCGACTCAAAATTGTCGTTTTTACCTAGTTTTATACTAAAAAAATATCTACCATCACACTGATGACTCAACTTAAATGTTGCGCCAATGTTTTCAAAATATACAAATACACATTATGCATTGTAAATAAATAATACTCAAATAAAAGAAAAAAGACTGAAAACTTAGCAGTATGTGCCAACTTTATTATCAGATTTTATTCACATATATCATCAAAAAGAATGCATTACAACAACCATGGGAGATCCAAATAGTATTCATTCGTTTTTTGTTGTTCAAAAGCATATATCTTTGTTTTGGGATTAAGGCCTACTACTCAGATCGGGGAAAATTTTGTCACCCTTACAATTTTTTTCCTAGGACAAATTTTGTCTTGAATTTTTTTCCTGGCAGTACGCGAGCAAAATACATACTTTTTTGTGCATTGCTGTACAAAATGTCTGCTCTAAATTTTGCCAGGAAAAAGAATGATACAAGCATTATTTTGCGGGACACATTTTGACAGCCAAAAGTGATTTTTGCCAAAACTGGTTTTATGTAAAAATTGCTGATGCTTCTCTTGAAAGCATCGAGGGGAGATTCCAAAAAGGTATGAACGACTTTTGTAAGACAACCCGTTCCAGAGATATACAATAAAACACATTAAATTATTTTTTAATTCTCCAACTTCAAACAAAATATTCCCGGTCTCATTTTGACGTTTCTTTTTCTCATATTCGTTTTATGTTGTGTTGTGCATTAAAAAATACGAACAACTGGCAAATTTGAGACATGATTCTCATGAGACATGAGTCAACGTGTAATAGCTTTTGCCTCACGGGATACAAATTTAAAAGGAAAGTCAAAAATGAGACATGTCTCATGAGGCAACGTGTAATAGGGGACGTACTGCACGGAAAAATATCCGAGACAAAATTTGTTCCAGGAAAAAAAATGTATGGGAGACAAAATTTTTCCCGATCTGCGTACTAGGCTTTAATCTTAAAAAGACTTATTCGCTCTGAACACTACCAATTCCAACGTCCACAGAACTACACCAACCGGAAAACGAAATGCGCGGTTTATAATTTGACATTTCTCCATTCTCCTGTTATTTCATTTTTGAACTTTGCGAAGTTCGGCAAATCGCTAACTTCTTTTTTAATAGAATTTCGTATATTTCCGTGATAATAATAAAAATTAATTAAATAAGATAATACATCATTGTTTTTCATATACGATGGTTTCACTACAGGACCTCTCAACTTTGGCCTCGCCGGGTAATGTTTCTGTTTGTGAAAGAAGTGGCCGCCTTTGTACAGTGCCGCAAATCGAAGTCAAAGGGAATTCCTTTGTGGTAAGCATAAATCATATTTTATTAAAAAAAACCTTTGCATTACTAACTACCTGGTATACAAAATCAATCTTTGCAGTTAGAGTACTATCCAGAAATAAATATAAACTGCGAGATCTTTAGTGCATCTGCAGCAAAGCCAGTTGATTCATATCGATCGGTAATGGTTCCTGTGAATGAGAGAGTTATAAAAAGAATCACAAGAACTTTTTTCGAAAGTGGTTTTTTGGAAGCTCTTAATGAAGCAAAGGATCCAGCTACAGCTGCCTCAAGTCCAATTATATCGTCTGCCGCCGAATATACATGTCGAGCATTAGATTTCATTCGAAAAATTAAGCTTATGATTTTCCCTTATCTCAAGGAGCATGGTATTTCAAGCATTGCTAAGTACTCGGAAACTAGGTAGGCACGAGACAAAAGTTAAGATCATTAAAATTATTTGAATCAATTTATGTTTATTTGTCTTTGATTCCTGGTTTAGAGACTGGATCAGAAGTTGCATTCGGTATATTGTTTGGCATCCGAATTGTTTTAAAATCGCAGTTGCCGGCTCAGATGATGTTATTCGTATCTACACGGACGAACCGGCTGCAGTTCCTGTTCTTAAAGTAAGTTTCCTTAAAACAAAGCAAAATATATCCAAATGAAAGTATTTCTTATATAAAATGTATTTACTAGGTTTGTCAAAAAAACAAATCGAGTATGTTAAAATCTTGCACATGAATTTATAATCCCCCCAGCCCTAATTTTTTGCTTCAATCAAAATGCCTCTGAATAGTTTTCTAATGTGAATCGATTTCTCTGGATAAAGTTACTAGCAAATTGTTTTCTTGATACCCTTGATGAGAATGGGATGCTAGTATGCTTCGTTAAAATGATACTGCATGTTGTTAGTGTCCCGACAGGTTCAATTTAAACATTACATTCTCGTCATTCCTTGTAGCCAGGAAAAAATGGTAATCATTTCTGCAGACGAAAACCCAACCAACCCAAATCAACTGCAACTTTCACCCAATTTTTGAGGAACGTACGAGTTAAGTCCAGCTTTATTACAAATCTTGTTAGTTTAGACTTTAAATAAATATTTAAACTTAAGTTCATTTGATCATATATAGGATTGCTTATTATTCGCAGGTTTGATCAAAGGTGAAATAAATATATGTTTCGGTTATTATAATGATTTGGCGGCTTAGAAGAGCGGATCTGAGTTCCGCCAAGGGGAACCGATCTTTAATTTAAGGTCATAATTATTGGTGGGCGAATAAATGGCTTTTAGAGTCGACTTAGAGAATATTATTCCGTTTCTGGTTTGAATTTTTCTTAAGTGTTTTGCAAAACAGTCTATATTGCGATATATTCATTTGAAAGATGCTGAAAAAGACATTTAATGAGTCAGAAAAGAATCCCGAACCAATATCATACACCCCAGATCAGTATAGATAGGTCGAAGTCTCATACCGAGAATGAACAGCACTTTCCATGACAAGAGATATACTCTTAAACCAAAAAGCAAATATATGTTAGTCGAATAGTTTTTTTTGGTATTTTAAACAAACAGATTATTCACAAACTGTTTCAATTCAGTCCTTCAATTCAATTTCAGTCAAAAGTCCTTTTGTGTTTTACATGTTTGATATCCATGTTAAAACTGTTTACAAGGAAAATTTGCTATGTGCTTAAGACCATTTTATTGGTTTGGTAAAACATCATAGTCTAAGAGTCGGTAGCAAATTTTGGGAGTAGAGGTATAACCAGAATTCATATGGTCATATGTGTGGTTATACGCATTACTATACCAAATCCAATCAGGTTTTTTTTTCAGCCGGGGGTGGGGGTGGTTCGAAAATGGTATTTTTTCCGATTTTTGTGTAGAGGGTATAACCACTTTAATTTATATAGAAATAATAGAGGATTGTTGACTGATTTAAAATATATAGGCCTCAGACGATTCAGTTTCAGCCTTCGCCCTGACAGACGACTGTTAAATTTGCAAGAAACTCAACTTTTTAAGTTCAAGGTAAACCAAATAAATGATACACCAAAAAATCACAAAAAATTCTCCTGATTATGAGAATGTCGGCCTCAGACGTTTTGTGTTCAGCCTTGGGCTTTTCAGACGCCATTTAAGTATTTTCAAATGCGTTTTTCAACTAAAAACCTCAAAAACTTTTTTCTTTTCTTATATAACCAAAATTCCCGGCTGAAAAAAAAACCTGACAGACGGTTGGATTGGGTATAGTAATGCGTATACCCACACATATGACCATATGAATTTTGGTTATACCTCCACTCCCAAAATTTGCTACCAGCTCTTGGTCTATCAAGTATCAGAATTTAAAACATTGTTTCCTGCTTTTCGATTTGTTAATGAATTCATTTTCTTAACACCGCAATCAAAAATTTGACATCAGTATAGATAGAGCACAAATGTAACGAAACGATTCGACCAAAACAGCGCCTCTTAAGACCTTAACGCAGTCTGCACAAATGGCTTCGTGTCATAGACTCGTAATACGCTTGTGGGCAGTTCACGCCTATTTCATACAATACCGCAAACGAACTTGGTGCGAAGCACAAACTGCAGATTGTCGTGGCATAGTAGTGTCAGCCAGTAGGTTCCGTATGACTGGCTTATGAAGATCTTGCATGTATTGGAAATGTGTTGATCTTTTTAAGGAGATGCTTTGTGTGTTTATAAGATCAAGAATTGATGCTGTGTAATCATTGCAAATAAAGACACAATCACCCCTATTCTGATTTTCGTTTCATTTCGTGTCGATTTTGTCTGGAGAATTTGAATTCGTAAATCTAAAAATGTATGAAAGTATTTTTAAAAATATATCTTTTAAAACTATTTTTTTGTCTTTTATGAAGGGGAAGACACATGTGTAACAGAAAACCTGTCTGAATGTTGGTACCCCTGCAAGGCAAATTTGTAAAAAATTAACAACGTCGTTCCGTACGAAAATCAATTTCGGTAACGAATTCAATTCGGAACGAAAATCAGAACAGGGGTGAATTATCTGGGCCCCTAGCACGTTACTTGATACGATCGACTTAGGTCGATACAATCGAGAACAGGCAGTTCTTTCTTATGATCAGCCAATTGTTTTCGATTCGATTAAATCAAATAAGGAACTTCCTATACTCGATTACATCGACTAGACTCGATTGTATCAAGTTAGTGCTGGCACCCCTGTTTGGATCCAACTCTACATGAGTGGAGTCATCAATAACATGGGCAGCATACCTGAATTGAACATATTGCATTCCACAAGCGTTGCATTAGGTACCAGAACTCGTACTTGGAAATTCACAAATATGCAAATACACACGACAGCTGAAAGAGGAGAGCAAAGTATGAAAAAGAACAAATTAAATCCATTTTTTAATCTTTTTTTTTTAATACGACAATACATGATTTTCATAAACAAATACTACTAATTTAATTTTGAATAATACACGATCAAAATCTTGAAGCGATGTTAGCTTATTCTTCTCCACCACCTTCTTCTTCTTCGTCGAATTCACCTTCTTCATCTGCAGTTGCTTCTTGATATTGCTGGTATTCTGATACCAGATCATTCATGTTGCTTTCTGCCTCAGTGAATTCCATTTCGTCCATGCCCTCTCCGGTGTACCAATGCAAGAAAGCCTTTCGTCTGAACATTGCCGTAAATTGCTCTGATATTCGTTTGAAAAGCTCTTGAATGGCTGTGGAGTTGCCAATGAATGTTGCTGCCATTTTAAGCCCTCTCGGCGGGATGTCACACACGGCAGTCTTGCAATTGTTAGGAATCCATTCGACGAAGTAGCTACTGTTCTTGTTTTGGATATTCAACATTTGCTCGTCAACTTCCTTCATGGACATTCGACCTCGAAAGATAGCAGCCACAGTTAGATATCGACCATGTCTTGGATCACAGGCAGCCATCATGTTCTTGGCGTCAAACATCTGCTGAGTGAGTTCGGGAACCGTGAGAGCTCGGTATTGTTGTGAGCCTCTGGAAGTCAACGGAGCAAATCCAGGCATGAAGAAGTGTAGCCTAGGGAATGGAACCATATTGACAGCCAATTTCCTTAGATCAGCATTCAGTTGGCCAGGAAATCGAAGACACGTTGTGACGCCAGACATTGTTGCTGATACCAAATGATTCAAGTCTCCATATGTTGGAGTGGTAAGTTTCAGAGTGCGGAAACAAATGTCATACAAGGCCTCATTATCAATGCAGTACGTCTCATCCGTGTTCTCGACCAGTTGATGGACACTTAAAGTTGCATTGTATGGCTCCACAACAGTGTCGGAGACCTTCGGCGAAGGCACAACAGAAAACGTGTTCATAATCCTATCGGGATATTCTTCTCGAATTTTCGATATCAGGAGAGTTCCCATTCCCGAGCCTGTTCCTCCACCCAAGGAATGTGTCATTTGAAATCCTTGAAGACAGTCACATCCCTCAGCTTCTTTGCGCACAACATCCAAAACAGAGTCAACTAGTTCAGCGCCTTCGGTATAGTGTCCTTTTGCCCAGTTATTTCCAGCTCCAGATTGACCAAACACAAAGTTATCCGGTCGAAAGATTTGCCCAAATGGTCCAGAGCGAACAGAATCCATTGTTCCTGGTTCCAAATCGACCAGTATTGCTCTAGGAACATATTTTGCACCGGTTGCCTCATTGTAGTAGACATTAATACGCTCCAACTGTAGATCACTATCGCCGTAGTACGTTCCAGAAGCATCAATGCAATGTTCGTCGGATATTACCTCCCAGAATTTTCCTCCAATCTGATTGCCACATTGACCCGCTTGAAGATGAACAATTTCACGCATTCTCTAGGATTTCTCGTTAATATTGTTCTGAAAAATGTGCAAATTTCTTAGTAAAATGTATTCTTGAGATCGATTTAAAACAAAAATAAAATCTTACAAGGATAATGAAACTTATTTGTTCTAGACTGGAGAATGTGATTAAACTTTATAACCAGATATTTTATTTTATTTTATTAATTTTTCATTGCCTACTAAAAGATATGAATATTTAGTAAAGTTATAAATAAGTATAGTGTTTGCTAAAATCTGAGCATTTTTGAAATTAAAATTGCAGGTCGTGAGATATAGCAAAACTTACTATTTCCCATATCAATTCCATCCACAGGTTCATACGAGTTATGGTATCAAAATGGCGCACTTCAGCGCTAATTAGGCCACAGGGCTAGACTGCCGGTGGTCGCCATTACTACCTCCCTAAGAACCATAAATTCTAATTTCACCTTTGCATTCAACAAACCATTGACATTGAGTGAACTGCACTTGTACTAAGCCAAACATTTACTAAAACTGTTTACTGCAGAGACTATTGGCTCTAATCTACTATTAATAGAAGAAGAAGGAAAAATATAACATTTGTTTATATATTTGTCTTAATATATTTGTATATTATAGAGGAAAGTTGGATAATTTTACTAATTTATTAATGATTGAAATATTGTCCAATAGGTCCAGTATAAAAGAAGAGTCTTTGATTGTCCAAGGTGAACGCAAGGGCATATATTTGTTAAAATTTCTTAGTGAAATCATTTCTATGCAAACTGCAATGGATATTACGCGGACGTATTCCGGATTTGAAATGTTTCTCAGCAATGAATTCGGATGAAAAACAAAGTATAAAGGAAAGCGTTGTAACTCCTCCTTGCTGCATGATGATAGATTGGCTTGATAGTTGTGTGTCGGGGGTTGAAAACTTCTGATCTTTAGGGTGGGAGGGGTTAGGGGTGGTGCCAGTCGGATCACGGCTTTACCTGAAAGGTCCAGAGAAAAATAACCAGAAGGCGTAATGCAGAACACAAGATTTTCAAGTTTATATGATTTTATTAATTCGGTTTCACGAACTCTGTATGACAGGCCACGGCTGCGGATAAAATCGAACTGTCTCAGCAACCAAGTTGCTTCACGAGCAAACCACCATTCGAAGTGCCGAAAAAGCAGCGTCATCAGAACTCCCAGTAGAGTAGCTGGTACCAGGTCCATGTCTTGAATATCCAACAATCAAGCAATCGTCAAGATCCGTGGAAGCGACGTCTGAAGGTTAGCCATTGTAATATAGCTACTTATTAGTTCATCCAAGAACTAAGTTTGAGTCCGCATTGCACTGTGGTATTTATCCAACATAAATATAGGGCAGCGACGATTGATTGGCAACAATAAGTATCCAGTATCACCGTCCAGTGGATGAGTGGACGACTAGACGTTGCGAGCCGCTTTAGCCATACCCATGGTACATATAGCAGTATCTGCATGTGCACCCATTGCCCAAAAAAGTATCTCTGGGTGACGATCGCTATGGGTCGTACGAGCCCAAACGCAAAATAGTTGGACTACCTTTGATAAAAAACAAAAATCTTCTGATTCTTAAATTCCATCGGAAATAAAATCAATATTTTGGTATTTTTCTTAAGATATATTTATTTTGAATAGGAATAAGTGACAAAAACAAAATGACTTCAATTAAATAACGGTATAGAGCAATCTTACAAAATAAAATAACGATTTAAACATTTTTTTAAGTGCAAAATAGTTGGCCTATGGGTCTTAATTTTTATTTTACCATGGTGTTACGTCGCCTTTGGCCTTGATAACTGCTTCTATGCGTCGTGGCATTGTGTCAACTAATTTTTGACATTCTTCGGTGCCAAAAGATTGCCAAATATTTATGATTTTAGCTTTAAGGTCTTGAAGAGGTCCGGCATGGTTCTTTTCACGGTTTTTGTTTCATTTTATGCCAGACAGTTTCAATTGGTGAAAGGTCAGGGCTGCTGGAATGCCATTCCAGTAAAGGAATAGCTTCAGCAGATAGCCACGCCATTTTAGACCTTGCTGTATGGCAAGAAGCTCCATCCTGTTGGAAAATATAGTCTCGATCACAAGCTTGAAGTCGTGGTATTGATGGGAGAAGCTCATTTTCCAGAATATCCCTGTACCTGGCAGCATTGACACTTCCATTTACAAAATGCAAATTGCCCAAACCCCGCCCCGACATGCATCTCCATATCATTAGAGATGCTGGAAACTTGAAACTGAAAAACCTCTTTTGAATTTCTAATGACTCGTTTTCGTTCGTCGCCCACGCAAACTTCAAACCTGGGCTCATCACTCCAAATAACGGACCGCCATTGACTTAAAGTCTAGTTTTTACGTTGTTTGGCCCACTCTAGCCGCTTTTTCTTTTGTTTAGGTGTTAAAAGTGTTTTTTTTTTTTGCCTATGTTTTTAACGAATTAAAATTGCTCTAATTTAAATAAATCTAAAACAAACCTTATAAAATTTGTATCCAATTTTTTTCATAGTCCGTTTGCAAGTGTCGACCGAAACACTGTTTTTTATTCTTTCCCTCCATTGAACAGTTATTGCAGCGGCCGTTTGACGTCGATTTTCTTTTATTATTTTTTTTAAAACTCGGCAATCTCGAGGTTTTGCAATTGGTGGGCGTCCCGTTTTTTTACCGATCTCCACATTTCCACTATTTTTGAACTTTGAGATAATGTTTCGAATTGATGAGCGCGGTAGATTGAATTGTTTTGCGATTTTATAGCTCGATAATCCCGTTTCGAAGGCTTTATTTATGGATTCCCTAAGGTATCTTGATAATGCAACGCCACGCACCATGGTTGACATTAAACTGTTGCTGGCTTGCATAAAACAGTAGATCAATAAACAACAAAACAAGTGCATGTCATTTTTTTAATAACGGTTAACTGAAAATCTATTTAAATCTTCATAGGCCAACTATTTTGCATCCCAGAGAGAGTAGTCCAACTATTATGCTCTATCTTTGTTTGAGGGATTGCAAACTGGAGCCATATGTGCTTTCTCGAATTTAGTTCTGTTTGGTCTAATTTACTTATTAAATGTAATTTATTACATCGACAAAAAAAAATTAAAAAACAACTGCTTGGAGACCAGAAAATATAGGCATATAAAAAATGTTAATTTGTTAATTGATGAGTAGGCCAACTATTTTGCGTTTGGGTTGTATGTGCCTGTGCAAGTAGAAGGTATCTCTGTTGGATGGCACAGAAAAGTTGCAAATTAATGCGACACGTTTTTATGGCCATCTGACTGCGCATAGTACAAGGCAGTTATGATGATCAGCTGGTGGTTGGTTGAGATTTAGGGCCGTTTTCTTCACTAGAAGTTGACCTCAACTTTAGGATTTTTATTCTCAACTTGTGATTTTGTTTTTCTTCACTCAAAGTTGACAGTTTCAACTTTCGATTCTCAACTCTCGAGTTGATCAACTTCTGGTTTTCTCAACTTCCGAATATACTAGAAGTTGAGAGAGAAAAAGTGAGAGTTGACATGAAACATTGTTTTTTTTTTTTAATAAAATACATGCATTTTGCTTCAAAAGTTTTTTTAATTGAGTTTTCACAACAAAAAAAAAATATTGGCATAATTTTCCGCAGCAATTATTTTTGGGAAAATTGGACTTCAACTTCGTCGAGCAGTGAATGTTGCCACTCATTGGAGTTGAAGAGTGGGACGACCGTGACTTCAATTATTGTTTTCGTTTTTCAAAACCGACAGCAGTGATGTTGATAGAATTAATAAAGGATTCACTTCCTTGCAACGCGAGACGGTAATAGTTTTGAATTAAAACCTAAGTTCCCCTTTAAATTAATCTCGTGGCCAATCACAAAAATCACTTTATCACCATTGTAACAAACGCTGCGCTGATGAGAATTTGTACAAAGAATTGCAAATAGGCACTCGCGATTGAGTTGAGCGTTCATATGGCGTTTGGAAAAGCAGATTTCCCGTGTTAGCTTCCGACATTAGGTGGAAAATAGAGACGGCAAAACTCATCATCATCGATTGCGCTGTTATTCACAACAAAGCAATTGAAGGAAAATTATAGAACCTGCTCCAGAAATTCCCAGATTTGCTGATTTAGCTGACACAAATTTACCATGTATCTTTGGGGAAACGGCAACATCCATGACAAACATCCGTTCGCGATTGGTAACAACTTATTTTTATCCCTATGTAGATCGAAGAAAAAAAGAAAATCATTCATCACAAATATCACACAAAAATTCAATTAGGTTGACCGAATAAATTAAAATTTAATTTTGAAAGTGACAGCTTGTCACTTGTCACAACAAATATCCCAGGGATATTTTTCAAATCAGAAGTTGATCAACTTTAGATTTTCAACTCGGGAGTTGAGAAAAAAATTGTGAAGAAAAAGAAATTTTAACTTGCGTTTCAACTCTCGAGTTGAATCCAACTCTCAAGTTGATCAACTTGAGAGTTTGCCTCAAGTTGAGCTATAGTGAAGAAAACGGCCCTTAACATACTGGAGTACATTTCTCATTGTCAGCAATGACAGCGAATGGTTTCTATTGCGTTATATATTGCGTTATTTTAGGACCCACTCTGCAAGATTATAGTTTATTTAGGACAAGATGCATGCCAATTTTATCAAAAGCCTTCTCAAAGTGTATTGCTAGGATTGAGACGTGCGTCGTCCAGCGTCGATTTGCTCAATTATGAAATTCGAAGTGAGTGGACAAATATATTTTTTTTAAATTTAAACACCTGAATAAGAAATAAATATCAAATTTTCTGGCTACTGAAATGAATATCTTAACAAATTCCTTCTGTTCTTTAAGAATCCCCTCCAAAAAGGTATCACTTCGATGGCTTGGAGACCATACAGTGCAGCTGAGCTAGCAGTTGGTTGCCAGAAGGGACTGTGCTTGTGGACTATGGACAGTAATATGCATATAACAAGATCTTCGTCACAAGCAGTTTTCCTTAACCAGTAAGAAAACAACAAAAACAAAATGAATCCATAAATTATTCTTATTTGCATTTGTCTTCCCAGCGCCGATCACAGTCCCATTACATCGGTGCAGTGGAATTTAGACGGTACTCTTCTCGCCACATCCAGCATCGGTGATACAGATGTTGTTATTTGGAATGTCGATAAATCTAACAGCATTAAACTTAAACGTGTCGGTCCGCCTTGTTCTATTCTCAAATGGTCACCAGATGGTTCGTGTTTGTTCTCGGCAACAGTGGGAAACGTTTTTCGCGTGTGGGCAGCTGAAAAACATTGGGAGCCTGAACGTTGGACAATTTCAAATGGAAATATTCAATCTGCCTGTTGGTCACCGTGCAGTTCGTTCTTGTTGTTTGTCACATCTGAAGAACCCACCCTGTATCGATTGCAGTTCTTCGAGGAACAATTATTTGCAAGTAAGTTTTGTTTAAATAAAATCTCAATGTTGATCCGGCCAGTATTTACTAGAAGCTCGAAATCTAATTCTTTTTAAGTAAATGCGGGCCTAGAAAAAAGGCATGCTACAGGTGAGATGTTCCACAAGCTCAGGAATTTCTTGTATAATGCTGCCGACAGGAAAATATTTTAATATTTTATTCTAAAATTCATTTCTAAATTATCTAAAGCTTTAGAATTAATTTTATGTTTCAGCATCAAACTTGCCAAAGCAAGCTCTGCCAATTGCTGATCTGACAAAATTCACAATTGGTCATCGGGAAGTTGGTGGGCATCCGCAATCTCTTGCTTGGGATCCGAATGGTCATTTTCTGGCTATAAGTTTTAAGGATAGTCCCTGCATTGCGATTTTCTCCACCTGCATTAGTAAGCATAATCTAAGCATTTCACCTTCCTGCTTTTTGACTGGAATCGGCACCGAATATCCCTCGTTTATTTGTTTCCAAAGTAAGAACCGAAAAAATTCGGATAGTGTTTTGACCATTGGATGGTCGAGCGGCCGAATTCAATATTTTCCATTTGTTAATATGTAAAAAGTATGTTACTTAAATAATTTTCATTTTATTATATCACTTTGTGTATACATAAATATTGTTTTTTTTATAGATTTTTGTTCTTAGTTATAATATGCATATATATTTTTTTATAAATAAAATAATTTCAACAAAAAAAAAAAAATGATTCTTTGCAGCTAATACAGCTGGGGGCGCATAATATAAAGAAGCTCTACATATTTTGGTCAAGAAACATAATTTTTTTTAATCGATTTACCGTTAACAAATTCGAGGTTAAATTATAAATATTAATGAGGGTAAATACTTTACATCACATCTAGGGTTACAAATAGTTTGCCTTCAGTTCACTAATGAAATAGTTTTTAAATTTCTCCATAAAAGTATCCTAAGGCTGTTGCTGCTTTAAAGCGGACTGTGTGATTTTCATCCTTAAGTAGGACGGCAATTTTGTTGCCCACAGATTCAGTTTGTTGATTCTTTTCAGTTATATAGTTATGAAGAATTCCTGAAACAAAATAAATAGCTCCACATTTTGACACAATTATGTTATATTTAATTTTACCTATTATAATTGCTGCATTTCCACGAACTTCAACCCACTGACTACGCAGCTTGGGTATGCAAGATTCAATAAAATCCTGAATAGAATCCGGCAGGTCTACAGCCTATAAAAAAATGAACAAATTAATTTAATAATATAGGTGTGTACTTTGATTTAACTCACTATGACTTTGACAAAGTCCAAGATAAAGACATTATAGTTCAGCTGGCCATGATCGAGTAAATGCTTTTGTGCCATCTCGTTGACCTTAGGAGCATTTAGAAGGGCGGCGACCTTCCTTAGAGTTACTTTACAAGCCTGTAAGAAAATGAAAGGTATTTGTTAACGTATTTACAGTATGTACCAGCTCTATGCGGTGTGCAAGAGAGATAAAGTAAAATACAAAAAGGGAGAAATAGACCCAGACCCCACAGCAATTTTTGGGTGTGATTGATAACAAAAAATAATTAGCATAATTAGATAGGCCTTTAGTAGTCAGGCCTTTAGTAGTTATTTTGTGAACGTCTTGCATGCTCTAGTGGGAGCTATAGTGCATAAAAGTGCATCATATATGCAGTTCTTTCCAAGTCTAAATAATTGTGATAACAACTTTGCCAAAATGTAGAGTTAAGCTAGATTGAAAGTATTGAGGTCTAAGCCGTTTTGCAGACAGCCTTCTGCCTGCAAGACACGATAAGAATAGAGTACTTCTTGCACGAAGAAGACCGCCTTCAAAACGTCTTGGACTTCGATATTTGCAATCAGGGCACTTAGCTCTTCATTTTGAATTTATGGCAAATTTTTTATCACAATTTTTTAGACTTTGAAAAGAACTGCATATCTATTGCTCCCACTAGAGCATGCAAGACGTTCACATTTGTAAATAACTACTAAAGACCTATCTAATTATGCTAATTAAAATTAAATCACACCCAAAAATTGCTGTTGGCTCTTAGTCTAAAAGATGGGGCAGTCGAATATATATCACGATTCAAAAAAAAAAAAATACATATTAAACAAATTTATTAATCAAAATAAAGTGTTTAGGATTGTTTTAAAGAACAAAGTTTTTAAGGCATTAAAGTATTTAAAAAGAACCATAATTGTTCTGATATTGTGCCAATTATAAAGTAATCCAACGCGAATTCATCATGCTAAATCAATCCTACATGTTTTCTATTGAGTTTAATGTGAAAAACAATAGTAAATGTTTTTGGAACTTTATTAACTCGAAACGGAAAACTACGGGTTATCCAAGCTGCATGAAATACTTCAATACAACAACGAGCGATATAAACTTAATATGCAACCTATTGGATAGATTTTTTAAATCAGTATACTCTTTGAAATCTCTTATAAATCAAGTATTAGTATTATTGTTTTGAGTGTATTTGAGGTTGAAGTTGCTCTTTTAAAACTAGATTTGAACAAAAAAGAAGCACCTAATGGTATGCCACCTATTATACTGCTTAAATGTGCAGTCATTTGCCGAACCACTTACTATAATTTTGAATGCTTCACTTTCCAAAGGTAAGTTTCTAGACTGTTTGAAGCTTTCGTTTCTAACCCCCGGCTTTAAGTTGGGATCTAAGAAACATATTACTAATTACCGGCATATTAGTAAGATTTCAGCTATGCGTAAATTGATCGAAAAAATAGTTTACAATAGATTAGCTTTTCAATTGAGAGGCCACATATCCGCGTATCAACATGGGTTCATTTCTTATAAATCAACAACGACAAATCTTACATTAATGACAAACCATATTATTAATAATTTTGAAAGTCATATACAAACAGATGTAATATTCATAGATTTTGCAAAAGCATTTGATCGTGTAAGCCATCGAGTTCTTCTTTATAAATTATCGTCCTTGGGATTTCACTCTGAACTTCTTAGTTCGGTAGAACCATGCCTTACAAATACATAGTTAAAAGTGAAAATTGAATTGGCGTGCCGCAGTTTAGTCATTTAGGCCCGTTGTTGTTCCTCTTATTTTTTATTAACGATTTTCCTTCAATTTTTCTATCTTCGTTATGTGTCTTATTTGCTGATGACCTTAAGCTCTATCATAAGATAGTCATTATCGGATTGTTATTCACTTCGTGGTGATGTATTGAGACTTACTGAATGGCTTTATAATAATTTTCTTTATTTAAATGTAGCAAAATATCAAATGACGTCATATTTTAGATAGAAAGCTTTTATGCTTACCTCATATATTGATTACATGGTAAATAAGACTAATAAAATGCTTGGATTTGTAAAGAGAAATATAAGAGAATTCAAAGATCCATATTCGATCAAGTCACTTTTTAATTCTCTGGGCAGA
Source organism: Philhelius festivus (assembly GCA_963931855.1). Taxonomy (NCBI): domain Eukaryota; kingdom Metazoa; phylum Arthropoda; class Insecta; order Diptera; family Syrphidae; genus Philhelius; species Philhelius festivus. The sequence goes on along the minus strand of OZ007556.1, from coordinate 79,331,862 downwards.
TCTGTGATGGAATACTTTAGTACAGTTTGGAATCCGTTTAAAAACTCATCTATTAGAATTGAAAAGGGATTTTACTAGATATTTGATCTTCAAATTGAATTGGCGTATGGACAAACCAACTTACGAAACTAGGTGTTTATTAAGACTTTGGAAAATCGGCGTACTTGCTTTTCTATTATGTTCATTAGAGATATTTTATCGTACTAGCCTTTCGCCTTGTGTCGAAATTCGACAGAAAATGAAATATAATGCTAGCTACACACGAGGCAACCGTTGCAGAAACGTGTTTCGTTTGTTCACTACACACGTGGCAACTGTTGCCGCAACCACAGTACTGTTGGAGCAACCGACCGAAAATATCAAAACTTTTTGATATTTCTGGTAACGGTTGCAGCAACACAAAATCAATTGGCAATGTATATTCTGCACATCTCCGCAACTGTGGTTTTTCAACCATATACAATTTATCGAAATCGGTTAAATACTTTTGGAGAAAATGGTACCACAAAATTTATTTAAGGCTATTTATATATAGATCACATAAAATGTCCTCGGTTACTTAGTTTTGTAAAGTAACGCGTTCCTCAAAGAGATTTTCGTGAATCAAATTTATTACTGGAATATTTCCATCGGACAAATTGTGGTCTAAACGAACCAATTTCACGTTGCATCGGTAAAACAAACTTCGTTTGTTCCAGAATAGATATTTTCAGTAATGGTACAAGAGGTATTTTCATAATGTATTTATTAAATATACAACCCGTTTTTATGTATTTTTATAAAATTCCTTAAAGATTGACCTTTCTATCGATACTGTAATAATCTCGTTTTTAACCAATAGTATGTAGTCTAAAATGAATCTTCTCTCTGTTTGATGAAATAAATAAATTTAGTATTTTAACTCCAGCACAAAAAAAAAGGCGTTTTCATAAATGCAGCGTTGCAGCGCATCATGGATTTTGATGCCCTCGCAAGATTTATCTTTACTCTGAAATCCCATATTTACTTTTACAATTCATTAAAAAAAACTATAAAATTCAGAATTCGTATTTAATAACATTATTTTATTGAAGCAAGTGAATAAAAAAAAGCATCAAAATTCATGATGCGCTGCAACACTGCATTTAGGAAAACGCCCAAAATTTGAGAAAAAAAAACATTGATTTCGTAACCAGAAGCCGTACCGTATAAAAGTAATGTTTGTTAAAGTAAAAGCTTAAGGTACTTCTAAAAAATAAATAATTTAAGATAAATCGATTTTTTTTACGATTTTGTTAAGGGTAATTGAAGTACTTTTAAATATTCATAACAAGTTAAATACTACTTACCCTTATAACTGTAGGTTCGGTCTCACTTAAATGCAAAATAAGTGGAAACAAGTTTGCAAAAAGTTGTTCCTTTAGGGCTTCGGATGAATAATTTGGTGACATGCTGCCATCGTTGTTGCCCATCTTTGATTCACACAAGTCTCCGAAAAGTATAATTGCCGCCTCTCGAATTTCAATGGAATTACTGCCGAAGAATGGTCGAATCCGTATTGCCAGTGACACATGAAAAGATTCAACTCGATCGCTTGGTAGCATTTGAAGGATTCTAGAAAGACCTCGTTTACTCTCCAGAGGAATATTAATAAGACAGTCACTAAAAGTAAACATAAATTACAGAAAAAAACGTTCATTAATCTCTAATTAAAAGTCAATATTTGTTTCACCTATTTGCATCATCGATTCCCTTTAAAAGAGCGGTTATTGCTGTTTCGGTATACTTATCGATATCGTGTTCAGTCAAATGGCCAACATAACCTAGCCCCTGTATACTTAAGCCCCTTACAACCGGATTTGGATCACTCAGTGCCGAACTCAAATGAAGCATTATAACTGATGAGATTTCACCACACGGCTTCAATGGCACCAACTTCGAATAAAGGCCAATCGAAGCTATCCGCTGACCATCATAAGGACTTGACACATATTTGCTCAGTGATGTTATAATTTGCTTCATGGAACTCGAACCGATTGAGAATTGATGTGAAACCCCAATTGCCATCGGAGTCAAAAGTTCTATGAAATTTTTCAGGTCAGTACTGGTCGATAAGTTATTGCAAATAGTCAAAACGGTAGATATTTGTTCCATTTCCAGATTTTTAAGAAACGCTAGAAAGCTTTCCAGTACTATTTGACATGGATTCAATTTGATTGATTCCTTGTTGGGGATAAATCCAAACTTATTCTTTCCAGACGGAGGTGCTGGAGCTTTTCCTGACGTCGGCGATGCTTTTGTCATTAGCATTGGTGGGGCTAAGTTGGTATATGTTGCCAGAGAAGTCAAAAGCATTGTGAAAATTTCAGGAAATTTTGTTTTTAATTGCTGAAAAGAAATGTATGAAATCAAGTATATATCGACTTTGCCATGAATCGGTTGTCACCATCTTAATCATTCTTCTTTTACTGACCTCATGAATTTCCTTACAGGGAAACATTTCCCGCATTGCACAGAATATTGCAAACGGTGGAACACTAGCAATCTTCTGTCTATCTCCGCTACTCTCATTAGGCTCGTACAGACAAGATGATGATAGGATTGTCAAGAAATTGTCCAAAATCAATCCGGTTAATTCTGGGTCCTGACATATCGTATGCCAGTATTCCACAACATTTCTGTCAATAAAAAGGCACATCTATTAATTTGAGAGCTAAATGGAAATTTAAAAAACACTAACTCCTCAAACGGCAATTGCTGAGAAAGTATCTCAGAGCACACTAGCTTTGGATGGTGTTTGGTTAATGCAGCGATCGCCTTGATCACACCAGACTTAGCTCTGGAAATTTCACAAGCATTGACAGCCTAAAAAAATCGAATTTAAATAAATTTGAAAAAAATCAATTAGCTAATCAATTTACCGTTAAGCTTTCTTTCACAAGATCGGGAATCGCATGGAACAACTCGGAACCTTTTTGCTGTATGAAGAACTTCAGAACTACCGAAGCTCCAATTGCTGAGCTCTGCTCTGGATCTTTTAAACAGTTAAGAAGTGTTTTGCTAAAAAAATGATTAAGTAAAGTCTAGACCTAGTCATACTTCAAACAAAAACTCACCAAAATTGTAAATATTGGAAATTTGACATTCTCAGGGCGATAATCTTTGCAATATTACCAGCCAAATGGTAGATCTTTTTCGGGTCATCTGTTATTATATTTTCTTTGACCATTTCAATTTCCTTAACCCAATCAACACTACTGTCGGCTATTGTTAAAGTTTCATAGATACACGATATTTCAAGAGTTTTTTGTAGAATCTCCACAGATACCTGCCGAACTGTAGCATTGGAATCAATACATCTCGGCACGATTTTTCCCAGCATCGAACCGGTTTGATTGAACTTCGATGGAGCCTCACAGCCCAGCCTCATCGATTTTATGTAAACTTCTAGAGAGTTATTCAGTACGTGACTGGCACAAATGCGTACTTCGCTGTTCGGATCTCTTGTCCAGCATTCAAGAATCGATATTATCAAATCCAGAGTTGATGGTGATGGATCATTCTCAATGATGACCTTAACAAGGGAATTCAATTCGGGCAGAGATTCATTCAAGTGCTTTGCTAGAAAACTGTTCTTGTTATCTTCTTCAGTGGATTCGAATTTAGTCCGCAAAAATCTTGCACATGTAAAGAAATTCTTACAGGCGATCTCAAAAATTATGCCTCCATCGAATTCACCACCATTCGTCGTATCGATACGGACAAAACTGGTGCCAAGTTTAAGAATCGTAGGTAGCAATGGCAGTTCATCAAAAGGAGCTTCAATTTGTATACTAAACACTGCATCCATCATCGGCTTTCGGAATTTAAGCGGATTTGTGTAGATTTCTTTGTATCTTAGAATCTGACTACAAATGCAAAGTAAGGTTCTCAAGGTAACCTTTAGCATGGTGTGATCTTTAGCTTCGGTTATCTGTTGAATGAGAAACGATAGGATAGTGTCGTCAATTTGAGTGTTTCCATCTTCGTCTTCTTCCATCATGTGACCGTAGGCTTTGACCAGCAGGAGATTTGTTTTGTACATATCGATTTCCTTATGAGTGTCCTTCATGAAATGCAGATTGCTAAAGAAGCCAGTGGAGTGCTTACGGGCCCCCAAATTTGCTAGTTCTGTTAGTTTTTTAATAACCAATGCCGAATGTACTTTGGAAACGTAACCCAATGCTCGAGCAGCACTGCATATTTTCTTTTCATAATCAGCATGTGAGACGTGTTTGTCAAGCTTTTCTTGTTTTCCGCATCCAATTATCATGTCAATCTTTGCCAAAACTGTTTGTTGCTCTACAATGTGGCATAGGGTCAATCCGATCGCTTTTAATGTCATGCCACGTTCCTCACTCATAGACGGAATAAAAAAGTCATGAACTGGAACTTGAATAGGATAGTTCAACATTTGATCGGACATTTTGTTTACCAAGCGTTCGGCGAAGTTCTCATCGTTGCGCTGCAGGAACTCTACAGTTTCACTAATGAATTGTGTTAAGTAAATGTAGAAAGTTTTTTCCACTCCTATGTAGAGGAGAAGATCAGGGATTTTCTTATCCCAAAGGCTGGCAAGTTCGGGATTAAGATGTGGATAGTAAAACTTAAGGAATGACAGTACGTTTGAAATACGCTTGATATTGGTGTAATTCCCTAATAACGCGATACTCCTTGCAAATACAGTCTCCGGACTGGGAACAGTGATTTTTGACTTTTTATTGCCTCCTGCTTCATCATCCGCTTCATCGTTTACTTCAAATTCTATGTTTGGATTTTTGGAAAACAAACTGGCCATACACTTGGTGAGGTTCGAGCAAATATCAGAGTAATCCAAGAGAACATAATAGTTCAGTAGTTCCCGTTTTAGAAGTTCATCCATTGTGCCTACAGTTGAGGATAACATAAACAGGGAGTTTTCACAGGATTGCATGAAATCCTGGTGTTCTTCACTGCTTCCATGCTCGGTATTTATCTTGTTGTACCTGCAAGAATGTCGAACGATATACCATACGAATTCTTTTTCCTTGATAAAAGACTTTTGTGCCAGGGCCACAATTGCCTTCAAAAGAGTCATCTTCATTTTAATCGCCTTTTCCGTTAGGATCATCTGTTTCAAAACTTCCATAAAGCCAGGAATTTTACTTTCAATATTTTCTGGAGAAGCGTTTGTTAAGTGTGTGAGTATGAGCAGAGATTTGATTCGCTCACGTTCAATATTGTTCCTTAGTTGAGCCAATAGCATATCCATAATTTTGGCTGAATAGACATTGGACAGAAGGTGAAGACACCGAAGAACTTCATAGTGACCCTTGACTGTTTGGGGTTTTTCATAATCAGGATATACACAAACCAAGTCAAAGAGGCTTGTCACCAGAGCATCGGCAATTGGATCGAGGATGTTCGGTTGAATTTTGATGGTAGTTCGTAGAACAGATGAAAGGAATTGTGTGACAGAGTTTCTTTCAATTGACCTGCGATAAAGATTAAGAATGCTAGGAATCAAGCGCTGTGATTGGTCTTGGATTTTATCTTTCGGCAGGAGTGGATACATGCTCGATAGTGCTTGAAGTATTTCTACGCAAACTTTTAGCTCTCGAGTTTGAAGCCATTGATTGAAGAGCACATCATAGGCGACCGAGATTTCCGTTGAGCAGAGAATATCAGATGAATCATTTTCTGATTCGGTATCAGTTTTATCGCCGGATGTTTGCTCGAGTAAAGCTTCGCTAAACCGACCAATTGCTGAAAAAGAATTTCATTTAAATTCGTTTTTTTTAATGTAAATAAGTAGTTTGATTTACCAAAAGCATGTGCTTGCTTAACATGATCCTGCTTTATACCACCCATATTTGGAAGGATTGCAGACAGAATTGGTTTGATAAATGGCAGGGTGCCGGAAACATTTGCTGTTGCTAGGGTACCCATACATTGTATGACCATAAAGTGGAGAACAGTTCCTTCTTTTGCGTGACCCATTAAGGCTTCCATAACCTGAAAAATATTTTTCAAACGGGTATTAATGATTTTGAATGTATTTAACAACCTTCAACTCACCATTTTGCAATCTTGTCGTCCAATGGCGACAAGAATCGCCAATGCATGTGGCTGTATTGATGGTAAATTTTCATTTGATTTAGTTAGCTCATCTATGGCCAGCGAAACAATTTTTTGATACGTTTCTGCTTTAATAGACACATTTGAACTTACAACGGTTTCAAGAACTCTGCAATTTAAGTTAAATTTTAAACAAAATTTGTTTATATGGCATTTTAACATCCGTTACCTTAATAGAATTGCCATAGAGTTGTCACTTAATTTTGGATGCGCTAACCTGTAGTCTGCTAATATCTCTGTACACGCATCTGGATTCTTTTCGTACACTTTGACCAATGAGTTTTGAATAGCTAGACGAACTGTTTCATCTTTGTCGGCAAGACAATCGAATAGATTTTTTAAAATACCTGAAAATAGAAATACAATGAAATAATTTGTTAAGGTATTTGAGTAAGGAACCTTTTGATGGCATTTGGTTAGGGGGCTGTCCTCTGGGTGGTGTATTATCTTTATCACCCTTGTTGTGGAGTCTTGTGGTAGACGAATTGTTAGAAATTCTAACCTCCCAAGGTATATGCTGCATTGGTTTTGCTGATAATGGGGATGCAAACCGAACATCCTCAGGCGAATGTTAACTATGATAGTAAGACTCATCACTACCTATGGTGCGTTTTCATGGCACAAGAGGCAGGAAGAGGAATCATCAACAACTAGGAAAACCCTAGAAAAAGTCCAAAGGCTCGCGTGTATCGGTATTACGGGAGCAATGAGAACCTGCCCTACCGCAGCTTTGGAGGTTGTTCTTCATCTATCCCCTCTACACAAATTCATGAGAAGTGCGGCAATGGAAGGTATGATGAGATTCTCGAGGGAAGGAATTCGGACAGGCAAATTTATTGTTCTCAGGGAAAGAGACTTAATCAGCAGGTGCACAGATGGTATAATCAAAAAATATAATTTCGAGAAAAACTTTGTTACTTTGAAACAAATACCATCAAGTGGTACACTGATGTATCGAGAAAAAGCGAAGCGACTGGTGCAGGAATCTTTGGAACTTAAACCAAACTTCCCATACTGAAGGGGCAGTCCACCAGCAGCTTTCACGCGGAGGTAAACGCGTGGATCGAAATCTCAAGTCAAGCAGCACTCAAGGCACTAAGCTCGTATACCATCAGCTCTAAATTGGCTTGGGAGTGCATAAGCAGGCTAAATGAACATGGCAAACAGAATAGGGTCACACTTCACTTCACTTCTTCACTACTATACTTCACTGTAGCAGAAATAACGTAAGAATTATAAGAGATATCCTAACTGGACACTGCAAACATAGAAGACACCTAGGTTTACTTGGTATGGTAAACAGTGCCACATGCAAATTCTGCAACATGCATGAGAAAACACCGGACCACATTCTAGGAAGATGTCCACTCATGCACCAAAGGAAAAACCATCTAGGACAATACCAGGTGGAAGAGAGTGACCTATCCTCACTAAAGGTGCCCCAAATGCCAAGATTTCTAAAAGCAATAGATTTGAAGGGAGAACTATAAGATGAGCAAGCTCTTACATTTTTAAGTGGGGCACAATAGATATCCAGGTCGCAATGAAATACCCCTAATACATCATTCATTCATTGTTAAAAATTACAGAGATATCTCTAAACTATCTACTATCTAAATTCAGCATGGATTTATTAGTGAGAGATCTACTTCAACTAATATAATATCATTTTCAAACTGCGCTTTAAGCGGTATTGAAAAAGAAAATCAAATTTACGTAATATACACAGACTTTTGATATGTTAAACCATAATATTCTTCTAAATAAACTAAGGGCTTTTGGTTGCACTCTAGCTTGCTGTTATGGTTGTATTCAGTTTTTAACGGAAAGAGAGCAAAAGGTCAATTTGGTGATATATACTCGAAGTCGTTCGAAGTAAGTTCTGGTGTTCCTCAAGACAGTCACTTGGGTCCCTTTTTGTTCAGACTCTGCAATTTAGTTTTGGTTAAAGCATTTATGTACGTATGCTGACGATTTAAAAATATTCCTATCTATTCGATCCTTAAATGACTGCTTTATACTTCAAAAGGCTCTTGATCTTCTTGTTGAATGGTCTTACGACAATGATCTCCAACTTAATACTGACAAATGTAATGTTTTGTCTTTCTATCGAAATAATAACCCAATAATTTTTAATTATAGTATAAATGGAGTTAATTTAAATTTGCTAACTAAAGTGAAGGACCTTGGTGTTATCTTTGATCATCGTCTAATTTTCTCCTTACATATACATAGATTATATTATTACAAAAGCAAATTCAATGTGTGGTTTCATTAAGCGAAATTCTTGCGAATTTTCAAATTTTGTATCATTGTAGCAATTGTATACGACGTTGCAACGTGTTGGTTAGACCAGTTCTTGAATACTGTGCCGTAGTTTGGAATACGCAGTTTATTAAATTATTCAATTCGCTTGGAAAGCGTTCTGCGGAGATTCGCAAAATACATTTTCTTAAAATGAACTGGCCAAGTTATACAGAGTATAGAGAAAGGTGCCTTTTACTTGGTATAAAATCATTGAAGGATGGAAGAGTTATACAAAGTATAGTTTTTGTAAGAGATTTATTGCAATATTATATCCTTTCACAAAGTTTACTATCCTTGATAAACATATATGCTCTTGAAAGAAGTATAAGAGTTAGAAAATTCTTGTTCTCACACCGTCATAAAACTAACTATGGCCAATATCTCGTTCAATAATCTTTTTAATTTATATTTATATAATTTATGTTAATATATATTTTTTAGTTTATATATAATTGAAGTCGACTTGTTTGCTAGTCATAATGCATTTAAAAAATCTTCAAATAATACTGTTAACTCTGTTAATTTGTGATACTATATTTTTAAGTTAGTTTTAAGTATTTTTTATCTGCATAGTTTAATTAGTAGTAGATGAAATAAATAAGGTTACAGCTACTAATGGATGACCATATTACCAGATTACATACTTTATACTTATAGACGACAAGGTGAGTCTGAAGCAGAATGGTAATTCACTTGCCATAGCTTTAATGTAAATACACAAGGTTCACTTTCTAAGACATTCAAGGTTAGGTTAGGTTAGGTTAAAGTGGCTGCTGACCGGAAAAGGTCAACACACTAAGACCAATATTTGGTCCGTTGTGATACCACAAGGATTTCAAAAATCACCCTTAGTCGTTAAACCATTTTGAGCTAACAATGAAGCGTTTGAGACAGTGAATGTCGGAATTATTTAAATCACTAGGATCGTTATAGTAGTAGTCTCCCAAGTGGAGTCTACGTCTTTGCGCTAGGGCAGGAAATTAGTTGTTTTGAGCGTTTAGCATCAAACCATGGCCAAATTAGTTTAGTAGACCGGCAGTTGGGGTGCTGATCCATCTTTGGTTAGCTTTCTTTATGGTATCATGCTTTAGCATAAGTTTACAAGTAGCTAGGGGTATACCGATGTTGGATTTGCTATCCAACAAAGGTAAGATTGTTCCGTTTTTTGCAAGTTCGTCGGCTTTACAATTTCCTGGAATGTCTCTATGCCCCGGCACCCATATAAGGTGAATGTTAAACTGTTTTGACATCTCCACCAGAGATGATCGAAAGTTTTGGGCTGTTTGTGAGTTAATGGAGACAGAGTCCAGTGACTTTAAGGCAGCTTGACTGTCTGAGAAGATACGTATATCAGTAGTCGATATAACGTTTTCTTTAAGCCAAGGGAAAACTTCTTTTATTGCTAAAAGCTCTGCCTGGAACACGCTACAGTGATTGGGAAGACGAAAAGATAGACAAAGATTTAATCTTTCGGAGTATACGCCTCCACCGACCCCGTCGTCGGTTTTAGATCCATCCGTATAGAAATTAATTGCTTCGTCTATCAAAAACGACTCATTTTCCCAAGAAGGACTGGAAGGGATGGACACTTGAAAGTTTTTATTAAATTTTGGATGAGGGGTGGTGTAATCGAGGTTACTAGGTAGAGTACTAAACGAGTTCAGTATAGTAGAGTAGCCAATATCATTATTGATGCACTGCGAGGAGGCTTTAAGTCGAATTGCTGTGTTAGCGGCCGATTGTTTGCTAAAAATATCTAGGGGTATGAGACGAAAAAGAACATCAAGTACAGCAGAAGGAGTTGAGCGGAGAGCTCCCCCCATGATTAAACAGGCTGTTGTTGGAATTTGCTGAGCTTACATTCAACGACAGTCAATTAATTTTTTTTACATTTGGGGATCGAACGTCTTATTAAAAAGATCCAAAGAATCCAAATGCTCCGGTGGAGTGAACATGGTCATCTCATTATAAATAATTGTTTTTTAATTAAAAAAGTCAGAAACGAAGAGCAAAAAATACAATCCGGAAGAATACAATTTTTAAAAGTAAATGTAATTTTCCATTGGTTTACTTTTTACATGTGTAATTTAAATGCAACCAATTTTGGCATCATTGATTTTTGAAGCGAATGTGAAAGCTCGCTAACCCGACAACCGTGATAAGGAAAATTCACTAAATCATTGGACTTTACCGCATTCGTTTAATTCGCTATTCATAATGAGGGTTTAGGTCATGCATTTTGTTTTTCTGGTTGACCGCATTATATTGTTTTTTTTGTATATAATATAATTGAAATCTTTCCCAATTACTCAATTGTTTGTTATAAAATTTATTTATTTTTGTGACCTTTGTCAATGGTTTCAAATCACGAAAAATGATAAGAATGAAGCTATTATAAAAAAATTACTCAAAGCTAAAAATGATTCACTTTCAATTGTTTACATCATCTTCATTTGCTACATATGAATTTACACTTTGTATATAATAATATTACACAGAAATCGATTTGTTTATAAAATCTTATCAACTAAAAGAAAATGCCTGTTACGTTCGATATAGTTGAGTCATTTCCGTTTTTGCGATTTGTGACTGACGACTTGTTTGAGTATTGAATTTTTTTGTGAAATTAAATCAAAACAAAAGTATTAAAGTAACAAAAGTGTAGTAGTAGGGATTTTTTGTACTCTAAAGGTTTTTTGTTAAGAGGTCTTGAGATATTTTATGCTTAGATCAAGAATTTAGCATTTACCACAGGACTTTACAACTTTATTCATTTCTGCATTGGCCGATTTCAGGCAGAAAAATAGTAACTCAGAAAGTTGGAAAAATAGAACGTTAGCCCTTCTTCTTCTTAATAGTTCTATCTAAATTCAACATTCCGCCCGTACAAAAAGGGTTATTTAAAGATTATTTAAAGCAATTTTTCTATTGTATTTAGTCGATGTGGTTCTAATACTAAGTAACTCAGTGAATGAATTAAAAGTTACGATGGACTAATGAATTGATACTGAATTTTGATGAATTCGGACTGACTATGTTCTCATAAAACCAAAATCTGAAATTTCAGCTGAAAAATGAAGAAACTCCAAACAAGAGAAAAAAGATTTCATCTCAATGAAATTCAGTTTTTAAGGAGATTTCGTTAAAATCTCAATGAAATTTTGTTCCAACAATTTGAAATAGAAAAAGTTTTCAGCCGAAATCTCGTATTTTGTTTTGGTGGATGTATATTATTAGAAAGTTGAAACTTCTTTTAAAATATATTCCGACCAGGCAACAATAGGCTGAATTGAACAACCCGCCTCAGCTTGTTAATGAACCAAATCGAATCCCTGACGTTGCGGTTCAAACCACCAAGCCTCTAGACTTTCTTACTTCTAAACCTGAATTATATAAAATAAGTGTGTTATCGTCTCTAGACATACTAGAAAATTGTTTTATAATTGCCAAGCAAGTTCTCGTGCAGAAGAAAAATCTATCAAACTGAAAAGAAACTCTATTTTTCCCTCCCATTCTAATATTCAAATCTTCGAAACCAATGTGCATCGGTATCTACTTTTCAATCCTAACGTTCGCAATGTTTAATCATTTAAGGGTAATCAAAACTCTTTAATGTGTGATTATAATACAAAAAAATACACTGGTAAACACAATTTTTGTGACATAACACAAAGTATAGTTTTCCGAATCATAAATTTCAAGTAAATAATACTCCAAGTTAAAAGGGTTGAAAACTAAATAAACTAGAGGCACAAGGGCTCGTATAGAATCTGAACCTAGTGACTTACAATTGTCAATCATTCTGTGTGTTCTGTGTGCGTGTTCTCAGAAGGAATTCAAGTGACCTACAAATTTTTGTCGAGTCAGAACGGGTAAGATGAGAATAGCTTTTCAACACAAGATATACTTTTGGATCTTGGAGGATTTGTCAATTCTTCGCAAGATGCAGTACCCCTGAAAAACAATTCTGTTTTAATTTTTCTTATGCGGCAATGGATCGGGATCGAACCCAGTCCTTCGGCATGATATTCCATCGCACAACTAACCAGTGTGCAAACAGTTACTACAGCTAATATACTTATTATATACTGTGTATACATATTATTTAGATTTTAGGAGAACTATTTCTTAGTGCCCATTGCTTAAAATATATTGAAAACTTCTAATATTAATGCTAAGATTTACCTCATCGCAAATAATGGTTTAACATACGATTTTCATGGAAAAATTGAACGTTCTACAAATTATTAGTGTTTTAAGTGGAGTGATCGAACTTAATTCGTAATTATTTTCGAACCTGGGCGAAACGCACTTTGGAGTTGAGGTCATTTGAACTTTAAATTGAAGTTCTATAATAAGGATTACCACGATTCCAATGTTAAATTAATAAATGAAGAAATAGACTCGTTGTACCTTTTGTCTCGTATTAACTTTAAAGAAACTTGAGAAATTTCGTCTGAATGCACACATATTTCAAACTATCAAGCTTATAATATGAACTATTGAGAAAAAAAAACATTAAAAACTTTAAAATTTAAGAAAAGTTAGTAACTGGACTACGAGTTGTGGACTAGGTGATAGCAAAAGTTAAACTGAACTGAAGCTATTTATTCCCAAGAACTACGAGTAAGATACACCCACAGTTAGTGTTGTCGCTCTACCCCGACTCTTGCTTTCTTCCAGTGCAAAATATCTAGGTGTTAATCTAGACCCGAAGTTAAAGAAAGTGTTAAGAAGGCCTGCATAGGCCTGGGGTCTTTAATCTAAGATGATTTTGGGCACATACACAGCCCTGGTGCGACCGATCCTCACATAGAATGCGATTGCATAATGGCCCTCGCTTATCAAAGCATATAACATCGATAAACTGAAAACGAGGAACTGTTGCTCTTAAGCGCTTTTCTGCTCCTTTTACCACTTGATTTACACATTATGTTGCTAGTATCTTGCAGCGCATTAAGACTAAAGGAATCGAATTCTTGGATTGCCAAACCTTATGGCCACAACAATATAACAGAGTTGATTCCGACTCCCATTGACTACTGCACCTCTAAAATAGGCATCAATAAAGATTTTAAGTTGATGTTCTCATCAAGAAAGGACTCCGATGATGACACCGTTATGAAAGACTTCGACACAACTATCAGACTGTTCAAAGATGGAGTTTGGTGTTGGTTCAGAAATGTTTTTTGAGATTATGAATATATTCAAGCTGAATTAATGACTATTAGGGAAGCATGCAAGTTACTCAAACAAGATCCAAACCTCAACCGGAATGCGACTATTATTACAGACAGTCAGGCGGCTGCTATATGCATTCATTCTATTACATCATCCTCCAAATTGGTCCAGATAAGCCTGAATGAACTTCCTAACCTCAATGTCACTCTTATTTGTGTTCCGGGTCATTGTGGCATTTGATGGGACTGAACAGACGGACCAGCCAAGAATCAGCCCTTCATAATTCACTTACGGAAAGATTCAACATTCCTCACAGAGATTTTTCAATTTTTCTTAACGAATCAAACCGTAGGCGGAGCAGTTTAAACTATATTATATATAGAAAAATTTGGCCCACCTATAATAAATCCCGAACGCTTTATCTGATATGCAGAACCAGGCAAGACATAGCCGTTACTACCTGTAGCAGACACTGGCCAATAGACGAGCATGCAGCGAAGATGGGCATTCCTCACAACACTAACTATCATTGCTGTGGGTACAAGCTGGAAAAGGAAACAGTCCTCCATTTCCAGCTTCAAATGCCCTGTTCTGGCCAAATTTAGAGCACAATTATTGGGAAGAGCATTTTTTGATGACATTGACGAACTTTCGAAAATGAAGATCAAAGAATTATTGATCTCCTTTCTCGTCGCGATTAAATGTCAGTAATCGTCTTTTAAATTCCACAAATGCAAGAAATTATTTATGGATGTAATATTGTATTCAACTGATCGATTTAAGTTATGAAAATGAGTTTCCGACGGGGAATTTATCGTTCTAATGTAGGTATAGTAGAATTACAATTCTTCATTCTCGAATAATCATTCCTCCGACTAATAGCAGAATAGGCGAGAATAGCAAGAATTGATTTAAGGGAAATTAAGACGTTGGAAAAAAACATTTCAAATAAGAAAAGCGAGTCTATACGAGGTATGTAGAAACTTTATATAAAAGTTTAAATTAATTGATTTTCTATAAAAGATAACTGGTTTAAACAAAACTTGCTTATTTACCAGAGCCACTTTTAGTTTAATCTTTCATCGCAATGTCAATATTGATTAAAATTTTGAGTTAATTTTTTTTTACGAATCCAATGTTTATTGAAATTAGATTCTTGGATTCTTAAATGACGCGTTAACTTATTCCCGCACCTAAAAAGTGCATTTGTTAAATTCTCGACTTTTCGATATTATTTTTACTATGTACCTACATTATGTATACATTATCTACATACCTTATCTCTCCTTGCCAAGCAGACAAAATAATAAATTTCAAAGACAACATTTTTGTGTATACAAATGGAGTTTGGTGACGTTGTCACTCATGGTGGTTCGCTACTGATAGCAAGGCAGATATACAGAAACACAATCACAGAAGCAGGTATTAATCAACAAGTCTTATTCTTTTGTTCTGCAAGCATCCGCGACAATCTCTGTTCAAATAAAAACACATTTTCAAGCTTTGAAAAAACAAAGAAAAATGCAGATCGTTTGACAACCAGGTCAACTTTTAACCAGTCAACCATGTCGAAGATAACCACCCCTAATTAATTAAATTACGTATGGTACACGTAGCAGCACTGCATTGCAAGCCTTAATTTTATACTCACGTCCTTCACAAAGGTTTTTTACAGTTCTATTTATATTTTAGAGTGTGAGAAATGATAAGAGGATAACTTACCTTCCAAAATTGAGGCCTTATCGGCAGTTGCAGTAGCCGAACTAAATGATTCCATCATTTTCTTAAGGATTTAATTGTTGCTGTTTTATTTTTATTATTAATGCAGTTTGTTGATAAAATTTACAAAAATATCAGCTTCAAATGTTTTTCTACTTCCCATTTACTTTTTTTTACAACCGTAATTTGTGTACAACAAAATTTTATTAAGTTTATCTTCGGTTTGATATATGTATGTATATATTTAATTACCAACTTTCATAATCTATGTTAATTACAGAAGAAAAAATGAATTCTATTCTTACATATTTCTTACTGATTAGAAATTTCGATTTCTTTATTCTTTTTTTGTACGGTAACGAACAGATAATTGTAAAATTTAAGTCGCAAATACAAAGACGGAATACAAAAACAAATACAAAAAAATCTCAAATCGGGTTGTCAAATAATTTTGTAGGCAACTGACAGCTCTCATCACTTGTCCACTTTTTTGTAATGGTGCTGCTGCCTAGTTGTGAATTAGAAACAACATTATTTAAGGGCTTTGCTGCACTTTATTTTAATAAACAGAGATTTTTAATAAAAGTTAACTTTGTTCAATTGAAAAGGAGTCATCTCTCCGCAATCTTTTTAGTTAATCGAAGTTCGCTAAGCGAACGCCAAATAAAAATGAAACATACCTGAGAAATTAGGCTAGTCGCGCACTGGCAACTGTGATCGAAATCAAAGGCTAGGCGCGCACATTCAATTTTTAGTTTCGCAACTGTTTAGTTGCTAAAATGAAACATATGGGCTTATATGGGACACCGCGCACTTAGAGCAACTCGATTCTCGAAACTAAAAAGTTTGTGTTTTGACACAAACTAAACGATTGCCTCCCATCAGTTGAGCTGTTTTTTATAGGTGCAAGAGAGAAAAGAGTGCGAGCGTGAGTAAAGAGTTGCCAGTGTGCGGTTCTCTTTCAACTGGTGATTAAACTGTTTGATTTCGATCACAGTTGCCAGTGCGCGACTAGCCTATAAGTAACCAAACAGTTTCGCAACTAAAAATTGCTAGTGCGCGGCTAGCCTAAGGATCTCATGATGGATTTACATGTACCTGCATTTAATTTCTGCAAAAAAAGGGATGCCAAATACAGAATTCATATTTGTTAGAAAGAGAGAAAAGAGCAAAATGCAGAAGAACTTCATTTCTGCGTTATAAGAAATTCGAGAAATGCAGAAGTCAAGATTATAGTAAAGACGAACATGTTCATCTTTCTTATAGCATCTTCGTCTGCATTTTGTAAATTTACGACATTTTCATATGTGTCTATAATTTTTTTGACGGGCGCATGATATGAAAAAAAAAAATTAAATCGAAGTGGAAGAGAACGGAAGTAAGTTCAATTTTTATTGCATGGTTTCGAATTAACAAGTCAACAAGTTATTTCAGTTTATAGGAACAAGACTTACCACCCGTGTATTCTCTCCCTCTTTCGGGTTTCGACATATCGCCGCCTGAGTACTTAAATGCCCCACAGACCACTTTTTCGGGAAACTGAGTTAAAGATGCAGTTATACTAATTCGAATATTCTCTATCGTTTGGCGCTATCCCCGTTGCTCTATCTTCATTTGGTGCGTTTTATTATCCACAAATCTATCTGGATCCGGATCTGGATCATCCCTTGAAAATAAAACGATACGGATCTTACTGACAGCAGTGTTATAAGCCCGTCTCTTTTTATCCTTAGATTTGGAAATTTTAAATTATGTCTTGTCTTTTTTCTTTACACTATAGCTTACACTACCTTACCATAAAAAGCCATCTACTCGCCAGTGTAACAACTGATTTTTGGATCTTTGAAATAGATCC
Source organism: Philhelius festivus (assembly GCA_963931855.1). Classification (NCBI taxonomy): domain Eukaryota; kingdom Metazoa; phylum Arthropoda; class Insecta; order Diptera; family Syrphidae; genus Philhelius; species Philhelius festivus. The sequence continues at coordinate 79,314,665 of OZ007556.1, read as the reverse complement.
CGATAGAAAACAGGATCCCAAATTATTTTTGTAATAGATGTTAAACTTAATCCAGATCCGGATCCACATAGATTTGTGAATAATAAAACGCACCTATTATTAACGAAGTTACATAAAGCCAGTTTGCTCCATAGACCACTAATTTGTGGGTCCTTTTAGTGCTTATTTGCCGCATATTCAAAATTTGTACTAAGTGGGGCAATCTTTGTAGAAGAGTTCTTAAAACGTTCATTTAATGCATAAGTGCCCCATATCCACAGAAAATGGGATATAGAGCATTTAAGCTCTCATATTTATCGTAACTAAGTTACATTTTCAGTGCTTATGTGCTCTATATCCTCTATGTCTCTATATGTTTTATATCTTTTAACATGCAAGAACAACATGTGATCCAGGTTTCTATCGGAGGTTATTTCAATAACGCAAAAGTAAGTTTTCGCTTTGACGATGGTAAAGAAAAAAGAAATAATTAAAGTTGAAAAACAATTAACCATGGGGTAAATAGAGATGGGTGCACTCAATGCAGTCTTGCAGATTTTTTTAACAATTTAATTTAAGCATTTTTTTTTATTTTTTACTAAAGTGGATAAAATCAAAAAAGCTAAAAAAAATTTAAATTTAAAAAATTTTTTGAAAATAAATAATACTTAATACAATGAAATGTTGACGAATTTTTATAAACTATTCCGAATTAAAAAAGACGTCTTTTTCTGGAAAATTTTAAGGACCAAAGTTAGTTTTAAGTATTTTTCATACTTTAGTATTAAAATACTTAAGCATATTCTTACTTATTTTGTTGATTTAGAAATAGTCCAATATGAGATTTAGTAAGGTATACCCACTAAATTTATAATATTTTTTGTTTTATGTTCTTATCAATAAAAATAAAATTATAAAAAAATAAATAATGCCAGTGATTGTGAATTTTTTGGTTCTTCTTGCTTACATTGAATTATACCTCCTTTCAGTGCACAAAAGTCCTATATCCATAGGAAATTTTCAATTTGCTTTTCATCGATTTCGCATTCGTATGGAAAAGGGTCCTATATCCATTTCTGACTTTTTTCATACTTTTATTTTTAAAAAAAATAACCGTTACAGTTTTTGACTTCTTTTCTTCAAATTCCAACAAAGATATTTTCAAAAAATGTATATTAAAATTCAAACATTATATTTCTCAAGAAGAAAGTAAGGAAATTATTTTTTAAACCTTAAAATTCGTTTTCTGGGGAACAATTTTTATTGGATATGGGGCATTTAAGTACTCAGGCGGCGATATATCTGCCTCTCTCTTCTTTTCTGCATTTTGCAGATACAGAAATATGAACGAAATCGAACGAAAATACTCATAAATCAACTATTCAGAATTGTGAATATCGGCTAATATTTAATTTATTAATTTTTTTTCAAGGTTAATGGTTGGAGGATGCTTGCACTTAATTTGTGGGATATTCAAAAAATTATTAAAACATCTAAAAAGTAGTTAATTATAATAAACAGTCAGGCGGGTGTTAAAGCCATTTATTCTATTACATCATCCTCCAAATTGGTCGAGCAATCCCGGGATGAATTTGCTAGCCCAAATATTAACCACGATGTCACTCTTATCTGGGTTCAGGGTCATTGTGGCATTGATGGGAATGAACGGGCGGACGAGCTGGCCAGGCAAGGATCAGACCATCATAATTCATAACTCACTTGCGGAAAGAGTCAACATTCCGCTCGGAGTTATGAAGGGCAATATTCTCTCAATTTTTCTTAGTAAATCAAATGCCCAAATAGATCCCGAGTTAGCGAAATGAGGGCATTGACGGAAGTCTACGGTGTGGGGGCCGGATAGACACTTAATCAGATTGGCTACTGATTCAGCACCAGTCAACATGCTGCCTAGTTTGGCACAGTGCAGATGGTGTCGGATGAGTGTGGTGGTCCGGTTGAGTGAGTGATCCTATTTCCGGATGATTGCAAACACACAAACTACATCAAAACCTACTACATCCTCTCATATTTTTTAACTTAATCCAAACTGGATAACTCCATGAGAATATCCACAATTTCTCATATCAATTCCATCCACAGGTTCATATGAGTTATGGTGTCAAACTGGGGCACTTCAGCGTTAATTATTGGGCCACAGGCCTAGACCATTTCTACTACCTACCTAATTAATTGGTCACAAAAGGTCAGTTAATTTTAGTAGTTGGTCAGTCATTGCATATGAATTCAAAGTTTGTTCAAAGTCGTAGAGATTCTACTTGGCTAATTTTTTTCAGTAGTATATAGAGTTTTTAATATAAAAACCTTCATTATTATCACATAATCACCCCTATCACAGAGTCCCACGTAACAAATCCCCGAAAATTTTGTTACGCTACGAATACGAATAAATTTACATGATAGGCCCCGAACGGAATCAAAAAACATTTTCCGAATTTCGGAGTTTCAAAATCAGTTGATTTGCGTCAAAATGTGAAAAAATAAATTAATTTTCGTTGTTCATCTTTTGATTTGATTTTAATTTTGTTGGTCGTTAAAAATGGATACCATTGCCGTTGCAATCTTTGTAATAAATGTAGAAAATACGCGAAGAAGACAAACACTAAAAATGAGATTCATTACGGAAGGATACCAATATTTTTTTGTATTTACTTTATTTGCCCTTCAAAAAATAAAAAATATAAACAAACTCACATGAAAACAATAATAAAAATTGTTTTTATATATTTTATTTGCATGTCCTTTATCTTCGTTCTCTTAATTATATTTGTGTTTCGTTTTAAGTTGAGCTCCGATCAAAATATCTGTTCGTAGAAAAAACTGTCCAACTTTCTATTCATTCGGGGCTAGTGATACCATTGTTCACGAACTCCGAATTTCGTAGCAAGTTTTTTTTATTACGACGGGAGCGATGATACCTTTTTTCGGGGTTCGTACTACGAATCTATTACGACGGGGCCTGTGATAAGGCTGAATACATAATTTTACAAACGCATTTAAACTCAATCTGCAACTACTATTGAAATTATAAGAAAAAAATAAGTTAACTTATGGCAACACACAAATATGGTAGGTCCAAAACGTAGTTTTTTTTAATCCTTTCTTTTGAGTGCCATAAAAAGTGCAACAAATTGCATCTTCATTAGCAATAATAAATGCAGTTTATCTGACTTTTTACGGACAAAACGCTTTATCTTTATAATTCAATTCAAAAGCCTTAGTTGCATTTTATACCCAAAATACTGCCGAGAAAACATTGCTACTGTGTACTTTTAGTTTTACCGCAGTTTATGGGTAAAATAAATGTTCCGTGAGAACACTCCTGAGGCACGAAATTTCGCCTCAGTGTATAATTGAAAAAACTTACCAGCCGCACACCAAATCTTCCCAACATAAAGAGGGTCAATAAGTCTTAAAAACTTCCTTCTTTGTTTTTGATCAAAAATAAAAAAAACTACTGCATATTATTAGTAAAGAAGAAAGAAATTGTACTTGTTAACATTATTATAAATCCATTAAAAAATATTTGAAACTTATTTAATGTATTTCTCCATGAATTTCTTGTGAAACTCGGAACGCAACGAGTCATTGATAAAGTGTGATTTTTTCTCGGGTTCGGTTCGTGCACAATTCTTGAACACAACATCATCATCCCATCTTCGTTTGACCTTAAAAAAAAATAATGTTATTCAAGAACTCTTTTACTGAAGCAAATCTTACCTTTAGATCACCACTACTTTTATTTCCAGCTGCATAGTTGATAAGTGGATTGCCTGACAAAATATTTTCCATTCGGATACGTTCGTCTTCTTGCTTCTTCTCTTGTTCCTTGCGGGCGTTTTCTTGTAGACGTTCTTCTTTTATTTTGTTCAATTCAGCTAGAAGAGTTGCAGTATCATCTTCTGAATCAGAATCTTCATCGGAACTGTCATTATCAACGGGATCATCAGCGTCAAGATTAGCAGGGGCAGCATTGTCTAATTTAGCACGTTTGGTGCTGCTGGCATTGTTTGCTTCGATGGCTTTGCGGACAATTGGTGGAAGATTCTTAGACGGACGCACTTCACGTTCTCTTTCTTCCAGTTCCTTACGAAAGTCGCGATTGCGGAGTTCTTCAGAAGTTCCTTGGCCGGGTTCTCTTTAAAAAGGAATTTAATAAGATTATTTAGTAATTGAAAATTCTTCAAAAGATAATACCTGTATTTAAGTTTGGTGTGTCCTGGTAAATCACGACTCGAGTACTGCTTGCTGAGGGCACTTAAATCTTTCTCTCCCCGTCCTGTGCCACCACGAGCTGGATCAAATGTCGGACGTGCAGCTGTTGTCATTTTAGGGCTTATGAATTTTTATCAAACTAAAAATTAAAGTAAATTTTTATTTTCACAATAGAGAGAAACGTTTTCTTGGTGGTGTTGACAAAAATATTTTCTTCTTTCTTGTAATCCAAAATGATAATGACGTCTGTCTGAAAAAAAAGAAAGTGTTTGGAATTTATAAGTATTAGAGAGAATGAACGCGTTCCGTTAAACAAGTAGGCTTCGGCTACTTCCATTAAGTCGCAGAAATCGTTATTCACCGAATAAAAACAAAAACTTAGATTAAAAAGCTAAAAGTCCAAATAAATTAGATTTCCCATATATTTTCTGATTTTGTAATCAAGTAGATTATTGAAAATCTTTTCTAAATCTTCTTGAAACACAAACAAACTAACTTTATTACTCATTTCACTCGCCAAAATTAACTGTTATACTCATACTCATAGAAAGATTGAAGGCAAACATACAAGAGATTTTATTATATTTTTGAGTGTAGTGTAATCAGGTCTTTAAATCCCTTAATTACTTTGTAAATGACTTTGTAAGAGAGAAATTTCAAAATGTGTGGAACTATGTCGTTATATCAAGCAGGGATGGAAAATTCGGTACAATTGTACTGAATTCGATACAATTGAGTTTGTACAAGTACAAAAGTACAATTTGTTTCAATTCAGTACAATTACAAAATTTTCATATTTTATGTATTTCACAAAAAAAAATCTAAAGTACATAGAAGGAAATTGAAAGTTGAATACATCATCCTGGCCTGAATGCATTCATTTTCATACCAGAACAATAACTCTCAGCTGTAAAACCTTATAACTCTTGATTACAGTTTTCACTTCTAGATAGCGCCTTGCTTTTCTGTCTCTTCATCGATCAGCTTTCTTTCAGACATCACTTCGTTTTGTAAACACTAAAGCCTAGTACGCAGATCGGGAAAAAGTTTGTCTATCATAAAATTTTTTTCTTGGGAAAAATAATATCTTCCATTTTTTCCGAGGTACGCAGCTCGCGCAAAATTGATAGTTTTGGGTTTTGCCGTACTTTAATAATGTCAAAAAGTCTCCACTAAGTTTTGCCAGGAAAAAGAATGATAGAAGCATTATTTTGTGGGACAAATTTTGACAGCCACCGTATTCCTAAAGTGATTTTTTTCAATACTGGTTTTATGTAAAAGCTGCTGATGCTTCTCTTAAAAGCATCAAGAGGAGATTCCAAATAGGTATGACCGACTTTTGTAAGACAACCCGTTCCATAAATAACTCAAAAAAACACTTAGGTATACGAATATTAATTTATTGCTTGATAGATACTTGACAGTATTTTTTATTTCTCTGAATTCAAACATTTGGAAACATTTTGTAGAGATTAAAATTGTAGAGATAAAATTTATCTTTGCTCGATCTGCGTACTAGGCTTAAACTGAGAACTTGTGGATGTGATTGCCGTTTTTCGTCTGTGCATTTTTAAGATATTTAATTTGCGAATTTTAGTTTTATATTTCAATTTTTTGTATAAGCTGGTGCTGCAAAAATGAACAAGTAAAAAATTTAGTTTCGTCATCAATACAATACAATAGTTATGCATATATATGTACTTTTAAATTGAAGATATTTATTTACCTATTTTTTATAAAAAGACAAACTGATTATTTCTTCTTTGATTTTTTCTTTTTAATCAAATTGTACTTTGGAATACTTTTAAATAGTTATTATTTATTTATTTTCATACCAAATTCGTTTTCGGTACAATTGACATCATTTCAGTACAATTTTGTTTCTTATTTCAGTACAATTGAAAAATTTCTTTTTCCATCCCTGATATCAAGTCGGGTAGATTTTTTTATATACATATATATATATTTTTATCAAACTAAAAATTAAAGTTAAATTTATTTTAACAAATGAGAGAAACGTTTTCTTGGTGTTGACAAAAATATTTTCTTGTAATCCAAAATGAAAATGACGTCTATCTGAAAAAAGAAAATGTTTGGAATTAAGGATTATTACAGAGATAAACGTGTTCCGTTAAACAAGAAGACTTCGGCTACTTTCATTAAGTCGCAGAAATCGTCATTCACCCAATAAAAACAAAAATTTAGATTAAAAAGCTAAAAGTCTAAAATCTGTTGGAATAAATAGAACACATAATCTACTTGTTGATTTTACTACATATTAATTAAGTAGCTATTGATTTTGTATATAACTGAAAATTTTATAATATATTCATTCTGTTTTGTTCTTTGAAACGTATCTCTTGTTTTTAGAAGTTAAATACTTTTTAACTTTCAATAGGTTATGAGCCCAGAATAACCTACGCTTCAAGTATAATTGATTTTATTGGTCAACGCGAAATTAAAATTTGTAAATTGAGATTTCCTGCAAAAAGTTCGAATAATTTTCTCGAAAACAATATGGCGAATTCTTCGTTGCCAGCAATCGAAAAATTAAAAGGCAGAGAAAATTACAACGACTGGAAGTTCGCTGTTGAAAATTTTCTCGTGCTGGAAGAACTTTGGGAGTCTGTTATAAATGACGAAGCGGACAAGAAAAAATGTGCGAAGGCAAAATCCAAAATTATTTTGCTTATCGAACCAATAAACTTCGTGCATGTGAGGGATGCAAAAACTGCAAAAGAAGCCTGGGACAAGCTAGCTGCAGCTTTCGATGACAAAGGATTGACAAGGCGTGTGGGACTTCTAAGAACTCTTATAACAACCAATTTAAAGGAATGTGGCTCCGTTGAGAATTATGTAAATAAAGTTATCTCAACAGCACATAAGCTCAATGCGATTGGTATGGTGGTTTCCGATGAATGGGTTGGTACATTATTGTTGGCTGGTCTAGGTGACAACTATAAACCAATGATCATGGGAATCGAAAGTTCTGGTATAAATATCACAGCTGATTCAATCAAAACTAAGTTGCTACAGGATGTGAAAGGTGATGATTTAAATGATGAGGTTCAAGCACATGCATTTTATGGTGGGACTACAAGAGGTAATTCCAAGAAGAAGAAGAACGCTACTGGTCCAAAATGTTTCGAATGCCATCAACAAGGACACTTTGCTAAAAACTGTCCAACCAAACAAGCAAACAGAAAAACAGACAAAAGAGGTAATTCTGCAAAAGTTGTGTTTTACACGTCGCTTACAGTAGCCAAGAAAGAAATGGATCGTTCAGGATGGTTCATTGACTCCGGTGCTTCATCACACATGACGATGCGAAATGACTGGCTCCAGAACGTTTCAAAAGTAAACAGCGAGGAGGTCACAGTTGCAGACAGCAATAATCTGGTGGTGCAATCAATGGGGGAAATTCGAATGCAGTTGCTTTCAAGTGGAAAATCAGTAGAAGTAATGGTTAAAAATGTGCTTTACATCCCAAATCTTTGTGCTAATCTTTTGTCGGTCAGCCAAATGACAAAGAATGGTATTAAAGTATGTTTTGAAGGCAGCAAATGTTACATGTACGATAAAGGCAATATTTTGATTGCAACAGCGAGCTTAGTACAAGAACGCCTGTATAAGTTGGATACCCCACCATTGGTTAAAACATCAGCAAATTTTGTTGAACAACGAGCATCGTGTGATTTGTGGCATAGGCGACTTGGTCATGCAAACTATGACGTTATGGTGAAGATGCAACAAGGAGCTGTTAATGGTTTAGATTTTTCTGGTAAGGCGATTGGACGATGTGTGAATTGTCTTAAAGGCAAGCATTCGCGAAAACCGTTCAAAACATCTGAAGCACGTTCAAGTGAAGTATTGCAGTTGGTGCACTCGGATTTGTGCGGACCAATGGAACATGTCTCATTAGGTGGTGCACGCTACATGCTATTGTTCTTGGATGATTTTTCTCGGAAAGTGTTTATTTTCATACTCAAGACAAAATCAGAGGTAAGAGATAAATTTATTGAATTTAAGCTTCAAGTCGAGAACGAAACTGGAAAACGAATTAAAACTCTAAGGACGGACAATGGTACTGAATATTGCAACCAAGGTTTGCTTACTTATTTAAAAAGTTGTGGTATCCGCCATCAAACCACAGTTCCATACACTCCGCAGCAAAACGGAAAGGCTGAGCGTATGAACCGTACCATTATGGAGAAGGCTCGTTGTATGTTGGCAGATGCTAACCTTGAAAAGAATTTTTGGGCAGAAGCGGTTTTAACTGCTGGTTATTTGATCAATAGGACACCAATTAGGATGCTTGACTTTAAAGCTTCAGAAGAAATTTGGTCAAACAAAAAACCAAATATAAGTCATTTAAGGGTTTTTGGATCGACTGCTATGGTACACGTTCCTGGACAAAAGAGACAAAAATTGGATCCGAAGTCAACAAAAGGAATTCTGGTTGGATACAGCGAAAATTCGAAGGCTTATAGAATTTACGATCCAATAAAGAAAAGACTCTTTATAAGTAGGGATGTTGTGTGTCTAGAAGAGGAACAGCAACTTCGACAGGTGATTCCAGATGAAAATAATAGTACCATATGTCCTTCTAACTTCGAGTGTTCAGTGGAACCCGAAAGTTCGGATAACGTTGAAACTGATAGCGATGTTGATAACGCTGAGGTTGGTGTTAGAAAAACGGAAAATGATGGAGAATTGTTCGACGGAGAAAATGTGACAAATACAGAGTCGAACAATGAAGAGGAAGAATCATTTTATTCTGATGAAGATTTCGTTCCACCAGTTACAATACCATCAACATCAATATCACAGACCGTACGCAGATCGGAGAGAACACCGAAACCTATAAGGAGAGACGACTTTGTATCCTATATGGTGAGAGAAAAAGACGATCCCAAAACATATAGAGAAGCAATTGACAGACCAGATTCCGAGCAGTGGAAAAATGCAATCCAAGCTGAATACGGGTCATTATTGCAAAATGAAACTTGGGAGGAAGCAGAGTTGCCGCCTGGAAAGAAAATACTAAGCACAAAATGGGTGTTCAAGACCAAGATAGACGTAAATGGAAAAATTGCTAGTTATAAAGCAAGACTAGTTGCCAAAGGGTGTAATCAACGCAAGGGTCTTGACTACGAAGAAACATTTTCGCCAGTGGTGCGCTATGAGTCGATTCGCTTTTTATTGTCTATGGCTGCTAGAATGGACTTGGACATCGAACAAATGGACGCAGTTACAGCGTTTCTCCAAGGAGATTTAGACGAGGAAATTTATATTTCACAACCCGAAGGATTCAAAAAAGGAAAAAGAGTTCTTCGACTTAAAAAGTCAATTTATGGTTTGAAGCAATCTTCACGGGTATGGAATATGAAGCTGGATACTGTACTTAAAAAATTTGGTATGATCCAATCCAAACTAGACCCATGTATTTATTACAAACATCACGAAGGCAAAATTATATTGATTGCAGTTTATGTGGACGACTTGCTTATAATAGATAATAATCCTGATCTAAAGTAACTTCTGAAATCAACCTTGATGAGCCAGTTCAATATGAAAGACTTAGGAGTTGCAACCTCATTTCTTGGACTTCGATTGACGAGGGACAGATCAAATTGTAAAATTTGGATTGATCAGGAGAATTATATACGAGATATAGTTGACCGATTTGGACTGACCAACGCCAATTTATGTTCAACACCGATGGATGTAAGTCAAAAATTGAGCAAAGAAATGTGTCCAAAAACAAAAGAAGAAATTGAAGAAATGTCAAAGATTCCATACCAAGAACTTATTGGAAGTTTGTTGTTTGCCGCACAGGTGTCAAGGCCTGATATTAGTTTTTCTGTAAACTTCTTAAGTCGATTCAACTCTAATCCTGGGAAGGCCCACTGGATAGCTGCAAAAAGAGTTCTTCGATACTTAAAGGGTTCTGCAGAGAAAAAGCTGTGCTATCAGAAGAAAAATGACAATGTTGGAACAATAAGTGGTTTTTGTGATGCTGACTATGCTAGTGACGTCGATGAGAGGAAATCCGTCACAGGATATGTTTTCGTTATGGGACACGGAGCAATATCCTGGTGCTCAAGAAAACAACCAACAGTAGCATTATCAACTACCGAGGCGGAGTACATGGCAATGAGCTTAGCAGTACAAGAGGCATTGTGGCTTCAAAGTTTGGAGAAAGAACTTTGCGAAAATCCAACATCATCAATTAAATTATTTTGCGATAATCAAAGTGCTGTTTGTCTGGCGTCAACAAATGCATATCATGCTAGAACAAAACACATTGATGTCCGTCATCATTTTGTCCGCAATGAAATTTTAAACGGCACAATAAAAATTCATCATGTACCAACAACGGAAATGGTAGCAGATATAATGACCAAACCTTTGACAGCTGAAAAATCAAAGAAGTTCTCAACACTTATGGGACTTTAAACATACAATAATTATTCGTTCTAGAAGGGATGTTGGAATAAATAGAACACATAATCTACTTGTTGATTTTACTACATATTAATTAAGTAGCTATTGATTTTGTATATAACTGAAAATTTTATAATATATTCATTCTGTTTTGTTCTTTGAAACGTATCTCTTGTTTTTAGAAGTTAAATACTTTTTAACTTTCAATAAAATCTTATCCAAACAAATTAGATTTACCATATATTTTCTGATTTTGTAGTCTAGTAGATTATGAAAAATCTTCTCCAAATCTCTGAAACACAAACAAACTAACTTTATTACTCATTTCACTCGTCAGTATAATCTGTTATACTCATACTCACAAAAAGATGCAAGACATACAAGAGATTAATATTATTATTATTAAATGAAAAAGAAAGAAATTGTAAAATGTGTCATTATATCAAGTCGGGTGGATTTATTTTTATATATATTTTTAACTGAAGAAAAGAGAAAGGGTGAAATATTTGGAATTAAGTTTTGGAACTTTATATAATTTAATATATGTTTTTGAGAGTACTTATAAGCATTTGTAATCTTTTAAAGTGTGAAAGAAAATTTAGTTTTTCGGTTTCGGCAGCAAGATTACAAAATTTAATTGAATCGTGCATATCACACATACACAATTTTGATTGATATTTCAAAATCTTTGTAGTAATTCTCAAAATAAGAATCCATTGCAATCAGAAGTTGAAAAAATGACAAAGACAGGAAATAACGCTACATAACGAATACAAAATCAATTCGAAATCACATTCCATTCGCTGCGAAAAAATAAATACATTTTTGATTGAAATCTGAATTTACCAATAAAAAACCCTCTCGATTCCTCTAGAAAAAGCAGCTAAAATCTTAGCTGCATGTTAATATAAAACAGCTGTTCTCTAAAAATAAATTGAATAACATTTAATTGATTAATGATTATATCATTCGGATGTGATAAGTTATTCGTCAATACAAATATTTCGAATTTAATTTTAACAAGGCAAAACTTTACCCCAAGTTTGTTCGCTTACTTTCCCAATACTATCAATTTTAGTCAAAAGTATTTCACAGTTCATAAACAAATAAAATGCACAATTGGGTCGCATGAACTCATTCTTATGTTTAAGGGACTGCAAAATTTTAATCGAATTAGTACATGGTTTAAACTGTTTTGGTATGATACGTGGTTAAAACGACAATTTTGCAAATTTTAATTGAGTTTGGCAATTGCCATCATATTTTTTCTAGCTGTTTTATTTTTTTTAGTATCGTGCTAACTTCGCATGACTCTTTGACATTTACAATAGTCAATAAAGGTCTGTTTATTTAGTTTTTTGCCCGAAATGACATTTTGTTTTTTTTTTGTTCAGAAGCAATTAATTGAGAAAAATTCTTAAGTACGATCCTTATAGTTAAAAATAGTTTAAAATAAAAAACGAGCTAGCAAACTACTATAGCAATTTGTTAAGTAGTATCATACTTATACCTTAACAATAGGCTGTTTTAAGTTTTTAGAAGTACAAAATTAATTTTTTTAAAAGACTTATACATATATAATACTTTTAGTATTTGAAGTTAACAGCAGAATGAAATTTGATTTCTTAACTAAGTTGAAATTAAGTTCTTATAAAATTTTTAATAACAAATTTCGGTACGTCCGTTTAAAGTTTTTATTATTGTGCAAATAAAAATTAAATGTCAAAAAAAAAATCATTGACCCGTTCGAGATACCGAATTTTCAAATAAAAAAATAGGAACATTTTATTTTGAATAGGCAATCTTTTTAAACTTTTTAAAAGCATTTGTTTGATAAATATCATTTAAATGCATTTAGCTGCTAACAGAAGGGCAAACAAAAAAAAATGGTTTTATGGTAGATACTGTCAGTATGTAATATCATTTTTTTTTCTCCAAACTTTATAACGGCGATGAAGAAGAGAATTTCGCTGCTATAGAATTAATGCCATTCGACTAAGACTATGCAGGCCAACAATACCGCCCATCCTAGCTGGACGAAGTGAAGATAGCTATATCGAATTCTAAGTCCAAAAAAGCCGCTAGAGCTGACGGGAGCGTCACTGCCAGACTGTTCAAAGCGGCAGGCGATGACTTGGTTGGGAGTATGCACTAGCTATTCTGCAAAATATGGTCAGAAAGCATGCCCGATGAATGGAACCTCTGCCCGATCCTCAAGAAAGGATACGCCAATTACAGAAACAAGTCTCCTGAACATCACAACAAGATTCCTTCTGCCGTATTATGTAAACGTCTGAAACCTTTCGTCAACAACCTGATAGGTCCATATCCGTGCGGCTTTAGACCAGGACAGTCCACCTTCGACCAAATATTCACATTACGGCAGATCTTGGAAAAAACCCTGGAACATTCAAAGCAAATATTAAACAGTTTTGGGTTTACATTTCGATAAAACTAAGCAGCCTGGGGCCACCCATCCGAGATAGTCCAACATGGCTTAAAGTAAGAAAATCTATTTTTAAATATTTAACAAATTGTAATGCATGCCTCTTTAGGTCTGGAATGATCAAAAGTATTAAGTTTAAAAGAAACTGCGGCACAACAATCATCAATTTAAAGGCAGAGGGTGTGGTGAAAATACAACCATATGCTTGAGCAAGGTTGAGGAGAGAATTGCTAACATTTTAAATTTAGAGGTAATTGTTAATCCCCAAGGATTAAGCATTAGAGTATTTCAGCCTCCTTCTGTAGTCGACACGATAAATTCTCAAGACTAAACTGACATAACATAGTCGAAGAATCCAGATTAGTGTATTTTAATTAAAAGCGAATACAATTTAAGTCGGCAATCAGAGTGAACAAAAAATGAATTTAAAATGTTGAAATATTGAGAGTTTAGACGGTACTCAATTGAACTGCAGAAATATGTGACACTTATAATTAATATGTATGTATATGTTATATTACATTATATTATGAGGCACTCATTTTGACTTCGAATATCATTATAAATTCAATTTTAAATTAAAAAAAGTTGGCATAAGCGTTTTTTTCGAAATTAATTGCTGAGCTGCTTATAAGTGCCAGTAAAACACGCCAAAGGGAAAAATCACAAATGAGAAATGTCCACAGTCTGAAACATAAAATGAGAAGTGTTTTGTGCCAGGTATATTTTGCTTATACCATGAGCTGATATTGTTATTAGTAAACACCAAAGTTTTCCCACTATACTTTGTCCAATAAAAATATGCAGTGTGGGCAAGATAGGACGTTTGCCTTGCATTTTAGCTACAGCGAATTGCATAAATCTGTCTTTCATTAAAGCTCTAACAGGGTTATCGTAGTGTTGATTTTAAATGGACCCTTTTTTTTTAAAGCTCTAAAAACCCAAGGAAAAAAAACTGAACAAGTTACGAAATGAACAAGGGTAACTCTGAACGCACATCAATATTTAATGGGGGTTGAAATTGAATAGCACCAACACCAACAGCCATAGACCACAGCAATTCAATGCACACTCAGATGTGCAGTCAATAGGATGTCGGGCCTGCCTCAGATGCAATCGAAAATTTATGGGCGAACAAACACTGGAGGAGTTCTTTCAATTTAGTATGGGGCAAAAATATATAACGCTACTGATTTTGAAAAAGCTCTCCCATACGTGAACTGCATATTTTTGGCGGATGAAGTATAGTATCTTAAATGACCGTAATGTGTTAATCGTATGCTTGCGTACAAAAGTCATGTTGTCTAAACTTTTTTTCATTGAAATACGAGTATATACAAATGATATCATCATAATTTATACATCCTCTTACCAACATACAAAATTTCACGAGCATGCCAAAAGAGCTGCATTCCTTTTTCATAAATACATACTACACTGTTATACACAATTACACAATAAATATATCTTAGTTAAAAAAAAAAACTGCCATAAAGCACCGGATATTGACAATTGGCCTTGTCAGCCATGATTGATTTGACTCTCAGTCAGTGCGATCCAAAAAACCATCTATTCTTTGACTGTAAAAAGTGCAAGACGAAAGGAAGTGATGAGAAGACATTGGAATTTTAATTGACTAACAACAGAGTTAAGTATAATGGTTTATTCTATAATAAGCTCTTCGTTAACGTCTGGATAAAATATGGAATCAACACTTCTAACCTCTAACCTAACACATTTCCAGTTTGCTACCCCCAAATGTATATTTTTATTTCATGTTTCACCTTGGCCATAATATAAGAGCTGATCAAATCAGCTCATCAGCAACAGGAGCAAATTCGCATGATTATTTGGTTAAAAGTGTGAAACCACAAGAAAATCTCGGTAGCCATGTTTTTTTTTTTTTTCGTTGGCCTCTCGCAGATTTATCACGGATTTGATCCAGAAATTTATTTTTGAATGAACTTCACTTCCAGTTCTTCGGAGATCAGAAGATGGTAATTCCTTTCAATTTTGCATGCTGAAGTGTGTGGGTATTGTTATTTTTTTTTGTGTTTTAAAGAAGATTCGAACAAAACGCGTATAAGACGCAATCATCATTATAGTTACGTGTTCTACGTGTGCTGCGAACTTCGACATGCTAATGGACGGCAGGTTAATATGAAGCCAGCAAGATCCTTTGTCAGAAGTCAATTATGATGAGAAAATTGAAAACAAGAGCAAAGGTGCATGATACATAGTTTTACAAGTATTTATGTTGTTCTTATGATATGTACTTCTGAATTGCTTTTTTTTTCTTGATCTTGAATGTGGTGGTAGGTATAGCTATACATTTTAACACATAGAAATATATTTTTTTAATTTATACTTGTTGTAGGAAGTATCTAATGGATAATTCCAATTTCCCTTGTTGGTATGCACTGTACATAAGACCACCTTTCAATAATGCTTGATTTCCACTTGTCTTTCAAAGACGTACTTTGATAGGACGGTATGGCTAATATAAAAGTAAAAAGCAAATAGAGTAGTTGTAGTCTAATATCAACTGCGTCTTTCAAAGTCAAATAGAAACAAATTGTTTAATTGAATCAAATTGGAAAGATAGTTAAATAATTTGAAGAGACTGAAATAGCCCGGTCAAAATAGACATTCAAGGTTACATTAATTCGCACAAAGCTGAAAATTGGCATGAATGTTAAGAACACTATTACAAGCAATTTGTCGAAAGTCCCCATCGATCCGACGTGTGGAAAAAAAATTATTCAAGGTCAAATGTTGCAAAAATTGTTTTTTTGCATTTTTCAGCTAAACGGCAAGTTTTATCATAAAATACATAGGTAAGACATAAATTATTCATCATGTAATTATCTATAGAAATTGTCTTTACACTTTTTCTCCTAAGAATCACCATTTTGGAGATACAGCGATGCAAAAAGTTGAAAAAGTTGTGTTCTTCATAATTATGTATGTCAATTACCGTTATATACATTACAGAATGGTAATACAAGTAAAAATATTAGTTTTCGTGGCGTATACATACATATCATACAATTCTAAAGCCATATATACACTGTTTAAATGAATGACAAGCACGCGCAAGTGTATTGTTGAAAAAATCACACGTATAGATTGGATGTAGGATTGAAGCAAAATGAAAATCTTTTGATTTTCTTTCAATCTAGCGTCCTGCATTGAAGTAGTGTATATGCAAGATTGATGATTGATCATGCATTTATTGGTTCATTTGCGTATAGTACTTTGAAGAGATGAGAACATAGTACAACATAAGCACTGATTTAAATATTAAAACAGTAAGCAAAAATTGTATGATGAAATGGACAGACAAAATAAAACAAATTATCTACTCGAATAAAATTGAAAAAATCCCAAGGAAATTCGTAAAATCACAATTTTGCGGAAAAAACTCACAAAGCGCAACGTCCTCTTACCACACCGTCCATGTAAAAATAAAAGATTGAAGGATCATGCTTGATGTGTGTATATGCAACTTTAACCCGACTTTACGAATACACTTGCACGTGCTTGCCATGCATTTGAACAATGTATATTTGGCTTAAGAATATAAACTCGAAAGAAAACCAGTCCCTCATTTTATGTGACCATACGGCCTTGAGCAGCATCTGTCTGCTATTCAATTGTCCGTGTGGCGACGCTCGTATACCTGCTCCGTTTCTAAGAGCCCAAACAAAATAGTATTAGTCCCAAGCGTTCCTTCGTAGTAAGAATAAGTAGTTATTACAAATAGAATTTGTGCTGTTGAGCGTGGCCTAAAGACGTTAATTAATGCAACTGTTGAAAGAGGTGATGAATTTCCGGAATACTTAGGGGCTAGTTATAGCTCATCAGAAAAGTCCATCAGAAAAATTAGAACAATCGAAATCTGAAACATTTTTCTGATGGCCGGTTATAGCTACCAATAATTTTACGTCAGAAAACAAACAATTTTTTCTTGTCATATCATCAGAAAAAATTTTTCTCATCAGAAAAAATTTTTCTGATGCATTCGGAACAAAAAAAAATCGGAACACAAAAGAAAAACGAAATGGAATATATTTTGAGTTTTGGCTGATTGCCAAAACTCAACTCAGAAAAATTAAATTCCATCAGAAAAAATATTTAAATCCATTTTCTGAGTAAATTTAGCAACAAAATGTTGTAATTCTTTTTGTAAAAATTAGTCCAAGCAAGTATTCGTCTAATTGCATTAAAAAATTACTCAAAATCGAGTCATAATATGGTCAAATTTGGAAGACAAAATTTTTTCTGATGGACTTTTCTGATGAGCTATAACTGCCCCCTTAAAAGACCAGATTTCTGTGACAATTCATGTGCAGTGTCGGAAAAAGTACACTCGGAAGAGTACCATTACCGCAGTTAAAAGACAGTACCAGCTTGTCTTCAATAATAAGTCTTCCTCGTACTAGAGCACGCGTAAATGAATCAGTTTTTTGTTTAGGTAACGTTAGGTTAAGGTGGCTTCTGACCGGAAAAACCAACACACTTAGACCAATATTTGGTCCGTTGTGATACCTTACTCACACCCTTACTCGTTAAACCATTTTGAGCTAACTATGAAGCATTTGAGACAGTGAATGTCAGAATTGTTTTTTGTTTAAAAGAGTGCTGTTTATACTGTGGCAATGAATTGAATAAAGCGTTTGAAATGAAAAAAGCACTGCAATATCGGCGTCAAATTTGTAATGTAATTGCGTGCATAGATAAGCTTCGATACTTATCTTTTGTAAAAAATACTCATAATCGCTTTCGTCATTTCAAACAGTAGTATTTTTCAATTAGATACAAAATTTTCAACTCAACAGGACCACAATAGATCGTTGAATAGACCTAACGGGGAAGCCACCTTAAAAAAACGCACCGTGTGCATATTTTGAAGAATACAAGTTTTTCAACTTTTTGCATCGCTATATCTCCAAAATGGTTATTCTTAGGAGAAAAATTACATGATGAATAATTTATGTCTTACCTATGTATTTTATGATAAAACTTGCCGTTTAGCTGAAAAATGCAAAAAACCGATTTTTGCAACATTTGACCTTGAATAATTTTTTTTCCACACGTCGGATCGATGGAACTTTCGGCAAATCGTTCGTAATCGTGTTCTCAACATTCATGCCAATTTTCAGCTTTGTGCGAGTTAATGTAACCTTACCCCTATTTTTGAAGCTAATTTGACCGGGCTAAAAGCATTAGAACCAATGTTCTATTACCAAATTTAATCCATGGCCTTGGAAAGTCGAGTAAGCTCTGCGCAGAGTATGATGATCATCAAAAAACATGCATTACAACAAAAACGCAGAATCCTACTCTTTATCGGGATTACGTTTCATGATCTATAAATTAGTTTTCACCCTGACGGATAGATGGCTTTTTAGCCTTGCAAATGTTTCCAGTAGAATGGAGAAATGAAAAACAAATTTTTGAAAAATAAACAAAGGCACGAAGAAAGGAGTTTGCTTGTCACTCTAATCAGTATCATTTTATTTTCATTTGATGATCCATAATAATGATTTTGCCATTATAACATATGACTAGAGATCAGTGGCGTGGCGTCCATATAACCCGATTCCTATCGGGTTACCTTTTAAATTTTCTGCTAAACAACAATGCTTACTAAATAACAAACGACCTTGCTGCACAAGAATGTTTACTCAATAACGACCAACATAAAACCCACTTTATGTACTAAATACATACGTATCTATTCATTAACCTCCACAAGCTGCACACACCACCAACTCAATTGAACTTTAATTCCATTTTTCATTCAAATACACACCACACACGTTATTATCATGAGTAATTTCTTCCACAATCTCTGCCCACCACAAGCGAAAGCAAAAGCAACCCGAAATATCTCGGGTTATAAGATCTCTCGCTGGATAGAACAATAGGTGCGTTTTATTATTCACAAATCTATCTGGATCTTCCCTTGAAAATAAAACGATACGGATCTTAGTGACAGCAGTGTTATAAGTCCGTCTCTTTTTATCCTTGGGTTTGTAAATTTTAAATTATTTCTTGTCTCTTTTCTTTACACTGTAGTTTACACTACCTTACCATAAAAAGCCATCTACTCGTCAGTGTAAAAACTAATTTTTGGATCTTTGAAATAGATCCCGATAGAAAACAGGATCCTAAATTGTTTTTGTAATACATGTTAAAACTTAATCCAGATCCGGATCCAGATAGATTTGTGAATAATAAAACGCACCTAATGTTAGTTTTCTTTCTCTGTTTTACTTATCGTTTTTCTGAGTTTGGGTCGACTCCGTCTAACGCCCGCTGTCTTATGCAAAGAAATAACACGCTTTTCTTCGACTTATTTTTGGTGAATGTTGTGTTGTTGTGAGCTGAGTACTCGTATATCCAATTCCAAAACCAAGTCACTTGGTGAATGGTGGGTTGCGCAGATAGAGTAAAAAAATGGTGCGCAAGAAATTTAACTAATGAAGAACTGAAACTGAAGAGAAGGTTATTTGTGTTTGTTAAATTTTGTCTTATTTATTTATTTATTATAATGCAATGTAAAATCGTAAAGATAATTAAAGAGGAAAGCATTAACAGTAAAGCCAACAGCCTAAATTTTGTTTTATAAGTACACTTCTCTGCTTATGCAAAAAATAACTCGCTTTTCACCTACTTATTTGCTGAATTGTGTGAGTTTTTTCTACCGCTGCACTTTCTTGGATTAATTGAGTAGGTCATTCATTCATTCATACATATTTAATGAATTCTCAGTGATAAGACTGAGAAGACAGGTTTTCAGATTTAGCACTTATTTGCACAGAAGATTTTCATTTTGCAGATTTAAAAAAAAAAAGATCGTAGAATAGCTTTAGAATATACGTAAATAAGAGAATTTTTTTTAGAAACACTTTTCATAATTTCTTATTTGTTTAGAAACGCGAAGTTTTGCTATTTTTTTTAAACATGCATTATAATATGTATTTATTGTAGCGAAAAATATTACATTTCTTATACTTAAACCTATATTGCACAATTTACAGAGATTGTTAGCATACATACATCATCTATTTGTAAACTTTTGTACATAACTATTTATTTTTAATTGATATTTTTTATATCATGATATTGAATTACTTGAAAAAATTAATTGATTGATTTATTTGCTTATCTATCTCATACTTAAATATATTTTTGTTTTAAAGTTCCTTGTTTTTTATTTTTTTCATAACATTACCTTAAATTTTCCTTAATGTACTGCATTTGCATTTGCCAGAAACGGTTTCTTTGAAAGCCACTTTTATTATGCTTTAAGATTATTTATAATTTATAAATTAATGATTTGAAGTATACAAAATTGGCATAAATTGCTTCGCTTGTTTGTTTTCGAAATCAGAACTGCAATACATTTTTTAATTTAGGATACATATCGATATTAGAATTAATTATCGTTTGCAGGTAATTAGTCTTAGCTTCGACTTACCATTTCAAATTATTCACGCCACGCCACTGCTAGAGATATAAGTAGGCTAAAACAGGACTGTTTAGTACGAGTAGCACCGACTAACAGAACTTATTTTTGGTTCATTTTGCATAGAAAATTGTACATATAAATTTTGGTTCGTAGAAGTTTTTGAAGATGAGGATTCGTTTTTTAAGTGCGTTTTTTAAGTTTGGTGTTATTCTTTATGTATTTTTACACGCTGAATCTACTGACCTTTGTCCGTTTATATTCGGATACAATAGGAATAAGTAGCACTCCGTGCCGGAATAGTAGCTGTTTTTGTTTTTTAGTTAAAAACAAATGTTTTTCAGGGGAATTGCGTCTTGCGAATCCTTTGAAGCATCGTTCTTGTTTAATTTCGCGCGTAGCAATGGGAATTTAAGAACAAATGTTAATAACTATACACAGGAATACAACCTCATATTTTAGAAAGACAGATAGACTATACTTTTTTGAAGGTTTTGATTGACCGATCCACATTGGTTTTGAAGAAAATCTATAAATACCTATCAGAAGTTTTGGCACATCGAATGTGTGTTAATTTAACAGAAATCGACGTTTGGTGCACATAACGAGAACTGAAATCTGTTCAGTATTTCTTACTTATTTATAACATCAGTTCCTGTTTCTTGATGTTCAAAGATGAATCGGAATATTTGTGTGCGTGTTTCAAAAAAACTCAGTGCAGTAATAGAGCTTTAAAAACAAAAAATCCTGAGCGATTGTTTTCCTCTATCAATACAGAACACAGAAAATCGAAAGATAAATGAGAATTTGAGACCAAATTATTATTAAATAAAGTAAGAAGCGGGTAGATGTTGAAATGGAATTAAACAAGGTGTGTGCGAGGTTTTAATGAAATTCCATTATGTCATTATGTATGAAATACTAGCCGACCCGTACTCGCGTTGCTTCGCAAATTGTAACTACGAATATTTTCTTAAAATTAATATTAGCATATTAAAACATTTCTCAATGGGACTGAGCATATTTGCTACAATAATATTAATTTTAGTTTATATGTATAACATACCGTATCGAATTAGATTCTCTTTCACACTTGAAAAAAAAAGAGCTTGTTCATGTTTGTGCATATTATAAATATAACAATATAGAAAATAATAAAATTTATTTCAAATAAACGGGTTGACTACTTTCTGAAATCATTCAACCCAAACTTTAAAATGGTTTCGCTTTTATAGAATAGTTCATGTGCACGGCACTGTAGTCAATTGAATGTCCATTTTTGTCACCCAAAATGCTATTGAGTGTATTCAAGAATCTTAAAAAATAAAATGCACGACTGGATCGCACAAACTTGCTCTTATGTAAAAGTACTTTGGAATTTAAAATACATTTTATAAATATAAAACATGGATTTAATGAGATAAAAATGTTCAAATGTATGGAATTGCCGTCTGATTAATCTTTTTAATATTAAATTAATTTTTTATATGACAAATTTCCTTAAAATTTTTCGAGAACAAAATTTGGGATGCCAAATTTTAAGTATTAGATAGTACAGATTTTAGAAACAGTTTTTTTCGAATGTTTTTATATATAATATTATTTTAAACTTAAGGGGGCTCCTGTTGAAAATTTTTGGTTAAAATCGTTAGAGCTGTTGATGAGAAAGTCAAAAAATCAAAAAAAATTTTTTTTGACCAAAATGCAGTCCATGTCCAATGTCCATAATATCACACCTATTTTTTTTTTATCAAAATCATTAGAACCGTTTCGAGATAAATAAGATTATGCATTACGGGTGTATGGGGGTACCGTTAGTTTTGGAGCTAAAACAAAATTTTAATTTCTCCTCTAGGGAATCACCGAAAACCCTTAAGTACCGAGTTTGAAGAAAATAGCTCCAGTGGCTTAGGCTCTAGTTCGAGGTACAGACATACAGACATACGGACATACAGGCATACAGACAAACAGACGGAATCGTCGGACCCACTTTATTCGTCTTCGCTATCATCGTAATGTCAACTTTGATCAAAATCTCGAGTTCGATTTTTTTTCCAAATGCAGAACTTGCCCTATAGTTAGTACCTATTACAAGTTAGTACCTATCGCAAGTAAAAAGAGCACAAATGTTGGAATGATAATGACATGAAACAAAGCAGCGACCTCGCGATTGTGATGAAATCTAATTCCTGAATAAAATAAATTTTCAAAAAGTTTATAATTTTATAATTTGTTTTTATTTATTTCTCAGGTTGTATGTGTAACTAAGAAGTGATTTTAGGCTTAAAATTTGCGCAACAATATTGACTTTATGAAGCAATGCTAATCTTTGTCGATTATTATATAAGCTTTAAGATAAAGTGGTTGTATAAGTCAACTAATGAAAAAAAATGGACAAAAAATGTAAAATTAATAATATTTAAGTTTGAAAAATAATTAATGAAAACAAATTATAGCCAGAAACACTCTTATAACAATATAGAAAATAATAAAATTTATTTCAAATAAATCGGTTGACTACTTTCTGAGATCGCTCAATACAAACTTTTAAATGGTTTCGCTTTTATATAATAGTATAAATATAGATGACCGGTAAAATATCCATATTGGCTTCCTACCGTGCCACGAATTCGAGAGGTTCAATTTCCAAAGCTTCTGCATATATCCAGCTGAATTTGAGCGATGCCTTGTATTATGTTCACCCTTAGAGCAACGGTCGATTGTGGTCTATTCGCATAGCATGGACCTGCGACTTCAGGACACCTCACACGGACCACGGCGATTTTGCGTTCGTTGATGTATGTAAAAATGTTGCCTGATTGATTGCCGAACCGGCCATCTCGAATTTGGCCACCAAACATTGAAAAGTGGACTTTGAAGGGCCTCAACGCCTACCGTCATTTTGATAATAAGGGTTTTTCATTGGGACATGCTGTTCAATCGTGTTAATTGCCATGATGATTTGACATCAGTGACTTAATAATTAAGAACAAATTCGACAGATGTCACCAAAATCGGTATGTATGTCACAGACCACCTTGTGTGCAATGATAACATATTCGTCCTCGCCAAGAACTCTGTTACCTTTGACGATGGCCTAAATTCATCCAAAGCTTGTGTACAATTTCCATATTAGATATAATCCAAAAACAGCTATAGAAATGATAGGTGATAGAACTATAACAGAAATATTTGAATCTCTCGAGCACTGGCACAATGTTTCTTGTCTTTATTTTTTTGTTACCATTATCTTTATAGTGAATTAGTTAGTTGCATTTCTCTCCTTAAACAATTCAACCGTAATAATCCTGCTGCAGGCAATGCCCATCAGATTACCCTTAAGACCAACTTCGGTCGTGGTGTTAACTTCGGATATTCTTTCTTTAGTCGCTACACTAATGGAATAATGGCTAATAATGGAATGCTTTACCCGGTCCAATACCTTTTTCCTATTGCGTTGTTCAGAAAAAAACCAATGTGCCCCGGTTTATCCTTCTAAATCCTCTACAACTTTACTAAACACTTCACAATGAACGAACTTATGGTCGAAGTGTGTCAAGCATTCACGTTGACAGCCACTCTGACAGCCACGCAACCAACCTAAATGCCCGTACTGTAACATTTTAAGGGTATTCCTAATCCCTTTAGTACATGCAAAATATAAAAAAAGATACATAACGAAAAGGTCAATAGATCTGGCTTATAGGATAATTAGCATTCGAAATTTCTAAATACTTTCCAGATTTCATAGAAGCCTTTATTTGTCTTCTGATAAAAGGTATGGTAATGTTTTTCCTTATTTTTTAAAGAACAGATTAAGAAAAAAGATACCTAATATGTTTGTAATTAAAAGACAGGTCGGCATACTAAAGGTTATTTCAACTATCTAGTAATATATGTATGTACATACACATATTAAATCAACATTCCATTGGCAAAAAACTATAGTTGATTTCAGTACATCTGGATCGACTTATTAATCGCGTTGATATTGCCTCCCATATTCAGAAACAATTTTTATACATTTTATTCAACTATCTCAAAGTTTTGGAAGGTGACAAATAACTATGAAGTAACATCGGCTGACCACCAAATAATGCCCACGAAACATATGTAATGGGCTTTCCGACACGCACACCCGCTACGCCACCACCATGACCGACAAGCAAAACAAAAACATGTCCATTGCATTACCTACCAAGCAGGATGGGAGAGTTGAGGAGGCATTAACAAAATATATTTAAATTTTATTTGGTCATAATATAGCTACTGGCGAACTGCTGCTGCTGCAACGTTACAGTCAAGCCAGACAACTCAAGCGGAGAGCTCTGCTTCTGCTTCTATACCACCATTCGATACGACCATCGCCATCGCCACACCACCACCGGTCGACCAGCAAAACTCCCATCATCATTTATACCTCCAACATGTGCTCTCGCAGTCATCGGAAGCTGTCCTGCAACAACACACCAGTCACCAGTGATTCGCAATTTTGTTGCAGGAGTCATTTTTAACGACAGGATAATAGAGCCGTGCTAAAAATAAACCAACTCCATCGACGGCGACGGTTCGCACGCTGGATGGGGACAATTTTATTAAATATGGCAATGGGACGTCGCATGGTTCTGGCATATTTACACGTTCCACACCCATTGACATATTTAGTATATCAGCTTCAAGGGCGCGGTGTTTTCGACCGTGTAACCCAACCACCCTTATTGTTAAACCACTTTAAGTCTTTAAAAAGCTCAATTAAGTCTTAAATGTGGAGTGAAAATAAGTTTACACACTGCAATATTGTAATCCGTCATCGAGAGGGCTTAGGTGACAAAATAAATAAACACTTGTAACATGGATACTCACAATAGGATTATACTCAAATAACAAGTCTGCACTGTCTGTAAGTCAATTACTCATTTACCATGTATGCAGATATATTGTTTTTACATGCAAAGTGCTTAACGAAAGCAAAACCATCTAGAAGCAAGTGCAACTAGTGGGCAATTTACCATAAACACACGAAAGGCAATGAAAGTCATTGAAAGGCGTAATAATTTTCGAGTCTTTTGACATTTACGACACACTTTGTGTAGTTTGCATTTGCAAAGAAGATTGTTTTTTATTTTTGTTTTATACTTGGAGTAAGGTAGGGGGGCCAAATAAGGCCCACCTAACGGATTTTTCGAAATATCTGCTAGATTTTTGAGAGTATCCGAGTAAATTAAAAAGGTTATGATTCTTTGTCATTTTATCTACATGAAAACATAGATTTTATTGTTTTCGTAAGATTGAAAAGTATATTTTTTTGAAATTTATAAAAAGCTTACGTTGTTCTTAATAAGGCCCATGGGGTCTTAATAAGGCCCACTCAGTTTTCTTAAGAATATCGCAATTAAAAACACAAAAATTAAATTTATTTCATAAGGAAATAGTCTCTTTAGTTTAACAAAAAACATAAATTAAATAAAAAACTTAATTTTAGCAAAAAAATTAAATAAAAAAATATAAACTTCACTTCTTCGTAAAAAAATAAAACTAAAATATTCTTTAACCTGCAATGCGTCTTTTTATGTTGGTTACTGTCCTATTAGAAGCTCTTTTTTTGGGAAAAGTTGGCATTTGGTCTGAAACACATTAAAAATATAAAATAAAAAATATATGTATAATATAAAACCCAATAATTAAAAGCAAATTTGCGTGTGCCCAATAAGGCCCATCCCTTATTTTTGTGGGCCTTATTAGGAACATGCAAGACTTAAAAAAAAAAATTATTTAAAACTAACGATCAAACATTTTTTACAAACAATTAATGTTGTAATTTACTCAAAATATTATATATTATACGGGGAAAATCAAAAAATAGGTACTTACTTGGTTTAAATTTGTTAAAAAAGAACACAAAACACACTACTTTTTTATAATTTGCTAGTTTTTCCCCCCAGACGAACTTCATTGAGCTGTAGGTCAAGACATGAATCGCGCAGCTGGCTTTTTTTCCTTTGTATGTGTTCTTGTAGACATGGTTTAAATATGCAAAGCAAAAAAAGTCCCGTTATTTGTTCGTTTCTGTGTTTTCTGACAAGTGGGCCTTATTAGGAACAGGGCCTTATTTGGCCCCCCTACCTTAGATGCTCTTTATGGGAGAGTATAAGTCAAACGACCTCGCAAGCAAAACCAGAAGCAGAAGTAGAGTCTGCTATTAGAAAAGACAGCATCTGGAAGTTATCGTTGTTAAGTTGGTCTACAAAATTGATTCATTTTTGTGTCTTATTTTCCACACCATGTGTCACATGAAAGATGAACATTGGCATCAACACAAATTATTAATTCTTGATATCGTATTTTATAGGAAGAATCTGTAAAAAATTATAGTTCCTAAATTTTCAATTCCAACTTATGTAGTAAGTATTACAACAATATGGGATAAAATCTGATACAATCGAATTTTTTTTTCAAAAACCTCACACTAGATTTTTTTTTAAACTTGATAAATAAAAGTTTCTTAATAATAATCTACAAGATGTGAGAAAAAAAGTTTATTTTACATAAAAATAAAGGTACCCACCATACAAATGTTAAAAAGTTGTTTTAAAAAATCGTACCTTTCTCGAAAACGGCGCCTAGAAGTTTGATACATTTTCTTTTCTTTCAATTGATTTTTTGCAATTTTTAATTTAATAAAAAAAATTGAAATTAATATATGTATTACAGCTTGTACCTACCATATACTCATTTTTTCTAATTTTGAATTTCTCATTATCGACATAACGGGTTTTAAACGGATTTTATATTTTTTTTTCGGAAAATTCAATATCTCAAAAACGGCTCAATACTTTTTTTGTAAAGTAGTATAAATTCATACAGTATCTAATAAAAACCTAAATTTAGCGTACCAAATTTTTTTCTTAAAAATGTGTTTTTTAAAATTTTGTACATAAAAGCTTATTAATATTATAATTTTTGTTCTTGCATAAATTCATATTTGCATAGCATTCTGTTTTTATCTCTTGCTACTAAAAGAATATAAAAAATTAATTTTATCCTTATGAACAGTTTTCTCTAATAACATTCGTTTTTAAAATGCCTAGTATATTACATTTTCACCCAGTGCCACGCATATAAAAAAAATCTTCAAAATTGATAAAAAATTCAGGGGTGGAATCGGCTAAGGTGATAGTTGATTGTGATTGTCATTTTGACTATAGCTGTCTTCATCATATCAATAAAGAAATATAGAGAGCGATTGTCAAAATGACAATCACAATCAACTATCACCTTAGCCGATTCCACCCCAGAAGATGGTGCTTTTTTTTTTAAGCAAGTTGGCCATTAAAATTTTCCACATCCACTTTTTGGGCGTCTTTTACTATTTTTTTTTTATTTTTTGTAATAGGTACCTACTTGTTTTGTATGGAGGCAGTCTTTTTCGGTGCGATAAAATCGAAACCAACCACCTAATTTAAATAAAATATTTTCAAATACTATAAAGGATAGTTTAAGAAATGACAACAACATATTTCTATTGACTGACACACCCACACAAAAGTTTATCTAAGTTCCAAAGTTGGTTATACAATTTTGAATAATTAAAAAAATTTATTTTCTCGAAAAGGAAAAATCAAATAAAATGCTTGATGCTTGGAATTATTACGTATTTGTCGGTTCAGACGATGCTTTTTATAGCAAAAGTGAGTGTATCCAAAGAAGTGGTGGTAAATCGTAGAAATAATGTAGCCATTAAAAACAGGCAAGTGTAAATTTACAATCGCATAGTCAAACATTCATGAATGCTTCAAACCTGGAACACTTTTTATGTTCAGTGTTAACTACTGAAACATGCATCAAATAATGCGAGAACTTCAAACAAAGAACCAAAAAACCGCACAACATGTTGAAGATATTTTTCTCAATTTTGCAAAAGAAGTTGTTGACAGAACAAGTACGTTACCAAATAGTACCATATGTATAAAAAAAGAAAAAAAAAGTTAAATTTATGTTAATATTAATTAAAAAATTTATATAAGTTCGCCGACTTTGCATTTAATTCAAAAAATTTAAAATGGCGCGTAATTAATTCAATTGTTATATATTGCTAGCTGTAAGTAATAATTGTAATTTTTTTTTAATTATTGAATAAATATTATACAAATACAAATACAATACAAATACAATACAAATACAATACAAATACAATACAAATACAATACAAATACAATACAAATACAAACACAACATACAATACAAATACAATACAAATACAATACAAATACAATACAAATACAATACAAATACAATACAAATACAATACAAATACACAATACAATACAAATACAATACAAATACAATACACAATACAATACAAATACAATACAAATACAATACAAATACAATACAAATACAATACAAATACAATACAAATACAATACAAATACAATACAAATACAATACAAATACAATACAAATACAATACAAATACAATACAAATACAATACAAATACAATACAAATACAATACAAAAACAATACAAATACAATACAAATACAATACAAATACAATACAAATACAATACAAATACAATACAAATACAATACAAATACAATACAAATACAAATACAATACAAATACAATACAAATACAATACAAATACAATACAAATACAATACAAATACAATACAAAACAATACAATACAAATACAATACAAATACAATACAAATACAATACAAATACAATACAAATACAATACAAATACAATACAAATACAATACAAATACAATACAAATACAATACAAATACAATACAATACAAATACAAATACAAATACAAATACAATACAAATACAATACAAATACAATACAAATACAATACAAATACAATACAAATACAATACAAATACAATACAAATACAATACAAATACAATACAAATACAATACAAATACAATACAAATACAATACAAATACAATACAAATACAATACAAATACAATACAAATACAATACAAATACAATACAAATACAATACAAATACAATACAAATACAATACAAATACAATACAAATACAATACAAATACAATACAAATACAATACAAATACAATACAAATACAATACAAATACAATACAAATACAATACAAATACAATACAAATACAATACAAATACAATACAAATACAATACAAATACAATACAAATACAATACAAATACAATACAAATACAATACAAATACAATACAAATACAATACAAATACAATACAAATACAATACAAATACAATACAAATACAATACAAATACAATACAAATACAATACAAATACAATACAAATACAATACAAATACAATACAAATACAATACAAATACAATACAAATACAATACAAATACAATACAAATACAATACAAATACAATACAAATACAATACAAATACAATACAAATACAATACAAATACAATACAAATACAATACAAATACAATACAAATACAATACAAATACAATACAAATACAATACAAATACAATACAAATACAATACAAATACAATACAAATACAATACAAATACAATACAAATACAATACAAATACAATACAAATACAATACAAATACAATACAAATACAATACAAATACAATACAAATACAATACAAATACAATACAAATACAATACAAATACAATACAAATACAATACAAATACAATACAAATACAATACAAATACAATACAAATACAATACAAATACAATACAAATACAATACAAATACAATACAAATACAATACAAATACAATACAAATACAATACAAATACAATACAAATACAATACAAATACAATACAAATACAATACAAATACAATACAAATACAATACAAATACAATACAAATACAATACAAATACAATACAAATACAATACAAATACAATACAAATACAATACAAATACAATACAAATACAATACAAATACAATACAAATACAATACAAATACAATACAAATACAATACAAATACAATACAAATACAATACAAATACAATACAAATACAATACAAATACAATACAAATACAATACAAATACAATACAAATACAATACAAATACAATACAAATACAATACAAATACAATACAAATACAATACAAATACAATACAAATACAATACAAATACAATACAAATACAATACAAATACAATACAAATACAATACAAATACAATACAAATACAATACAAATACAATACAAATACAATACAAATACAATACAAATACAATACAAATACAATACAAATACAATACAAATACAATACAAATACAATACAAATACAATACAAATACAATACAAATACAATACAAATACAATACAAATACAATACAAATACAATACAAATACAATACAAATACAATACAAATACAATACAAATACAATACAAATACAATACAAATACAATACAAATACAATACAAATACAATACAAATACAATACAAATACAATACAAATACAATACAAATACAATACAAATACAATACAAATACAATACAAATACAATACAAATACAATACAAATACAATACAAATACAATACAAATACAATACAAATACAATACAAATACAATACAAATACAATACAAATACAATACAAATACAATACAAATACAATACAAATACAATACAAATACAATACAAATACAATACAAATACAATACAAATACAATACAAATACAATACAAATACAATACAAATACAATACAAATACAATACAAATACAATACAAATACAATACAAATACAATACAAATACAATACAAATACAATACAAATACAATACAAATACAATACAAATACAATACAAATACAATACAAATACAATACAAATACAATACAAATACAATACAAATACAATACAAATACAATACAAATACAATACAAATACAATACAAATACAATACAAATACAATACAAATACAATACAAATACAATACAAATACAATACAAATACAATACAAATACAATACAAATACAATACAAATACAATACAAATACAATACAAATACAATACAAATACAATACAAATACAATACAAATACAATACAAATACAATACAAATACAATACAAATACAATACAAATACAATACAAATACAATACAAATACAATACAAATACAATACAAATACAATACAAATACAATACAAATACAATACAAATACAATACAAATACAATACAAATACAATACAAATACAATACAAATACAATACAAATACAATACAAATACAATACAAATACAATACAAATACAATACAAATACAATACAAATACAATACAAATACAATACAAATACAATACAAATACAATACAAATACAATACAAATACAATACAAATACAATACAAATACAATACAAATACAATACAAATACAATACAAATACAATACAAATACAATACAAATACAATACAAATACAATACAAATACAAATACAATACAATACAATACAAATACAAATACAATACAAATACAATACAAATACAATACAAATACAATACAAATACAATACAAATACAATACAAATACAATACAAATACAATACAAATACAATACAAATACAATACAAATACAATACAAATACAATACAAATACAATACAAATACAATACAAATACAATACAAATACAATACAAATACAATACAAATACAATACAAATACAATACAAATACAATACAAATACAATACAAATACAATACAAATACAATACAAATACAATACAAATACAATACAAATACAATACAAATACAATACAAATACAATACAAATACAATACAAATACAATACAAATACAATACAAATACAATACAATACAAATACAATACAAATACAATACAAATACAATACAAATACAATACAATACAAATACAATACAAATACAATACAAATACAATACAAATACAATACAAATACAATACAAATACAATACAAATACAATACAAATACAATACAAATACAATACAAATACAATACAAATACAATACAAATACAATACAAATACAATACAAATACAATACAAATACAATACAAATACAATACAAATACAATACAAATACAATACAAATACAATACAAATACAATACAAATACAATACAAATACAATACAAATACAATACAAATACAATACAAATACAATACAAATACAATACAAATACAATACAAATACAATACAAATACAATACAAATACAATACAAATACAATACAAATACAATACAAATACAATACAATACAATACAATACAATACAAATACAATACAAATACAATACAAATACATACAAATACAATACAAATACAATACAATACAATACAAATACAATACAAATACAATACAAATACAATACAAATACAATACAAATACAATACAAATACAATACAAATACAATACAAATACAATACAAAATACAATACAAATACAATACAAATACAATACAAATACAATACAAATACAATACAAATACAATACAAATACAATACAAATACAATACAAATACAATACAAATACAATACAAATACAATACAAATACAATACAAATACAATACAAATACAATA